>CM034151.1:873263697-874008495 GCA_019776745.2 Taxus chinensis | reverse complement strand
TATATAAGTGAACCACTCATCTTCATACGTACAAACAACCCTAAGGGAATTTCTATTACTTTCTCCCCTATTCATCATCTAACGCATGACTACATACCTTTTTTAATCACCTCAGTCACATTACTCAGTTCACACATTCATATTAAACATTATTTATAGGCCCATCTTTCACTATTCATAGAACAAACATTTTTTTCATCAATTAGCTATGTTCCTAATCAACATCACATCATTTACACAATGTACAATCAAAAACATGCATAAAACCACAAATCCAACATCAACACAATACAATAACAACCAACCATCAATAGTTATGAAACACAATCGTTGGGGAAATTCCCCTTACATTGCTACATCAATGCATATCAATATACCATCATCACTATCACTAGGTACAAACTACGAGATCTATATAACTATATAATTATGTGCTCAATCTACACACCACTGGTCACGGCCCCTATATATCTCCATCTATCTCTGCAATAGTGCCAACTCAAATGTCTACTCCAAAAATAGCCCTATAACTCCAAAAAAATTCATAAATACATCCTGCACTAAGGCTCCTCCACATGCATCCTCCATGAGATCGTTGTGTCTCCAACATGTGCCTCATATCGCTCACTCAACAAAATAGTACATGTAGTTTTTTAATCACCACTAGATCAAACATATGTGCATGATCACTCGTAATGGCATCTACTTGCTCTAGTATCCCACCTCCAATGAGAACATTGTTGAGAACATTCCACATCAAAGTGTGATTGAAGTATCAACAATCAGCGACCAATAAGAATCCCCTATAACCATAAAAAACATCAAATTAGTTCCTACACATGATACAACACAATAAAAAACCCAAGTACTAATCCACGACTATCAATATATAGAAACCTCACACTCTATTATCATTATCACAATGCCATCACCATTGGGGGTAGGTTTCTTTCCTATACTTCTTTAACTGGCAGTGCTCTCACCACATCTATAATAACTGGAAACAATATCACCCATCGGTTGCACTATCCACCATGGAACTATATGCCTCAGTACACCCCCGCATCGTTAACCTGTATAAGCTCTATATAAAGCCACATCTACCTCATCTAGACCAGGGGCACTAGCTGTGCTCTTATAGGTCCTAGTCTCACCCTTGGTCTCCTTGGTGATCTAGTAGCTTGCACCCATACATATGACATTGGGGGAACATCTTGAGAAAATACCAAACTATTGTGATACATACTCTCTTCCTGAAACAACTCAGTCACCTTAGGAAACCAATCCTCCAACCATATCATATGACAAATAGATTGTATCTCTACATTGTCCTTTGGCCACCCTCCATAGGCCCAATATGGCCTCCATATAATGGCACCTGACCCCATATGATCCAACATAGAAATTTAAGTAATAGTATCTAGCTTCCTACCCCCGCATATTAGTCTGCATCACTGCAAATATCTCGGGCCTACCCTACTAGGCACGTGGCCCACTAAGTGGCCTCAATATCACTATGTGATCATAATCCCATACATGTAATAATGTTGTGGCTCCAATCCCACCTCCATGGTCCTCCTACGTAAATATTTATACGTACATACATAAATGCACTAGTATACAACCATGCCCATGCATATCTGGTACCATCCTCCTCTATGCACCAACTTATATCATGCATCTTATACAAGATGCTTACACCTCCACCCTTCATTTCCACTGATAAATAAATCACCACTACAATAAAACTTACGCAATCACAGAACACCTGATCTAATATGGCATCTAGGATAATATGGGTCTCAGTATGAAACCGTGTCCCCTGTAAATTTTATGTAGTCAATCCATCACATTTACACACATCCAACCATATTAGGAAATAAATTTGGTCACTTACTCTCTAAATTTGCAAATTAAAGATCTTAACCTTACTTACAAGGCCATAACCTGATTTTGTTTTTCAATTTACACTATAAGTTCCTTATGACACTGAACCCTACCTCTTATAACCGTGAATTAGTATCAATGAAACAATCAAATAGTTATCATTTCTTTGGAAACAACAAACTCTCTTCTTGCATCAAGACTACCCTATACTTCTATCACCGGATCTTCATTTTTTCAAGCTTCTTGATGTCTTTAAATATTCTAGGATCTCCTTTATTCATTCAACCTACTCAAATACTTATCTTCACTTCCTACTTATCCATTCATTCATCAAATTCTATCACAATACTCAAGGTACTCACCTTGTACTCTCTTCTTCTTTTCAATTTCTCCACCGAGCCTTCCTTCTTTAACAAGATAACTTGGTTTTTGGTCACACTTAGAAGTTTTTACACCTTTTCCCCTGCTATGACATGCACAAAAATATTAGATCCACCATGAAAATCTATTAAAAGATACTTTAACCTGTAATTATTACTAACAAGGCTTTACTTAGTCTTTATGCTCTCAAGAACACAAATTTCTACTCATCCCTAGGATAAGGGCTTCTACAAACTATTCACCATGCTTCACTACCTCTTACTATTGCATCTTAAAAATTTTGATGTGCTTACTAAATATCAGGACTTGAATCCTCTTGCATCTCCTATTAATTCAATTTTTCACTCTTTGATCCAAACCCTCAACTAGGTCTATGTAACTGCTCCGTCACCCTCAGATCCTCTTTTTGGGAATTTCAAGGCACATACTCATGAATTTTGGACACCCTTTCTTGCATTTATTATTCATGGAATATTTCTAGCTTAAACCCAAAGGAAAAATGACACTTTCTTCACAAATTACCCCCTCATTCTAGCCCTAGGACTGTGTTTCAGGACCTACTGTGGAACTGTCAAGAAAATCCAAAAATTCACCCAATGAAATTAAAAAATTCTTCTTGAATCCTCTTTTACACTTCAAAATTTTTATTAGTTCTAAATTTCTTATCAATATGACTTAGTTTAATAGTTCATTTGTCTTTCCCTAAGTGGTCTTTCCTGTAGGTAATAGTGAATCCTGAGAAGTTAGTTTTTACTGTAACTTTCACCAAAAATTGATTTAAAACTCTAAATTTGGACGGAGGGCTTATGGTAACCTTACCATCATGAGAATCTTACCAGAAATGTTTGATGAGTATGTTGATATATCTCTTCCTTCTTTCCTATGTTGCTCTGCCATGTAGCTCTCATGTAGTCATGTCAAGAATTTATTCAATCCATAATATCACCTTCCTCTTCGAGTTCATTGTTATCCTATTATTCAATATTCATGCATGAATCCCTTTACTCCTTCACAAAAGTTAAATGGTCATCATAGTACACTATATTAGTTCTATAGGGGGGTAACATCAAGCATGTGACTGAATGACCCTTAAATTCTAATTTTTAAACCCAACCTAGCATGTTTCCTTCTGGTTAACACTTAGTCATGATAAGCATATTCATTCACACATCACAACCACAAGAACATATGTATGTTGTATATAAATCATGATACCTACACAGTTTCAACATATCACCATTTAAGTAATTATTAGATGTCAAAATAGATAAGGGTTAGATTTTCTATTTGCTCGAGGTAAGGCACATCCAAAACTTAGTGGCAATTTCTCATTAAACTATCACATATTCCTTGAAGGGTGAAAATCATGGCTCCTTGATATAAACTAAGAAATGTACTTATAAGGTTGTTATAGAAGTCGTAATTCCTCCAACATGTATTGCTCATAAACAAGGAAATCAATCAATCTTACCATCAATAAATCTTCACTCACCTTTAACCAAGTTCAAACTCTTCCTCTATGTCATTACATGAACAATATTTCCATTACTCCATCACCATGTAAAAAATGTTCTATTAGTTTCAAGAGCATTAACACCCCTAAGCATCATCAAATCAATCTTCTAGGGTTCAAGACTCAGGAACAAAATTAAAGATCACAGTATCTTCACTATTTGAGAAAGTTTTTCTTGTATAAAATATAAAAAAGAAACTGAATCATACAATAAGTTATGACAAACTGAATCAAGAGAATATTCATGTAATAAACATACAAAACTTGAGTTTTATCCTCTATTACCTTTCTTGGAGCTTTACATTTGATTCAAACTCATGTAGAATACCCTGAATCAGTTAAAAATGGATCTTTATATCCCAAGAAGTCAGTTTCCCATCGAACTAACTCACATCTTGGCCTTAAACCCCTAGTTTGAGCTTTTATTCGAGTGAATATGAGATTCTAATTAACTAGTCATGAAGTTTATAGGCTTATAACCATATTTATGACTTTTTTACATAATCTAGAGACCTAATGACACTCATTTTGACCTATTTACACCCTTTTACAAGTTTTTGAGCCCATGGATAATAAGGACAAGCCCAAAAATGGCCTCCACATTCAAGTTTTACATTTTGAAGGGAAGGTGAATTTTTAATTTTTTGAATGTCCTAGACTCCCATTAGCACCCCTAACAAACATCTAATGATCTCAAAGACCTATGAACACATTTAAAAAATCAAAATTGATGTCTTCATGACTTATTCATGTACTTGGAGTGATGCTCTTGCATAAAAAATACTGCCTAGTGCCCCTTATTTGTATCTGTACATACTCCATGACCATCACCTAAACTCTCTCCCTTATAATAGGAAACCACAATATGTGATATATATCCTCCAGGGTCACAATCATCTCCTTGGTAGGAAACAAACATGAGTAAGTGTCCACACACCACCTCTCACATAAAGGAGTAATCATCAACATATTATGGGGTACCTCCCCCAATCTGGCTATGTTCCAGGCTAGAACAGTCTAATACATCCCACTCTACATCTGATAAGCCCAATCCCAACAAAGTATTCAAGTTTCTACCTCCATGAAACTCTCTCGAATGGATATCCCTATGCAAAACACCAAACAATAGAAAAAACGTGATGTTAGCACATTATATACATGTAAAAAACTAATAATAACATCAAACATCATCAATTTTCACATTTATCACGTTCTAGGGTCGAAACAACCTCATGGATTGTCAACACCCAGGATTAGGATGTGGGCACTTAGGAGTAGGTCACCAACACCTAGATTTGGGCATTGACATCTCGAGGGATATTAAGGCCTTGACCACTCTCACCTAGGTCAGAAATGCCTATAAATTCACAAACACAAGCTCATTTCAACAATTTTTTCAAAAATAATCATACTTACCAACTCAGCTATCATGTGCAACGCCACAACCACCACGACCATATCAAATTGACTTAATATCACTGCTCTAACTTACAACATCGTCACAGGCTCAAATCTCAAAATCACACTCACTCAAGGTTTAAATGAAATTACAATTCACCTTTTTACTATTTATAGTTACTCTCAATTCCCCACTTGGCTATAGTTACTATTTTGTACGTATTCCTCCAACTAATACCCACCACACATTTTCAATAATATCTTGTTCTCCACTACTTTGTTCTCTTCCCCGTCTACACCATTTGGTTCAAAATTTCTCCTAATATCATATTTCACACGGTTATATTCAAATATCACATATCTTCAACTCTTTATACACACTATCTTGTGACATGTACTCACTCTTACATTTAATTTTAGCTCAATATTCATTCTTGCTATCACTCCCCCTTTCTCTGAAAGGGGGGAATATAATCAGGATCACTCTATGATCCCCCTCATACTACTACACGATCATTTCACATTTATAATTCATCATTATAAAAAAATTCCTCATACATTATGCAACACTTCCTACTAATTTCTAGAGATACCCCCTAATGACCTAATCTGGGGGAAACAAGTTAACAATATCTCTATAATTAATCAATCATATACACTCGATATCAATATAATTTTCTACTACTTAAATCAAATCAATCAATCAACATAACACAACATATTTTACTACTCCTTCAAGATGACCAAACTTGGGAGTTTCATCACTACTTTCCTATACCACCTTACATGGAAAGTTACTCTATATTTTATCACTTCCATAATACCTAAAATGGAAGCCATACACATCATGGAGACACCATAGAGTGGGGAAAATGAGATGCTATTTCCTTTCCTATACTACTCTTATATGGGTTATTCTCGTTGGATCAAAATGTTCAAAAATTGTTCTTTGTCTGTCTGTAGCAGCTGGACCTTTTCAAGATGTAGGCATAGTTGGAGAGTAAAACTAGACCTCTCTCCCTAACACTCTTCTTGTGGCCGAAGGACACCCAAATCCTAATTTTTTTGCACATGATAAATCAGGTTGGGAATTGGTCACTCCCAATCTTTTGAAATCTCCATCATCAACAATTCAAAATATCTAAATCACTCAAAATCAAACCATCAATTTATCCAAGTTATCCTCCAAATGGTTTATCATCTCTATTTATGTCACATAGATGGACACGCCAATCCATGGTTCACCATGCTACATGTTCTTATTCTGCACACAATTATGTGATAGGGCTTCTCCAAAATTTTCACAAGTGTGTTCCTTACTTCCTTTACACTACTTAAATTTCATTCAAATAACATAAAGGGAGGGGGGGGGAATGTTGACATAAAATAAAGCACTTACTATTATTTACTATACTACCAAGTATGTTATTTTATACATGGATACTTTGTAAGATAATTATTCACTGATGGCACACTATCTAGTCCATTTTCTTGATTTGAGTGTCTCTATTATTTTTATCTCTCAGTTTTCTCATTTTTGCACCCATTTCTAGTTAGGTCACAGGGATCTATGTTTGTCAGTATTCTCACATGTTTCATCAGTTGTCTCAAGACACTAAACCCTAGGACTAAACACTAGCACCCATGTGCTTCTATCCAACCAAGGTGCTCATGTTCTCTTTATTTTTGATCTCATTTTGACATTTGTAGTCGGAATTTTCAGTTTTCTTACTCCTATCCCGAGGTACTAGTCGGCATGTTATGTCATTAGTGTTGAAATTCAAGAAAGATATCCCTATATAAAAAACAACATACATACCATTATAAGGGTGGGAAATTTCTATCAAGGGCTATCTATCTACATATCAAAGTGACTGCATCTTGGGCTTTTTATTTTGCATACATACTACATAGGAAGAGGAAGTTCATTTTCCCATCAACACATTTGCATTATATCTAGCTACATCCTGTTATCTTTCCATCCTCAGTGTGAGGACAACCTAAGAGCACTATTACACACACAAGCACATAAAACTACATAGGGTTTGAGATGTAGTGCAAAGCTCTGTCGTAAGTTCACTTTGTTGACAACAAAAGACAATTTGAGCTCCCATTTGCATATTTATTTTTTAGGATTTGATGTAGATTGTGGTTTTTATAAGTGATTATTTTTGTTACATATTTACAGGTACTTTGATGATCCAAGTGTGACATATAGGCGACAAACATTGAACATCTTATGACCCTAAGAATTGGGTTTCACACCTCTTGAGCATTCATAGGAACATGGAATAGGTCTCTGGCACCCTAGGTGTCCAAAAACCTACATAAATTCCCCAGTCCTGGAATGCCTAATACTTCTACATTTTTATGGGTTTTATTTTAACACTTCAAGTTGTTGTTTCATCAATTTTTCAAGTTCATACAAACTTCGGGATAACTGAAGGTAAGATAAGTTCCCTACCTCTCTCATTTGATTTCATATAAAATTTCTTGGAATTTTAATTTCATTGTATATCATTGTAGCAGTATCTAAATTTAGGTTTTAATAGAATTTTTCTATTTTATTGAATCAGGGAGAAGATTCAGAAAGGGTAGAATGATGACTAATGCTTCAATTTAAGAATGGTTTCCATCAATGAAAAAGGGGGAGATTATTGAATTTTGTCATTTATGTTGAATGGAGAGATTGTGGCATGTTGTTGTCATTGATTTAAAATCATGGCATAGGCCATTTCTGATGTGGATACTGTTGTGATTTTTAATTGATGTCAAAATGTGTAAAGGCTGATTGGCAATGTAGATAATGTGAAGGCACATGCTCTTGTGTATATGTTCTTGTGAAGATATGATGACAAGTAGGTCATTATGTATTAGAGAAATGAGTTCTCACATGTGTGAGATGTTTTAAATCATGGTTTAAGCATGAGAACATGGTTTAAAATGCATAAGAAGAGGTATTCAAGGCTTGTTGAAGCATGTAAACCAAGGTGTAGAAGGAAAAGTGAAGAAAACAAGGCCTAATGAGGTATGTGGTTAAGTTTCTAAGGTATGTATGGGACTATGAGTATTTTAAAATGTGTGAAAATTTTTATTAAGTATGATCATAAAGTTTGAGGTCAGGGATTGAAGGAAAAAATAGTAGTTCTTGGTCTGCACCTAGACCATTCTTGAGATATGCCTATCCTAATTAGGAAAAATGATCATTATTCAAGGTGAGTATGCAAATGTAATCATGCATAAATTTTTTTCATGTTGATTCAGGTATGTTTGTCAAGTTTAAGGTCATGGTTTGAAGTATGTAGCAAGATATTGTATTTTTGGTCATATCAAGCTCTAAGAATGAAGAATCCCAACTTGAGTTGCACTTTGAGTTGCTCATTGGCACATGAAAAATTTTCATGATAACCTAATATATTTGGTAGAGATTGGTATGCTTCCTAGCTAATAATTCCTAGCATTAGTTTTGGAATTGAGAGCTAGAGCCTTATGAACAATCGTTAACACCAAAACATGTCAAAAACCCTCCTGAAACCCTAGTTTGGATTCGATATGGAAGATCTTGCTCAAACATGATAATAATGGATTATATGATCAATTTTAATTATTTAATCATGTAGATAAATATCCCATCTATCTTTATGTGGTTTTTTGTTGTTAAATGAGTGACTCGACCCCACATAAAAAGGCTTGTTTCCGAATAATTTGTTGAAGCAGTCAAGTTTTTCATTGGTCATACTAAAAAAAATGGATGCTTGTGGATTATATGGACATATAATACATGTATATGATGGTTTCTAGACAATTTTTAGTCATTAAGTGGCCATACTAAGTCAATTTCTCATGACTAGTTTTTGAAATAGTTGGACAGTTTTTTAGTAGTCTTGGAGAAGAGATGTTCTTTAGCCCTTATGCTCTGATTTAAGGTGTATAATGGATTTGTGATGTTTTTTGGGTCATTTAGTACCTATTAATATGTTTTATTTAGCATGGTTGAGTTGTTTAAGGTGGTAGAAGCATTTTTCTTGAAGACAATTTTGTGAGTATGGAGTCCTAATAGTACAATTTTGGTATCAAGGCATTTTCATGCTATGAATGGTTGATGAAAAGAATTAAAATCATGGAAAGGGTATGAAGATATATTAGAAAAATTTTAACAAAGGTTTCAAATCTTTAAATATACCTGTAGTTGATTAGGAAGTGTCAAGTTCTAACGTTATACATATAGACCTAGTTCAAGAGGTCTTCTTAAGTCCAAAAATGATGTAAAATACATTATTGATTCAAGAAAATATAAATGAATTTTTTATTATAAATATTGTATGTTTTTTAGAGGTCATATGGTCTTGGAATTCCCAACCTAGATGTATTGTGACCTACCAAGTGTTGGTATGTTCTAGAGTCATTTATATATACATGTAAAGGCATTTTTAGGCATGTTGTGTTATGGATGTAATGAACAACCTATGAGGCTAGAGGGAGATGTATGAGGTCTTAAAGACCATGAAGAAAGCATCTATGTTGACTATATGAAGTGGTCAACTTGTAGTAAGGTAGTTTTTCCATGCTCAATAGAAGGTGAAGATGAAGAAGAGCGAGTAAGCACACCATGACAGGTTGAGGAGAGAAGAAGAGCTAAGAAAGTGTCATCATCAGTTGATCAACAAAAAATTAAAGGTGTCAAACATTTAGAGATGGCTGATTTGGTGCTGATTATTCCTTGTGTAGTTGGAGCTTCACTAAAACCTAGAGATTTGGTTCTTCTTTATGGAGTTGGTGCTTCACTAAAACCTATGGGTTGGTGATCCTTGTGGAGTTGATGCTTCACTAAATTAGGGGGTTATAGCCTCCTTGAAAATTGTTTCTTGATAAAGTCAAGGTAGTGCTTGATTAATCAGGAGTTATTTCTCCTTGCGGAGTTTGTGCTTCACTAAATCTTTATTTTTTTTATTAATGTCACGATCAGTGGGTTTTATTCCCCTCAAGGGTTTCCCACATATATGTTGTGTTATGTGTTCTCTCTTGTTTCATGTTCATGTGGATGATTATTATGTTACTTTGATGGTATGTTAAATTGGTTGATATTTCTTAGTGATGGATCGATGAATGATTAAATTTAAATCTCACTATGGCTCATATGTGTTAAATGTAACTTAATATAACTGAAGTAAAAGTTTTGAAGACATTGATTCACCCCCAGGGATTATGCTTCCGACATGTTATAGAACCATTGCAATGCAAAGTCCTTAAGGATCATAAGGAATAGCTTAATAGGAAACATATCATTAGATGCATAATCAAAGAAAACAACATGAAAAAATAAAATACGTGTTATAAATCTAGGCATGAATCAATGTTATTAAAATTTTGTGCAATTCAGAGTTGGTCAATCATCCAATATTTAAATTACTTTAACTTTGGTAAGCATTCATATTCAACCATGAGAGATATAGAGAGAACTAATCACACATAAATACATGAGGAGACAAGATTTAATGTGGGAAACCCATCTCGAGACAAAAACCCATTGAAACCAGAGAAATGATTAAACTAAAATGGAAATATATAGGGGCTTTATTTAGTTTAATCTAAAAGATCTGAAAATAAGTAAATAAATGAACTAAATAAATAAATTATATGACCTAATAAACTAAGTAAATAGAAATTTGAAACCCTAATGAATAAAGAGGGTTAGAAAGAGCTTAGGTGATTCGATGAGCTCATAGGGAATGTGTCAGAGAATAAACTAGACGAATAGAATACATAAACAACCATGCAGAAGCTCCAAAAATATAGATCTGAGATGTCTGGATGGAATGGGGTTCCTGGAGAGGGATGAGGGATCTTGGGATGATTTGGGCTGAGATATGGGTGTCATGGTTTGTGGAGGAGGTCCAGAAACCAAATTCACGGGGTCATTAAGTGATGCGAAGCCTTCACTTCCTATCATGTCGATGTCAATGGACTCAGCTGTATGTCATTGGTAATCAGTGATGAAGGAGTGACCTGTAAAACCCCAAGCCAAGCATCAAAACCCTAAAAAATGAAATATGCATATAAAGGGTTTGGATTGTCCTCAATTGCCACAATGGTGGACTTACTAATTGAGCTCTACACTACATCTCGAAACCAATGTAGTTCTAGGTGTGTGTGTGTGTGTGTGTGTGTGTGTGTGTGTGTGTGTGTGTGTGTGTGCAAATTTTACCATGGGTGCTTTTGTGCCAGTCACACTTTTTGAAGTAATGAGAAATAACTAGATGTAGAAATGCAAATAAATGGTAGATGGAATAAAATAAACTTCTCTTGTATGTAATGTGATACAGATGAACCAACCTTGTCCCTTGTGATGGAGCTAGATGGATGTAAATGGATCCTTTGATGTATGCAAACTTAGGTGGTGATAGTAGTTCCTAGTGTTTAGTCCCTCATTATGGTCTTATAAATTTATATTTATATGCTTACCTTGATATAATTTGATAATTAAACCCGAAAAAGCTAACCAGTAAAAATATGGAAATCTCAAATGGCTAGAAAGTGCCCAAAATATGTGTGTAAAGTGGATAAATGATCAAGATGCCCCAAATGGGACCAGGTCACCCCAATACTAGCCTGGGTGCCCCAGTTAGCTGTAGAATGACACAGAATGAAAAAAAAGACTAGGCAAGTATGTGTTGAGGGTTGACAATGATAACTGAAAGTAATGTAAAAAGGGTAAAGGACATGGGTTAATTAGTAATTTATTCACTCAAAAACCATATGAATAGTACTATGAGACCGAGACTAAATAATACCCAAAGTGCGTGATTTTATGTCTACATTTTCCCCCACTTTATGTTGGTAAGTAGAATTCTCGGTAATATAAAGTAGATAGAGATGCCTACCAGATGTCCATGTAAAGTGATGTAGAAATCATGCCAAAGGACTAGAAAAATCATGTAATGACAAAAATATGGAGTGTAAATACTAAATATGCAAAAGAGTAAAAATTGATGAGAGTGAAACTAGGGCAGAAATGCATTTGTAGTTTCCGATGTGTGTGATGTACCTAGATATTAGTATGAGGTGTGTGCTACCACATAATGTTGTTCTTGGTTGTTGTTGACTTCTTGATTCTTATACAGATAGACCTAGAAAGGAGAAGACAATCAAGTAGTCAAATAAGCATGTATAAGTGTAAAAATGCATGTATATAGCAATGAAAAGGCTGAAATGGAAATATGAAAAATATAAAAGGAACATGTAACTACAAGTTTTTTGGGAAATTTCACACCACCATGGCCGAAGAAGTGTAAGGAGAAAACTACATTATTCTCTAACTTGTAATTGATTCCCTATATGAAGATATATCTGTACTACCTAGTTTTTTGGGTGATCTGACATTGTTGGATGAAGTAGTGTAGGGAGGAAATCCATTGTATCCTCCAAAATGTAACTTCTCCCAAAAATTCTAAGGACGGTTTATTCTATAAAATTTATTGTGTACGGGGTTTGTAGACTTGTATGAACCCACTCATTGTATAACCCACAATGTAAAGGATGGAAAATTGAACTAAAATGTACTGGTAGAGAGCGTTGTGTAGTGTATAAAACCCCAAATGATTCCCCCCTCTTTGAGGGTACATGCGACATCATGAATAAGAGGATGCGGCCCCAAAAGAGGATTGACCACGTAAATTTTTCCCTATAGGGGAATTGAATACGCTTGGTAGAAATCGAGGCACACACAAATAAGTGGCTAGAAAAACAAGTGTTAGTACGAACAATCATGCATGTAGAAGACAAGTGTAGGCTACCAAAAAATGCAAAATTTAGAAAGAAAGTAAACAAGCAAGAAGCCAATCATATACCGCCAAAGTGGGTTACAAACATGGGACATCATTCATGATGTCACAAGACACTCAAGGCCATAATGGCTGCATACAACAAACAAGTGTGCACAAAAAACAAATGGCAAGGCCCACATACAAAACCAAACAATAAAATAAACAAGTACAAACAACCGATAGCCATGGAAGTAAGTAATCCTATAAAAACATGTTGCACATGAAGCACCCATTAGCATGTTAGAAAAGATAACCCATATGTAAAAATCATGTATACCCAAATAAAGTAGTGTGTTATGAAATAAAATAAAACAATAACACCTGTAAAAGATAAATGTGGATGCCCCCAATAACCGTTGTAGGAGTGGTAGGAGGTGAGCATCCATGCTGCGGTAAGAGACTTATATATATGATGACAAATAGATGGACGTGAACACGCACATGTGTATGGTAAATATAATCACATACAAGTGATTTATCTATCATGTGTAATAAATCAAACATATACGAGAAAATGCAAGTAAGAGTAAATGCAACCAAGATATGCAACATGTTGTGGATGTATGGAATAGAATGTAAAATGGATGATAGGAGCCACATGCCCCCAAAGTGAATGGATTTTTATGAAATGAGGTTCATTTGGTTTCCCCCCTTAGTATTCAAGAATGAACCGTAAACGAGAGTGTGCCATCTAGAGATGGTTGAAGTGTGTGTTGTGTCTAAGGCATTGTGATGACTGTGTATGTGTTTTGATGATATGTGACCTAGAGATTAAGTGTGTACGTGAATCTATAGCCAAAGCGTATATCATGATAAGATGAGTGTAGGAGTGATGATTGTAGCCTAAAGCATATATCACTAATAAATAAACAAGGGGAGTGGTGATGTAGCCTAAAGCGTATACTACTATAAGATGAAGGAATAGGTGACCATTTAGCCTAAATCATATGTATCTAACCTAGTAATGTCACATGATAGGAGGTTGAATGATGAACGTGTGAGTATGATAAGGTCCATTTGATTTGTAAACCATTGGTATTCGAGTATGGATCGAGGAACAGAGTGCGTCATAGGGTATTGAATGCAATACGTAGAAGAAGATGTAGGATGTGTGAGGATGACAAATGACCATGTGATGTGTAGAATGTGTAATGTACAATATGAAATGCAAGATGCGTAGGTATACTAATAACATGAAGTGTGCCCTATGTAGTATGTAGGATGAGGAAGATGTAATGCTAGACTCGTAAACAATAGGAGTGCAACACATATGTGATAAATACTAGTATGATGTGTAGAGTATGTATTATGTTTAGATGCATAATGGTCAAAATTATACAAATTAAATGTAGAATGTAGGATGCAAGTCATATGACACGAAATGTATGAAGAGACACAACATGTAGGACCTATTGTGTAGTGTGTTGGGTTCATGTGTAGTATGCTCTCAATAGTAAAGTGTGAACTGAAGCAAAAGAGTGTGGCATTAGGTAATGGTCGAAACCTATGATGAGTATGCACATGTTAAGAGATGGATGTATGACTATGCAAGTATGATAGATGTGTTTATGTTAAGATGAGAGGGGGGATTCACTAGTGCTATGCCCCCCAAGTGTGTGTGAATGAATTAACTATCCAATGATAGTGAAGGACGAAGGTCCTTCATCTGATACCTATGGTGACAAAATCGTATGACCATTATCTAGTAGCGATGGTATAGTAGATAGTCGTTGTGTAGGTGAATGAAGTCTATGAGCATGTGATGGGTGAATATATGATTAATTACGTGACATAATAAAATGTGTAGGTGATGGAGATAGACTCCAAGTTGAGTGGGAAGGTGATGGAAACCCTCATGGAATAAATCAAGGTGGTGACCTACGTCGAGATGTAGTAACTGTCCTAGGAATGGGCCAATACGTATGTATAAGACTAGCAGAATGGTGAGGCCACGTAAATGGTGTGTGAGTAGGAAAACTAGAAGTAGACTATGCTTTGAGAAATATAGAGTGTGATGCACTAGATGACACATGATATGTAGTAACCAACATGCGAGGAGATGATGACCATGGAGTATACGGGGGTACACTGTCAATAGAAATAACCTAATTGTTATGAATGAATTTGAGTCACAAATGATTCATAGAAATGATGGATTGATACCTACAAATCTAATTGATACCAATTAATATGTCACAACCATCGACTAATTTCCCAAAAAGGAAAGGGAAAAGCAAAGTAAGAGGACCAACCATAACGTGTAGTTTGATGACACCATATGGTTTGTTCATAGGGTATTCAATTTACCATAAGGGGTACCCAATAGTAGTAAGAATTGGAATATAGCATGCACTAATGGGTAGAGATGGGTCAACCCTAGTGTTATTGATGGAAACCAAACCAATAGATACACTCATATGTAGGTGATTAGATGTAAAATTTACATGATAATCGTGGTCAGAAAAGTAGATGACTAGTAGAGAAGCGTCAATATGTGAAACTAAAAAGTTAAGAGTCCTTGATGTAGCAGGAGGCACTACGTGAGATACATAATTATCCGATGAGTCAGTCGCTTTTGTATCATGTTTGGGTAGAGGGTTGTTAAAGATTTTGAGCTTATGATTTTCATTGAAATGTGGAGACGTTGTAGATTATGGAAGCTCAATTTGACCATTGTCAAGTAATCCCTAAATGATAAATCGTAGTCGAAAGAAATGATCGGTGGAGTTTCCTATGCATTTATGGTAATCACAATGGGAATTTTCATCAAAATTATGTCCTTTTGGTCGAGATGGGTTGATTTGCATAGGAGAAGGCAATGTAATAAGATTACTATCGACCAGTTATGGTAACAAAATTCACAGAGGGATACTAAACCTAGAAGAGATACACCTTTGTGGTTGTCATTGAAGCTTCTTAGTAGCATATACCGTATTGACAATGACTTTGTGTCTATTGGTTTAGTCATAGATGGCTTATATGTTGACTTACCATAAAAATGTGTAGAGGATGATGCTTGATCTTGGTACTTAAGTTTTTGTTCACAAAAATGATTAAACTAAAATGGAAATATGGGGGCCTTATTTAGTTTAATCTAAATGTTATACAAATAAGTAAATAAAAGCTAAATAAATAAAGTAAATGACCCAAGTAACAACTAAGTAAATAGAAATGTGAAACCATAATGAACAAGGAAGGTTAGAAAGAGACTCGTTGATTCAACGAGCTCGTGGGACTGTGTCATAGAATAAACAAGATGAAAAAATGTAGAAAAAACCATGCAGGAGCTCTAGAAAATATAGATCCAAGCTTTCTGGCTGGAATGGGGCACTCGGAGAGGGATGATGGAACCTGGGGAACTCTGGTCTGAGATCTGGGTGCCCAAGTCTATGTAGGAGGTCCAAAAACTAAATTCACAGGGTCACTAAGTGATATGAAGCCTTTGCTGCATTTTACATCGATGTCACTGGACTGAGCTATATGTCGCTAGTAATCAATGATGAAGGAGATACCTGCAAAACCCCAAGCCAAGCATCAAAAACCTACAAAAATAAAGATGCATATGAAGAGGTCAGACTATCCTCAATTTCCACAATGGTGGACTTACTAACTGAGTGTTGCACTACATCTCAGACCCAATATATTTCTAGTTGTGTGAAAATTGTGCCCTATATGCTCTTGTGCCAGTCACACTTTGTGAAGTAATGAGCAATAGTTAGATGTAGAAATGTAAATAAATGGTGGATGGAATAAAATAAACTTCCCTTTTATGTAGTGTGATGTAGATGAACCAGCCTTGTCCCTTGTGATGGAGCTAGATGGATGAAAGAAAAGCCTTTGATGGATGCAACCTTAGTTGGTGATAGTAGTGCCTAGTGTTTAGTACCTCATTATGGTCTCATAAATTAATATTTATATGGTTCTCTTGATCTAATTTCATAATTAACCCTGAAAAATCCAACCAATAAAAATATGGAAATCTCAAACGGATAGAAAGTGCCCAAATATGTGTGTAAAGTGGAGAAAGGATTAGGGTGCCCCAAATGGGACAAGGGTGCCTAGGGTGCCCTAGTACTGGCCTGGGTGCCCCAGTCAGGGGTAGAATTATGCGGGATAAAAAATAGACTAGGAAAGTATGTGCTAAGGGTTAACAGTGATGACTGAAAGCAAAGTAAAAAGGCCTAAGGACATGGGTTAATTAGTACTTTCTTCACTCAAAAACCATATGAATAGTAGTATGAGAATGAGACTAAATAATACCTAAAGTGCGTGATTTTGTGTCTATAATAACTAGCTCGGACAACTATCCTATAAATTTATAAGGATATCATGGTTGAGCTTAAACTCAACCTTGAGCTAAAACTCAAAAAACCAAGCTGCTACTGAGTCTTTGACAAGCTTAAACTTCTCTAGAATCTTCAACTCCTAAATTTAATCAGCAACAATTGATCTTTTGTAAGCTACTATTTATAAGGAGGCTTCAACCCCCTATTTTCTAAGATGCAACTTAGAATTTTTACAAATTTTGACCACTTTACTGTGTTGTCTTCCACAACTGATAATGACCACTTCTTCAACTCAATTTTCTTCTCCTCTCCTTTCTTAGTTTTCCATGGTTTCAATACATTCATACTCTTCTCACTTACTCAAAACAAGCACTACATTTGACAACAAAATTATCCTAGGATTCAACAAGTACTTAGTTCTCCTCCTTTCAGTACAAAAATATATATTAACCAAAATAACATTTACATTCACAAAAATTGAGCTTAAATAAAAAAGCATAACTCATAAACATGAATCTTGATGCTTCATGTTTAATGAATCTTCACATGACTCATTCTTCCTATGTACAGGTGCATACATAAGGAATTTACAAAACTTTCTCTTAAATTTTTCTTCTTGAATTTGATATCTTGAGTTACACCATCTGACGTTCTTCCATGAATTTTGAGCTTATCCATGAGCTCCTTTAATTCAAATAGGAATGCTTCATGTTTCATGTTCCATGAATTTTGAGCTTCTTCACTTTAAGCCATTTTGAATTGTTCCTCATAGAATTTACTGATTGAGACAAAATTTTGTCACGAGTATCTCCTTTGTTTTGAGATGAATCAACCTGATTTATTTTGCAACACTTTCACGACCCTTAGACAGAGTTAAGTTCAAAATTTCAGGAAATTTAATTTATGCAATCTTGATATTAGATGAATTTTCCATTCCATGACAAACTTCAATAGTATCTCTTCCCTTCTTCATTTTTTCCTTTGAATCATACATCAAACACATGTCACCATCTAATTGTCTGTGGAGATTACCAACATACGTGTAATTAGCCATATCAATTCCTCCACGTTTCGCCTTGTGTGCATGTTGACCTACACATTACATTTTTCCTTTTGACTTTTATGGACTCAAACATCTATTAACCTTGGCTCATTCTGGGAATTTCAATTCCACCCAAATCCATCTCTCAACAATATGGTGGAATATTGACATGTGTCCACATTCGGTCATCAGATCATCACCAAGTGGAAACGTTTCCCTGTCTAACTTGTGTTTTCCTTCTACTGACGTATCTTCTGTCTCAGGAGCATGGCATTTATGAAATTATATCCAATAATAAATCTCCTTGCATATTTTTGGTGTCATTTTTTTTTGAGTGTGAATATTAAACCAATAAAATAGCTCCATGCACCTTTGTGGTTTCAACTTTGTTAGAGTGTGAAGCTTAAACCAACAAGAATGCTCCAAACCTTCACACTTATCAGGATTTTATGAACCTCCATTGGACACTGTGACATGTATTATTATAGGTTAGCTCCACGTACCTTCCAAATGTGAAGATTTTGATAACTTGTATATGACCAATACAACACATAATCCAATAGGGAAACTCCACATACATTTGCAGATTTTGCAATGTCATTCTTTACATTTTCCATCTCTTTGTTAGAGCATGAAAAGTGATCCAATAATAATGATCCACACGTCTTTGAATTTTGAGGTGTCAGACCAACTTTTTTTTTCGCAACTTACTTCTTTTCATCACAATTTCTAGGCGGACCCAAAATTTTATTTAAACAAGTTTAATCCATGCCACATGTTTGTTAGGTTTCAGGAATGGGGATGCATGAATCATATTAACTTATGCTGACCTATATTCTGAATTTTCTCATCACATGGACCCAAATTATAATTAAATTTTTCTCATTTAACCTGTAAAACTTTGAATGGCCATATCTTCTTCTAAAGAGCTCCAAGTTGCAAAAACTTGGACTTGTTGGAAATATCTTCTTAAGTTCTCAAAGACCAATACCTCCACCATCACCAAAATCTCTTGCACATGACAGATTTCTCAAAACACTTTGTGAGCACGTAGGAGACATCAAGAGCTTTATCGAACACCAAATATTTCTTCATGAAAGACCAATCAAACTCCTATACCTGTAACTTTTCTCTACTATGTACATTCTCACTATTCATTTACACTTCTTCTCCATCCTTTACGAGCTTGGCACTATCTCATACCTATAGAGAGCCATACACCATATCTTGCTAGCTTGTTTCCACTTTGAACACAGGGAGATGACTTGGAGAGCACAAAGAAACACTCCTCACACCTATAAAACACCTCATATGCCATGGATTCTTACTACAGACTTGTTAACACTTGATACACATATGATTGACAATGTTTGACCTTGGGAAGTTTGCATACTACCTTGGGAGGACTCACCACACACCTTGCTTTCTTGAACATGCACCTTTCTTATACTTGCACACCATGAATTCATGACTTGACACTTCATGGAACCACATGTAACCTCTTTGTGAGCTCCAACCATTATTGAGAAGATACTACCAATCAACCTTCATGTCCCTTATAGATCCTCACTTCACAATTCACACATTTTTCATCAATTCCACTTGAAATAAATGACAACACCAATGAACAATGTTCAACAATATCCCTCTTTTTGTCATTGATGACAACATACTCAAAAACATTGATGGAAAACCCACTTCACCACCACCTTCATATCCAGTCTCTAATGGCACTCTCTCCCCCTTTGACATCTATGACAAAAGGCCACATATTCAATAACATGATCAACATGAAAATAAGCATTTACAAATCACAAACTTACCTTAAGGAACTCCCCCTTGGATAAGAATGTGATTAACTAAAATTGACTAAAAATTAGTATGTGGGGATAGTTAATCTAAGATATGAAAAACTGTAAATAAAGTAAATAAATGTAGTAAATAAGCATGTAAGTGACCAAAAAACTATGCAAAAGAAAATGCTAACCCTAATGTGCAAGAGAGAAGAGGAAATAAATCAGTTGAATAGAAGGCACTCACAGAACTATGTCATAGAGCTGACTAGAGAATTTGGAAGTAGGAACGACCATGCAAAATCTCTGAAAAGGATGTATCTAGAGTATTTGGTTGGATTGGAGTGCCTGGAGAGGGAATGGAGCCCCTGCGGGTGCTCTGGTTTGCAAAATGGGCACCCTGGTCTATGCAAAAGCTCTAAAACTGAATCTCATAGGGCTGGGAGGTGGTTCAGAACCCTCACTATCTGTTGCATCAGATTCACCACTCCGTACCATATTTTTCCAATAATCCAAGATGATGTAAAGACCTGTAAAAATCAAGAGAAGTATAAAAACCCTAAAAAATGAAAGATGCAAATGAATGGGTCAGACTGACCTCAGCTACCACAACAGTGGGTTTACTAACTGAGCTCTACACTACATTTCAGACCCAAATGTATTTCTAGTGAGTGTGTGCATAATGTGCCCTAAGTGCTCTTATTCCAGTCGCACTTTGTGAAGTAGCTAGCAATAACTAAATGTATAAAATGTAATAGAATGTGTGCATGGAATAGAATAGAATCCCCTCCCCCTATGAAGTGTGATGCAGATGTTCTATCCTTGTGCCTTGTGATGGAGCTATGTGGATGTAAGTGATCTCCAATCCAATAGATGGATGATAGTAGTGAATGATGGTAGGTCCCTCATTATGGTCTCATAACTTTATATTTATAGGGTTCTCTTGATCTAATTTTGTAATTAACCACGAAATGGTTGACCACCAAAAAGATAAAGATATAAAATGGATAGAAAGAGCCCAAAAAGTGGTGTGAAAGTGTAAAAGGGACCGGGGTGCCCCTAGTGGGACCAGGGCACCCATGAGCACCCCAGTACTAATATGGGTGCCCTAGTTGAGGATAAAATAGTGGGAAGTGATAAAATATGACTGGGCATGTAGGTGTAAAACTTAGGGAATGACAAAATAAAATAAAACAAGATGGCCAAAAGACGGGGGTTGATTAGTACTTTCTTTAGTCAAGAACCTTCTAAATAGTAGTATGAAACTAGGATAAATAATGTCTAAAGTGCATGAGTTTGTGACTACATTTTTCCCCCACTTTATGTTGGTGAGCAAAAATCTTGGTAACATAAAGTAGATAAAGATATGTACCCGATGTTCATGAAAAGTGTAGTAGAAACATGCCGAAGGACTAGACAAAGTGTGGAATGAAAAAAATATGGAGTGTGGAAACTAAAGATGAAAATGCAAAAAATGTGATGAGAGTGAACCTAGGGTAGAAACGTGTGTGTAGCTATTGTTGTGTGTACCTTCATGGTTAGTATGCAAGGTGTTCTTCCGTGAAGTGTTGTTGTTATTACCATTGTTGTAGTTGCTTGTTTTTGCCCCCATTTGATTGGTTGTTTCTCATGCAGTTAGATATACAAGGATAAAACAATCAAGTAGTCAAATATATATGTATGTAAGTGTAAAAATGCTATGTAAAAGACACATGTGTATGTATGTAAAAATACATCTAAATGTAAAGTACGCAAAATGAAAAGTGTAAATGGAACATGTGCACCTGATCCATGTCGAGAGAAAGGGTGTAGAAGGATATCCTATACTGTCAGGTTTTTTTGGGTGATCTGATTCCATAGGCCAAAGAAGTATAGGGAGGAAATTCTTTGTGTCCTCCAACCTTTAATTGTTTCCCTGAACTGTGTGTGAAGAAGTATTGGGAGGAATTCTATTGTATCCTCCAATTGTTAACTGCTCCCCTAAATGTTAAGGACACCATGTTCTATAAAATCCATTGTGTAAGGAGTTTGTAGGATGGTCTTAACTCACTTGTTGTATGTAAACCCACAATTCCAAGGGTGGAAAGTGCACTGAATTAAACCAGTGTAAATGTGTTGTGTTAGTATGTAAAACCCAAAATGATGCCCCCCTCTTTGGGGGCGCATGTGACGTCATTGATAGGAGAATTCAGCCCCAAAAGAGGACCAACCGCATGAAATCTGTGCCATGTAGGGGGAAATGGAATGCACTTGGTAGATACCAAGGTGCACACAAAAAAGGATGGCTAGGTAAAGACAAGTGTTAGTATGATCAAGCATGCATGTAAGAAGACAATGTGTAATATATGCAGACAGTGTAAAATCTACCAAAAAAGTAGTGCAAACATGCAAGAAGACAAGTAAGCCACACAAAGAGGGTCACAAATATGGGACATCACTCATGATGCCGTAATACACACAAGGCCATCATGACCGTAAAAGAAAAAAAGTGTGCACACCAAACATAGGGAAAATCCTGCATACAAGAAGCAAACAAAGGCAGACAATGTGACAAACAAGAAAATAAGAAGTATTCATGGAAACATGTAATCCTGCAAAAAAACGTGTTACACATGGAACAACTGTTAGCATGTTAGAGAAATAACCAATATGTAAAAACATGAACAACCAAGTAATGTAAAGTGTTAAGTAAAAAATAAAATAATAACACATGTGAGAGACGAATGTGGATTCCCCCAGTGACCAGTGCAGGAAGGGTAGAAGGTTAGCATCCATGTTGCGTGTAAAAGATCTATATCTACAATTAGAAATAAACAAATATGTGAACACACATGTGTGGATGGTATAGATAATGACATATAATAAATCAATCTAACATGTGTACTAAAGTGGTCATGTAAAACACTAGTAAACAAGAGTAAATGCCCCTAAGACAATGCAATATACTGTGGATGGATGGAATGGAATGTACGATGGAATGATAGAATCTGCATTCCCCCTGGGTGAATGGATATGTATATAATGAGGTTCATTTTTCCCCCTCGGTAGTCAAGAATGAACCATAAACAAGAGTGTGTCATCCAGAAATGATCGAAGTGTATGTTGTGTTTAACACACTGTAATGAATGTGTAGGTGTAATGATGAGATGAGACCTAGCAACGATGTGTGTGTGAACCATATAGCTAAAGCATATATCACAACTAGATGAACATATAAGTGATGATTCAGCCTAAGCACATATCACTATGAAATGAATGGATGAGTGATGATTTATCGTTAAGTGTATATCACTACAAGATGAAAAGAGGGAGTGGTGATGTAACCTAAGGTGTATACCACTACAAAGTGATAGAATAGGTGACGATTTAGCCTAAAGCATATATCACCACATTGGAAATGTCACATTATTAAAGGTCGAATAGTAAATGTGTGATAAGTGTAAGGTCCATTTGATTTGTAAACCCTCGGTAGTCGAGTATGGACCAAGGAACTAAAGTGCGTCATAGGGTAGTGAGTACAGTGTGTAGAAGAGAAAATAGTCATATATGTAATGATGAAATGACCATGTGGTGTATATAATAGACAGTGTATGATGTATAAAATGTAATGTATGTATACTAAGCCTAGTATGTATGATAAGTGATGTGGCACACTAGATGCAAATATGTATAAGGATGAGTAGTATGATGTGTAGATATGTAAATATCGCAATGATATAAACTAACTATATATGGTGGGGTGTAAGATGCACGAGTGTTGACATAGTATAGACTAAATGTAGTATGCATGATATAAGAGGTAAGACATATGATGGTATGTGCAATGTACAATGGGATATGTGCATATAGCCTAATAATGTAGTATGAAGGATGAGTAATGTATGATGCTAGTATGATATATGTATGATGAATACTAATATGATGTATGATGTATGTATGATATATAAATGTAGAAAGTAGGGTGTATGTCATGCGATGTGTGAATAGATGAAATATGTATGACCTAGTGTGCATTGTGTGGGTTTCAGTGTAGTAATCCCTCAATAGTCAAGTGTGAATTGAAGCACAAGAGTGCGTCATCAAGTAATTTTCGATGCTAGAATGTGTGAGGAAGATGACGATATGAAAATGTAAAGATGATAAATGCTAGGGTGAGTAGGGGTGGATGTATGAGATGTGGTTCCCCCCAATTATATATGAAGGAGATGAACTATCCAATGATAATGAAGAAAAAAAGGTCCATCATAATATGTATATAGTGATGAAAGCGGATGAGTATGTGAAAATGCAGTATGTAAAAATTCTAGGAGTATGATGCAACACTATGTAAGGATGTGAATGAATTATAACGCAAAGATAAAAAATGTGCCTAGGATGATATGATGAGGATATAGGGGGATGTAAATACTTATGCCACCAATGTATGCGCGATGAAACAAGTGATCATATGATGTCATCTAGGAGATCATCTCTCTTAGGATAATAGTCGAATGGATAAGCGTTAGTGACTTGATAATCAATAGTGTCTGGATGATCATGTAATGAGCCATTAAGGTGTAAGTTGTACATGCCCATAGCATATTATTCCTTGGTAAATGGAGGATGTGGTATTTTTCGTAATTGTTTTGACTATAGAAGATTTTTCTTTAGGCAAAACACCCCCTTTAATCACCTTGGGGGCTTCTACTTCTATCGTAGGAATTAGATTAGATAATGGTGTTGAATCCTTAGGTTTTTTAAACTGATTAGGTGGGAGATAAAATTAAAATTGAACACCAAGTTTCTTCTTTAATTAGGCTAGATTAATGTCAAAAGCCTTTGGGTCACTCTGAGTAATGAAAAATTTACCCATATACAAAAATTTGGCTTCCTGGAAGAGTTTCGAAGGGATTTCCTTCAATTGATGGATCCATGGTCGACCAAGAATCATATTATAGTTGGTTTCCTGATATATAATATAAAACTCAGTTAATACCATCTTCAAACTGAGGGTAACCAGAAGCACTATAGTCCCAATGGATGTTTCTTTGAGACTGTCGAAGCCTCTTAGCGTGTTTTGTGTTAAAGAGAAATTGGTTTCTCCATAGCATAGCTTCTGAAGAAACAAGAAAGGAACTATGTTGATGGTTTCTCTGTCATCTATCATCACGTGTTTAACATAGTTATTGTAAATCCAAACCTACAGGTACAATTATGGATCACCTCTTTGTGCCAACTCAATTTCAGTTGGTCATTTTTCTAAATTTGAATACAAAACCAGCATCTCTTTCGAGCTGCCCCAAAGGATAGACATAAAAGTCTATGTGATTAACCTGGGCCTCTAGAGGAGGAGTAACATGTATTAAGTGGCCAAGGAGCAATGCTTCTAACAAAACCGCCTAATGTGCAAGTGAATTATTCAACAAATCCAAGAAGGAAATGTGAGAGAAATTCTTGGTCAAATCCGTGATTAAATCATAGGCCTTCATAGTTTTTGGAGCCACTGGCGTATAGTCTAAAAACTAAGGGTAAATAGGAAGAGGATGTAAGACATAATCACGAGCACATATCATTGCATTAACCTTAGGTTTGGTCTCCAACTCAACCAAACCTATAATTTTGGTATGATTTCAACCATCTAAAGGATGGGCTACTACCATGTTTCACAAAGTGGATGTTTCATGGTCATTTTTCCCAATGGTATTTCTCTTGTTGGTTCCATAGGGGTTAAGATTTTCATTCTCAGGGCATGTTGGTAGAGGGATTGTGAAAACCCCGAGAGTAAAATTTTGAGGGGATGCATGCCCCATGTGAGGATTTTTGTAGTCTCATTTCCCATCTTCCTTTAAATCCCAAGCATGTCATCCTATCACCCAACATTAATTGGGTTCTCACACAAGGCACGCATGGGTGCCAAACCCCTCCTTATGTGAGCTTTGTAAGAATTTATACCATTAATAGAGGAATGTTCACAAAAAAAGAAAAATGCACGTATCCATTCTTAGCAAGGAAGTAAAAGCACTAGATCTAAGAAAGGTGCATCATAATGCAAAATTAAACACTACAACATCACAAATAGATGAGATCTGAACCATGAGAAAATGATAAGCACTAGGGTTTGAACCCATAAACATAGATATTTAGAACAATCCTTTATATTCATTGATACACAACTATTTACAATAGCCAGATTATATCAAAGATGGTCATAGCAGACCGAATACATCAAGATAATAGCATCCTACAACTATAAATACTATATTACCCCCTTAGAACCATTACAAAATCCTTTCCTGCAGAAATACACCACTCATATGCACACCACATATGCACCCACACTCGACCTCTAACAAATACCCTTGTCTAGATCCAAAATGCCTCTTTAAATAGGATAAGAGCTCACTTAAACATCATTTTAGAAGCAAGCCCATATGCCAAATGTCATCATATCATGTTATACTCAAGTGTCCAAGCCATGCAGATGTCATCTAGCCATAAAAAACTCCACTTTACAACCCGTAACCATAATGATTCCCTAGAATATTCTTTTCTTGAGCTCCAAGTCTTCATGTAACAACCTTATCATCATTACACTTATCTGTAGCTTCACGTGTTTTGCATGTGATACCATTCAACCAAAATATAGATAAGTCCTTAAACCCTTAAACCCTTTCCTGCTCCTATGCGCAAACCTATCTCTCCTCATACATGTTTATTCACACACTTTTCTCCATAGTGCCTTCCATGTGTGCTCATCTTCTGCTTTAGGACTTAGTCATTTTCTGGGCTCAACATCACCCCACACTAAACGTGTTGTCCATCCTCATAAAAAAATATAACCTCTAACAAATAATAAATAATGGAGGGAAAGAATAACCTGTACCCAGCTTGTGCCAAAGGAAAAAAGAAAATTTCTACTACTGTAAAAGGATTGGGAAGTATTTATTCAAAGATGCTTCAATCTTATTCCAGGCATCCACCTCACTCTATGCTTGTTGAAATAAATCCCCTATCAATGCGATGACTTCATCAAATGATAATTCCTCACCTTTAGCCTTCATTCTATCAAAAATATTTTCCATCGGCTTGCTAAGGTCACTCAACGCATCCATCCTTTGTGTAACCTGGGGATATAATTCCTTCACTTTATTATTAATCGATACCCTTAAGTCTTTGTTCACCTTGGACTTATTCTCAACCTCTGCTATGATCTTTTCTCGTTCCACCCTATTATTCTTGTTCTTTTCCTAGAATTCCTTTAGGTTTGCCTCATGGGTAGAAACCAATACACTTTCCACCATATCCATGTTTCCATAGTTGTCAGAGACAACTTTGGCCATGTGCATTATGGTTTTAATAGAGGAAAGGAGCTCGGAGTACCAAGTTATGGTCTCTTCACTTTTCAACTTCTCCTACTCTCTTTGTCACACCAAAAGTACTTCTTTTGACTCTAATGCAAGTGGTTATTTCTCCATTCTAATTAAGCACATAAAATCCTCTAGGAAGTGGAAAGCTGACTCATACTTTTGTTCAAGGGGCTAATTCTGGGCATGCTAAAATAATGGAGTCTAAGATAGTTTCCACTTTCTTATAAGCTTCACACACCCTTTCCTTTTCCTCTCTCAACTTAGCCTTTAACTATGTAATTATAGACTCCTTCCCTTTTATCTCCATATCTCTCTCTCTCTTATCTCCTTATTCCTTTCCTCCAATTCCTCCTCCAAGGCTTTGATTCTGTTATTCCTCCTAAATAACCTTTCCTCCACTTCTACCAATACCTTGTTGAGTGCGTTACAAGCCTACTTATCTTTTAGCCATTCGGTATCCACAATAGGATTCACTTCATTGGGGTTCTGTGTTTCTATTACTACATCCACACCAACTTCAAATTCGGGCTCATCAACATGGGATTCGAAGGTCCATGACAACATCTTCCTCATACGCATGTATGCACTATCCTTATCAAATGATGACCAACAAGAATATTTGGCCTGTAGGCACCGTGATTTGGAAACGCGTGTGTAAGACCTTGTTTGGATCATTGAAATAAGTCATTTTGTGTCCTTGTGCCATTATCATGCCCTTGCCACCGGTGTGTGATCTTATTGGGAGGATAACTACTAAACTCTTCTCCTTTTCCATGCTCTCTTCCATTTCTCTCAATATTTCTTCACCGTTGTGTTCCACCTCATGCTCCACCAATTTATGTATGATATCTGCTACTTAATTTTCCATAGTGTCATCCAACTGTTCATCAGACAGGTGCGGGGTCCTATGCATATTCATCCCCTTTTCCTCTTCACTTATTTATTTCTCCCGACCACCCTTTCATAAAATGCATCCCTCTCTTCATCAGATCCACATACATATAACACAGGGGGATTCCCACCTTCCTTGTGCTCCTCATTCTCCTCCTCTGACTCGTCACCCTTCATGCTCTTCGTTTCCTCAGAGTCTGAACTTTGTGCCATCTTTTTCTTCTTTTTTACTGACCACTCCTCTATCACATGGGACATTTCCTTCTCAGGTGACTTCTCCTTCATGGGTTATTTCTTCCTTCATGTGTAAGTACTTGGGCCTACACCTGACTCCTACACATCTGTGGTCTGAACTGTACAAGTGCTCAATGCCCTAATTGCTAGAGTTTCCTCTCTTTCTCTCTTCTTTGGCACTAAATTATTTCTTCCAGTGGGGTCTTATGGCATGGATACATCATCCTCAACATACGTGCCTTTTACAAACTTGGGCCTCAGGTGTATATATACCCTTACTGTTGTTTTTCCCACAATAGGTATTCACACAAATTTTAACATATGTACGTCTTGAGATACATACTTTTCCACATATGCACGCTTCTTAGGATACACCAATGTTCGGTGCAACACACAATGATCCTGATCTACCCCTCTTAGATCAAATCTAAGTTTCTTGGCCTCCTTGAACCTGTTAACCGCACTTTGAAAGTATTACACTATGTGAAGGCAAAAGGTTGTTTACACCATGGAATTTTTGCGCCATCTGACAAAGTGAATCTACCTATGCAGAATTACTGGTATACAAAAAACTCATCCTCACCATCCACCAAGGATGGAATTTGTGTAGGGATTCTCCATTCTACCTCAAATGCATCGCACATTCATCTTGTACCACTTCTCCAAGCATGCTTTATATGCAGTAGTCATTGTATCACAAGTGTAGGATTCAAACCTCTTAGTGGGGAAAGGGTCCTCTTCAAGGTACTCCTAGACATAGCTATTCGGCCCATCGGGCACTCCAATATTCAAAAATAAAATGGTAAGAAGGACATTACCATACATGATTTTATCCCTATCATGCGTAACATCTATGATCTCCTCCATAATGAAGGTCGAGAGGTTGTAGATCATTCCTTTCGAAATATTCCTATAAATGTTCAACCATCTCTTGTTCACTTACGTCCATTACTCTTGTCCATTCTATTTTTTGAGCAGGTGCATAGCCATCTTCATGGTTGGGTTGTATGATCTTGGTGATATCAAAATAGCATGATCTCCCTTCTTATATTCATATTCCATGGTTGTTACCTTGACAATGTCCTTGTCGTTGAAGTCATCATCTAGTGATTCTCCTATGTAGATAATCCCAGTGTATTTGGAGATCAATTGAGAAATTTAAGCACATTATCCTACCTACGAAGTAAAAATAATGTTCATACATGCATGACATCAGCCACTGGTATAACCTTTTGGGTTTTCTGAAATATGGCAACTCATAGAGTTACAAAATTCCAGCCTTCTCCAATATGGTCTTCACAGAGTCATCATACACTGGTTTATCATCATGTGTCCTTTCTTTGGTAGAGAAAACTAGCTCCAACTCCATATATTTCTTAGTAGTGCTCCTCCTATGGTTATAGTCACTTATAACCATCTTTCATACATGAGAGACCCATTCCATCCCCATCAAAAAGCCATCTGGGTACTGCATCTTTGTGTACCAATATTTCTTAAAACTTGTTGATGCGACTGGATTTCCTTTTCCCTTACCCTTACCCTTCTTTGGTGAAACGTTCACTCCTTTTCTTAGTGCCATTTTTCTCATCAAGTCCTTGTAAGTTCTTCCTTGGGTCTTACTTCAACACTTCTCAGTCCCTCGGCTCCACTCCTTCTGTGAAATTTATTCAAAACCCATGCCCTAACTCTACAAACCCTAACCTGGAAAACCCTCCTTCCACAAGACAACGCAAATACCCATGGGAATCCAAAAAATAATCTCTGTCTTGAACTGTTGTGTACTCCATTCAACTCTAGTTCACAAATATTTCAAGTTCTTTAATTCGCTTGTAATTTTCCACAAATTTTCTCACAAGGATGCCCTAGTTTGCAAGAGATCTTCAATAAACAAATGAAAGGTAAAATAAATAACTTACCCCTATCTTCTATTTATAGCTCTTTTCTTTTTCCGCATTAATCTCTATGCTACCTACCATAGTACTTCAGCATTAAAGTTGACTTTTTCCAATGCTTTTCATTCTGCGTGTTGTGTCTAACGCTTTTCATTTGCGCACCAACTTACGTGTAACCTCACCAACCTTCTGGCATGTAAAAATTCATCAACCCCAGACTTCCTTATGCACACTTCTAGTGTTGAAGTACATATTCCCTACGTCTTATACCAATTTCTGTTCATAGCCTACCCTAGTTTGTTATGCACTATTATCCATGTATGTGGTTTTTATAATGGTTTTGACACCAATATCTACCCACAATTACTTCTTCTACGTGTGCTCCTCTGACCCCATGCCCGTTTGACTTCCTCATTTAGGCCACCAATTAACATCACTTCCAACACTTGCTTCATACCACACTATTCACTAAAACTCTTCTTTACACTCTCCACCCCATACTAAAAATATGTGTGGCCCTCTGTGCATAAAACCCCTTTAGATAGTAATTGGTTACCGGTGCACAAGCACACCCACAACAAACAAAAGAAAAGACAAAAAATAGCGACAATGAAAGGAAACACATATAAAGGAAAATGCATTAAGGGAAATCCTAAGCTAAATGGAAATATTACCATTTACAAACATACAAAAGACTTATTTATAGTAAGGATTCAACCTACTCCCGTTAAAATAACTAGGAAATGGTGTCCCATCCAACACTTGTAACTAGAAAGTGCTTGAATCAAGTATATAAGATATAACATACAGTCCCAACTAATGCACTTTGATTTTCCCAGGATGGCGCAGAAACTTTGAATCATACAAAATAACCATCTTCCCAACTTCAAACTCCTTATTCCTAATATGACGATCATGCCATGCATTCTATTTAGATTTCTCCATCTTATGACTGCACCTAGTAATGGCTTTCCTTTCATCTAGCATCATAAGTTTTTCAATGCTCTATTTTAATGATTTCTCATCAGCCAATCCTCTTGCACATGTAATACATAGGGATGGTAACTTAAATTCAATGGGCAGAAGAAATTCTGTGCCAAACACCAATTGAAATTTTGTGGCCTCATTCAAACATTTATAAGTTGTGTGATATGGCCATAGAACTGTAGATACCTTGTAATCCATGTCCCTCCTTCCGACATTGTAAATCTTAGTTAATGTGTGGCTCAATATTTTGTTAAAGGCTACATCAGTCCCATTAGCCTAAGAGTGATAGGGCATAGTTTTGTGATGGGCCACCATAAACTTTGTCAATAATATTCTAATGGTTTCATTCAAAAAGTGAGTACCCATATCACTTTTTAATCTCAATGGGCATCCATACCTGCTGATTATATTCTCCCATAAAAACCTAGCTATTATAGCCACCATGTATTTCTTCATAGGCGTCGCTTCCCTCCATCTTGTAAGATAGTCTATGCATGTGATAATATAGCGCAAACCTATCCTACACGCAGCTGGGGAAATAGGGCCCACAAATTCAATTGCCCATTTTTCAAACGAATTTGCACTAGTAATAGGAATTAATGACATTTCATCTCTCCACCTTGGCTTACCAAGACACTGGAAATGGTCACAGGCCTTGCAATAATTTATGAAATCCTTATAAATCATCTCCCACCAAAGGCCAACCAATAGGATCTTGCACGAGGTTGCATTCCCTACATAGTGTCCTCCTGCAATGCCACCATGATCTTCTTCCATTATTGTCGTGTGTTCATTATCTAGTACACATCGGCGTAAGACCTCATCCTAACCTAGTTTGTACAGGTCTCCACTAATCAACATATAGGGCGTGGCGTGTATGGCCAATTTATTCTTCTCTAAGGCCTTCATTCCTTCTGGCATCACACACATTCGTAAGAAAACAAAAATATCCTCCAAATCAGTGGGTGCGTACTATAATCTAAATAAATGTGCATATGGCATTGTGTCCTCAATGCTCTATGTGTCCTCTCCTAAGTTAATCCATGATAGATGGTCAGGTCTCAAATTGCTCTTTCCTAGTTTCACGATGACTAAAAATTCAAAATCTTGAAACAATAAGATCCACCGGCATATGCACCCTTGTAGAACAGGCTTGTTCACTAAGTACTTGAGTACCATATGATCTGTATAAAAGGTAAAAGGAGTATCCAAAAAGTATTACCTGAATTTATGCAGTGCATAAATCATGGAAAATGCTTCGTGCTTCATTGTTGTATAATTCTGCTCTGTCAGCGTTCACTTTCTACTTGTAAAACACAAGGGGTGATCAACAATCCGATCTCTAGGTTGTGATAACACTACTTCTATGGCCATACTTGATGCATCAACATGTACATGAAATGAATTGTCCTAAGAGGGAAAGCACAAAATGGGTGCAGTAGTAAGTTTCTCCTTCAAGGTGTCAAAATCCACCTGCTACGCTTCACCCCAATGGAATTTACTTTTATGTTTTAAAAACTCTTCCAATGATTCAGAAATTTTGGCATAGCCCAAATTTCCTATAATATCCCATGTGCCCTAAGAATCCATGCACCATGCTTTGAATGGTAGGCTCCTCCAACCCTAAAATAACAACAACTTTGGTAGGGTCTACCAATAAGCCTTCCTTGTATATAATGTGACCTAGTAATGTGCCAAATAGAGTAGCAAAGACACATTTCTTAATATTCAGGGAGATTATTAACTGTCTATATCTCTCAAACATCAACCTCAAATTGTCACAATGATCCCTTACTAACCCATACACCATATAGTCATTCAAGTAGACTTGCAGAAATTTTTGGATGAAGTCTTAAAAGGCCTGCACTACGATGCGAGTGAAAATACAGCAAGCACGTTCTTAAGCCCAAAGGACATAACCGTGTAAGAAAAAATTCCCCACTCATTCATGATACTAGTATTCTCCTAGTCTTCCTTTGCAATTCTTACTTGATGATATCTAGAGAATCCATTTGTGAAAGAGTAGATCTCTCTCCCTACAACACCTTCCAAAATCTCCTCAGTAAACGGGGTTGGAAAAGGATCTATCACACATGAAGCATTTAAATATCTGTAATCAACATAAATCCTTATCCTCCCATCCTTCTTGATACTAATTACCATCAAGCTCACCCACTCAAATTCTTCAATCACCTCAATGATACCAGATTCTATCATATTATCAATTTCCTCCTTAACCTTTACACACAAATTTGGATTCATCCTATAAGGTATCTTCTAAACCGGGCATGCACCCTCCTTTAACTTAATCCTCATTTCCGCTAGAGAGTGGTGAACTCGATTCAATTCATGGTACCCACATGGAAACAATTCTTGGAAGTCGCGCAATAGCTCAATTATTTTTTAAACAACCTAGTCTGACTATTAATTTCCAATGATAAATTCCTTCGGCTCTTCTTCTGTACCAATGTTAACCTTATCTATTTTCAAAGGATTATGTTAGGCATGTGCTTTCTCATCTTATTTTTCCAATAATTCATGCATACCCTTTGTTTTGTTAACATCCAAGTTTTCTACTTCCTCGTCATCTATCAAGTATACTAACTTACCCTTTTCTTTCTCCAGGTAGGCACACTCAAGTTTTATCTCCTCCATCTCTCCTTCTTCTGGTTATTCTTCTACAAAGTGCACCCCCTAACTAAGGTTCCCCTAACAAATCTAGGATTCAGTCCTTATTCATGGCACTATCTCCATAAGCAAGGTGTTTAACTACCTACAACACCTCATTCAGTGATGGCTTAGGAGATTAATACTCAAAACTTTGGATAATATCCACCATTAACTATTGACAATTATCCATCAGACGGTACAATTTTGGGTGGATATACCATGTGCTCGCACATCCCTGTAAGGTGGAGTAGAAATTATGCACCCTTAGTAAAGGAGGGTAAGGCTTCTAGGCCTATCATCCAGGCTCTCTCACATTCCTAGACATGGAATGAGTCAGACTCCTTCCCATGATAGTCGTGTATTGTAGAAGGTGCATTTATCTGGAGAAATATCACAGAGAATTTGATTCTCACTTCACGCCACTCTAGAAGATTATCTCTATGGGTCACCCACCAACGCGCTATTGTTCCATGCAAGGTATAAGTAAGCATATTCCTCCTTTCTGGCTTACAAGTCCACTATACCTCCATCACGTGTAGAAAGACGTTAGGGTTACCCTCTCTAGTGTAACTGGGTAAATTATTTCCTCCCAGGTGGCTAACCAAGTGTGCCCTAACAATGTGAGTCACAATTCACTTTAATTATCTTCCAACCAACTCATAGGTGTCGTGTGCCCAATCGTCACATGCAACACTAGTTAATCTAAAAATAGAATTTAACTAGCAATTGTGCATACACTTAACTTTGCTTTGTATTGATTTTTGATATAAAAATTGACTATTTTAACCTTTTGTATTTTTAATAAAGGAAATAAAACTGAAATTACTGTGTAAAATTAGAAAATACAGAGATGAATCACTATCAAATTGACACAAGAATTGATAACGGAGTTCGACGCTTGTGGCCTATGTCTCCGGGTATGGTTAAATGGAACCGATCTATTAAAATATTGAAAATAAATCTTTACAAATATTTATACAATAATCTGATCTTCTCATCACGTTACTCTTCCAAAAATAATAAGATTCACTTTTTACATCACCTCAAAATTCCTTCTCTAGCTCAATTTATGAGCAAAACAATATCACGGTCACCTTCCAATGTCAATACTAGTACAACAAAGCTCCTTTTATAACGTCTCCAAAGGCATGGCGCAGCAGTCAAAGCCTCATCCTTTTACCCAAGTGGCCTAGGTTCAAATCCCATTCCATGTGGGGTGCATTTTTTATAGGGATAAGATCCCACATTCATGGTGCATTTGGAGGAGAGAGGGTTTAAGTATGGGCGGCCTAGAAATGTGCATTGGCTATTGATAGCCATTTGACTTGGTCCACCTTCATTTGGGCACTTGGTTTGAAATCACCTCATGGAAATGCATGGGAAGGATAGAATGGTTATTTAGTATATGTGAAAATTTGATGGGATTTGATATTATTTCTTTACAAATATAAACACAAATAATCCCACATACATCCCGTAATTGCAAACTCAAGCAAATATATATAGAAAATCTGCAATATAGATGTGAAGTAAAGGATGCCAAGACTAGTCCAAAATCCCCCTTTTACTCCATCACCCATATTTTCCACATGGTGAATGTTGATAGGTCCACATGTACATGCATCATCTCTTCACATAGTACTTTTGTAAACATTTCAGCTCTGTTTCCTACAAACAAGATATTAACGGAATCGTCTAATTTTCCTCCACACCATGGAACTGAATGTAATTGATTATGAGAATATCATAGATCAGTGCTTCTCGGTGAGGATCCTTTGGATCATTCCTCCCCACTGAGAAAATTTTGGACCCCAAAAGTCAACTTAATTGGTGAAGTCAACTTAATTGGTGAATAGACGAGGGTATTTCCACCTCACCTTTCTGGTTTCCATCCATTTAGCCTTGTTCAGATGAATGAATTTGAACCCATCATGAAGATACTCAATATTACCCCTTCATGAAGTTCTGACCTTCCTGTCCAAAATGATGTCTTCCTGCAACTCATCAAGATACTAAGGAGAAAAATCATCAATGGAAGGTATTATGTTAGCATCATCATGATCAACAATCATAGGTGGTTCATACAATCTTAATTTCTCAACACTTACAACTGAGTATATTTTCATATAAGGAGGTAAATTTAATCGGAAAGCATTTGTTACAAATGTTTTCCAATATCTGGAATGAACCATACCGTATAGGTTTCAATTTTTTACCTTCACCCCTCAACCTTTCCTTGCTGATGTGAAGGAAAACTGAATCACCAACTTTGAACTTGTGATCAGTTCTATGTTTATCATGCCTAGCTTTGTACTTATCATGACTTTTCTCCAATTTTTCACAGACATACTGATGAACTTGTTGTATTCTCTGCACAAATCTTTTAGCCTTATTAGAATCACTTAAACCATTAACAACAGTTTCATGTTCATAATATACATCTAAAGGAGAATTAGGTAGATATCCATAACATTTCTCAAATGGAGACTTCAAAATAGAATAATTTAAGGCATGATTATAAGCATGTTGCACATAATATAGATGTTCACCCCATAACTTAGGATGTTTGCCACAATAGCCCCTAAGAAAATGTACTACTGTGCGGTTTACAACCTCTATTTGACCATTGGTCTGTGGATGAAAAGTAGTACTCTTTTTTAGTTTTGTGTCCATTAACCCCCACATTGTTGACCAAAATTCCTCAAGAAATCTAGAATCCCGATCAGATATAATTGAAGTAGGTAATCCAACGTGAACCCAAAAAAACTTAAAAAACAAATGTGTAGTTCCCTCATTAATTATATTTTTAGTACATGGAACCAACACACACATTTTGCTAAATTTTTCCACTACCACATATAAGTAATCATGTTTCTTCTGTGTAATGGGAAAGCCTCCTAAAAAATCCATGGAAACACTTTCCCAAGGCCTTATCAGAACAAGAAGAGGAGTGTAAAGTCCTAATTTCTTGTTACTTGGCTTGCTTGTGGCACAAAGAACACATCCCTTATGTAACATTCCCATTTTAAAGCTTTAGAAACAAGGGAAAAAAAAATTTTGAATAGCGTTCTCTGTTCTAAATTATCATAATTTAGAACACACGTTTCAATTTTTTAAATAATTTTCTCTGTTCTAAATGATCATGATTTAGAACACACATTCCATGCCAATCAATTTCATAACAGATAACCATATGCAGCTGTAATGACTTGATGAACTGCCGATCTCTCATTTCATGACTCAAAGTTTCATTGATCTCTCTTCATGACTCGGTTTCTTACCGATTCTTCATGTTGACTCAATGTATTGTATACTAAGTATACTTGGTTCTCTTACCCTTTTAGGAGTATTGAATTGTTATGTTTAATATGCCTATATGAATATTTTTTACCAATATTCATCTGAAATCCTGCTTCGTAAACTAGGTGATATAGGACAACGCAACTAGTAGCTTGTGATACTTTGGCCAAAGATTTTCACATGCTTTGCATGATCATATTCCTAGATGACATACTCATCGACAGAATACATCTTTCATCCCCACTTCATTTGTTATCTAGAATGGTCTTCACTGACTCTTTATAGTACTCTTGTCCAAGGCTTACCATAACCCATATTAACAACATAGAAAGGTATAGATCATCACTCACAGTGACAAAGGGTACATAGAAATACTTAATCAACTTGAGTCAATTGCATGTGTCTAGTTACCTTTAGTCATCATGAGTTTCCCCCTATACGAAGGCATGTCCCTAACCTGACCTAAGGTAAAACTAAGGTCAAGTCCAAGTTTATGTAGATCTAGATGACATAATTTGGAAGGGTGTTGTGACGTGTCAACTGCAACACTGTGCCATTCTGAAGACCCCAGTCTTCATGATGTCATAGTACTGCAGTTGGCGTGTACCAACATCCTATGGAATCATCTCATCTAGAAGTACATATCCAGTTAAGAAGTTAAACACTTACTTATGTTCTTAATTAAGATTTAATTCCAGCAACCCTGCTGAATCCTTAATTTCTATGTTCATTAAGGTTACTAACCATTAAAAATTGATAGTTACCATGCAGATAAATCTGTAATCAATCCCTCTTCTTGAAGGTGTGTATTTCATTCCACGGTATCTTATCATAAGATTCAAGCTCATAAACATAATAAATATACCATGGTAAGATTAGCTTACTTTGCTTAACCAATTTTAAGCATGATTAATCTTAGATTCAAGTTCCTTGTTAATAGACTTCATTAAGATGAAGTCTATTCATTACGTATGTATTTATTTCATTTCGGTTGCCATATTATGATTTGATCTAACCAGAGGGAGTATGTTTTCTCAATAGGTACTAACAAATGCTTATCCCCTTAGAATGATTACCTTTCTTTTATCTTTATATTCTTGTAGGGTTCATTGCTTCCATTTACTTTATACAAGAGTTATAATATATTTCTCTTTTATTTATTTCATCTAGTAAACCATCATGACCTAGTTATGTTTCCATCTATTCATGCCAACTTAGAATTTGCATTCAATAAAATAATAAAGTATCAATTTCATTTGAGTTCAACTGAAATGATTCAAAACAGATATGTTCATGAGGGAATAATGACAAGTTTATAAAATTTCCTTTACAGTAAACCCAAAGTGAATAATACATCAATTACAAATAACAATCAATCTTTTTTCCCATTCCTCAAGTAAATTATACATTTTACAAGTCTAAACATTCAAACTTCATTCCTACCAATCAGCATTGATAAACTCAAACAAGAATACAACTTTTCCCTTTTTCAATTATAATACAATAAGAATAATAATTTCTCATAAAAGATGCAGCCTTTAGGTAAACACAAGAGGTATCATAAAATAACTTGTCTTCTTTTGTCACTTATAGAATCCATCTGCAAAATTTGCTAGCACAGGTCAGTTCATCGAACTGAGCATGATAAGCACTAAACGTTAAAACAATATGCTTTCAAATAACTATCTCATAAAAAGGACTCTACTTTTATGAAACATTTAGCAATTCAGATAGATATCTCTTAAAGGAATAAGGATCCTAACAAGAAGGTCAAAATAAGCAATCCACAATACATTAAGTAAGTATCATGATCAAAGCAACACTCTTTAACCAGTGATTTCACAAGAAGGCTTGCAACAGATAAGTGATAATACATCTCAATTACTTAACAAACTCATACTATAGATGCATGTAACTCTTTCTTGATTCAAACAAAGGGTTCAAGAAGGGTACCACCCTACAGTTCTCAAAACTGAACTATTTTAAAGAAGCAATTAATCATAATCCACAACACTAACATAACTCTTCATGTAATATCAGAAGTCAAATTCATTCTATCAAAAAGGATGGAATTAGGATGAACCAATTAATATTCTAAAAAAGAATTCACTTCTTTCCAACATTGAGTCAATATCAAATCAATTCTAATTTATCGATTCAAGGGAATAAGAAGTGTAGTATCCCACCTAATTCCGCATTTAACCTTAACATGGTTAATACAGAGGAAAGGCAACAAACATTTGAAAAGTAAAAAACTTAAGTCATCCTTCAGTGTTCAAAGAACAACATGGTATTTAACAATTCAGAGAAGAGAAAGAACCGAATGCAAATCCTTTTTACATTTTGAAGAAAAACAGTGATGCATACCTAGCTCAAAAATAGAGAGAAGATCCCAATAATCCATCCTATTCAAAGGTTAAACACAATCAACATTTGTTGGGTTTCAGATTTGCACTTGGAATGAAACCACAGTCAGGGGACAAGCAAGTCCCTCCTCTTTAATGGGAGAGGTTCCCTTATTGAAAGTAGGGGCAAAACCTATGTACAAATATACAATATTTCATTTAATGGTGGTTTCCCAATATCTTGAAATGTGTTTTATGCCTGGAAAGTTATCAATACATGAGGATAGAAGACTTGAAGAGAGGAGGGAGGTAGAAGAAGACAATACTTTCAGGGAAAAGAGATAGCAGAGAAAACCCTTATATGTATTGAGCAAATGAGATATAGAGTAGAACCATTCACGTTTATAGTGGGCAAAATCCGCAGACTCAAAGTTCTTGAGATTGTATAAACTAGAACACAAAGTTTCTAAGCATGCAAGTATTAAATGATTCACATATCAGAGCAAGAAGGAAAGAGAAAGCATAAGAAAAAGGGGAAAACCTATGTATTGATTTCTTCCAATTAGAAATTACAGTTCCAGAATATCAAAATTCCAACCTGTACAATGGCTTTGAAATCCCATGATATAGCTCAAAAGAAACAGTTACAACTTCCTTGAGCAAGCAAGAAACAATTACAACTTATTCCAATCATTCACGCCCTTTCGAATTCTTGATTTGTAAAGAAACGTTAATGGCAGAAAAACCAGTTTTTAAATATATGGCTATTTCATTATTTCACCAGTTAAAACATAGGCCATTTGATTTGCTTTTATAACTTTAAATTTGGGCCACCCACATGGAAGGAATTGATTGGAGTGGGCTTGTGGATGCCTTTTGTATTTTTCCCTTTAAAGCTGGGCTAGGCTGACACGTGGAGAGATCTGCCAGTTCATTTATACTTAGCTTATTTGGGCCTATTTCCTGCTTGACATATGTTAACTGCTAGACACGTGGAGAGATGGCGCTCATTTGAGTTTCCATTTTGGAAACACCTCCTAAAATTACACCGATTTGACGCATGTCTCCTTCCGCCAGTCTTGAACTTTTCAACAGCTAACTCTATCTTTCCATTGACTTTGACCACTTGGTGAGCTGGCGCTGATTTGGAGACTGACCCTTTGATTTTACTTCTAAAATTGCATCGTTTAGGCACGTGGAGATGTCCACCAACCTGCCCATACTTAGTCAATTTTAACAATTGGCTCTTTCTCTTTTTTGGACCTGGGATACGTGGAAAGCCTACGCTTATTTGAGGACTGTCCCTTGGACCCTGCCCATGTATTTGTGTCATTTAGACGCATGGAGGCTTCCGCTAACACTTTAAACATGGCCAAACCACATCCAATCAGATATTTCCACGTACTACCCATGGATGCTGGGGAAAAAATTTAATGGGGAAGATATGCCTGTCATTCCTGACTTGGGAAGAAAAATAAAAAGAAGGGAAGAAACTTCACCATTACTCCTGACTTTCAAATTGTTCTCCATAAATGGGAAAACTGCAAACAATACCAGGCTCAACGTGATCCAATACTCCAAGGTATAGACTCAAAATTTTTGAAACTTGACTTCAAAAGAGGGGAATTTTGAGGGTGACAATAGCTGGCTCTTTCTACTGGCTCTTTCTGGGGATGACTTGGTTTGAAACAAAGACACAAGAAAAGATCAAGAACTGTAGATAACTCTGAGAAAGAGGACCAGTTCCTTATCCATTGGGAAAAAGGATTCAAAAGAAAAACCAATACAAGGCAACACACACAAGACGGAAAAAGAAACAAAACAAACTAAAAGGGAAGAATAAAAATGAGACACAAAGGAATGACCCAAAACCAAAACACTATACAAAATATATAGAAGGACCACCTAGTCACCTATGACTTAAACAACTTTAGATACTACCCACTATAAGGAAGTGGGAGAGGAGAACCATCCATGTAATCCTGATAAAAAGAGTTATCTCCAGCAAAATGTCTGATTCTAAAAGGACCAAGCCAAAGAGAATCAAACTTACCATGGCTTCCTCGTGGCTCATGTCTTTTGTCCCAAAGCAACACAATGTCTCCCACTTGGAAAACTTTGGGTTTGGATTTCTTGTCAAATAAATCCTTCACTTTCAACTGGTGAGTTATTATCCTGTTAACCACTTGCAATCTATCCTCATTAAGCTTCTGAAGGTACAAAATTCTCTTGTCCAAAGAGCTACTAAAACTTGAATCTTCAATGGTTTTCATCAGATGCAAGGCTGGAAATTCCATCGTGACTGGAAGTTGAGCCTCCACACCATACACCACTTGGAAAGGAAACATTCCAATTGCTCTCTTGGGTGTAATTCTATCATCCCAAAGTGCATCATATAGCTTCTTATGCCAATTTCTCTAAGAATCATTCACAAGCTTTCTAACTATGTTCACCAAGTTCTTGTTTGTTTATTATTCCTGTCCATTCCCTTGGGGGTAGTAATATGAAGAATGATCAAGTTAGATCCCATACCCATAGGAGAATTCCATCATCTCAATAGAAGAAAAGTTGGAAGCATTGTCAGTCACAATTTTTTTTGGAGTCCCAAACCTGATCAATATGTTCTCCTTAATGAAGTTGTAAACTACCTCGGAAGTAGTGCTCTTGACTGGGATGGCTTCCACCCACTTGGTGAAGTAATCTTTGGCAGTCAACACATGGTTTTTTCTAGCACTAAAAGGTGGGTTAAGTAGTTCTAATGAAATCCAATCCCCATTGTTGAAAGGGCTCGTCAATCACTATTGGCTTTAGTGGCAAAGCAGCCAACTTAGGTCTTCCAACAAAATTTTGGCATGCTTCACATTTACCAACCCATTTTGATGCATCTCTGAATAGAGTGGGCCAATAATAACTAGCACAAAGTATTTTATGAGTTGTTACAGCAGAGGAGAAATGACCTCCACAAGCCTGGTCATGAAAAGAAGAGAACAACTTCTTTTGTTGCTCCTTGTCTACACACTTCAAAAACCTTCCATCTATGCCTCATTTGAACAAAGCATTCTCCCATTGCACATATTGTGCAGACCTCAGTTTGATGGATCTCTTCTTCTTTGGCACTCAAGTGAGATGGAAACTCTCCATAGGTCAGAAAGTGAGCAATGTCAGCATACCATACATCTATCGAGCTGAGGAACAAAACAACAGGGACATCAACTCCATCGTTGGACAACTCCTTGGCTGCTCCCTCAGCAATGAGTTCACACAAGCCCTTACCCTGAACCAGCTTTGTTGGCATGATTTCAAGATCATAATCTTGCACCTTTGCTACCCAATTACCTCTCTTGGTTCCAAAATCTTACCAAGTAAGAATGGATTTGATTGTTGTATCAAGAACCAGCACCACAAAATGAGAATTAAGGATGTAAAACCTAAACTGCTTGACATCTTTGACAACTGCAAAAGCATGTTTCTCCATCATGGTGTACCTCAGCTCATGATTTTTCAAGACATAACTCATAAATACAATTAGGATCTCATGATCTTCATGATTCTTCTAGGCTAACAAAGTAGCTAGGGTATTTTCAGTGGCATAACAATAGATAATGAAATCTTTTCTAAAGTCAGGGCAAGCCAAGATTGGAGTATTTGCAATATCATGTTTAATGTCCTTAAATGATTTCTTCCCTTCATAGGACCAACCAAAATTTTGCTTCCCTTGCATCATGCGAGCAATGCTTATAGTAAGTTTTGTAAATTTGGAGATGAATCTCCTTAGGAAATTTATCTTACCAAATAAATAATGGATACCTTTCTTACTTGATGGAAGATGAATTTGCTGGATGGCCTGAATTCTCTCCAAATTAATCTTGATCCCTTCCTTTGAAATAATGTGTCCCAACAAATTTCTTTTTGTGACACAAAAAATAGACTTCTTAGGGTTTAAAGAAATTCCCTTCTCTCTACACTTATGAAATACTATTTCAAGGTGTTGGAAGTGATCTATTATTACTTTAGAAAGCATTGTCAAGTCATCCAAATACACAACAATGCATTTCCCTTTCAAACTGCCAAAAGCCCAAATCCATGGCCCTCTGGAAAGTAGCACCAACATTGATGAGACCAAATGGCATCCTATTGTATGTAAAGGTGCCCCAAGGATTTGTAGAGGTAGTCTTATGTTGATCTGCAGTATTCACCTCTACTTGATTGTACCCCAAGAATCCATCTAACATAGATAGCATATTTGAGCCTGTGACAACTTGCAATACTTGGTCCATCATGGGGAGAGGGTATTTTTCATTCAAAGAACCTTGATTTAGATTTCTGAAGTCCACAAAAATCTGGATCTCGCCATTCTTCTTCCTGACAGGCACTATATTAGCAATCCACGTTGAATGGTGGATGAGGAAGATGATCCTAGCCTTCAGAAGATTTTTTATTTCTTGGAAAATTGTATCATCTATCTTTAGATTATATTACCTTTGTTTTTGTTTGAAAGGGTTTGATCCTAGGCTTAAAAGGAATGAAATGTTACATTTATTTAGGCTAAAAACCCTTAAGATCATCATAATAGTAAGCCAGAACATCAACATACCTCTTCAATAAATTCACCACCTTATTTTTCTCTTCTTGAGTGCAGTATTTTCCAATGTTGACCATTTTGGGATCATCAAAACTCCCAATATTCACTTTCTCAGTCTCAGTAGATTTTCGGGCTCTTGGGAAACTTTAGACTTCACCTATCTATCATGTTTATAAAAAAGATCCTCCAAACTCACCATCCCTTTAGGAATTTTTTTACCTTTCAGTTTGATGCATCCATCTTGATCCATCTCTTCTTTAACACCCTCTTCGTTTTATGACACACACACTCTAGTAAGATTGTCACTTCCTTCAAAATTACAGCTGATCAAAGTTGTTTCTGAGCTCTAAGAAAGAAACCAAATGCTGGTCATCATTGAAAACTTGCCAATTATTTGCATTGTCAGGCACACTAGGTCTATGGATCAACTCAATGGTGAATTTATCCTTAGGAAAATCAAGGTGAGGAATCAACAAGGACCCAGAAACAACTAGAGAGTTATCCCTAGTGTTCCTTTCCCTTCGCACAACTTCAATGGAAAAATCATCAAGGAATTCAATGGAATCCCAGACCAGATTCCTATAGTGTTTCAACCTTCTGTTCTTTACCTGATAAAGGTATCTAACTTGTTTTATGATTATCTTTGCATCTCCACAAGAAAGAAGGTTCTTCACTCCCATATCCTTCACCATGCTCAACCCAAGAATAAGGGCCTCATACTCAGCAATATTGTTGGTATTTTCAAACTAAAATTTGGAGAAAGGATGAACCCTACACCTAGGATAAATGAGCACTACACCAGCTCCAAAAGTAGCTAAAGAGCAGCTTCCATCAAGCTCTAAATTCCACATGCCATTAAGATCAAGAAACACTTCCTTTGGTATACTTGTCTCCTCTTATGACATGATCATGTAGTTCCCATGCCCAATGTCTTCATTTAGTATTTTTTCTTTAGGATCATTTGTCTTTTGCACAATATACTCTACTTGTTTCTCAGGCAACAACTTCTTCATTATCCCATTGACAAGGATCAAGGCATGTGACCAATCCATTTGGAGTTCACCTCCAACATCTTTGCAAAAGTTCCTACTTAGCAACATGTCATAGGAAGGAGGGATATCAACAACCAAGATGGTATCCAAGACCTTCTTCTCTGGTAAATCAGTAAAAGCTACTTGTGCATCCTTGATTCTCTTAACCAAAGGCACTTCTCTACTTTCCATAGAATAGCAAGAGCCATAAGTGTGGGTTAGGGTTAGACCCAAAGCATGAGCCACTTTTACAAGCATTACATTATTAGATGCACCAAAATCAATGACACAATTGCTAAGCTTGTGGTCAGCTATGAGGAGAGTCACATAGAAGGGTTTTATTTTCTCATTGGGTGAAGTGACTGCAGCCACAAGGTTGGGTTGAGGCAGAGAAGGAGTGAGGAAAAGGCCTTTAGAAGAATGGGCTATGGTTTTAGACTTAGAATTTACAAATTTAACCATTTTGGAAAAGGCTTTAGGATAATTTTGATAGAACTCTGCCTCAGAAATCTGAATCTTGGTCTTTTTAAGATGGTCTATAATGTCAAAAGATCTATATGTGGATGGGGAAGTCACTACTAGGAGTATGAGGAGCTTATGATCTATCAAATTTATCATTTGTTGGACAAGAATTCTTAGAAGTAGAAGTAGAGGAAGAAGGACTAGAAGAGCTTACCTTTTGGGTGGACATAATAGGAATAGGAGCTCCTCTTCTTGCAATCACCTGGGATGGTGATGGGGTACTCATTGTATCTCTTTATAGGTTGCACCATTTTTTCCTTTTTGTTGGTATGCTCCCGGGTCATAACAACATATGACTCACTATTCATCTCATCCACTACATCATCATAGTCATATTGATCATCCACACCCTCAGTGGTGAGGAAATGAACTCGAGAACCACTATACTCTTCTAGTTCTTCATCATTTTCCTCTGCTTTTTCATCAAAGAGCCCATTTTCTTCCTCATCATCAAGCTCAAGAACCTCACAAGTAGCATTAACAAGCACCTTGAGGGGTGGACCTTCAATGGCCAACCTGATTTGAGAAGATGGCAAGTGGTTCCTAGGCTGAAAGTTATTCCTTGTAACATCTTGATATGGATCATGTTGAGCCAATTTCTTCTTAATGGCAATGAGGTCATTAGCTAGATTTTGTACCAACTGATCTGCATTACCTACAAGAGGAGAGGAAGAATAATATTCTTTAGATTTGAAAAACTCCTTTTTCAACTTGCCAGACATGATCAAGTCATCTTCCACACTGACATCCAATCTCTAATCAACATCCAAAGTTGCAAGATTTTCTCTCCTCAGGGTATAGCTTACTTCTGAAAATTGAGAATTCAAGAAGAAAAACTTTTGAATCTGATCAACAAGCTTAGTATCTAGTGGAATCTTGTTAACTAACTTGTTGAACTTGGCCACAAATTATCTCATAGGCTCATGTGGCTCCCTCTTGATTTGAGAAATTTGAGCTAGCAAAGTAGGCACATCCTCATCAGGTTTGAAACACTACTCAAATTCAGTCCTCATAGTAGTCTAATCAATGATGGTCCCAGCATGAAGATGGTAAAACCAATCTGCAACATTTTCTTGCAAGGTTTCCATAAACAGCCTAACAAAGGCATCCTCATGGTCAACTCCAAGGACCCCACATGCAACAATGAAGGCTACAATGTATTCATCAGGGTGTAATTTTCCATCACCTCTAAATTTGGGAAAAATATTCTTGTTACCCCTAGGTAACTCATGCAATGGTTGAGGAAGATCCAGAGGCCCAACTCTTTGTCCCCAAGGCCAATGTGCTACCATCCTTGGAAAGATTGCTTGAAGTGGAACTGAGACACTAGCGAGAAGTAGGGCATGAAGATTAGGGGTAAGTTGTGCTTGAGGAATGCTGCTACCAGAAGCTTTGTCTTCAATAGGAGGTGTGCTTATGGAACGAGCTCTTATATTTTATTCTTGTTGGAGGAAGTTAAAAACCTTGTTAATCCAAGAGTTGAAATTGGGTATCTTCAATTCCAAGAGCCCTTCTGCCACAAGTGTATCTCAGAGTCGCCAGATTAAAGAAATGATCAAATTAGTTGTTTTTTTCAAAAAGGAAATTTGTTAAAAAAATCCCCAGCGGAGTCGCCAAAAACTATTGGGTTTCATATTTTCACTTGGAATGAAACCATAGTCAGGGGACAAGAAATTCCCTCCTCTTTAATGAGAAAGACTCCCTTATTGAAAGCAGGGGAAAAACCTCTGTGCAAATATACAATCTTTCATTTAATGGTGGTTTCTTGATATCTTGAAATGTGTTTTATGCCTATAAATTTATTAATACATGATGATAGAAGACTTGAAGAGAGGATGGAGGAAGAAGAAGACAATACTTTCAGGGAAAAGAGATGGTAGAAAAAACCCCTATATGTAATTGAGAAAATGAGATATAGAGTAGAAACCATTCACGTTTATAATGGGCACAATCCACACACTCAAAGTTCTTGAGATTGTATAAACTAGAACACAAAGTTTCTAAGCATGCAAGTATTAAATGATTCACATATCAGAGCAAGAAGGAAAGAGAAATCATAGGAAAAAAGGGGAAAACCTTTGTATTGATTTCTTCCAATTAGAAATTATAGTTCCAGAATATCAAAATTCCAACCCATACAATGGCTTTGAAATCCCATGATATAGCCTCGAAAGAGACGGTTACAACTTCCTCTAGCAAGCAAGAAATAGTTACAACTTATTCCAATCATTTGCGCCCTTTCGAATTCTTGATTTGTAAAGAAACATTAATGGTAGAAAAACTAGGTTTTTAAATATACGACTATTTCATTATTTCCCCACTTAAAACATAGGCCATTTGATTTTCTTTTATAACTTTAAATTTTGGGCCACCCACATGGAAGGAATTGATTAGAGTGGGATTATGGATGCCTTTTGCATTTTTTGCCTTTGAAGTTGCGCCAGGATGACACATGGAGAGCTCCGTCGGTTCCTTTAATACTTAGTTGATTCAGGCCTATTTCCCTGCTTAACCTATGTTGACCCCTAGACATGTGGAGAGTTGGCACTCATTTGAGTTTCCATTTTGGAAATGCATCCTGAAATTACGCTGAGCTAATGCGTGTCTCCTTCCGCCGGTCTTGGAATTTTCAATTGCCAAATTTTTCTCTCCATTGAATTTGACCACGTGGTGAGCCGGCACTCATTTGGAGATTGACCCTTTGATTTTACTTCTGAAATTGCAATGTTAAGGCACGTGGAGATGTCTACCAACCCACCCATACTTAGTCAATTTTAACAATCAGCTCTTTCTCTTTTTTGGGACCTGGGACACGCAGTAGGACTAATGCAAGTTTGAGAAATTCCCTCGGATTTTAATCTTGAAGTTGTGCCGATGAGGCACGTGGAACGCCGTCTACTAAACCTTCCATACTTATCCAGATTTGAGATTATTTATACCTTCATTTTGAACCTAGGACATGCAGAAAAGCTTGTGCTTATTTGAGGACTATCCCTTGGACCCTACCCCTAGAGTTGCGCCATTTGGATGCATGGAGGCTTCTGATGATTCTTGAAACATGTCCAAACCAAATCCAGTCAAAGATGTCCATGTACTACCTATGGGATGCTGGGGTAAAAAATTATTGGAGAAGATATGCCTATCATTCCCGACTATGGGAAGAAAAATAAAAAGAAGGGAAGAAACTTCACTATTACACCTGACTTTCAAATTGTTCTCCATGAATGGGAAAACTGCAAATAATGTTAGGCTCAACGTGATCCAATACTCCTTGGTACAAACTCAAAACATTTTGAAACTTGACTTCAAATGAAGGGAATTCTGAGGGAAACAACAACATCCTAAGAAGACCGGATTGATCCTTACCTAACAACATCCAAATTCAACAATCACTGCCACACAAAAAACATAGTCAAAATTGAATCGATATAAGGTAAGAAACATAATCAAGCAAGGTAGGGTCGAAGAGAGGGCATCTCATCAAGTAAAGGGAACAGTCACAGTAGCACAAAACTGATACAAGTTTCCAAGGAAACAAGCTTAAAAACTAATTCCTTAGCTTCATTTCAGTGAAGATAGCCTCGGTCCAGATGTTTCCTCATTTCCCAAATAGAGAATAAACATACAAGTTATTCCTATGTGCTCAATAAAAATGAATACAAGCTACAACCAAGCCAACCATGTACCCACCTAACACAAATCAAAGAAATAGTCCATACATAAGAAAGAAAGGGCTCCATCCCAGATTCGAACAAGATGAAGGAAATTCAAAGGGAGGTTTCAACCCTAAGTCAGTTCTCAAAATTGAACCCAAAATAAGGACAAGAGTAAAATCGAACCCCTTCTAACTCATATACTTCAATTAACCAAAACAAAACTAATCCATTCTTTCAAAAACTTCTACAGATGTAAATCAAATATTATTCACAAACTAATTCATACATGGAGGAGAGAGAAAAACATCAATATCCCCCGCACAATCCCAAGAGAAGAAGTTAAATCGTAATTTACTAGATTTCGAGAAAGGAAGAATAAAACCAAATTAAATCCTCTCTTAACAATTCCAAAAATTTCACAAATTCAAAACATAATAAGCTCAGAAGGTGTCAACATATCACTGTTTACTTAAAACAAGTTTGAATCCACAAGAAAACAATGAATCTGTAGACCCATTTCAAGATAACTTAACAGAAGTAATAAAATTCGAAGCCACTTCAAATTTTGACTGAAATATCAATTTTTCTTACCTTCTCCTAACAAAGGAAGATATTCCCGATCAAATTTTTAAACCAATCATTATTTTTCCTTAAACCATTTTAGCACATGAGTTTATAAGTCCACACGACTTAAGCAACCTTCTAGTTTCAAATAAATAAACATGATTTACTCAACATGCATCAAGAAAAATACCCATTTTGAATATTTTCCAAACAATAAACTCAGGCAGAAGATCACAGAAAAATACACCAAGGAATTTCCACAAAACCATTAGTTTCTAATAGAAGAGTTCTTTGAATGAAAATGCTTAATGAAAAGCAAAACCATTTAACAAGAAGAGCCTATCATGCCTGATAAAATTTCTTGTTGATTTGCACAAGATCTCTGGCCAAGATTCTCAAGAATCTCTTATTTTCAACCAACATCAACGGTCAAATCTCCCAACTTCCTCTATGTTTCGACAAGTTCAGAAACAGTCTGAAGATACCCACGATTACAATGGGTTGAAAAACAAGCTTGTTGGTTCAAAGAACCTAAACTCTCATGTAGAGCAAAAACCAAAAAGATCCAAATGACCGATAAATTTCTCCAATTCCTTCTACCTAACTCCTAGGCCGGTTTCCTCCACTAAGCCTGAGGCTATTGAATGTATTGAATGCATTGAATGTTATTTCCCCCTCTTTCCTTATGCCACTACCACTTCATATTTGGTAAAATAAAAATTCAAGAACTCCATTCATTTTAAATTTAGCAATGATGTCAGCTAGGCATCCCACCATCTTCTTATGCCTCTACCAATCTTGGTGAATTTAATATGTAAGGAATGAAATCAACTCACATTAATAACTTAGAAACCACAGTCACCAACCTTCCATTTGCTAAGTGACCCATAGGTCCCATTTTCATCTTAGTAATAGTTTAGGTTACATTAGCATTGGTTAGGTTTTTCCACCTTAGTTCTTAGCTCACTAGGATTTATATAAGGTAGGAACCACAACCTAGTTTTAGGCATCAACCAAAATAGTTTATTAATAGGTCCTAGGTAAGTATTATTACCTTAGGTCAAAAATCCAATAGGGAAAACATTATAGTTTGGTTTAGATCCAAATAACAACACGAATTCTAACTAGGGTTAAGGCATTTGCCTTATTAGCCCAAAACAGATCCTTAATCTCCTCACGATGATCAATGTTACAAAACATTAATAAAGGAGGTCCAAATTTATAGTTTGCAGCATGATGCCAAGTAAGGACACTTGAAGCTAGGTCCTTCACAATTTATAACAAAATACTGTTTGGTTCCATAATATGTTTCATTCAACATGTCAATTAACCAGATGACAATAAAGAAGAACCGAAGCATACCTTAGATCAATGGAATTGATTCAAGGTGTGATATTAGCGTATGGGAAATTTCAAACAATAGTATAGATTTACAACCTATATTTCACATAGCATAATGGTTTTGCTTCCAAGTAAATATAATTACAGCTAGCATGAATTCTGAACAATAATAACTTATCCATTGCAAACATGATTTTCAACATCAAAAGAATACACCTCCCTAAGACAAATCACATGTCAATGTTTGCAATGTTAAAATTGGAAGTCATCATGGTAACGGTCACGACCAAGACATTACACCTTAATATACATGTTTACATGTTCATGCATTCTAGGCCAATAACAATATTTTTGTAAATGTGCAACTGTCTTACTAACACCAAAATTCCCCAAAATAAGAGAAGTATTTGCTTCCCTAATCATATGCACACGTTCATTTTCTGGAATACAAATTTTACTAGAATGATATAACAATCCTTTATGCAAAATGATAATCTTTTTCTCCTACTTGTTTCCCACTTAATAATCCTCATACACTTCTCTAAAATCAACATCATTAACATATTGTTCCTTGTAACTAACATGAGCCAAAGAACTATGTTGCAAAAGAATAGATGCTACTACCACTGGTGGTCTAGATAACATGTCGACAACCTTGTTTTGAATACCTTTTTTTATACCTAATTACAAGATGAAATTGTTGCAAAAATCCCATCCACCTGAAATGTCTAGACTGCTGCAATTTGGTTTGTGTTTGTAAGTACTGAAGTGGTTGATGGTCAGTATGTATAATTGTTTCTTTTCCCATTAAATAATGCTTCCAATTTTTAACACTTTGAACCAAAGCATACAACTATTTATCATAAATTGGATAGTTTCTTACCACACTTATAAAGGTTTCTGAATGATAACACACTGGTCGTTTGTTCTGCATCAAAACTGCCCCCCATTGCTTAGTCACTAGAATCTGTCTCAATCTTAAATGAATGTTGTAAATCTGGAAGTGCCAAGATTGGAGTGGTACTTATCTTCTCTTTCAGTGTATCAAAGGCTTTTTGTTGTTTTCCTCCCCACTGAAAGACCTGTTTAATACTTGTCAAAGCATGTAAAGGAGATGCAATATATGAGCAGTTAGAAATGAATTTCCTCCAGTACTGAACTACACCTAGAAATATCCTAACTTCTATCACATTAGTGGATCTAGGACATTTTACAATAACCTCTATTTTTGTAGGATCAATTCTCAATTCTCCATTTCCTACAACATAACCCAAGTAAATTAAAGATGTTTTATCCGAATTCACATTTTGACATCTTCAAATACAATTTCTCTTTCCTTAGTGCATCTAAGACTTTTTGGATGTGTTTAAAATGTTCATCCCATGATTTACTGAAAAGAAGAATATCATCTAAGTATACAATAACGAAATTATCAATGAATGGTATAAAGATATCATTCATAACTCTCATGAATGTTTCTCGGTGCATTGCACAAACCAAAAGGCAACACTAACCATTCAAACAATCCCTGTTTCATTTTAAAAGTAGTTTTCCAAACATCACCTTCTTCAATTCTTACTTGGTGATAACCACTTCTTAAATCTAACTTAGTGAAATAAATTGCATTCTTTAATTGATCCAGTAAATCATCTATTCTAGGAAGAGGGTAACGATTCTTTACTGTAATCTTGTTTAAAGCAAAGAAATCAACACACATTATCCAAGTGTCATCCTTCTTAGGAACCAAAATAATTGGTGAACCACATGGGGATGTACTTGGATGGATTATACCTTGAGCTAAAAGTTCCATTACATGTCTCTTGACTTCCTCATTCTCTACTAATGACAACCTGTACATTCCAATATTGGGAAGAGGTGCATCCTGAAGGAACTATATCTCATGTTGAACCCCTCTTTTGGGAGGTAGATCTTGTGGATCTTGAAAAACATCATCAAAATCAGAAACAATTTTTACCAATTCATCCTTATGTTTCAGATCACAATTCTCAAAATCCATCTCATGTTATTTCTCTTTGGATTTGACCACCATGAGCACAAAATTTTTTCTTGAGTTTGCAGTCACCAAGGATAGATTATTCTTTTCACAGTGAGCTTTAATAATAAACTCAATCTCCATCCTTTACAGGAAAATATTTATTTTCTTCCTATAGAAGATTGTTTTACGATAATACAAATAAGGAATTCCCAAAACCACCCCAAAAATATCCAAAGGAACTACATCCAATTCAACCTCATATATAAACTTGTTTGTAATGGAAAACCTAAAAGTAGAAGTTTTAGTTACCTGCAGTTTTGCATCATCACAAACCCATCCCAATGGATAAGGCTTAGGATGTGGATTAGTTTTGAGTCCTAATTTCTTTACAACCTCCTCAAAAATTAGATTAGCTTGAGATCCACTATCAAAAAGAGTATCAATTTTTGTATGTTTTGAAATCACTCTAATGTGGAAAAGCTCATTCCTTTTCTTATCATCATGTATAGTTTGTTTACTAGAAGAAGATGCAACATTTGTAGTACTATTATTGGAAATTGAAAGAGTTGATTTACCTTAAAAACTCATAGATGTGATCTTGGTTTCATCACCTGAATCTGACCCAAGGTCATGAATGGCAGTGTTTGTTTTCTTTTCCTTTCCTTTCTTAACCATCCATTTAGGTTTCATTTTCAGGATGTAATTTCCAACATTTAGACTCACATGGTTCTTTTTACAATGATTGTAAAATGGTTTTTCATCTTCCTTCTTAACACTAGATTTTGTATTATGCTTACCCTTTCCTTTTCCTTGTTCTTTCGATCCTTTTCCTTCATATTGCTTGTTCTTTTGTTTAAAAGAAGAGGAAGATGACTCCTTTGTCATTTTCCCATGTGCTTCCAAATGGGTTGCTTGAACACACACTGCATCAAGATTAGTAGGACCTAAAACAAGAATTATATGCCTTAGGTAACTATGCAATCCACCAATATATTTAAGCAGTGTTTCTTCTATGTTTAGGGAAATTCTTAGAATTAGAGCCCATTTTCCTAAATTCATGTGTGTAGTCTTGAACACTTTGTCCCTTATCTTGTCTTAATGTTTTCCAATCCATCATAGCTTGTTGCTTATAACCAAGAGGAAAAAATTATTGCCTAAGACTTGAAACAAATTCATACCAAGAATTGATTTCTTTACCTTTGGTTTCTTCCACTTCCTGAAGCTTACTCTCCCACCAAATGAGTGATGTGCCACCCATTTGAAGAGTTGATAAATGAATCTTTTCTTCATCATCCCCAATTCTATAAACCCTGCAATATACTTCTATTTGCTTGATCCAGTTATCCAACTTCTATGCATTTATCTCTCCAGTATACATTGGCAATTCAAACTTAATATCTAACTTTAATGAAAGGAAAATCAAATTTAAGAGGTTCCCGTTTAGGAATATCAGAACTAGAGCTATCTTATATTTTTTACCTTCTCTAGTTCCATTTTCTCTTTATCTATCTTGGTACATTTCTTCAACCATTTCCTTCATCTGTAGGAATGATTGATGAAAATTTTTTTTCCTCTCGATCAGCCATTGTAGGACTTCAAGACCGTCTGGTACCAATTTTGGGATCTCCTTCAACTAACTCTCCTTCACCCTTCTTAGATCAAGACCTTGTTAACATCCAACACACAACTTGCAATCCGAAAACACGTTAATCTAAACCAAAAATCAGTCAAAACCAGCTCTGATACCAATGATCTTAAAATCAAATTTAACTAGCAATTGTGCACACACTTAACTTTACTTTGTATTGATTTTCGATATAAAAATTGACTATTATAACGTTTTGTATTTTTAATAAAGGAAATAAAACTAAAATTAATGTGTAAAATCAGAAAATACATGAGATGAATCACTAGAAAATTGACACAAGAATTGATAACGGAGTTTGACGCTTGTGGCCTACGTCTCCAGGTATGGTTGAATGGGACCGATCTATTAAAATCTTAAAAATAAATCTTTACCAAAGATTTATAAAATAATATGATCTTCTCATCACGTTAATCTTCCAAAAATAACAAGAGTTGCACTTTTACATCACCTCAAAATTCCTTCTCTAGCTCAAGTTATGAGCAAAACAATATCATAGTCACCTTCCAATGTCAATACTAGTAAAACAGAGCTCCTTTAATAATGTCTCCAAAGGCATGGCTGATGGCGGTCAAAGCCTCATCCTTTTACCCAAGCCCACCCAGGTTCAAATCCCATTCCATGTGGGGTGCATTTTTATATAGGGATAAGATCCCACATTCATGGTGCATTTGGAGGTTATCCAGAGGGTTTTAAAATAGAAGTGGTGCGCGCATTTTAAGTGGCAAGATAGCCACCTAAGGCCTATGTGATAGGCGCATTTGACTTGGGTGCACCTTCATTGGGTAGCGCATCGAATATGGTTTTAGGCACCCAATAACCTCATGGAAATGTGTGGGATAGTTCAAACTAATGCATGGGAAGTTTAGATATATGCGTGGAAAGTTAATGAGATATAGGCGTGAAAGTGCAAATAAGTTTATAAGGCGTAGGTAATTTAACACATACATGCCCAATATCCCACATGCATGGTCTAATAGAAAACTCATAGCAGGTTTATATACAAAGTCTACAATATACATGGTTAAATGATAAGGAGGCCAAGGCACCCCTCCATAATCCCCCTGTTGGTCGATCACCTGGCATGAGGGCCCCAGCCAGTAAATAACAGGGTCCATTTGTCCGAGATCGTGTGTCATACATCATCTCTGCACATAGCACTGAATTTTCCAGTTGCCCAAAAATTTCAGCGGGCCATAACTTTTGCAAACGAGCTTTGTTTCCTGCAAATGAGATTATCAACGAAATCATCTAATTTTTCTCCACACTATGGAACTGATCATAAATGATTCTAATAATATCATATATTGGTGTTTATCGATGAGAATCCCCTAGATCACTAGTTGGATCACTAGTAAGGTTGGAAAGTTATCATCCTTGGAAAGCGCTAAGACTTCAAAATGTCCAATGAATTTTTCCCCTTGGATGGTTATGGATTCATCCTTTAACACTCCGATGGGCATATCCTTTTTCATATTCACCATATACAACACATTTGAATATGGCTGTAATGGGGGGCCTCCCCATTTGATTCCATGCATCTAAAGTGAGAACATTGACCTCAGTGCCCGTGTTAATCAAAATGTTTCTCAAGAGCCATCCATCCATAACTACATTTAATGTGATTTATTTGTCATAATCAATACTGTGAGGGTGAAAATTAGCATGAAAAAACTTTCCTCTCGCACTCACCTCTAGCGCATGACACTTTTTCTCTTAGCTAATGTCCTAATAGAGGTGTAATATTTTCCTGGCGCAACATATTACACACTTCTTTGACTTCATCTATGTTCTTCTAAGGGACCTCAGCATTCTTCTTCTGCTCCCAACTTTCGTGATATATCCTTCAGACACCAAATCTCCCCTTGTAGGGTTCTAATCACCTCCATGGTTTCTTGGTGGACCTCCTTATGATGATTTAGATCAGGATATTTCCCCTATAATACCTCTTCTCTTGTAATGAGAGGTATTTTCTTTGGTATTTCCTTAGCGCACGTGGCTTCCACATGTGTAAAATATTAAGGGAGGTTCCAAATTAGGGTCATGCACCACCCTAGGCATCCATTTTGGATTAGCTCACTTCAAAATCACCATCCCTGCACCCTTTTCCTTCCTCTGGTTTTGGCTTATGTGCTCATACAAATCAGCGTACTCCTCATATTTATGCTTCTTCCTGCACCATGATCATTATAGCAAATCTATACATCCATGCTTGTAGTGTTTAGAATATCCACAATTGTAATGATTTCCATGGGGAAATTCACTCCTACCTCCTTGACCACCACAGCCTCTAAATCCTCCATGAAAACCTCTTCCTCAATCACCTCCATCTTTGTGCCCTTCATACTGATAACCTTCATAATTAGAATTGTTCCCAATGCTGGTATGGTACACACCAATATCAATGGAATCATGGATTTGGTCCATCAATCAGAAGTCCTTTGTATCGTGATTCGTAGATGAGAAAATATTACAATAAGAAGACACATTATTGCGGAGCGCACACTAAAAAATGAGCATCTACTTGGATCATGATATCCATGACATATTTTACAATCTAATGACATAGTAAACACTATATTTTGTGGGAAATTTTTCTTTATGTGTCCTTCTACCTTGCAATCTATGTACCATAGTCCACTGTAAGTCTCATGAGTCGAGTTTGGAAAACAAAATTCAAGTTGTTTTTCCATGGAAGTAATCTGTGCCTCCAAAAAGGGACTTACCGTAGTATCAACACTTCTGATGGCCTTAGTGCGTAAAGCAACCTCCAAGGCTTCACATGGATCTGTGAAAGTCTTATGTGAGAGAGTTCTCCTGAAGTGTGTTATCAAGCCACCCCCAACCACTGAGCATGTTGAGATGGATGGATATCATAAGACAAATTTGACATAAAATTCTTAAAGTGCACATCATACTCTCACACACTCTCTACCATACCTTGTTGAATCTCCTTCAATACACTGATTCTCTTTTGCTCAAACTTAGCAATGTGGAATTCTTCCAAGAAGTCATCATGCAACATAGTATAATCCACTACCATTTTATGTGGGTAATACTTTTGTACCAGATATGCATGTGTCCCTATAATGTAGTTGCAAACTGACTTGCCTTCCACTTTGGGGCAATGATACCCTTAGTGCACCATTATAATTCACACTTGTGTACATGTTCCATGACATCTTCAACACCCTTATAATTAGGTAAGTGAAGAGCCATCTCATAAAACACTTACTGATGGTGTTCTGGCCCTTGTCCTTCAGATCCAGGACCTTGATTCTCTCATGTGTTGCCTCCACCACCAAATCCACTAATTCCAATAGCTTCTATTCCTCTAGATGCACCAGATCCTTCTCCCATTGAAGGTAAGGGGCCTGACACGGTTGCGCTTTGTGTACCCACCATGGCACTAAACTATGCACTAATAGTCTGTGATGTCAAACTACTTGTAGACGCGATACCCAAACTTTGTGTACGCACACCTTGCCTAAATGATGTGTCAGACAAGATTCCTTAAAACACAAGAAATTTTTGTGCTGCCATAGTAGAACTAAATGAAAAATCTATATCTATCAGGTGCTACTCGACTACTGATACCAACACCAATGGGGTTAATAGCACTTATCTCAGGAATCGGAAAACTAAGCGCCAAGGTTTGGTCACCATGTGTCCTAAGATGAGCGCATATGGCTATCCTTCCTCCATACAACAAGATCTCACTAGAATCTGAGGGGGTTTCTTTCCCATGTTTTCCAAGATGGGGTAGCACATACTACTCATGTCCCATTCCCTTCACGCAAACCTCAAATTCTTCCCACAATGTCTGCCTCCATAAATCCATCACACTAGCAACTTTACACTATCTCACTGACTCCCTTTCTTGTGCTTCATTATACTTGATCCACCTCTCTTTTCTCTATACTTCCTTTGCAAGGTCCACCATCTTTCACCGCACTAGCTTCCGCACCCCACACCTAGTGGGAAGTTATCTAGCCATAGGAAATTCCTCCATACTCAAAGTGATTATCAAGATCTTAATGGATAATGACATAGCCCACAAGAACGATCCTCTTGAGTCCCACAAGAACTCAAACTCAACAATCTCTAGGAAATAATATGTAGAAAATCATGTATTCCAAGGTATAGATGGTCAACACTCCACTCCACCAATGATCAACAACATGATTCTAGGTCAGATTAGAATCATACATTCTTTGATACTCTTCTTGGGTCCAAACATGACGTCTATACTCCCAACTCTTCCTTGATGCATATGTTGATAACCATTCATACAACTCTACTAGGAAACATCAAAGTAATGTCTCATAAAGCTCATGATATATGTTCTCCTCTACCCATTTACTTGCATAAAACTCAGATCTGATGTTAAATCACTGAGAAACTCATCATCCGTGCTTTTAAGCCAAGTCTCAACCTTTTCCAAGGTCAAGTTTTATGTCATCACACACCATTCTCACAACAACTTCAAAAGATGTCTTGACAACAGAACCAAAATGTATTCTCGTTTCCCTTCTTCCTTTAAATCCCAAATGCACCAACATATCACCCAAAATTAGCTAGGTACTCACGTGAAGCACGCAAGGGTTTTGAGCCCCTCTTTTATGTGAGCTTTGTAAGAATGTCCACCATAAATGGATGAATGGTTGCATAAATATAAAATGCAAGTATCCATTCTTAGAAAATAAGTAAAATCACTAGATCTAAGCACAGGTACATCATAATGCAAAATTAAACACTACAACATCACAAAGATATCAGATCTGAACCATGAGAAAAATGAGAAACACTAGGATTTGAACCCATAAACACATATATCCAGAACAACCCTTTATATTCATTGATTCACAACTGTTTACAATAGCTAGATTGTATCAAAGAGGGTCATAACTAACTGAATACATCAAGACAATAACATCCTACATCCAAAAACCCTATATTACCCCCTTACAACCATCACATAATCCCTTCCTATAGAAATACACCACTCATATGCACATCCCATATGCACCCACACTCGACCTCTAACCAATACCCTTATTTAGATCCAAAATGCCTCCTTAAATAGGATAAAAGCTTGCCTAAAAATCATTCCAGAAACAAGCCCACATGCCAAATGTCATCATATCATGTTATACTTGAGTGTCCAAGCCATGTAGATGTCAGCTAACCATAACAACCTCCAATTTACAACCCGTAACCATAATGATTACTTAGAATATTATTTTCTTGAGCTCCAAGTCTTCATGTAACAACCTTTTCATCATTACTCTTATCCATAGATTCAAGTGTTTTTCATGTGATACCCTTAAACCAAAATGTGGCTAAGTCCTTAAACCCTTAAACCCTTTTCTGTTCCTGTGTGCAAACCTATCTCTCCTTGCGTGTGTTTACTTACGTGATTTTCTCCATAGTTCTTTCCACGTGCACTCATCTTCTACTTTAGGACAGTGATTTTCTAGGCTCAACAATTTTTCATTGGTGACATAGGATTATCTAAGAACATCTCGAAAAAGAGGTGTCTTTGGTCCTCTGGAATCTGTTGGATAATTTTTTTACAATCATGACACATACAAGCATAATTTCTTCTAACCCTATGGAAATCGCGATAAAAATCAATGTCGTAACCACAAGGGCTTTGATTTGGTTTTGTTGTGGCCCTTAATTTTTGTTATTATTTTTTTGTTGGTTGTTATAATTAAAATTTGAAGGTCTCTGGCCTTGGTTCTAGTATTGGTATTGGTTCTGATAACTGCTCGGGTACTAAACACACACTTGGGCCTGGACTTGTTGAGGTGGGGGAGGAGGATGAATTAATTCCATGACATTAATAGAAGGAAAAAAAAATTACTCCTTTGATTTTTATTATTCATGTTGTTTTTACCATTATTCACATTGCTAGTGTTAACAATGTTTAGTTTCTTAGATTGATCTGTTACGCCATCCATCGTAGCACCGTAGTTCTTATTGAGGACTTTTTATCCTAGGTTATTATTGTTTGAACTTTTAGGATAACTTTAATTACCCTAAGATGGGTTGACCAATCTCCCATTTGAGTCATAATTTTTGTAGCTGCTATCAATTGTTTCTTGTTCAATGTGGAGACCACCCTCTAAAACCTCCTCATATCTTCTAAGAGGAATATTTGTGACCTCCTCCTTAGCTTCTCAGTTAAGAGAGTGAAGGAAAAAACCAAAAAGCTACATTTGGTCCATGTTCAAAGAGCTAGCAGAGGTGTAGAGGACTTGCCACCATCTTTTAATAAAATGGGTGGTAGACTCATTGTGCTCTTGCTTGATATGGAAGAATTCTTTGATTCTTGTTCACAAGAGCATGTTCATATCAAAATCCTTTACAAAATTGGAAATGATTTGTTTGAATGAATGGATTGAGGCTTTTTTTATCCTGTAGTACCAATCGAGAGTGATCTCGTCAAGGGTCTTGAGGAAGATCTTAGCTAGAACCACATCCCATGGGATTAGATCTCTTATGACATTCGCATATGATTTAATATGAACATTTTGTTCCCCCTCCCCTTTAAACTTTGGAAATTCAAGAAGCGGTCATGGAAGCATTACGCTTCGGATGGTAAACTCAAGGGGCTCCTTAAGATATTAAACATATGTGCCCAATGCATAATATTATACCATATATGACCCTAGATGGGGAGGTAGAGGAGGCATAGGAGGCTGATATGGCGAGGTGTAAACATTTTTAGAGGCATAAGGCATCCCTTGCGACTCAGCATATGAGCCAAGAAAAGAAAACATGTCCCCCTGTGGCAATTTGGAATATATATGCAAATATGGGGGAACATTATTCTGGTACAGAGTGGTAGGCACAAAACCATGGAACACCACATTGCTAGTTGGGATGGCATTCGAGAATGCACTTTCGGTTGGTGTCTATTATTGAGTTGTGGAGCTCATTTTAGCATGCAATGGAAACTTGCTGGAAAAATACAGTAACCGACATCGGTTAAGGGGGAACTGACATCGGTCACCCAGGACTGGCATTGGTCAGGTATGACCGGCATCAGTCAAGTAAGGAAGGAACCGGAAGTGGTTAGGGCTAACCAGAGTTGGTTACCTGTGAGAAGATGTTTTAATTAACTCTCGGGAATTAGATCTATTTTTATCATTAAAGTATTTCTAGTTATTGTAATTGTATGGCTAAGTGCCCTAAGTCTATAAACGACTATATAAGCATAAAATTTAGGGTTTATAAGTAAGAAATAAGATGATTAATAAGAATTAGAAAGAAATTGCAAAATTTTGTGAGAGAGATAATTATTGGTAATGAAGTAAAAATCTTGAGGGAAAGAAATTACTGAACATCTAAGAGGTGTGGAAGATTGTAAATCTTCATTGTATATCTTATCAAAGCTTTGGATAATAGATTTTCTTGTTTCTTGGTGGACGTACCCCACACTGGGTGAACCACATTAAATATGGTGTTGATTTATGTCTCTTGTTTTTTATATTTCTTCTGGTAGAATATTTGATTTTATTTACATGTATGCTTAGATCTGATATATTGTTTGTACAACTAGTGTGCTAACCCCAACATCTATTGAGGGTATCTATATGATGTGTGAGGCGGCATACCTAATTTTCCTGATCTGGTGAGGAGATCTCTAGGGCTAGAAACATTCATGTAAACTGGAGGAGGTGATGGTGTAGAAGGCACATAACCAAGATTTTGAGCATGGTTAGGGACCTTTCCTTTCCCAATAAAAGATGAAACACAAGACAATTAGGAAAGATCCAATTCCCTAAATTTATCTATCAACATAGAAATTACATTGCCAGAAGATGGTGTTGTATTTTTTTGGGCATGTTTTGAGCCTTGTTAGCTGATAAAGGTACATGATGTCCTACTATAAATTTTTCTCTTGGAGGCCACCCCTCTTTGGGTATATTTTCTGTTGTAGAGGGAGGGGTAGCAGTGTTTTTTTGAAGTAGAGCATCATTACACTCTTACATCCTCTCCAAGGACTTTTCAATGACATTAAAAAAGTCCCAAATTTGGGTGAAGTGTGCCAAAATTTCATCATTAGATGAGAGGTAGGAAGAGAAAGGATCAAATTTCATTCTAACTTAGGGCCTCAACAAGTCCTACGGATAGAAGCCTTATTCTCTAGTGAGTGTCATAGTGTTTGAGTTAGAGAACTCTAGCTGATCGATCTCCTCAATCCTAACAGAAGAACCATTATTTGTGCCTTGAGGAGGAGTGTAAGCTGAAGGTAAGTTAGAAAAATCATTGTTAGCCCACCTTGATAATGAGGGAGACTGTTGCATACCCACCTAGAGGTAATAAGACTTCAAACCCAGGATGGGTCTGTTGTTATCCTGACTCGACATATTAAAGGGGTATATGAATACCTTTAGAATAATCGGAGAGGAGAAGGATAGATGAAATAAGGTAAGAAAATTGAAATGAAAAGGAACTAGTCCTTCACATTGAGTTCACTAATCTGTATGACTGAAATTCAACATGTTACCTTCGGGAACACTCAACCTCCTGAGGTCATACCGGGAAAACTAATGTGGAATGGATAGATGACTATGTGGAATGAAATAATCGAAGATGGGTGAGTTTGGTAAACAAGATATCAAGGAAATCTAATGTCCTCTATGAGAACTAAAGGGATCTACTTGTCTAGGGAAATAAAATCCTTTCAAACATAAACAAGTGTGATGGAATGGTCGAGAAGGATACACACACGTAAGAGTGTATCAATGTATGTGTATGAAAATATCTCAAATGCATTTGGAATTCATGGGAATTTTCCTCCATTCACCTCATAGAAAATTAAAGAAAAGTTCATGTAAATACTAGAGAAAACACATTAATAGGATAAATGAGTGGGTTACGTGCACTAGTTTTGCCTGGGCTAGTTCCGCCAAAAGTCATGGAATTTTTTGGCTTCTTCTTTAAGGATGTGAAATTGTGTGATGGTGACAGGTGGTAGTGGTGAGGATTGAAAGACCATAATCTAAAGGCCTGTATCAATGTCAAACTCAAAATAAGTTGCATTCGACTATGGAACTTGGGGATCTTATACTTCGTCTCTCAGTTTTTTGGTCCCCAAATGGTCATATGAGATGTGTGAATGGATAACTATGGTGAATGGATGGAAATATGTGGAAATTAATCAAGGTAATGGAGAGTAACATTGATGTTATATTTGTATTTTGAGCCTTTTGTTCCATGGGGTATTTTCCCCTTTAAAACCATTTATCAATAAGAAAAAAAAATATGGCCATGCTGATTTTTCCAAAACTCAAAAGCTCTATTGTATTCGGTGTTTAAATCCCTCAATTTTTTAGTGATAACAGGTAGTTCCAAAGTGGTTCGAAAGATGTGAATTTGAAGACCTTGGTCAATGTCTTACAATGTCACCAACAAGCTAGGTTGAGGTACTATTGGTTTAAAAACATAATCTTTGGGCTCTTTAGGACCAAAATTGGTCATGCGGTATACGTATTCAATTAAGATAATACAAGAAAGAAAAATAATTAAATAAAATAAATCTAATCTATGTTTTTGTGTGTTTTCAATTATATAAAGGAAATACAATAATAAATCACAATCTAATTAAATTAAACTAATGTTTTGGATTTTATACTTTTTGGAAAATAATAGAGGAAATAAAAGAAATGAAGAAATTTCTTCTAGAATTTAATTAACAAAACCTAAACAAATAAATTACCGGATGTGATTATCTATATATGCAGAAACAAATCTAAGTTATTCTAATTAAACAAAGCTTTTCCAAAATGTAATTTTAGATGTAAATCCTCTATTCTGCCTCAGAGGCATGGGAATAAATCAAAGCTTCTCAAAATCTTTTCTTCCCTTACAACTTCCTTGGTAGAAGTAAAAAAGGATTTAATGAACACTACAACTTGAAATTGATTCTAATTGCCTAAAACAAATGCAAAATATTTTCTCCTGAAAATATTCCCTTACAAACCCACAGGGATAGGAAGGGAATTTATCTATCACCAAAAGCTTTACAAAAGAAATATAAGTTACAGTAATAATCTAACTATTGTAAAGATTCAAATTGAAATGGTTTTCTACTCTAGTCAATAATGTGCATACAAACTAAATAAAGAATTCAAGAAATCTTCAAGAAATCCATGTACACCCCCAAGCTAAAATTTTCAATATTGTGGCAAAGTTGGTTGTGGTTTACTCTTGTGTCCCCTCAGTTTCTTTTCCAGCTTTAATGTTCGTGTGAGTCAAGGGAGTTGTGTTGGTAATACAGAAGAAGCAAGGAAGAAGGTACTAGAGCAATGGTGGCTTACTGGTAATCTGGTAGCAATGCAAGTAGAATAAGAACACCACAATAGAACAATGCTTGGTTGTGTAATTTCTAGCAAGATCATGACAACATAATGGTGCAAATCATAACAAAAATCTCCAACCAATGCTTCAGGAAGAATCCTGGTTCTTGTAGAAAAATTATGGAGAAATGGTCTAAGCCATTTGGCTGCCAAAGGATGCTACATCACAACAAGAAGGGGAAGTTAACTATAATTAGTCATCAAGGGAAGAATATTAAGTTGGTATGTATTTATCAAGCCTACAAACAACTAATTTAACCAAGAAATGTGCACAAAATGTGAGTTGGAAGAAGTTAACACGCGTCTAAATCAGTCTTAGGAAGTATCAATCAAAATGCACATGACCACCAGTCTACACAATTCGGTTGTTATAAAACCTCTGGGGTAGTTACGTAACCACCTGTGAGGGTAGATCAAAGGTTGTGTAACCACCACAGTGGTTGCATAACCGTCACGACATTTTTGTGACTTAAAGTCAAGTGCTAATGAAAAACACTATATAATGATAACAGAAGGCATGAAAAACATGGAAATTACTAGGGAAAACATACTAAGCCAAAAATATACACTGTAAATAGGAAATAGGACTCGAACACCATTGAAAAAGACAATAATCATCATAGGGGACTTTGAACCATTTCTGACAATGTAGCACGTGAAAAATTGGATACGTACATGACCTCCCAATAGAATGCTCACATAATCCTCCCTTTTAGAAAAGGGTAGTATAAAGTACCCCTTTTCCATCCGTTATTTATACATGGCCTTAAGATTTAAATTTTCAATTGACCCATTCCCTATAAACATCAATACTAATTTTGGGTCCAAGAAAAATACCAAGAAGGGAAACTGTCATTTTGGTTTGAGCTCTATTAACAATCTTGTTTGGAGCTCTCAAGAATAATCCTTCCCCTCCTTCAGTTGTGGAAGAAAAGACATTTCCTCTCAATAATAATCCCTACCCTCTCACCCTCTAAACAATATTGTGAAGTCTTATGCCCTCTTAGTTGGTGAAGTCTTAGGATACTCTCTATATAAATATCTTATAGTATAATTTTAAATCTAAGAGTTATCCTCGCTTAGCTTTCTAACTCGTAAAGAATTTAATTAGATAAGAACCACTCCTTAGATAATAGATACTTTTAATTGGTTAAAATAGTAACAACTTGATTTTATAAACACATGTTTTCTTTATAATCTCACTACTTCTTTATGATATTTTAGGATGCTCTTCTCTATTCTATGTGTTCTCCAACATGTTGCAAATACGTGGAATTTACATCAATCTATTTCCAAGTTATAGGGGAGTGTGATGGCATATAAGATGACCCTTAATCTAGTTTAATTTTAATCTCGTTAAAAATTAATGAGATAAATAAACACCATTTATATCAATTCACCATTATTATAACTCCTTCATGTACCAATATGGGATTATGCTTTATTTTCCACCATTATACAAGAATTCAAAAATATTCTTATTTTTCCTTCAAAAGATAAATCCATTTCGTTATAATATATTCATTGAAATGAGTTGCTAAAGTAAACATTTTCTTCTGATGTTTACCTCTCCATAATTGAGTAAGATGGAGTGACCTTATTTTTGAATGAGCATTAGCGAAAATAAATTTTGTTTGAATTAAGGACTTGACATGTATAATACACTATGGATAATGGATTATGTAAGTCATTATGAATTAAATATAATTTTACTTCTTATTTCATGTTGTATATTTTTTTTGTCCACCCAATATGTATAATAGTAAATACTCATTTATTTCATTTTGTATACTTTTTTTGTCCACCCAATATTTCCTTTATGAAAGAATAGTAAATACTCCATGGACCATGGTTTCAATAACCTTTCATTCAATTGCTATCATGTTTGCTTTTGTTATTTTTCTTCTTTTTAAATTGTTTTTAGTGATAGTTTCGTTTGGTTTCATTTATATATGTCAAATTGGTGAATCACAATATGAATTGGTGAATGGAAGTAGCTTGTTGTGGTCAATTTATCTTAAAAGGAGGTTTATTATTACCAATTATATGAACTAAAGGTGTGGTAGGCTTGTTAGGAGATGTGTAAGTAATAAATGGAAATTTATTCATATTCCTCAAAGTGTATGTATATCCCTCTAAAATTTTGTTTAAATGCATGTACTTAATCTAGAACTTCTTTTTGTTTAGTTTCCTATTGGTTAGGTAAAAAAAGAGTATAAAAATCATTTTTGTACTCATATTGGGAGGAATTGAGGAATTAGAAGAGTACTTTGTATGAGGGTCATTATTTATTTAGAATATTAATCATTTATTTTCTCATTTATTTATTCCTAGATCTTTTGGAATGTTGTTTTACACATATGTAAGATAATATACTCCTTGTGAAATGATTCAAGTAAACATTTTATTAAATTCAAATTTTTTGATCGTCTAGATAGTACTATTTATAAACTTGAAATATTTTATATTAATGTTTGTAAACAAGCTCTTATATATATATATATATATATATATATATATATATATATATATATATATATAAACTCATTCGTGAATGGCGTAATCATGCATGAATGTTATTTTTTTTTAAAATTTTGTGTTTATGGACACAAATCATGATGAGCAAAAATATGTTGATTTGATAAAAAAAAATCATGGAATTGCTTCCCAAGAAAAATTTCAAATGGTTGGTGAAGATGGATTTCAAAAAACTAAAATAATTTTCCCAACAATAATCTCTATCAAGAAAGAAAACAACAAAAAGTGTAAATAGAATATATCATGAATTTGTTAATTTGACTACAGTTGCTAGAGCACATTTGTTAGTTATATTATTCAATCATGTTGATATAAAGGAAAAATTAGAATTTTTGGGTGTGGATTTTGCATGGGAAACTTCACAACATATAGAAGAAGAATTTGTTGTGAATGTGTCTAAAGGAATAATTTCCTTGGGTACAAGAACTAGGTATGCTAATAAGAGCATTTCTCGTAGAGAAATATTAACTACATTTGTAAGTGAAGATATAAAAAATAATCGTTGTCTTACCACTAGTTGTAAGATCTTGGGTGTTTCTAGAAATACGGTTAGTAGGCATGCAAAGAGGAGGAAGACATTGGATAATTCTAATGTGGAAGAAAATTAGACACTAATATGTAGAAATCCAAGTTCTAATAAAATTGAGGATAATATTGTGAAGATAGTTTCTAATTTTTGGACTGAGAGGAATCGTCCTTCTCCAAATGTGAGGGGTGTTTTAAAACAAATAATATCTCATAATAAATATGATGAACATCTAAAACATTGGATTGAAATAACTCAACATGAGTTGTACATAAAGTTTATAGAAGAACATCCAAATGTTAATAATGGACAATAAATGTTTAATAATTTGAAGCCTTGGTATGTGCGAGCTGATAAAGTCCTTGAAACATCTTGTTGTCTCTATCACGTTAAGTTTGATTATCACTATCAGGTACATAAAAAAAAATATTACATATATTGAGGTGTGCTTTTTTTTGGTGAGAAAATTTGTCAAGGGACAAATTTGTGGGTTTCTTGCCAATGCTCTGGGAATCTAAGTCCCTCTACTTAACCGGTGTAGCTGTCGTATATGCATGCACGAGTGAAAGTGAGTTTTCTCTAGATGGCCTTATGGTCGGGGATCCAATAGGGGCACTCCACTGAACCTGTGGAAAAGCTATCAATCTCTTGCTAGGGAAGACTTTGTCTAAAGAGTGGGAAAGGGGAGTGAGAAAAGAGATAGGAGAACTAATGTTGCAGGTAGAAAATCAGATTCCTACACACACTAGTTAGAAGTTTCATCACATGCAACTAAATTAAGAGGAAACAACTCTGCAAGTAGCAATAAGACCAAATAGAATTTGATGAGCACAAAGTATCAAGAAATCCCTTAGTCAAAGAAAGCTAGAAAATCCTTCTTCTTGTATTGATTGCTCAAACCAAAGTTGTACATAGTGGGGAAATGGAGGAAATTTGAGAATGAGGGGAATGGAAGAATTTGGCTATCTCCTTTGTTCTCTCAATGCACTCTTGAGTTTACAAAATCAATCACCAACCCTTTGAAATGGGAATGGATTTACAATTTATAGAATGAGAGATGACTCTTCGTCTACCCCCAATGCCTTTTCATATGCCTTATTACAACTTATGACCTTTTACATTCTTAGGAAAAGATTAAGTCCCTTTTATGACTTAAGGGTGACTTGTTACATTAAAAAAAAGTCATTTTAAATTAATTAAAGGCATTATGAAAAAGTGCAACCCCAACAAAGAATTAGAATGGGGAGAGAGAAAGTGGGGGAAGAGAAGAGAGAAGAAGGGGAGAGAAAGAACTAAGGAGGAGTGCCAATGAAGAAGAACCTCAGATCCTTGTCAGATGATCTGATGAAGTGCTCCACTGTAGTGAAATCTACATCTCCAAACTCTTTGCACCCTGAGAAACTCCTTCATCTTTGCTCATGGATGCTTGCCAAGTTGAATGAATTATTCCACCGAAGACCGCAACTCCCACCCTACATATGATATACCTGTGACCAGAATCATGAAGTGAGTGTCGAAATGACACTATCAAGTTCCCTTGGGATGGACCTCAAATGTCCCTGTGAGAAATTCCCATAGATGATCCCAAACGATGATGTCCCCTTGAATGATTATCCTTCTATGTCCCATTGTGCCAAAACTACCCTTTGAGTGTAACTTACTATTAATAGTAAGCCCAGATGGGAGACTTACTATTTTTGGTAAGAGGTGATTTTTGCCTCTTCTTGACCATTGTGATGTGATGAACTCCATCATTCACTCTTGCGCACACTACCTTCGCCTTGACCACTTCTTGGGGTGACTTACTATTTTTAGTAAGCACCCATATAGGGGGCTTACTATTTTTAGTAAGTGGTCATTTTCACTATTTTCTACTCTGGACAATCATTTTGGCTTCCTGGTGATCTTCAGTGCACACTGCCTTTGTCATAGCTGCTTTTGATGGTGACTTCCCAAACATAGCAAGTCTTGTATAGGAAAACTTACTATTTTTAGAAAGTGGACTTCCACTACTTGGTTTGTGATGGAACATATTTTTTTAGACTCGGCTCGTCATCGCGGTCACATCCTCTAAATTTCACTTGATTTTGCCCATTAGAATGCTTGGAAATAAAATTTAAAATTTTTCTTGGTAGTGGCTTCGGGCACAAAGCTGCCATGACGGCCATTAATGGAGCTCAAAATTTACAGGTCTAGTTTTTTTCTCTGATTGATGATGAAATTAACTCCATTGTGATAGGTTTTTCATTTGGAGTTCATGTGTAATTTTTTAGCTTGTTTCCATTGCCGGATTGATGGGAAATCTGACGAATGTGAGCTAGGGCACGAAATGGGATTTTTGTTGGAAAAAATGTTTTAGGGAACCATTCAACCTCATTTATTGACATCTTGATCATCTTGAAAAATGAGAAATTCTTGCAAAAGATGAACATCTCAATCCGACTTGTATTTTGTAAGATATGAAGATTTTTTGATTGGGTGACTTCGTGGTTATCTTGCAAAAAATATTCATTTTCTCTTCGTTCTTCATTTCTTCAACTATTTTGATCAATCCTTCCTCTGAAACCTATGTATTTTCATGGATTGGAGGATTTTTTGGCCATGATGGAGTATGGTTCAGATTAGCAATGGTGGATTGGGTGTCTAGACAAGCATGAATAGAGCTATGGCAGGGTGTGAAGCTATGAAGGAGAAATGGGGGGAAATAACACAACGACTAAGTGCAAGATTTAAATACATTCAAAAATTACATTCAAGAGGGGGGTGGGGAACATTTTTTGTCCTTGATGTCCCCCATCCTCAAAGGGAGGGATGAGGGACATCAAATTGCATGGTCGCGCTTCATGATGACATGTGGCACTTGATCTGACTGAGTAGGGGATGAAGGCTCCACTAGCTCCTGGGGGCTGGAAAATTGGTCTTGAAGAGGTCACATGGGTGACCAAGAGTCTCCTTGGGGGATGGGAAATTTTTCTTTTACCCTGATGTCCCCCACCTCAAAGGGACATGAGGGACATTAGTTTTCATGATGTGTCAGGTGATGACATGTGGCAGTGATCCAACGGTGAAGGCTTTGAGCTCCCGCAAGCACCTGGGGGCTGAACTGGTGATCCTGGAGGTTCGTATGTGGGTCCAGAGGGATTTTAGGGGATGGGAAAAATTTATTGACCCTCATTTCCTTGATCTTGAGGGATGTAAGGGACACAAAAATGCGTCTAGGCTCCTGGTGTTGACACGTGTCCTGTTCAAAATTTGACTAAGTATGAGGTCTTGAGAGCGAACTTGAAACGACGATAACTTGAGCTCCCGATGGAATTTTTTGGTGAAATTTATATGAATTTGACTGGAAATTTGTCTTATGAATCTAATGGTGGGGTTATCAGATCTTGATTCTTCCATATATTCCCTGAAAAAGTGGAGTTTTAATTCTGGTTCCATAGTGAGCCTTGAAAAAATTGATTGCAGACCTATTGCGCCAAAGTGTTGTGAAAAAAATAATTTCACCATATTGTAGGAATTTTAATTACCTTTCCAATGATGTTTTTTTAGCTCTTAAATCCATCCAGATCTCCCAGAATCACTTCCCGAAGTTCAGTTTCTTTTTCGGCCCTGTGCACTACCTAGGCTTGTGAAAAAACTGATTGCATAGACATATTGCACCAAAGTGTTGTGAAAAAAATAATTTCACCATATTTTAGGTCTTGGAATTACCTTTCTGAAGATGTCTTGTTTTTCTTCTAACTCCATGATCCAGAGCTCCCAGAATCACCTTTTGAAGCTCAACAACATTTTTTTGTGCACTGCCTAGGCCTGTGAACCTTCTCTAGGGGGTTGCAAACTGCTCCAAACTCTCAAATATTCCCTGAATCTTCCAAAATCACTTCCATATGTTTCTAAGCCTGACATTGATTTCTTGATTTTTTCTCTGATGCTCCACTCCATGGGGTTTCCAAGGAACACCTAAAATAACCTAGGGGAGTTGAATTTGAATTTTCCAAGAACACCTAAAATCACCTAGGGGGGTTGAATGAATTTCCTAAATCACCTAGGGGATATGTTAGTCATATGGAGGTCACTGGACTAACTGAGTGGACCTGGGGTTCCTGGGAAGGATAGGACTTGAAAATTTTGGCACAGGGGTATCGTTGTCATGCTGGAAAATTGTCAATTTCCACATTGCACATTTGCATGACAACAATTGGCTCTAGCTTGGGGACATGATATGGACTGAGCACAATGAAGACATGGCATGAGAACTACCAAGAATATCAATTTACAACATATAATCCATTGACCAATTCCTTATCCATTGGGCCTTGTGGAGTCATGTACAACTTATGAACAAGAGAGAGAGAGCAAAGAAGGAAACACACACACACCAAACAATGAAAGGAAACACACAACACACATGGAAAGGAAAAAAACACACACAACAGAAATGGGAAACACACCTAACAATCACCTATGGTACAAGGTGGGGGAAAACCCACTTTCACTGAAGTACTTTTCATTCCTCAAAAGTTACCCCCCAGTGGGAAACACTGAGTGATGTTGTTCTGCGAAGCCATTGACTGGTTCCAGAAAGTAGCCTCCTTTCCTTAACTGTTTATGAAATATAGGTGCTTTCATGATTGTCTATGTGTACTTGGTAGGAGTGATTCCACATGAGCTTCTTGATGCTTAGGCCTTCGCTTGGAAATTCCATTTCCTTCATTCCTCTTTGAAATCAATTTCATAGTGCTAGTTGCCTTCCATGTTTATCCACATAGCTGATTCTTCATTGAGCATCTCATCACTGCCTCGAAGCTGATTTTCATTCAAATTTCTTGAATATTCTAATTTACTTTCTTTCCCAGGATATGCTCATTGACATCTTCTCCATAAGAAACCTTAGATTCATCCTTTATCTCTACTCCATTATGAGGTTCTTGAATATTGAATGGAGGATTAGAAGTAACCTCATACTTGTCTTGTATGGTCATGGCACAAGTTAAGAGATCAAGAATCAGCTCAGGGTCTTCCACAACTTCTACTACATCCAATAGTTCTTGCATGGAGATATCCTTTGTTACTTCCTGCAGCTCATCTTTGTACGCCTTTGAAGAATCTTTATTTTGCAGCTCAAGGAAACTATCCGAGGGATTACTTCATCATCTTGGGAATCTATTGCATTCTATCACTCCTTCATCAAGAGGAGCTTCAGCTTCAAAGGCCTCAAAACTCCTTGCTTCAATTTCTTCATCATGGAAAGAGTCTTCCTCTTCAAATGGGAAAGAAAATACCTCGATTTCATCATTGCATCCATCAACCATTGGCTCATGAGGGGAATCATATTTCTCATCTTGCTTTATTTCAACATGGCCAACCTTCACACTGATTAAGGCTTCTAAATCAGATTCATGCTTGTCTTGTAGATTCATGGCTTGCATCAAGAGTTTGAGACTTAGCTCAGGGTCTTTTGTTTCTTCCACGGCTCTAAGCAGTTCTTGTATAGACAGTTCTTTCCCAACCTTTCGCAAGCTCATCACAAGATGGTTTGGTCCCTCCATGGGTGACATGGCTGAAGATCATCTTCATCTCCAAATGGGAATGAGAACATTCTCCTCTTCATGGGTAAGCGTATAAGATGGTTTTTCCATTTGAGATTCACCAAGAAACCATTTCCTCTTCTTCATGGTTTGCAATCATCTGGTAATTTGGGGCTTCCCTCTTGTAACTCAAATCTCCTCAATGCTTCTTCAAGGTCCATACCTCTCTGGGAAGGCATGTCTGGCCCTATCAAGATGGGAATATCATCTTCCTCCTTGGTTATCACAAATATTCATCTACCTGCTATCATGATACAAGATGTTGGTTCCTGGACTTCCAGAACTTTTGCACTGTGTACCTCATCTTCTTTTCTGGAAAAAATTTCTCCATGTCTCCCTTCACTGGTATGGTTGACAGAAGACCAATTCATCTGAATTTTCCCTCCCAAGTCTCGTCAAAAACCCCTTGACTTAGCAACATTCCAAATGAAGTCAGAATGTCTGCTACCAAAATATCGCTGAAACCTTCTTGTCTGGAAATTTGGCGAGAGCCACCTGTGCATCTTTGACCTTCCCTACAAGTGGGACCACTTTTGATTCCAAGGAGTAACAAGATCCACTGGGGTGGAGTCATGGTGAGTTTGAGAGCCTTGGTGACCTTTATAGGTCATTACATTTTCAGAGGCACCAAAATCTATTATGTAGTTGTTCAATACATATTCTCCAACAGAAGGGAGACATAAAAGGTTCAACCTTATCAATATTAGATGCACTCAAAAGAAATCATGTTCTATGAGGGAGGTGTAGGTGGGTTTGGTAGTATTCCTTTAGAACTAGGAGATACAACATTGGGTGTTAAAATACCACTCCTGATGTATTGAACAAACCTCTCAAATTGTTCAAGGTGAGTCCACAAATATTCAGTTTCAGTAATCTGCACCTTGGCTCTTTTCACATATTCTATGAATTCAAAGGGAGTATATGTGGACAAGGGAAATGAAGGGACTGATTTTGGAGTTGGGGTAGGTTTGGAAGCAGGGTTTGATGCTTGGGGAATGGAGGGTATTTTGAAAGGCACACTAGGAAATTTCAAAGTACTAGTTTTTACAAGAGAATATTTAGATTTAGAATTATAAAGAGGCATCTAGAAGACTTACTTGGAATTGTGGGAGCCTTCTTACTTGCTACAAGATCAAGTTTCAACAATGGAATCCATGGAGGGTGGGAGTGGAGATCCTCAACTGATTATTTTGTTTTACGCAGAGTTCGTCATAGGAGGATCTTCAGTATTCTTTTTCTTTGCAGCAGTGGAGGGAGATGCTCATTTCTCAGACTGAGAATGAGTGAATACTGTGCACATGAGAAATTGGGTGCATCTTCTTCATCATCTTCATCACCTCTAGAATACTCATAGAATCTGATTTGTGTATCATTCTCAAGTTCATCAAATTCTATAAGATCATCACCTTCACTTTCTTGTTCAATCTCTACTTCATTTTCCTTACTCCTACAACTTACATTAACAGGTGGGGCCTCCAAGGAAAGCCTTTGGGGTGCTCCTGTAATTTTATTTGTGTTGCTTCTTTGAGAAGATACTCATTCAAAAAATTCCCTCTTCAATGATGCCATCTCATTTGCCAAGTTTTTCAACAATGGATCTGTTTTTTCATCTCCCAGATGTTGAGCCTTACCCTTTGAGGATTCTTGATCTTTCCAGATAGGATGAGATCATCATCAAGTTCAATGGCTAATATTTGTGCTTCTATAATATCCCTTGGTTGAACTCTTCATAGGAAAAATCCTACCTTCAGTGATTGAGAATTGATAAAGAATCTCTTGACATTGTTTTCTAGATGGTGAATCTTCTTCTCGGTATCCTACGAAGCAACTGTTTGAAATGAGCCATGAAGTTTCTCATAGTTTCACTTTCTCCTTTCTTCATTTGAGCCAATTGTACAAGAGGTCTTGACAGTCCTCAGAAAATTTGAATCTTCCTTTGAAATTTCTTTTTGATGTCATTCCAACAAGTGATGGATCGAGTAGGTAGGAGGTAGAACCATTCCACTACTTTTTCTTGGAGGGACTTCCATGAACAGTCTCACAACAACATCTTTCGTGTTCAACACCAAGGATTCTGCATGATGTCGTGAAAGTAGCGATGTGTTCTTCAGGATTTTTGTGCCATCGCCTTTGAACTTTGGAAAGTTCTTACGGGAACCTATTGGTAAATCGTGAAGAGGGGGTTCAAGAGAAAGTGGGCATGTATTTCTTCCCCATGGAAAAATGGGTTGAGGTCTTTCTTGCTTCATCTTCCATTTTCGTCCATTGTTTCTCCCGACTTCTACTTCTTCAAATTCTTCTTTAGTTGCTTCAAATTCTAACAACGGTTTTGGGAGAATTTGAAGGGGGAGTATCATAGGAGTTTGGATGGGATTGCTAAATGACCCGGAACTATGAGGCTTGAGATATAAAGGGATTGTCTCTAACTTTGCATTTTGCAAATCCTAGAAAGTCAACAATTCCTCTATATCTATTCAACTTGGTGTATCTCCTCTCAACCAATTTTGGAAATTTTGCAGTGGGAATATGAAAGGACACTACGAAATATGAAAGGTCAATTAGGAATTGATACTTATCTTTCACCAATGGATTTCCATGAACTCTTTATTTTTTTTTTTTTGGAATTTGATTTTTTTTGAATTTTTGACCTTGCGTCATATTTTGGGTGCAGATGCTACTAAATTTACCCCATGGTGGGCGCCAAAAACTGTTGGCGAGAAAATTTTTTAGGGGACAAATTTGTGGGTTTCTTGCCAATGCTATGGGAATCTAAGTCCCTCTACTTAACCAGGTGTAACTACCATATATGCATGCATGAGAGAAAGTGAGTTTTCTCCGGTGGCCTTATGGCCAGGGATCCAATAGGGGCACTCCACTGACCCTATGCAAAAAAGATATAAATCTATCTTGCTAGGGAAGAATTTGTCTGAAGAGCAGGAAAGGGGAGTGAGAAAAGAGGTAGGAGAACTAATGTTGCAGGTAGAAAATCAGATTCTTGCACACACTAGTTAGAAGTTTCATCACATGTACTAAATTAAGAGGAAACAACTCTGCAAGTAGCAATAAGACCAAATAGAATTTGATGAGCACAAAGTATCAAGAAATCCCTTAGTCAAAGAAAGCTATAAACTCCTTCTTCTTGTATTGATTGCTCAAACCAAAGTTGTACATAGTGGGGAAATGGAGGAAATTTGAGAATGAGGGGAATGGAAGAATTTGGCTATCTCCTTTGTTCTCTCAATGCACTCTTGAGTTTACAAAATCAATCACCAACCCTTTGAAATGGGAATGGATTTACAATTTATAGAATGAGAGATGAACTCTTCATCTACCCCCCAATTCCTTTTCATATGCCTTATTACAACTTACGAACTTTTAAATTCTTAGGAAAATATTAAGTCCCCTTTTATGACTTAAGGGTGACTTGTTACATTAAAAAAAGTCATTTTTAAATTAATTAAAGGCATTATGAAAAAGTGCAACCCCAATGAAGAATTAGAATGGGGAGAGAGAAAGTGGGGGAAAAGAAGAGAGAAGAAGGGGAGAGAGAGAACTAAGGAGTGCCTGAAGAAGAACATCCTTGATCCTCATATCCTCCGTTGATGGAAAGATCCAATGTAGTGAAACTCTGAATCTTCAAACTCTTTACACCTTGAGAAACTCCTTCATCTTTGCTCACAGGATGCACCTTGGATGAGTGTTTAAAAACCAAGTTGAATGAATTGTTCTGCCGACCAATGACCACAACTTCCACCTTGCACATGATATACCTGTGACCAGAACCACATAGTGAGTGTCAAAAAACATTGTCAAGTTCCCTTAGATGGACCTTGAATGCCCTGTGAGAAATGCCTATGATGATCCCGAATGATGATGTTGACCTGAATGATCATCCCTCTATGTCCCATTGTGCCAAAACTACCCTTTGAGTGTGACTTACTATTAATAGCAAGTGCCTAGATGGGAGACTTACTATTTTTTGTAAGAGGTGAATTTTTCCTCTTCTTAACCATCGTGATGTGATGAACTCTCATTCACTCATTTCACTCTTGCACACTACCTTCACCTTGACCACTTCTTGGGGTGACTTACTATTTTTAGTAAGCACCCATATAGGGGGATTACTATTTTTAGTAAGTGGTCATTTTCAACTATTTTCTACTCCAGAAAATCATTCTGGCTTCCTAGTGATCTTGAGTGCACAATACCTTTATCATAGTCGCTTTTTATAGTGACTTCCCAAACATAACAAGTTTGCATAGGAAAACTTACTATTTTTAGAAAATGGACTTCCACTACTCGGTTTGTGATAGAACATATTTTTTCGGACTCAGCTCATCGTCACGGTCACGTCCTCTGAATTTCACTTGATTTCATGCCCATTAGAATGCTTGGAAATAAAATTTAAATTTTTCGCCTAGCAGTGGCTTCGAGGCACGGAGTTGCCATGGTGGCCATTAATGGAGCTAAAAATTTGTAGGTCTAGTTTTTGTCTCCAATCATGATGAAATTAACTCCAGTGTGATAGGTTTCTCATTTGGAGTTTATGTGTAAATTTTTTAGCTTGTTTCCATTGTTAGATTGATGGGAAATCTGACTAATGTGAGCTAGGGCATGAAATGGGATTTTGTTGGAACAAATTTTTCAAGGCATGCAATTAGACCTTCTGTTTGTTGCATCTTGATCATCTTTAAAAATGATAAAGTTTGCAAAAGATGACATCTCAATCTGACTTGTATTTTGCAAGATATGAAGATTTTTTGATTGGGTGACTTCGTGGTTATCTAGCAAAAAATTACATTTTTCTGTCATTTCTTCAACTCTTTTGATCAATCCTTCCTCTAAAACCTATGTATTTTCATGGAGTGGAGGATTTTTTGGCCATGACAGAGTTTGGTTTGCAGACCAGTAATGGTGGATTGGGTGTCTAGACAAGCATGAACAGAGCTATGGCAGGGTGTGAAGGTGTGAAGGAGAAATGGGGGGAAATAACAATGGCTAAGTGCTGAGATTTAAATACATTCAAAAATTACATACCAACAAGGGCGTCTGGGTGAATTTTTTGTCCTTGATTTCCCCCAAGCATCTCAAAGGGATATGAGGGACATTAATTGTACACGGCACACTTCATGATGACATGTGGCACTTGATCCGACAGCAGAGGATAAAGGCTCCACTAGCTCCCAAGGGCTGAAAAACTGGTCTTGAAGAGGTCACATGGGTGACCAGGAGTATCCTTCAGGGGATGAGCACATTTTATTGACCTTGATTTCCCCCACCTCAAAGGTACATGAGGGACATCAATTTGCATGACACATTAGGTGATGACATGTGGCAGTGATCCAACGATGAAGGCTTTGAGCTCCCGCAAGCACCTGGGGGCTGAACTGTGATCCTGGAGGTTTTATGTGGGTCCAAAGGGATTTTAGGGGCTGGGAAAATTTATTGACCCTAATGTCCCTAAGCTTGAGGGACATAAGGGACACAAAAATGCCATCTAGGCTCCTAGTGTTGACATGTGTCCTGTTCAAAATTTGACAAAGTATGAGGTCTTGAGAGCGAACTTGAAACAACAATAACCTTGAGCTCCTAATGGAATTGTTTGGTGAAATTTTATATGAATTTGAATATAATTTATTTATAAATTCAATGGCTTGGGGTATCAGCTATTTGATTCTTCCATATATTCCCTGAAATAGTGGATTTTTATTCTGGTTCCATAGATGAGCCTTGAAAAAAATGATTACAAACCTATTATGCAAAAGTGTTGTGAAAAAAATAATTCCACCATATTTTAGGGATTTAAATTCCATTTATAATGATGTTTTTTATCTTTTAACTCCATCTATATCTCTTCGAAATCACTTCCTAAAGCTAATTTATCTTTTCAGGCCATGTGCACTGCCTAAAAAAATGATTACAGACATATTGCGCCAAAGTGTTGTGAAAAAAATAATTTCACTATATTTTAGGTCTTATAATTACCTTTCCGACGATGTCTTTCTTTTTTTGCTTGTAACTCCATCCGGAGCTCTCGGAATCACCTTCCAAAGCTCAACAACATTTTTGGCATGTGCACTGCCTAGGCCTGTGAACCCTATTTTTTATCAAACTGCTCCAAACTCTCCAAATCTTCCCTGAATCTTCCAAAATAAATTCCATGATGTTTCTAGACATTAAATTCACCTCTTCATTTATTTTTTCTTTGATGCTTTGCTCCAAGATTTTTCATTTGTTCTGAGGAAGACCAGTGATAACCCTTCCCATTACTGCCAATAAATTTGTATTTTCCAAGAACACCTAATATCACCTACGAGGGGTTGAATTGAATTTCCTAATTCACCTTGGGGAATGAGTTGACATCATATAGGAGTTGATTGGAATGAATACTTTGACCTTGGGTGCATTGGGAAGGATAGGACTTGAAAATGTTTTGTACAAGGCTATCATTGTCATGCTGGAAAATTGTTAATTTCCCTGTTGCACATTTTTTTTTAGGTTCAAATACATAAAATATTCAACACTACTTGGAAAGAATGCAACCAGGTTGGACTTGGTAGAAGAGGAAATCCATATTGTTGCATTCATGCAAAGCTTCCAAAGTTTGATTAGTCCGTACATAAAACATTCTCACTATGCAAATTGGTAGGCTACACAATTCAAGACCAATATAGACACATTCTCTATTGGTTCCATATTTTCTGTGGTTGATTTTTCTGAGAATTACTCATTTTCTCATCAAAAAGAGATTCAAAAACAATATTATCATATTGATCAGGTTGCCATCATGGTTCATGTATTTTATAGGCATTCACAATTAGATTTGGATAGGGTTGAAAGTATAAATGTGAAGTGAGTGATTAAGAAGGATTATCATTTGTATATAAGTGATGACAAGTAACATGACACCCACTTTGTATAGTATTGTTTTTTAAAAAATTGATATCTTCATCAGCGAGAAGTACAGATAAAGAAACATTTTGTTTGGTTGGATGGTCGCACATCACAATTGAAATATTCTTTCCATTTATTTGCACTCATTCATTATCATCGAGATCACAAAATACCTCATTTATGGATTTTTTTAGAGTGATCATGGGAAGGGAGAACACAATGGTGTGGGTGCATGCATCAAATGTGCTCTAAAGAAACAAAGCTTTGATTATGAGGGAGATCAATATATTGATGTAAACACCATTTTTGAATGGTCTAAGAAACATTTTGCAGCTCATGCTTCAATCTCACAGGCTTCAACCCCACATATATTTTTTGGGAGATAACAGGGACACACATTTAAAACATATATATCTTGATGTGGAATTGATTACAAGTTACACATAAACTTACATACATGTACAAATTTATTTTTCTTAATTTTTGTGTTTGTTAAACTTTATTGATTTTTTCCATGATTAATTAGGTATTGATTAAAGGAAAAAGCATGGTTCTGAAAGGATTTATAATTCTAGGTCTTTGCACTCTATGATGATCGTGGATAGTAATAATTGGACAATCTATACAAGAGATTATTCTTGTTTTTGTTATGAATGCATGAAAAAATCATATTCACAATGCAATAGTAAAAAAAGTGGGTATGTAGGTGAGTGGAAGAAAGTTTGTTTAGTTGTGGATGACACATATGGATAAGATCGTGATGATAGTTTTGAAGATGTGCCCTCGATTTCACCTGATTATGACCACATATCTAGAATTGTTAAACAAGGTTTTTTTTTGTTTAAAAGGATTGTATTTGATAATTAAATTAATATATATAATTTATAGTATATAGATCATGGAATATTTATTTGTATTTAATTCTAACACAAAAAATTGTTTTTACAATGATTTTGTTGTAGGTGATGTATTTGCAATCATTACAGAAGAAGAAAATATTGAGAAAGTGGAGTACTACTTGTTGCGTTGCACACAAGAGATAACAAAGCTAACATCTGAAATAAAAAGTGAGGAGACAACATTCTATATTAGCTTGGTTGTAGTGCAAGTAACATATGGATAAGATCGTGATGATATTTTTGAAGATGTGCCCTCGATTTCACCTGATTATGACCACATATCTAGAATTGTTAAACAAGGTATTTTTTGTTTAAAAGGATTGTATTTGATAATTAAATTAATATATATAATTTATAGTATACAGATCATGGAATATTTATTTGTATTTAATTCTAACACAAAAAATTGTTTTTACAATGATTTTGTTGTAGGTGATGTATTTACAATCATTACAGAAGAAGAAAATATTGAGAAAGTGGAGTACTACTTGTTGCGTTGCACACAAGAGATAACAAAGCTAACATCTGAAATAAAAAGTGAGGAGACAACATTCTATATTAGCTTGGTTGTAGTGCAAGGAACATATTTTCAACAAGGGAAATCCCTCCAAAGTGGGATTCACTTTGTTGATTATGAACCGGACAAAAAAGTGTATCATTACACCCCTCACATAATTGTTACCCAGGGTTAAAATTGCATCAGGTGTCAAAGAATGCACGTGGTCCACACAAAAAATGGATATTATATGTAGAAGATCATGAAAAATATTTATAGGTCATTGAACAATGAGCTGAGCCACTTGGTATTATATAGAAGGACCTATAATAATATATATTAATTTCTTATGAATGGAATATTTTCTCTATTTTATTTTTCACTTTGGCATATATATTTGAAAATTTTCTTTCTATGAATTAAAACTTATATCCTCCTATATATGTTATGGATTAAAATTTCTTCCTATGAATTTAATCTTATACTATGGGGTTATGATTATGTATGTATGCAATGATTCTTATTTTCTTGCACATTATATGAATGAAGGAACTTGTGTCTCTCCCACTTCTCTTGAATGAAAAATTAGTTATGTTTATTGCTACACTTCCACTCCTATTACACATGATTCTATATATGTTTATATTCTTCCTCTAAAATTTAAATATAAAGACATTGAGTATAACATCTATATTTAAATTGTACATTATTATAGCTACGTTTGAAAAATACTTGAGGTTTAAAATACCATGATCTCCTCATCATGAAGTTGGGGAGAATAGTAGAACCATTTCTTGGCCAGTAAAATTTACCAAACTTTCCATTTCCATATTGTGAGACACTTCATAAAATTTCATTACTTTTCTTCTTATCTTTACAACCTTCTACTTTAGTATAAATTACTCTCATCTACCTATATATGAATACCCTTATCTTTTCCTTGCTAATGTATTTATATGCATTCATCTACCTTATGCACTTTTATATTTCTCCTCTTCCATCCTCTTATGGGATCAAACTCATTAGCATCTGACCACTTTCTCCAACATGCTCCTTGCATATTAGTCTCTTGTAGGATTATACCCTATGCTATCTAGACTCAAAGCTTCTCTCCTCTCTAAGATTGAGGTATACAACACAAATCAATTTTCCCTTCTTAATTGGATTTTAAAACATCTCAAGATATCTTTATGCAAATTCAAATGGTCACCCATAAATTTAACAAAAGGAAAATGGGATAAGTTGGGAACATTATACCAAAAAATGTTGGTCAAAAAACTATTTTTATGAATGAATATATATTGATTGATAATGAATGATGGAGAGAAAATTATAAATCACTTTGATTCCTTCAACACTTTTTCAAGTCATTATATGTGGACATAAAGATGGATGGTGAATATTTGTGTATAACACTTATATGTTATTTTTCATACTCTTGGGATTATATAGTGGTGGTAATCACTTATAGTAATCTAAGATTAAAAAATGGATGAGATAGTTGTGGCCTTATTTTTATAACAAGTGAGGTACCACTATATATTTTATCCTTCAGAGAAAAAGGGACCTATTTTGAGTACAAATACATGTAGTGAAGCATGGTTGGTTGAGTATAGAGCGCCCTACCATATTACTTCTCATAGTTATTAATTAGAAAAATATTATGAGCGTGATAGTGGTAATTTATTTGTGTGAGGTTATTCTATTCACTAGATTGTGGGTCAAGGAGGTGAAGTTAAGGTTCAAAGATGGAAGGATCAATACTCTCCCCAATGTTTTTTACATATCAAGTCTCACAATAAATCCAATTTCAGTTAGTAGGATGTGTGATGCTTGAGTACACGTGTTATTTGAAAAGTATGGCCATAAAATGGTGTGTGTAGAGTAATGGTCTCTTAGAATTTGAATTCTATAAGAATTGCGAGTAAGGAAAGTTGAGAAAGGTTAAGTCATTCATTCATTTATTTTTGAAATAGACCTAGATATCACTTGGGAAATCAATCTACTACAAGTCAATCATTCATTTATTTTTGAAATAGACCTAAATATAATTTATAAAATAAATATGAAATTTTCATGAAATTCAATGAGTTTAAAGCTATCATAGAAAGACAAAAGGAATTATATAAGTATTTGAGACCAATTTAATGCATTTATAAGAACTTATATTTCAAGAATTATATACTTATCTAAATTTCAAGAATTATAGGGAATTCAGAGCTTCACATAGAAATTATAGATTACTTCTCAAATACTCTTATGTACATTATCCAATATATTAGTGAATTTTCTCACACATTATTTTCTACATGACTTGTATTACACAAAATTGTTTTCTACATTAATTTTTTTGCACACATTATCTAATACATTACTTTTTTTACAAGTGTTTTCTTATACATTACTTTCTTAGCGTGCATGTTTGCTACACATTGTCTACTACACATTTTATGCTACATTACATATAAAAAAATAAAATTCATGTCCAATGAATATATATAAAAATATAAAATATAAAAAATCATGTCTAATGAATATATATATATTCACACACACACACACACACACACACACACACACACACACACACACACACACACACACACACACACACACACACACACACACACACACACACACACACACACACACACACACACACACACACACACACACACACACACACACACACATGTCTAAAATCACATGTAAACACATAGATATACATGTACATGATGAAAACAAGTACAACATGTATCGAAGTCTCTGCCATGTAGTAGGGTGAGTACTAGATCTCTCACGAGGCTCTGCTGCACCCTGCATTTATAAAAATAAATATACACATCAAAAACTATATATAACATACCATATATTAAAATTTATAAATGAAATTCTACAACAATTTTTTGATTAATTGAATAAATCATATAATAGAGATGTAATTGATTACCTCAGTACCTATCTATGGGCGGATATTAGGATTATCAACACTATGTGTAGATATATATCCCCTAAATCCTTGTGAAAAAAAATAAATTAAACGTAAGAAGTTGATAAACAAGTTTTTTGAATAAAGTTCATTAATTTCAATTTAGATTAAATATTAAATCTAAAACATAAAAAAATAGATATATCTCTGCATGTATATACCTTCACAGAATGTATCTCCAAATATATGGGACCACCATCGATAATTGTCTGATGCTGACCCACAACCTCAACACCAAAAAATAATGAGCCAAGTGATCAAAGCTGACTCAGGCCCTAAACATCAAGATCCATGCTAGGATCATTCAAGAAATGCATATATATCATATGGGGAAATGGTGTGGGTTGTGAAGCACCACATTACTCACCAACATGGGCTAGAGCAGAAGCCTAAACACACAAGTAAACATTCACTATTAATATTAATAAATTGTAAAGTAATAATGAAACAAAATAAAATTTAATTAAAATACGATTTAATTTTCACACATCGGAACATAAATGTACTGAACATTGGGTGTCACAATCCCACAAATAGGATGTCTAACTATAACAGCAATAGTAGTACCCTGAATAGAAGATACACTATTGCTTTGCTTTATAAAATATAAAATCCCCAATAGTGAAATGATGCAGTGCCATCCAATCACCCCATATGCACGCAACAAGTTGACATCCATGATGCATCCCAAGTGATGTGTCTGAGTAGGATCTACAAATTCCTCAAATTCATCAGGGGAAATCAAATGTGCACGAGTGTATAACTCCTTATTTACATCATTACTGCTAGTAGATCCTCCACTACTAGTACCGCATCTCTCAAGGTACTGATCCATATGGTCAAAAGAGATAAGTCAGGTCTTGTGAGAAATGCTCCCAAGAGAATCTATAATACCCTCATGGGAACTCATAATGATATGTGATGTGACATCTTGAAAGCTTGATAAGAAAGGTCGTGACCTCGCTACAAGCAGTCGTGCATCAAAAACTAGAGGATCTCTCTCCTGTCGATATGTAGCCCTGTGGCTAAAATGGTCAAGCCCCTACCCATAATAACCAGGGATGTCTAAATAGTTCACCTTTAGGTTTAGGTGAACCTAATCATGTAGCATCAATATGAAATATAGTGGTAATTGGTCATTATTTGGAAATTGGCCTTGAGAGGCCACAAATCTAGGATAAAGCAAGGTTGCACAAAGGGGACATGAACATTTTCTTACATAATATGCTCTTATTTTCTTTTGGCCTGCATAACTCCTCCCACACGACATCTGAATGAATTCCTTATCAAGAAGTCATAATATAACCTCATTATCCTACATTTCCTAACACACTTGATTTTGATGCATCCATAAATGTTTTTAGTGACTCGGGCTCCAAAGGGTCGTATGTTTTTAAGTTTGTTTGTATTTTTTAAAGATCAACCAATATGTTTTCACAATGGGTTTTATAGTGCCCAACTATAGTCGGATCTTCAAGAATAGATGATAAGTTTACAATTTTTAATTTGGCCCTCTCAAATAAAGTAGTAGAGGAAGAATCCCTGATTGTAAAAAATGGAAGTAAAATTCAATTTAGAATACTTTTTTTGAAACTGTAAACCTAGGTAAACTTATAAAATTTCACATAAATTTAAATTTATTTTCGAAAAAAATAATGAAACACATACTTTTCCTATGCTAATACAAAATTCCTTAACAATATTGTGTATTTATGTACACTCTTATGTTTATACCTACTCACTTTCCCACTTTATCATGCAAAGTCATTTATAACAGTTTAGAGAAAAAAAGGAGGAAAAATGAAAAATATATTTGCATGAATTTAGAGGTGATATAAATTGGATTTAGAGCATTTTAGGTTCCTGATCTATTATTTATTCCACTATACAGAGGATAGAAACTAAAGAATGCATAATGTATGAAAACACAACCAATATTGAGATGGATCATGATCTTAAAGGAAGGAAAATTTAGTTATCTGTAAGGATACCACCATTAAAACTTAGTTTACAAAGTGCTGGAAACATTTTTTTAAATCAAACTCGCAAGAGAATCAATCCTACATCCATCAACAAGAATGCAAATTGTTCTGGTATCATTGGAATTATACGAACTCATAAACAGAGACAAAATGATATATGTGCAGAGGATCTTGCAATTTAATAAGGCCTGCTATTGAGTGTGAACCATTTTCTAATAAGGCTTAAAATTAAATATTTCTTATATGTCTCATAGTTTTCTTTGTTGCATAACTACTGGATAAATTCTTTTGATTTAATTGGTTAGTTTATCTCACCTCTAAATTCATGCACAAAATTTCTAGGCAGATTCAAAACATTGCTTTGGAGAACAGAGCATAAGGAAACTTGAAGCTAAATAACAACAATCAGGTGAATTGAACACTAATGTTAATCCTTTAGGCCTATGTACAATGGCACAACCCTATAGGAAGTGAGTGAAGAGATCAAAATGCGTGGTTTGAATAGCAATTACCATCTTAATAAGCACATTGGAAGAATACCATAACGTACTCACATGATGAACATAGAAATTTTTGAAGCCCAGTCATGATATAAGATATTTAAGTAAAGTGGTAAGTACTGCGTAGGTAGTTCTTTTGCTGACATTCTATGAAAAAAATAATTTAGGATAGTTGGGAGTTGGAACACACATTCAAGGCATGATCATGTACGATCAGTCTAAGTGATTTACATCTATAATAGCCTCTTGATATCAAACAATAGTATTACTGAACCAAAACAGATGCAAACAATTATCAATGACGTTAGACTAGTGTTCTGAATCAGTCTGCAGTTGGTTGCTTAGTTGCATTTCATTCAATGTAAAATGAACACTCTGTTTAACCATAATAGGTAGGAATACTTTGTAGGTTCCTAAAAATTCAATCTTAATAAGTGCATTGAAAGAATACCATAACATACAACACAAAAATTTGTGATGCCTGGTCATGATACAAGAGATTTAAGTAAATGGGTAAGTACTCTATAGGTAGTTTTGCTACCAACATTTAATGAAAAAAATGATTTCAAATTATACTAAAAACAAAACATGCTTAATAATTACAAAAAATATTTAAACATACCTAGTTTGGTTTAGTCAGCTATGTTTGGGCTATGGTTGGCTCACATTGGTGGCATCTGGTTGGAGCTATATTTTTGCAAATGGAGGCAAGCGGAGGAAAAGTGATAACCTCCGTATCATCACAAATATATAAATTGGGGGTTCGGGAGAGGGGGTTTTCTTGAAGGGGTGTTTGCGTGAATACCCCCTTCGAGTGAACCCCTTTTCTATGCCATACGTGGAAATTTCATGCACTATGTGGAACTTCAGTCAAAAGAAGTTCAGTCGAAAGGGGTGTCCGTGTGAACACCACTAATTTCCCACCCCACCCAACCCCCCACTCGTGTTTTTCGGACATTAAGTGGGACATAATATCATACTATGACCCTACTATATTCCATATATTGAAAAAGGGCATACCCATTTCAGATTTTTCAAAAAATAAAATTTCGTATCAGGTAATTAGATTACAAAATGTTCCAAAATCACATTGGTCAGATACTAGTGGCTGGGAATAGAAAAATGTATTGCTTTGGTGGAAAAGGATGATATGAAAGAGGCTATAAAAAATGAAAAATTTATTTCCCTTTCAATTGATGAGGTTATAGTTATGGACAATACCTCATGGGTTTGTATTCATGTATACACATTTACAAATGAAGTAAGAAATCGCCATCTCTTAGCAGTTCATAAAATAAGTGAAAATTGTAATTCTAAAAACATTTATAAGTTCGTGTTGTCAAGTTTGAAGGATGTTGCAGGTATCGATAATTTTTTCATTTCAAAAAATTTGGTTTTCGTTGGAACAGATAGTGCAGTTGTAATGCAGGGGGGCATAAATGGTCTCTTTGTATAATTACAAACAACTATTGCCACCTATATGATTATAATCCATTACATGGCTCACAAAATGAATTTGTCCTGTAAAATTGTGATCAATTTTGAAACTATTGCCAAAGTGGAGGATTTGATCAGAGATTTGCATGCATATTACTCTAGCAACCCAAAGAGAGTTTTAGAATTTCAAAAATTGGCTATTGAATTGACAGATGGAAAAAAGCTTCTCAAAGATGTAGATACTAGATGGATCTCAATGTATGAGCTTGCTTGCAAAATATTTGAAGAATACTTTGCTAGATTCCTAAAAATTCCATCTTCATAAGTGCATTGAAAGAATACCACAAAATACAACATAGAAATTTGTGAAGCCCAATCATGATACAAGAGGTTTAAGTAAATGGGTAAGTATTGCGCAGGTAGTTTTGCTGCCAACATTTAATGAAAAAAATGATTTCAGATTATACCAAAAATAAAACCTAGGGTTTCAATTATTTTGTAGGAATCTAACAAATTATACTAAAAACAAAACCTGCTTAATAATTACAAAAAAAAATTAAACATACCCGGTTTGGTTTGGTCGACTCTGTTTGGGCTATGGTTGGCTCGCATTAGTGGGATCTGGTTGGAGCTATCTTCACGCAAAGGGAGGCAGGTGGAAGAAAATTGATAACCTCTATATCATCAAAAATATATAAGGTGGGGGTTCAGGAGAAGGGGGTTTTCCTGAAGGGGTGTTCACGTGAACACCCCCTTCTGGAAAACCCCCTTTCTATGTCATACGTGGAAATTCCATGCGCTATGTGGCACTTCAAGCAAAAGGAGTTCACCCGAAGGGGGTTTCCATGTGAACACTCCTAATTTCCCACCCCACCCAACCTCCCACTCATGTTTTTGGGACGTGAAGTGGGACATAGTATCGTACCATGACCTACTATATTCCATATATTGAAAAAGAGCAGACCCATTTCATATTTTTTGGAAAATAAAATTTTGTATCAGGTAATTGGATTAAAAAATGTTCCAAAATCACATTAGTTAGATACTAGTGACTGGGAAATAGTAAAATGTATTGATTTAGTGGAAAAGGAGGATATGAAAGAGGTTATAAAAAATGAAAAAATTATTTCCCTTTCAATTTATGAGGTTATAGTTGTGGACAATACCTCATGGGTTTGTATTCATGTATACACATTTACAAATGAATTAAGAAATCCCCATCTCTTAGCAGTTCATAAAATGAGTGAAAATTGTAATTCTGAAAACATTTATAAGTTAGTGTTGTCAAGTTTGAAGGATGTTGCAGGTATGGATGATTTTTCCATTTTAACAAATTTGGTTTGCGTTGGAACAGATAGTGTAGTTGTAATGTAGGGGACCAGAAATGGTCTCTTTATACAATTTCAGACAACTATTGCCACCTATATGATTGTAATCCATTACATGGCTCACAAAATGAATTTGGCCTGTAAAATTGTGATCAATGTTGAAACTGTTGTCAAAGTGGAGGAGCTGATCAGAGATTTACATGCATATTACTCTAGCAGCCCAAAGAGAGTTTTAGAATTTCAAAAATTGGCTATTGAATTGACAGATGGATAAAAGCTTCTCAAAGATGTAGATACTAGATGGATCTCAATGTATGATCCTTCTTGTAAAATATTTGAAGAATATCCTGCATTAACAGGTTTTATCTACAAATATAGCAAGGATGTGGATAAAGCTAAGGAATTATTGTACCATCTTACAGATATCAAAACTTTACTTACACTCTATGGAATTCTATCAATGTTGAAAGAGCTAAATGTTTTGACAAACCATGCGCAAGAGCGTTACATTTACATAACAGACTTCATAAGACTCAGAAAACGTGTGTTTGAGTTTAGATTGTTTATATTTTTCAGGTGATATTTTAAGGGACCTATTTTTGATAGTTGGAATGCATTAAGAGACATTAAGAATGCATTTTTCTTCTTAAAATTCAATATACATGATGATCTGTGTATAACAACACATGGAAAGGAGATACCAATTCATACTTTTCATAAAAGAGTAGATTTGGTTGGGTCAAAGATGGAGGAAGTAAGAGTGACACACATTTTACATGAAACAATATTATCTGAAACTCAAAATAAATTGAAAAATATTTCTTTATCTTTATCTACAGAGATCTGTGAAAGATTCAAAAAGGATAAATTACTTGAAGAAGTGGGAATTATCAATTCATAGTTTTAGAATACACGTGGTGGAATTATTGATACATACATCAATTCTTTATTTCTCAAATACATGAATAGTCTAATTGAACATTTATGAAAGAGAGAAGAGATAAATGGAGTTGTTGAAGGTATTTTATAGAAAAAAATCTGAGTTCTCAGTCCTGAGAATTTTCCACTACTATACTAGAGAAATTTTGTTTTCTGGAAGAGCCATATGAAAATGATTCCATTAGAAGACTTTGGAAGAATATTTATTCTAGTAGTATTTTGCGAGAGGATTTGAGTGAGTATATTCATCTATATGAACTTTGTCAAAAAATGATTCTGGGTTCTGTTGAAAATGAGAGGGTATTCAGTGCATTGTCCTTTGTAAAGTCAAAAGTCTGAAACAGATTACATAAAAATTTAGAAATCTATCTGAGATTGTATGTATCCAGTTACTATGTGGAAACTTTCCCTTATGAGCGAGCATTTGCATTATGGAACTCACTCGTAGAAAGAAGAGGAGTCAATAACATTTTGAATAATTTAGGGGATCCGAACACATCTACGGAACACGCTTCCAATTCTACAGTGTTCCAAGACATAAATGAACGGGTTGTCCTAGGATGGTTTCAGTTTCTAGAGTTCTACTTTCTTGTATACATTCTTGACATTATTAATAGTGGACAATGATTTGATACTGATATATTTCATATTCATTTATGATAATCAACTGGTCTTAATAGACTTTTTTTACTTGTAACAAATTCATATTTTTATATTTTCCTTAATTAATGAAATAAAGGATGCTTGATTTGGCTCCATCAATGTGATTGTCGATTATGTTTTATCTATGCATGAAACATAAATATTTTCAAACATACACAAAATATGCATCTTAAACCATCCTTTATTGTTTACATCTCCAAATAGTAACATAAAAACATTCACAATGAGCAGAAATACAATTACAAGTTTACATATTAAATTTTTGAAAACATTTAACAAATGTAATACAAAAGTTAATATAATTCAAATTCAAAAAAAAAGGCTTGTATTCATTCTATCAAGAGGCGGAATACTTTATGAAGACATGTTTTCATAAAATATTGTCATTTAATACATTTACAAAAATGTCGGTTGTCAATGGTTTTCAAAGCTTCCAGGAAAGTTTTGTCATATAAGAACACATTAAGAGGGAATCCTCTTTTCTGCCTATGATTCTGAATCATAGTTGTCCATACGTCTACCACACAGAATAAAAAAGAAAAAAATTAGCTACCCATTATCTTTTAATTCCTACACCAATGTCGGAATTGTGACAACACACCTATCACATGATGAAACTAACTAATTTTTTCAATTTTATGTTTAAGGGGAAGCTTGATATTTTTCTTACGCAAGAGGTAGAGGAATGTTCTCAGTCTGTACAGTGTTATCTTCTAAACTTCATGATGCCTACAAATCTTATGCAACAGTATTGATATTTTAGAGAATATTTTGCTCCTCCCTTGCAACATCTTCTTATGACAAAAGTGATGGATCAACATCTTTATTTTCCTTCAGTAATATTTCTGGATCCATCTTATGCTCCGTGATTATCCTTCTTAATGTATTATTTTGTTTAATTAATACTATAAGTTATTCCTTCAGGTGTATAAATGAATTCAATATTTTTTGGTCATTCTTCAAATGTGCTTCAAATACAACTACTGCTTTCTTTAAATTTTCATATTTTTCCTATAAAACAGAAATATAAATGTATTAGTCTATTAGATAAGCCAAAATAATATATTGTGCTGCTCATAATATTACAATTTTTCATGTAAAAGATGACTTACCACAACTTTTTATTTTTCTTCATTTGCTATTAAAACATTTGTCTTTTCTTTAGCCCATTTTTTGTAGTAATCTTGTGCTTCAGCATTAAGATTTTCTAACGTTTTTAACGTTATGTCTATAATATCATCATCATAATCATTATTATATGGAAATTTTCCTGACTGAGATCTATTTCAAAAAATGTCAATCCTTTCTAGTTGGCTCTCTACGGGAGTGAATAATGAATGCCTTTGAGTGTGATTATGGTATCGGGTATTTATTTTTTTAATAAAAAATTTAGCCCTACTCTCCCAAGTGCGCACTAAATCCACATCAAACATTACAACTTCTTGAGTTTTGGCCCCCATACTATCTGATATCATATTTTCTAATGTAAAATATTTCTTCTCATCATTTGTGAGTGGGGCTTTACTTAGAGGAGGAGGAGAGTCCAATACTTGATGCACATATTGTTGCGGTTGTGGTTGAGGAGTTGGAGTATATTGTATCATATCATGTGTGCCCAAATAGTTACCCTTGTCTACATCACCACTATCGAAGCCCAAATACTCATCGTCAATCTCGATGTTGTTCAAAACTTGGGTTCCCATTACACTTAAGACACCACCTAGTGAGAATCTAGGAAATTTTTTGGTTACAAGATGAACTATTCCTACAAAGTCTATAGGAAACTTTATATTCTTGCCTGAAGATCTTCTTGTTGTTTGGATTGTATGTGTTGGGAGTATTGGTGGCATGCTTGGAAGGTTTTGAGAAGGTCTATTAACTGCAACAAGAAAACTACAAATTATTATAAAACTAATCATTATACCCTTAGGCCTTGTAAATACTAAAAAAAATGTAACTAAACAAAACATGCTTAATATTATACATTACCTTGCATGCTCGGAGATTGAGATGTGGAAATTTGATCTTGACACCGAGAATGAGTTTTATTTTCATCATCAAAGTCAGAACTTTTTGAACACAATAAATGTAGAAATATTAAAATATTGTACTACTTACATAACATAGGTTAATTTTGTTTCATCATATTACCTATGCTAGTAGGTTAAATTGGTTAATTACATAAATAGAAAAGTTTATACCTATAGAAAAATAGATTGTATGTGTGATGGAGCTATTACCCATTTTACCCACCTCGAGTAAAATGGAAAACTAGCTGGAAATGGACCAAACACCAGGTAGGGCCACCAGAGTGAAATTTGGGGTTACAGGTAAAATTTAGGCTTTGGGAGCAATTACAGGGCTTTCAGGAAGGTTCAAGCTCAATAAGGCCATTTTTTCCACTTCTTGGTGCTTTAGGGTTCAAGAGCTCCATCACAAGTAAAAAGGGGTCGCTAGGGCCCACATCTAACCAAAAATGAGCAAAAAATGGTGAAAATAGGAAAATCAATTTTAGAGGTGTTCCACTACTCTCCCTCAGCCTCTTGATTTGATAAATTCGAATATATTTCGAAGAGTTTTCAAGAAATGGTTAACAATTGAAAAAGAGGCCATAAGAGGGACTGAGCTAAAAATTAGCTAGCAGAGCTCACATAGTACAAAAGGGGGGACGGGTGGAAAATGATCTTGGTGAGCTCACATTGCATTGGCAGCAGCGAGTTGGGAGCCCAAAACTTGGGTGAGTTTGGTTGGCGTGGGACACTGTTGCAAATCGGAATAGGGATTTTGTTTGGTCAGCAAGGTAGAGGTCGTGTCCAGTCCAGGATCGGAATGCACCGGCATAGTGCATACAGGTCTTGGGTAGTGCACAATTTTGATCGGACCACTTTTCATATTCTACGTTCTGCACCCACAAAACATGATGGGAACATGACAGGGGCTCAGGTGAATCAAGGTCAGCAGTTTTGGGAAAGCACGAGGTGAAGATATGACTGAGGCGTGTAAGGTGTTGAGTGGAACCCAATCTGTGGGACATAGATGAGTCAGTCAGCCGAGGGACATGGAGTTAACGAGGTGAGGTGTTAGGTGTGGTTTTGGGACCACATGTGCACAATGCATGTGCAGAGCCAATGAAAATGCAACCAAAAATGCTCCCTCGAAACATTAAGCATCGAGCCCAAGGCCAAGTTAGGTGGGTGGTTGAGAAAGTCAATGTAGGTAGGTGAAAGCATTGGAGTAGCTTGGTGAAGATTTCAGTGGGTGGAGTGAGTTAGAAGGTAACACTTAAAGAGTACATCACACAAAATTAGTCATAACTTGCAATCTAATCGTCAGGATTAGGAAAATTTATAGGCGTTGGAAAGATGATTCAAATCGCCACATTGAGAAGTGATTAAATTTGAAAAATTTAAGAATTAGGTAAATGAAAATAATGATTGAATTCAAAGGATAATGGAGGTCATACTTAGGTGTAAAAATGAAATGATTGAAGATATGGAGGCCATTGCTTCTTCCACAAGGAAAGGTATAGTATGGTATGGGATTTGTAGGTTGGCCCATCACTTTTACAGGTGTCATGATGATTTTTGGGAGTGGTGGAAGTATTATTTCAGATTTATTTCCCTCTATCTCATCATTTCTCCTATATAATTTAAAGGGGATGCACATTTTCAAGGGTTAGAAAATTTTCTCATATGCACTCCTTCTCTTCTCCACAGTTGGGTTATTGTGAATTTTGGGGATTCAAGCCTTCACATTGAATATTGTAATGGCATCTCTTACCTCTCCCTACTATGATGTATTGTGCAAAATCTATATGGAGCAATAAAATTGAGTTTGTGTTAATCCTTCTAACCTTGCATGAGTTTCTTGTTTCATCTTTCCTCTCTTCATTAACAAATGTTTTTTGCATTTTATCTTTCAATCGCATGATTTATGTGTTGTTGTGTTTATTTGGGATGGTGAATTGCATGTGATTTGGTTTATGATGCATGTACACCCTCTCTAATTTCATCCTTCTCTATTGGCAGGCTGGGAAGATTTTCTAGCATTCCCTTTTCTTAGTACTATCACCACCCCTTAGTGTAGGATATCCATTTTCATGCACTCTCTCTTTCCCTATCTCCTTGGAATTTTTATACTAGGTGTAGTTAGGTGTTTTTCATTCATTAGGATTAGTTTAGCATTAGGATTAGGAAGATGAAATCATCCTTTTCCATAGGACCATCTAGAGTTTGCAAGTCCCACATCTTGAGAGATGATACCAATGTTACCCAATCATGCCAAATGCCTCAATCACATGTTGGAAATTCAGGTGGTGCTATGATTTGGTGATAACAGTTTGGGCACACCTAGTGGGATAAGCAAGTGAAAGCTTTGTACTTCACATGTGCTCCATTGATCCACACCTCCAGTTCATCAAGATTATTGTGTTCCTAGTGGATATTCATAGCTTTGGAGACATTTTCAAGCTAAATCAGGATTTAAAGGTTGCAAAACACCAAATAGACCTAATCCTTGGATTTATGGTTTCAAAGGTTGCATTTCATGCCCCTACTTCTGAAAATATCATTTCAAAATATCACATGTGTAAAAAATATCCCGAGTCTCGACACAAAGGATAAGGAATTTTAGGTTTTACAGGTTGCATTGCATGCCCCTTCTTTTGGCAGTGTATTTTAGGGATTAACCACTGTCAATAAAGGTCTAAGTTTCGAATCAAGTTTTGGGGCCTTCATAAGTTGTATTTTTAACTTTCCAAGGGTGATGTATTGTTGGTAAGATCCCATCCTTTTGAGGTAAATTCTAAACACATCTGGCGACTCCATCTAGTCAACAACCCATTCTCTGAGTTGCATACTTTTCCCTTTCTTTCCACCCATTGCCATCCATTTTTCCACATATTTTCATTTTATTTTATTCCATGAATTTGTGCAATCATGACTTCATTCCCCACATGGAATTCACACTTGTAGAAACAATACCAGTTCAACCCACCTCAAAATTTTCAAAATTCATATCTAATCTATTTTCACACCCCTCCAGGTCTATACTATAATCAAGATTAGCATCATGTATACCCATATGAGAAAGATACAGATCATTTTGGTCATCCACTGAACTATGGAGTTATTTAAGAGAAATGATATGCATATTTTGGAGTCTACCTTACACCTAGAGATGTTGAGTTGTAGTTGAAGATTCGAAAGATGGAGGTAATTATGGTATAGTTAAGGGACACATCTCAGATGTAATCATTCAAGATTTTTTTTGGGGCACCTTGTCCATGGGTTGGCCCTATGCCAAGATATTTTAACCCTCAGCAGAAGCTCTACTTCATGGTTGAAATGTTGTCACTACTTAGAAAGTGGGCTGAGAATATAGAAGCTTATGAACTCGATGGTATGAGACCTTGTCAATGAAGAGACCCTACACTATTACCTCATAGCCTTCCCACTCCTTAATTAGCACCATCTCAACCCAAGCCTCAACTTCCAAGCTTCTTACATGCTACCCCCATTGTGAATTACATTTCTCCATCTCCTAATCTTCTACCCCATCTAGATTTTTCTTCCATTTTCCCTTCCAAACCTAATTCCCCTCTACAAGAAAAAAATACAATACCTTCCCATCCATTGCAATCAATAAAAAAACCATTTGTGACCCAAACCACCCCTCTCGTTGCATTACCAGATCCATGTTGGGAAGAAACTAGGAAAACTAGTCAAGAGGCTCAACAAGAAGAAGAGCCCAATAGATAAGAAATGATAAAGTTTTTGAAGAATTGGGATTCAAGGTTTAGAATAGAGAATATCCCCTTACTGTTCAATCCTTCAGAGGAGGCCAAGGTTGGAGAATAGGTGGTTCTAGCTGATTTGGTTGTAGTAGAAACAAATCAGGAACAAGTAAAAGAATATCAACAATCCATGTGCTCTGAGTGTAGTGTCCACACTAGCACTATATTTACAGAGGATATTGATCCTTTACCAGTTACAGAGTCAGTAAGGGAAGAAGAAGCAAATCCAAATACAAAAGAAGAGGAGAATGTTCATGCTAAGGAGGAGAACCATATAGATTTAGAGGTCTTGAATGTAGAGCAAGATAAACAAGAAGCTTCAATCCTTCCTCCCACTTCATTCTCCCTAAATTCTGGCATTGAAGAGAAGTTTGAGCTCTCAAACTTCATGTTTGAGGATAAATGGAACCATGTTGAAAAAGTTGTAAATATGGAGGAGGACATCCTGGAGGAGGTTGAACCCTTGACACAGAAAATGATGAGGTAAATTATGTGTTAGACTTGGAGGATTATTTTGGTGGAGAAGAGCCTATGGAGATCATGACTTTTTCTACTCCATCATTCATCCTTCAACACCAAGAGACTGCTTTCCATGGAAGAGAACATTCAAGAATTACTTGCATCTCATAAGAGTCCTCTTAGGTCAAGATTGGAGGAATTGAATCTTCCATATTTCACACCAAACAAGGAGAAATAAGGGAACAAAGATGACACCAATTTCACATCAGTCATCAAGGTAGAACATCAGTTATTTGTAGATGAGCTAGAAATCCAATATCAGATCGCATGACAACCACCCTTTCTAGGAATGTCTGCAAGAATACTCCCCTTTTGGAGTTGGAATTCAAAGTAGTGAGAAAATCACAAGGACCATACCGTGCCCCATTAGGTACTTGGCTTCATTGGAGCCAAAGGAAGAGCCACAACCATTCATGTTCACTTCCAAGACATGAGGATGATATTCAAATCACCAAGGATCAGCTACAACATCTCCAAGATCCCCATGCAAACTATTCTGAGGAGGTATTTGTCTTGCTTCTAGTTGATTCCTCAATAATTTGGGTGGAAAATTGGCCTCTTTTAATTTTTTCACTCATACACATGGCCATGCCCATTGTCAAAATCATTTGCATGGTCTAAGATGTTGAGGAAGGGGAGCTACTTCTCCTTTCCAATGTCAGGTTTCATTTGAAGTACCTCATTTTAGTGTAAGGTAGGAGTAGTTTTTTTTAGGAGAACAAGTGCTTATGCACACTTTGCATGTCCCATTTGGTGTGCATATGATTTTCTCTCTTGTACATAGTTTTTGTTCATGTTTACTCCTACATAGTACATAAGGTTTTCAAGGAAGAATGCCACAACTATAAGCTCAAAGTCACAGAGAACAGTTACAGTTATCTCAAAGATCTCAAATCTGGAGCAACTAAATATGACAAGGGATTAGATTTCAATATGTTCCATCTTTTTTATTCCTTAAGGTGAATCAGTTGAGCTTCTGAGGCCCCTTGTAAAGATTAGAAAAGTAGTTTTAGGGGTAACATTTCATGTCACAAGTGTTCCAACCTCAACATTTTATCAAAGCAGCCTTCAGGGGAAGGAAATCAGTTTTAACAGGTGGTCCCAAATTCTTCCCCATTAACATACATTTCTAAGATTTGCAATGTTCAATATAAGCCAAGAAATCATGAATCAGATGTGCTTAATTATTGGCAACAATAAGATTCTAGGGGAAAGTAAATGTATCATTCTTAGTCCCAAAAGATCATATTACAGGAGAAAAAGAAGGGAAAATCTAGGTTCAAAACAATTTTCCTCTCTCACAAAATATTATTCAAAAATCTTGTAAGTAAGATGGTTGAATGCAGGTTAGCCCAGGTTTGACAACATTCAAGCAGGATTCTAAGGTCTAAATTTCAAGGGCCAGATCAGTTCAGGCTATCAATGAATCCATGCCTAATGGATAGTTTAAGGTAATTGGTCAACCCCATCTAGCATGAAGATGACCCCGTGAGTTTCCAAATGTTTATCCATTTTTACCACCCTCAGTAAAATGGACAATTGGGTGGAATTATATCAAACATTGGGTAGGACTACCACACTAAAATATGGGGTTACAGGTAAAATTTAGGCTTTAGGAGCAATTACATGGCTTTCAATAAGGTTTAGGATCAATCAAGCCATTGTTTCCTCTTCTGGGTGCTTTAGAGTTCAAGAGCTTTGTCACAAGTAAAAATGGGTCCCCGAGGCCCACATCCAACCAAAAATGAGAAAAAAAATGGGGAAAATAGGAAAATAAATTTCATAGGTGTTCCACTACCATTCCTCAGCCTCCTGGTTTGAAAATTTTGAAGATATTTTGAAGTGTTTTCAAGAAATGGTTAAAAATTGCAAAAGGGTTCATAAGAGAGACCGAGATAAAAATTAGCTCACCGAGCTACTCAACGAGCTCACATAGTGAAAAAGGAAGGCCAGGGTGGAAAATGAGCTCGATGAGCTCACTTTTGGCTTGGGTGATTGCAGTAAACGGTGAGTTGGGAGCCCTCAGCTCGAGCTGAGTTTAGTTGGTGTGGGACAGTGGTCATAACTCAGTAGCATGGAGCTTGTTTTGTCAGCAAAGTGGAGGTCACGTCAAAAGTCCGGGATCAGAAATGCACCAAAATGGTGCATGGCCCGGTTGTAGGGAGTGCGGGATGTCAAGAAGGTTCCATTCCTGGTAGAACATTAATGGGAACACAGCAGGGGCTTAGGAAAGTTGGGGTCAGGAGTGTCGGGAAAGCATGAGGTGAAGATATGACTGGGGCATACAAGGTGTTGAGTAGAACCCAGTTCCATGACCTAGGAGACACTTGGTGAGTTGATTCGGCCAAGGGATCGTGGAGTTAATAGGGCAAGGTGTCGGGTGTTAGGTTCAGGACTGCATGTGCACAATGCATGTGCCAAGCCTGATGCAAATGTAACCAAATACTCACTCTTACAAACATTAAGCACTTGGCGCCCAAGGTTGACTTAGATGGGGTTAGATTGAGAAATTCAATGCAGGTAGGTGAAAGTGATAGAGTATATCGATGAAGAGCTTGCCATAGGTGGAGTGAGTTAGAAGGTAAAACCTAAAGAGTACCTCATAAAAAAATTATTCATAACTTGCAATCATTCTCATTAGAATTAGGAAACTTTATGGACGTTGGAAATCTGATTTAAAACCCCACATCATGAAATGATTAAAAGTTGAAACTTTTGAGAATTATATGGGTGAAAATAAGGAGTGAAGTCAGAGGAAAATAGAGGCCATAATCAGGTACAGAAATGAAATGATTGAAGGTATGGAGGCCATTCCTTCTTCCACAAGATAGGGTACAAAGGGGTATGGGCTTTACAAGTTGGACCATCACTGTTACAGGTGCCATGATGATTTTTAGGAATGGTGGAAGCATTATTTTGGATTTCTCTCCCTATATCTCATCATTTATCCTATATAATGTAAAGGGGATGCACATTTTCAAGGGTTAGACATTTTTCTCCCATGCACCCCTCTTCTTCTCCACATTGGGATGTTGTGAATTTTACAGCTTCAAGCCTTCACACTGAATATTGTAATGGCATAACTTACCTCTCCCTACTATTATGTACTATGTAAAATCTATATGGAGCAATAAAATTGTGTTTGTGTTAATCCATCTAACCTTGCATGAGTGTTATGTTTCATCTTGCCTCTCTTCATTAATAAGTGTTTTGTGCATTTTATCTTTCCATTGTAGGATTTATGTGTTGTTATGTTTATTTGGGATGGTGAATTGCATTTGATTTGGTCTTTGGTGCATTTCCACCATCTCCAAGTTCATCCTTCTCCATTGGATGGCTGGGAATATTGTCTAGCATTCCCTTTTCTTGGTGCTATCACCACCCCTCAGTGTAGCATTTCCATTTTCATTCACTTCTCTTTCCCTATCTCCTTGGAATTGTTAGAATAGGTGTAGTTAGGTGTCTTTATTCCACTAGGAGTAGTTTAGCATTAGGATCAGGAAGAGGAATCTAGCCTTCTCTGAAGGACCATCTCAAGTTCGTAAGTCCCACAGCTTGAGATGTGGTACCCATGTTACCCAATCACACCAAATGCCCCAATCACATGCTGGAAATTCGGTGGTGGTGTTATTTGGTGATGACAGGAGCTATCTACCCCTAGGTCATTTGTGATGAGGAACTCGTATTGGTGTTGATTTTTTTGAATCCATGTTAGAATCTACAAAGAACTCCTGAGGGGCTTTACCTCGAGAAATATCCTCCTTATGAGATATTGCAGCCATAATTCTTCTCTGTAAAATATAATATTACAATTATTATTGTATTAAAAAATAAGTAAAGTGAAATCGTTATAATGTGAAAACTGTAAATATAACTGTTACCTATTGTTCTTCAATAGGGATGTCTATAATTTTATCATTAATTACAGTTGGAATTTGTGCGTGATGCAATTGGTAGAAAGATTAATGATAAAAGCAAGTAAATAATTAGCAGAAGAGAATACAATATTGGATTTACCATATGTATTCACACTACGAGCATGGGTGACATCTATTTTTATTCAATTGGAAAAATATGTGCACCATTCAAATTATTTCCCTACTACTGTCCACAATATATATAGAACTACCCAAAATGGAATGCCTGTAGACCTACCCTGTAATATAATCTTGGCCTAAAAAAGTGATACAACTGCAAGAAATAATTTGTGTGTAATACTTTGTATAACAAGGCCTCTTTTTGAATGATTAATAGGAGTTGAAACAACATACAAGAAATTTTATATGCTTGGGTAATTGAGTAATATTAAGAAACAAACAGTTGAAAATAATATTTAACTTACCATCAACCTGCACATTGTAATGAGACTCTAAAAAAAAATTGTCTTCATCTATAAGGACCACCTTTGTAGTCACGGGCGATTGGTTTTGGAATGGTAATCTAGTTAAATGGTGTACATCTGTGGGCTCTATTGTGATTTTTTTTTACCATCCACGAGGTGAACTAAAAATTTTCCCTATTTTTGGTTATAAGATGTGAGCAGGTAACCAAGCACAAAAGTATCAGTTTTGAATTAAGGCATGTTGACAAGCCTCGTAATTTGTGATTTTTGCATCCATTCCCTTGGTGTGTCTTTCAATTTTATTAATGTTGCAATCTTTGGGAACATGATATTTTTGTATTGGAATTTGAGCATAGGAGTATACGTGGTTCTTTATATTATTGAAATTTGTAGGAGAGGGAGGAAAGAAAGCTACATGTAATTTTGGCAGAAGATTGGAGAGCTCATAACGCTAGAAAATTCCAAGGAAAAGTGAATAAATGAACCTTGTAGGGGTATATATACAGATCTGAATGGTTTAAGGGACATGTAGTGATAAAAAATTGGTTGATAAGTTCAAGGAAATTGCATGGGGACACATGCAAAATCCGCTCGTCGATATTCTTGCATGTTTATGGTTTATGCAAGATGCCTAACTAGCCAATAGAATCTATCTAAATCTTATTAGACAGACATCTATTTTTGTTGGATATCCTAACACTTGGTCATTTTTCCATCTCTGTTGGATGGATGTCCAAGTGTAGGTCATCCAATCGGAATAGGCGTCCTTTCAAAATAGTACACGACAAGAGCCATTAACGGATGACTTTCCAACCTATGTTAGATAGTATTCCAATATGAATAAGTGGGCATCTAACCTATCTCATTTTTTTAACAACTATGGTATGTTCCCATCCATACAATACCCATCTAACCATATGAAACCATTGAAAAAAATGCCCTGTAAATTAACCTTTTCCACGAATCCCTTTTCTGAATATTCGTCATCGTTTCAAAAGTCCATTTTGGAGATTTTCCACCCATTCTATAATAATTTTCTAAAGGGGTGGTCTTAAAATGAACCTTTTACTTATCCCACCAAGGCTCCTAGGGAATCTACTTCCTTACACACTACAGGTGCTATTGTTTCATTTTATACCACTTCCTGTTTTTCCTAGCACACTACTTGTCCATTGATACATACACAGTTTGACATACTTTTTATCTTTCTAACATGCTAACATGTGCTTCATGTGCAACATTTTCTTTACAAGACTATATGTCACCATTGATGTATGTTATAATTTTCTTGACATTGTTTTCCATTGTATGCTATTGTTTTTGGGTTATTCCCTTTGTCTTGTATGCACATTGTATGCTTTTAGCCACTTTGGCCCTTATTGTCTTGTGACATTATGAGTGATGTCCCATGTCTGAAAGCCACTTTTCAAAGTCTCTTTTGTATGCAAATTTTCTTGTTACATTATTTTTATGACATGTTTGCTTATTTTTCTACTACCGCATGTTTCTAGCCATCTTGTTTGCATGTCCCTTGGTTTCCACCATACACATTCCCTCCCCCTGCAAGGTATACATTTAATATTAGTTTTAGGTCCTCTCCTTTGGACTCCATGCTCCTATTAGTGTCACATGCACCCCAAATAAGGGGGAATAAATTGGGTGAATCAGTCACCCCAGACAACAACTTAGAGTTATATCACAGTATAGTTCAGAACAGGATCATAAAAGGCAATAATCATATAATCAGCCCAGAATCTAACTTGGGTCCTTAGTTCAGCACATACACCAATGCCCAGATTCAGACGTTATTACCTAGGTGCCTATATCTTGGGGGAAGATACAAATACTTTCTCATATCATCATAGTTCACAACATTTTAAAGATCACTTGTCACAGTACAGACAAATTCCTCCAGTAAGAAAAATCAATTCTTTCTTCATTTCTACATAGAACAAATACATAACCAATATAGTACAACTTTGAATAACACATATCACACCATTTTTAGTGGTGTATAATTGGAAGTAGTAATGGAAGGATAGTAACACTAGACCTCTCTCCCCAACACTTTTCTTCTGTGGCATGAGATCACCCAAAAAACTCAGACTTAGCGTGAGATCACCAAAAAAACTCATTCTAGGCATGAGATCACCAAAAAAAACTCACTCTTGGCATGAGATCGCCCAAAAAACTCACTCTACACAAAAGTTTCATGACATATTTCTATCATTTTACACTCATGATCATCAGGTGCACACTTTCCTTTTACTATTTTTACACTTATTTACATATTTTTACATACTTGTACATATGTTTCATAATACATGACTTTGATTACTCTTTCGCTCTTCTTTTACAGTTTATTCCTTAATATGCAACAAGAAGCAGCCATACATCAAGCACAACAATAGGTACAACACAGTACAACACAATACTTTCACCCCTAGGCTCACTTCATCTTTCTTAGCTTATATGCTTCATTTTTTTTTATCACTTCACACTTCCACTTGTCTCCTTGGAACATTATCGCCATCACATTCTACATTGTTATCAGGTACACATCCTTTATCTACTTTATGTTATCGATTATTCACTCAAAAAATAAAGTGGGGGAAAATGTAGACGCAAAATCACAAACTTAAGTACACTTATAGGTCCTAAAATTATACTTGCATTCATATGATTCCTAAGCAAGAGAACTAGTAAATAACAACTATCTTTGGCCTCTTTACTTTGTTTATTTTCTTCTTTTTTGTATTTTAAACTCTATAGCCTAGTTGGTATTTTAATTTCTTATATTTTATGACTTCAGACACTACTGCCTAGCCAGTATGCCAGTGCCCAAGCACCCTTGTCCCCTATGGGCACCCCTGACCTATTTCCACCTTACTCAATCTATTTGGACCTCTTTTATCTTTTGGGAATATTATTTTCTGATGGGTCATCCTTCTAGATGTCAATTACAAAATATAAACTAGTTAATCATATAAATGAAAAGTTATGTGACCAAAATAAGGTACCAAGCTCTAAGAATCTACTATCACCACCTAATCTTGCATCCAAAGGCATCTAAGATGCACTAAAGGCATCCATCTAACATCCATTCAAGGGAAAAGGGAATACATATTTTACATACACAGCATAGGAGGGGGAAGCTCATTTTTACATCCACACATTCTATTTAAATTGCTACATATAGGTAGCCCGGTATCAAGTGAAGTTACACAAGGGAATCCTAGGAAATGATTCTTTTACACAATCACAAGAAATACATGGATTCTAAGTTGTAGTACAACACTCAATTGTAAGTTCAATTAGTTTGGTGACCACTGGGGTTATTATGACTCCCCATATTGCATCTTTCCTTTTTGGATTTGATGTAATATTATGGTTTTTATAGGAGAATCTTTATTTTACAGGTTACATGTACACCTATTGATCAAGGTGTGACATATAGGTGACCAAAAAAAACTGTTAGAGACACTTGTGTGATACTATAAAAAATATATTATGACCACCTAAGAAGTCACGAGTGCCCAGTAGCATACTCTAGTACCCAAGTGCTTTTGACCTAGTCCAAGTGCCCTAGTCTAGCTCTGTTTGACAATTCCAAAAAAAAATTATGAGCGTTACAACATTTGTATCTTCCTGTTCATTAGTTTTCCAATCTAGACTAGTTCTAGAAAAAACACTAATCAACTAAGTCCTTTCCTCTCTCTCTTACACTTTGATTATGCTAAAATGTAAAATAATAGCCTAAATAATGCAATTTTGCAATAAATAAATGAATAATGAAATATTGAAATGATACCCAAGTAACTAAGCATTAAAAATATGAAACCCTAATTAGAAAGAGGGTCAGAAGATCTTATTTGATTCAAATAGGTTGTTTTACTATGTCACAATGGAGACTGGCTGAATATAAATAGATTACCATCACACAGAAACCTTGAAGATTGTATATCTAGAAGATTTAACTGGGCTATGGTTCCTGGAGAGGGATAGGGGTGTCTATGGGTACTTTGCTCTAGTTTCAAGGTGCCTTAGTCTACGTAGATGCTCCAGAAACCTCCTCTGAGGTTTCGTAAGAGGTTCACACTTTTTCACATTTAAATAAGCATTATAAATATGAAACCCTAATTAAAAAGAGGGTTAGAAGATCCTTATCTGATTTGAAGAGGTTGTTGGACTGTGTCACTGTGAAAATTGGTTGAATATATATAGAGTACCGTAACACAGAAACCTTGAAAATGTGGATCAAGCATATTTAACTAGACCGGGGTGTCTGGAGAGGGATAGGGACATCTATGGGTACCCTACTCTGGTTTAAAGGTACCCTAGTCTATGTAAATTCTCCAGAAACCTCGTCTGAGGTTTCGTAAGAGGTTTACACGTGTTCACCTTTAGTCATGTGTATGTCACTGTAAGATCACCAAGGTTGTTGTAAACTTGTAATGAAGAAAGCGCCTAGAAAACCCTCAAACAGACATTAAATCCTAAAAAATAAAGATGTAACATGAGGGTTTGGATTATACTCAGCCTCCATAATGGTGGACTTACAACTGAGTTTTGCACTACATCTCAGACCCAATGTAGTTCTCCATGTGTGTGGAATTATGCCCTAGGTTTCTCTTATGCATGTCACTTTTTAAGTAGATAACAAATAGCTAGATGTGGAATGTAAATAATGTGTGCATGGAAATAATGTACTCCCCTCCTAAGAAGTGTGATGCAAATGAACCAACCTTTTTCCCTTGTGATGGAGCTAGGTGAATGCAAATGGAGTTATAGATGCCTCTGATGGATGTAACCTTAGGTGGAGATAGTATATGCTTAGTGCTTATTCCCTTATTATGATCACATAAATTTATATTTATATGATTCCCTTACTTGAATTTCATAACCAAGCCAAAAAAGGTAGACTACCAAAAAGATAAGATGCTCAAACAGCTAGTAAGGACTCAAAATGTGTGACCAAAGTTAAAAGAGGACAAGGGCATCCAGAGAGGATGGGGGCACCTGGCGGTGGCATCCTGGATGGGTGTTGGTGTCCCGAGTGAAAAATTCCAAAAGGTGAAAAGACAGACAGAGCAAGTACAAGTGCAAAACTGAAAGCAAAAGCATAAAGAAAAGAAAAATGGCCAAATACATGGGTTAATCATTACTCTTCGTACTAGGAATCATATGAATAGTAGTATGTAATCAAGACTAGATAATTACCTAAAGTGCATGATTTTTTGTCTACATTTTCCCCCACTTTATATTGGTGAGTGGAAATCTTTCTTACATAAATTAGATAGAGATGCATACCTAATATCCATGTAGATTGATGTAGAAATCATGTCGAGGAACTATATAAAGCGTGGAGTGATAAAAAAGATGAATCATAGAGACTAAAGATGAAAAAGTGTAAAAGGTGATGAAAATGAACCTAGGGCAGAAACGTGTGTGTGATTGTGGTGTTGTACTTGTTTTTGGTTTTGATGTGTGTGATTTTTTTATTTATGTTGACTACCTGCTTCCCATATGAACGAACCTGTAAAAGAGAAGATGATCAAGTAGTCAAATACTCATGTATATGCATGTAAGGAAGTATGTAAAAGAAACATCTAAAAAATGTGAAATAGAAACATTTGCACCTGATCTGTGATAAGAAAGAGTGTAGAAAGGATCATGTAGATGATCTCGATGCATGTGATTGTTTCATGAGATCTCACGCAACGATAGATGAAGTGTAGGGAGGAAATTCTGGTGCCGTCATCCAGTCTTTAACCACTTCTTGAAGTTGTAGAGCACTCTAAAAGGTCTAGTTTTTTGGGAAATCTGATGCCACGGTAGAAGTAGTATAAAGAGGAAAGTCTAGTTCATCCTCTAACCTTTAACTTCTCCCAAAAATATGGATCACCACTGCATACGGTGTGTACAAACGCAAGTGTAAATTCCTAGTGCTAAAGGACTCTCTTCCTTGTCAAAATCCTTTATGAAATGTTGAAGAAGTGTGTAATTTCCATTAGTTACTGGAATTCCAAGAAATACCACTATATACTAAGGACCCAAGTCTGGTTTTGAGCCTTAAAATATGAAAAATGTATTGTACCGGTATTGTGTATACTCTATATGGGGTGAGTGATTCACCCAAATGATTCCCACATTGTTTGGGGTACATGCGACATTTTTGAAGGATAATGCGGCCCAAAGGAGGAACGAGCATTGAAACTGTGCCCTGCATGAGGAAAGGGAGTGTGCTTGATAGAAACCAAGGCACATGCAAAATAAGTGGTGAGAAAGACAAGTGTTAGTACAAGCAAAGAAAAACACTCATGTAAAAGATGACATGCAAGCTAAGTAGACAATGTATATGCTAAGATGCAAGTAAACATGTAAGAAGACAATGTAGACCACAAAACGTTGGTTGAAAATATGGGACATCACTCATGATGTTAAAAGACAATCAAGGCTGATGAATCTAAAAGCATACAAGAGTGCTTACAAGAAAAAGGGAAAATCTCGTAAATAATGGCATATAATAACAAGAAATTACAAGAAATATAATAGATAACCATGGTGGAAAATAGTCCTACAAAATAAATTTTGTGCATGAAGCACCCGTTAACATGTTAGAAAGATAAAAAGTACGTTAAAAAGTGTATAATATAAAAAAATAGTGTGCTCTAAAACAATAACACATGTAGTGTACAAAAGTGGATACCCCTAGGAGCCATTGTAGGACTAGTACTAGGTATTGTGGTAAGCATCCGTGTTGTGTGTAATGGACCTGTATAATCTATGATCATAACTAGACTAGCAAGTAAACATGCATGTGTATATGATAAATATAATTACATACAAGATATCTATCTAGCATGTGTAATAAAATGGACATGTACAAGTAAATGCAAGCAAGAGTAAATAAAACCAAGATATGCAATGTGTTATGGATGGAATGGAATGGAGTGTAGGATGAACGATAAGGGAAACATGCCCCCCAAGTGAATGGAATTGTATACAGTAAGGTTTATTTATTTATGCCCCCTAATTATTCAAGAATGAACCATAAACGAGAGTGCATCCTCGGGAAATGGTTGAACTATGTGTTGTATGTAGCGTGATGTGATGAATGTGTAGTGATGATATGAGACATAGATATGAGGTGAGAGAATTTGTGAGGCTTTATCCTAACGTATATCACAACAAGATAATGGGAGAAGTGATTATTTATCCTAAAGTGTATATCACTAGATAATGGTGGAGGAAATGATGATGTATCTTATGGCATATATAACTAAGAATGTCACATTATATAAATATTAAATGATGAACATGTGAATGTGATGAGGTCCATTTGTGATGTATACCCTCAACAATCCAGTATGGACTGTGAGACTAGAGTGCACCATAGGGTAGTGAGTGTAGCGCATAAACATATATGTGTAAAATGTGTACTAGATGTGGTGATGAAAAATCATCATGGGATGTGTAATGTGTAGTGTGTATTATAGGATGTATAGTATGTAATTTGAGATGCGTCGATGATATAATATGTGTAAATGCATAGTAGATGTAAAATGTAAGATGTAGGATGTAAAATGTAAGATGATGTGTACGTATAAAAGTGTAAGATGTGTGAAGAGGCGTGATGTGTAGTGTCTATTGTATAGTGTGTGAGGGTCATGTGTATAGGATGCCCTCAATAATCAAGTGTGAACCATAGCACAATAGTGCGTCATCGGGTAATGACGATACAAGTGTATTAAATGATTTGAAAGTGCTAAGAAAGATTAATCATGAAGCGTAGAGTGCTAAGTATGATAAGACATGATATAAATAATTGATAGTACTAGAAAGGGGGAGAATAAGTTCAATGCCCCCCAAGTGTGAAAATGATGGAGATTTATGTAGAGACGTGAGAGGTACCATGTCATCGTGGGAGGGTGTTTTATATGTCATGATAAGAGTGTGGACCAAGACAATGGTAGGTAGAAGCAATAGTAGGACCATGCGGTGGTGGTGGAATTTGAAATGTGTCCTGACCATCAGAAGAAGGAGAATTTTCTTTAATAAAATTAATTGGAAATGGAAGTCAATTAGGATGGCAAGGAATATTTAATGGTGGTAGATTTGGTGGTATTGATGACACTACAGAAGACTTGGCAGGAGAATATGGTGGACTGATTTTGAGAGGCGGTTTTGTAGTTTGACTTGGTGATGTTGCAAATGACTTGAGAGGAGGAGGTGGTATATTGATTTTGAGAGGCAGTTATTTAGGAGGTGCTTGAATTTTCATAGAATGACCATTAGAAGTGATGGTGTGATGCTCATTAGATGAATCAGATTTAGGAACCCATTGATATGTAACAATTGGAGAGAATGATGTAGTAGGATGTTGTGTAGTGAATGAGATAAAACCTTGGTGCTCAAGTTGCTTGATTCTTCAATGTAAAACATAACAATCATTTTTGTTATGTAAATTGATCTAACGATAAGTGCAATATGGAATACCATGATATTTTGCAAGTCGATAAGGAGGATAAAATTGAGTAGATGGTAAAGTGGTCAATTGATGGCTAAGGAGCTTGTTGTCAAAATTTCCCCCCCCCCCTGGGTAATTTTGATAACATGCATCAGAATATTCAAGTCCCAGGAAAATTGATTGATTCGGGGCCAAAAATCATGTTGCTAGAGTCCCCTCAAATATTTTCTAAGTCCCCTGTCTGAGAGGAAAAGAGCAAGCTCTAAGAAAATGCGAAAAAAGGTTGCAGAAGGCAAGTAGGTTGATCCAGGAAAAAATCATAAAAATGACTAAGTCCTAGTCCTAGGGACGCAAATGGGACAATCGGGCCAAAAAGGCGCGAACCGGCAGAACCGGGCAAAAAAGGGCCAGACAATCCAAAATCAAATGGGACAATCGGGCCAAAAAGGCACGAACCGGCCGAACCGGCCGAAAAGAGTCAAGTCAATCCAAAACAAACTGGGACATTTGGGATAAATGGACGCGAACCAGCCGGTTCGCCCAAAATCAGCACAAGGAGCACTGTGCCATCTGGGACAAAAAGATGCGAAGCACGCGAAGAAGCTGGCAGGAGCCGAGGACCAATCAGAAACTGCCACGTGTCCTCACAGGAGAAAAAGTCAAAAGGTCAAAGGGGCGAGTTATCGAGCGCTGAACCGAACCAATGAAATGGCGCCACGTGTCCAAGTTTAAGGGGCCCACAAGCAATTTCAAAAGGAAAGCCCGCGAAAGACGGAGGAGAGAGAATTTCTCGTCCAATCAGCACGTGCCACGTGTCGTCCAGATGGCGAAGAGCGGGAAAACATTTTAAAATTCATTTTGATCTGTTCCATGCCCTAAATCTTCAGATCGCCATATCTTTTGATCCAGAGCTCAGATTTCCACGTTCTTTATATCAACGGAAAGCAGTTGAGATGTTCTACATGATTCTGGGATCAATCTCAAGTTTTGGTGCAGTTTGAAGAGAGAAAATTGAGAAACGGATCTGACGTGTGGTAATGGCCAGAAGCAACCTTTCAACAACCCGTTTTAATGCTAATGGGTCGCATTCTTCTTCTGCACGGCCAGGAGTGACATTTTAGCGGCCAAATTAATAAAAATGGGTCGCATTCTCCTCCAAAATCACTAAAAGTGACAGGGTATGGGTTGGTAAGATCCTCCATGTTGATTTAATGCATCTGCAGTCAATGAGGAATGGGCTTGCACGTTTTCCCATGTTTTCTGTCCCCTGGGCTCGACCCATGCAATGTAAAAGCCAGATTTGGCTCATTTTTTTAAAAAAAAAAGAGGTTTTTCATTTTTTCGGCTCGGCCCTCCCTTCTTTTCTTCTCTAGGGTTGAAAATGGAGTTCGAGCCTCCTCCCTGCTCTGTAATGGCGTTTTTTGCCTTTTACTAATGGAATGATGTTCTGTGCAAACTTCTGGAGCAACAAAACGTGTTATGTGATGCATCTGTCCATCCTCTCTCGTTTTTGCTTGTTCTCTCCTTGCCTCTCTTCATTTGCAGGTATCTGTGCATGTCTAAATGTTCATTGCAGGTTTGGAGCTGTGTTCATGGAGTTTTGGGACATTTTCTGTGTGAAATCTATCCTTGGGCCTGTGATGCATCTGTCCATCCTTCCCATTGCTCACCTCTCTTTGTCCCATGGCAGTTTTGATAGATGTTCAACATTCTCCTTCTCTGGTGTATCACCGTTTTAGTGTAGGCTTTTACTGTTTTTTCCCTTCTCTCTCTCTCTGTCTCCTTGGCATGGTTAGATTAGGATTAGATTAGCTTGCCTGCACTGGAATAGCTTGTGGCAGGTAGTTTAGGAGCAGGAACCAGCCTTCTCTGGAGATTCCTCTCTTGGTTTCACAAGTCCCATGCTTGGAGAGAGGTTTCCATGTTGTGCAATCACACTGGATGCCTGAGCATCAACCTAGAAGCCTGATGTGCATCCAGGGGTGCTGTGATTTTGCATCAATAGAGCTTGGTAATAATGTCATGTTGTTTAGTATGGTGATCAAGGATGAGAGGCTCCGGTAATGGAAACACTTGAGGCTCACTAATATGAGCACATGTAAAAGATATAGAATGAGGATGAAAAGAAGAATTAGCATGATCGTGAGAAGCATCCTTAAGATGTTGGATTTCAGATTTTAAAGATGTAATTGTGGATTCCATAACCTAAAATTTATCTTGAAATAAAGAATGTAAAGTTTGAATAGACTAAAAAATAGATTTATTGGAATTAGAATCAAGAGATTCATTAGAAATATGATCGAATATAGTATTGACTTAAGCGGGTAGCTTGTTAATAGGAAGATACATAGTGTCTATGGTTTTATAGAGAGCATATTTACAAGATGGGTGCATTCAGATAAATTGATTCAAGGATACTTGAGAAAATCAATGAGATATCAAAGAAGAAAAATGAGTATCCAAGAGTGTTCAAACGCAGGTTCACCAAAATGTAGAATAATAGCCTACTCTAATGCAAGTTTGCAGTAAATACATGAATAATGAAATACTGAAATATGGAAGCAAATAAGCAATAAAAATATAAAACCCTAATTACAAAGAGGGTTAGTGTCTATGGTTTTATAGAGAGCATATTTACAAGATGGGTGCATTCAAATAAATTGAATCAAGGATACTTGAGAAAGTGAATGAGCTATGAAAGAAAAAAAATGAGTATCCAAGAGTGTTCGAACGCGGGTTCACCAAAATGTAGAATAATAGCCTACTCTAATGCAAGTTTGCAGTAAATACATGAATAATGAAATATTGAAATATGGAAGCAAATAAGCAATAAATGATTGGAATTAGAATCAAGAGATTCATTAGAAATACGATCGAATATAGTATTGACTTAAGTGGGTAGCTTGTTAATAGGAAGATACATAGTGTCTATGGTTTTATAGAGAGCATATTTACAAGATGGGTGCATTAAAATAAATTGAATCAAGGATACTTGAGAAAGTGAATGAGCTATGAAAGAAGAAAAATGAGTATCCAAGAGTGTTCGAACACGGGTTCACGAAAATGTATAATAATAGCCTACTCTAATGCAAGTTTGCAGTAAATACATGAATAATGAAATATTGAAATATGGAAGCAAATAAGAAATAAAAATATAAAACCCTAATTACGAAGAGGGTTAGAAGAGCCTTAGCTTATTCAAACAGGTTTATAGACCGTGTTGTAGTGGAGACAGGATGAACAAAAATGGAGGACCGTCGCACATAAACCTAGAAAAATGTACCTCTGACAAATTTGACTAGACTGGAGCACCTAGAGGGGGATAGGGGCACTCGTGGGCACCCTGGTCTAGTTTCTGAGAACCTTGGTTTACATAGATGCTCTAGAAACGTCCTATGAAGTGTCACAAGAGGTTTTCACTTTTTCACCTTTAGTCATGTGTATGTTGTTGTAAGATCACCGAGGTCATTGTAAACCTACAATGAAGAAAGCACCTGTAAAACCCTCAAACAGACATTAAATGCTAAAAAATAAAGATGCAAAATGAGGGGTCAGACTATCCTTAGCTACCACAATGTTGGACTTACAACTGAATGTTGCACTACATCTCAGACCTAATGTAGTTGTGTGTGTGCATAATTGTGCCCTATGTTGCTCTTGTGTGCATCGCACTTGCAGTAGCAAATAAAGAGCTAGATGTAGAATATAAATAATGTGTGCATGGAAAAAATAGAGTCCCCTCTTATGAAGTGTGATGTAGATGAACCACCATTTATCCCTTGTGATGGAGATATATGGATGCAAATGGAGCTATAAATTCCTTTGATGGATGTAACCCTAGGTGGAGATAGTAGACGTTTACTACTTGGTCCCTTATTATGATCACATAACTTTATATTTATATGATTCCTTTGCTTGAATTTCATAATCAACCCCGAAAAGGATGAATACCAATAATGTAAGATGCTCAAACGGATAGTAAGGATCCAAAAAGTGTGACCAAAGTAAAAAGAGGACAAGGGTGCCCAGAGGGGATGGGGGCACCTAGCGCTAGCGTCTTGGCTGGGCATTGGTGGCCAAAGTGAAAAATACCGAAAGGTGAAAATACATACTAAGAAAGTACAAGTGCATAAATGAAAGAAAAATCATAAAGCAAAGAAAAGTGGCAAAATACATGGGTTAATTATTACTCTTCATACTAAGGAATCATATGAATAGTAGTATGTAATTGAGACTAGATAATTACCTAAAGAGTGTGATTTTTTGTCTACACACTTAGGGTTTCATGTTCATTTTCTTATTATTTGTGTTATAGTGCATCATATGATATGTATATCACAGTGTACAATTAGTTACTCTCTAATTAGGGTTTTACAAAAGCTTTATTTTTGTTAAATCACCGGGGATGAAAAACATGTCAAATGATGTTTGCATCGTGTTAGGTTGGCTTAGTATGTAGTTTTAATGCATTTTTTCTAAAAATCTGTCATCATATTAGTGTGTAGGGATAATAAAGCTAAACAAGAGATCTTGAGATGTACTAAATGGGAATAGAAAGGATGTGTTTATCTTAACAAGAGTGCATTATCAAAACTAACAATGTCAAAGAGTAATTTTTCAAATTTGATTGTCTACATTTCCCCCTTTAAGTGTAAAATGAGAATTAAATGCTTAAAGGAAAATATACTTGAGTTTTTTAGACACACATTGTCTTCTCTTGGAGTTTGTTTTGTAGAGTCTTGTTGTGTTGGTGTTGGCATGCACCATGATAAAACCTACAACACATAGTGTAGTCAATGTGCATGGTAAAAAAATTAAACTTTAACTCAAATGTAAAGTGTAATATGTGAAATTTTCATTTGTAAAAAATAAAAAATATATGCAAAACATGATAAGTTACCTTTCTTTTCTTGCACTTGAATATTTACATTGCTAATTGAAGGATTGGGGGTGATCAGTCCCCAATTGTGTTGAGGAGAACCGAAGTGTTAGGTGCATGCAACCCAACATTGAAACAAAGAAAAGTGAAGTACCAAAACACCCCATGAATGAAGAATACCATGTACTAATATATTTTACTTTAAATGTAAGAGGAAAAGAAGGATTGTCTAGAAAGAAATTATCCACTTTGATACCTTTCATAACCCCATGGACCATGTTGTTGCAGATGGATCTAGGCCCAATTTTGTAAATAAGGACACATAATAGAAAAGAGAATCAGTTCCCACTTTCCCTTCCCATGTGCCACATAACTCAATAAAAAATGTAATGTGCTGAAATGTAGATGAAGAAAGGAAACCCATGACCCAAATATTCCTGAAGTTGTAGTAGAAACTAAGTTTCATGGTGAAGGCTTGAAATAGTTCATACCCTTATAACTAATCTAAATTGAGTAAACTAGATCTAATTTTTTTCCAAAAAACTTGTTCATGTAGGTGAAAATGATAAATTGTTGAAAAATTTGATGTAACTACCCCTTGGATAGAATCATGTGAAAGATTCATGATCATATGTACATTCTTGACCAAATTATACGATTTTAAACATGTGCCTGATTTTCTAGGTTTTAATGCCTGAATGTTTTTATGAATGCATGTACCTTGTTTGTACCTATATGTTACCCCACAAATTCTTCATGCATCTATTTTTGGTGTAGATATATACCCAAATGAATTTCCCCTCTTTTCAGGTGCATTTGAAAATCCATATTGAGAACGTGGCTAAAAATAATAGGTTCTCCCCTAATTTTTTTTCCAGTGCTCTATGATGTGTCTTTTGTTACCCTTGTTACCCAATGATACACTCTTGTTCTACATTCAAACATAATTGTTGAGGGTGCATTACCTATATGAATATCACTTTGCACACATATACCAAGGGAAAACCTTGCTCCCCTCCCCTAGTCATAGTATTTCATATTCTAATAATACAAAAACATTCAGATATTTGAAAGCATATGGCAACATTAGCTTATATCTTGGTTGGATGTATCTTTTCTTGTTTATACTATAATATGTTGCATTTTTACTATTGTGTTACTTTGATTCATAGTATGTTATATCCTTTTACATATACACATGTGCATTCACATATTACTTTGAGGTGAATGCAGGTCATCCACACATTATTACATGATGTATGATGCTAGACATTGTTCTCTACTAGTCTCACTGAGGATCCTAAGGGCATCTACCTTTCCATACCTTTCCATACTTATGTTTCATAATTACAATATCCATTACTTTCATTCCTATTTTTAGTTATATACATTGTGACATACTATTAATTTTTCCAACATGCTAACAAGTGATTCATGTGTAGCATTTGTCTTGCAAACCTACTCCCAAACACGGTTATTTGATTTTCTTGTGATTTTTCTTCTATTCCTATGTATTTTTTGTGGGATTTTCCCTATGTTTGATTATCTATTTTCTTGTATGGCCTTGACGGAATTGAGTTTCTTATGACATCTTGACTGGTGTCCCATGTATTCAGCTAACTACTTAATTTTTCTTTGCCATGATTACTGTTTGTTTTGGACTGATTTCTATTACCTCATGCCATGTTTTTTGTCACTAACACTTTATGTTATATTTTCTCATTGTTTTTTATGTGTCATGGTTGTTACCATGAACATTACCTATTCCCCCGTAGGATTTCTATTTCATATGTGCATATCGGCTTCAATTTTCCTTGTTTGGTCCCTACTCGCATTCATTTATCTCACACACCCTAAACGAGTGTCTTTGAAATAATCGAGTGATTAGTTAACCCTCCTAGTAGTCCAAAAACCAATACACAATGGTATGCAACAAAATATGACCAAAAAAGAGCTAAAAATGCTTCAGAATTAGTCTTAGGACAAAAACATCACAAGGATAAAAGTACCCAAGACTGACATGAACGATGGGTACTAGTGTCCAACTTGAGCAATTTTATCACAAGGATACAAATTGACACCTTACATGTTGAACATGTTCTCAGTGACATATTGTATCAAAATCGAGTGACAAATACATAAGTTACTATCTAGTACAACATGATAAAAATTAGTGGAAAGATTCATACTTTGAGTAAGGGAACTAATGAATCTTCTTTCTCAGTTTAAATATTTTATATCAGTATCAAATAGGGAGTGGTACCTTTGGAATATGCAAGTAAAAAATATGCTTGGAACAATTTCTCATTTGTGACTAGTTTCTATTGGGTTTTTTATTATGTGCATTGGAATTTATCTAGAGGGAAATGTTAATGGGTGGAGGGAAAATCCTACAACTCTCCCAACACTCTTCCTTTGGCTACAAGATAACTAAATCCTAAGTATATTCAAACTAGTTCATGAATTGATAACTCTTGGATCTTCAAACCATCTCTAAGGAAACAAACACATAGGAAAAATTCTATCTTTTCTCTCATGAAATTTATGTGTATTTTATCTTTGATTCACTTGTTTTTCATACGAATTTATTTTCTCATATTCACTTGTTTTTCATAAGTTAAATTTTAATTTCATATACCATGAGCATTAACTACACTTTTCTTCTTTTACAGGTCCATCCTTATCATGAAAAAGGAAACACAAATGGAACAAGGAGAAATCTCAAACACAATACTCTTAAGAAAAAGGAAATATCCAAGCTAAAAATACAAGCATCATTTCCACTACGCATGCAATATCACCCCTAGGGTTCTCATCCCCTCTTAGATTCCATCGTACACATACGACCATCTCCATTCAGAACACTATCAATTACTATCTTCATTCAGCTTACTATCGGTTACAACCTTCTTCGCATCTCCACTCTTCCTATCTACTTTATGCTACCAAATATTCATTCACTAGCATGAACCGGGGGAAAATGTATACACAAAATTATACACTTAGTACTCTTATATCATGGCTCTAGTATGGCATTATACGCATGATTCCTAAATAAGAAAACTAGACATTAACAACACTTGTTTTGCTTTACATTTTTTTTATCCTTTTATACTTTCATCGTTTTATTTTCTATAACTACACCTTTACTTTTGGACATTGCACAACATGAGACCTAGTGAGCAATATTTCTCATTTTATCCTCAGAGCCTTTCACACACTAGTGCCCAAGCACTATTTTCCCCTTTAGGCGCTTTTATCATTTCCCCCTCTTCTCTTATGTTTTAAAATTCGACATTAACCATTATATTTTCTAAAACTTCTATTATTACTTTATGGTAAGTGCACCAAGCTGGGGGGTGCAAAAAGCAGACAAAAATCCACTTTTTGGCCATTTTAGCCATAATGCGCTTGTGTTATGGCTTGATCACGCTATAATGCGAAAGTGTAAATTTGATCTCACCTTATAACACACTCACATTTCGAATGTCATAAAACAAACTCAAAACCCTATAGCAGATAATTATGAAAACATAAAAACTAAAGGAGAGGAAAACACGAGAAAGGAATAACACGAATGCGTTTTGGATATTTTGTGGCATCAACACCCCGTGGCACCTCAAATAGACGATGGCAGCGAGTTCACAAGGTTGGATATTGTTCATTTTAGGTTTATTTTATTTATTAATCTTATTTTTTGGATAGTTGATTTTTTATTTATTTTCATTTTCAGATGTTTCTATTTCTTCAATTCAAACCCATCATTCACCCTCAAACCAAGATGAAGAAGAAAATTTTCTTGAAATGTCCCCTTCTATAGAAGGAAATCCTCTTAACACCCAACAATATATTTTGTGGGATATTGAAAATGACAAAGTGTAATTTGAAGGTTTAATAGAAACCCTAATGCCACAAATTCACATCATCATAACCTAGCAACATCGTTATGATCATTATTATCTAATATATTCAATGTGGTTGGACGAATAAACATATGGGAGAGTTTAGTTTTATGTAGATAAGTTGTCTTATGATGCAATGAAGAAGAAAAAAATCACAAAAGACAAATTGTGTGCATTGTTTACAAATCCTAAAACAAATGCACCATTACGATTGGATTGAAAAAATTTCCCCATCCACTGGTGTAATCATGAGGGGATAATTTTTTTTGGGATAAGTGGTGGATGGTTTTTGACCAACCACCTTGCAACAATTTTGAGGTGTTATAGTATTCCTTGTAAAAACTCTATTGTGAGTTCGTCCTCAATGAAATACCTAACTATTATGACATTCGATATTTTCAGGGCAGAGGAAAAGGCTCTACACAGGACAAAGTGGGTACATAACGTCTGTAGAACCAACTAGCTAGAACCATTGCTCACTCACCTATTTATCATGTTTCAATCCCTTTTGTTGTGCAAGAGATATTGGAGTTCCAGACCCTTGATTCTATCTGGTCATTGATGCAATCATTGCTTCAGTGTGGCACTCATCTCTCCCAAGGTGATGAGGCTGGTCCTTTTAAGAAGCACACATCATACAACATAGAATGTCATGATTGTGGGAGTATAGGCACATACGTGGTTGACGTGGAAAATCCACAACTTAGCGAGACAACTACATAGCCTCATGAGGTAGCTCCACAGCCTCACGCGGAAGCTCTACATGTTGAGCACAGTATCTGATTGGAGGAGGAACATCATGATTTTTTGTTGGAGAATATCATCATCACATATGTTCTACTGGATTCTACCTTTGGTATTAACCAACAAGTAATTTTACACGAAATTAATTGCAATTTAATATATATTTTTTGTATAAAATCTTATAATAAACAATGTTATCCAATTGTGTATGAAAATTAATGATTCATGTGTGTTTTAATAAAATTATAGGGTCAAACTATACATCTAGTGTCACATTCCCCTTCTCCACTGGTGAATGTCAGTACGCATTCACATGTTGGAAAATTTACTAATGTGAGTTTTATCATTTTTATTAATCATTTACATGAAGAGAATAAACTATAGTTAATGTATAAATTTACTAATATGATTTTTATAATTATTTTAGTTGATGACCTCATTACAGTATCCTATTGAGATTCAATGATCATTAGATATTAGAGTTATTATGGGCATAGCTTCTGCCACACCTCTTACATAGGTATGTGTGCTAGTAAAGTTATTTTAATAATGAATTGATTTTATTAAATAACATCGTGTATTGAAATTAAATGACATTCATGTGTATTTTAATTTTCGTCATCATTGTTGTTGCAGGACGATTTGACTACTCCATTTCATGCACCTTGTAGTGATGTTGATGATCTTGAGAGGCAGAGGATGATTTCTAGTGATCATCATATTACAATAAGTATTTATTTTTAAGTAATTTCATTTTATATATGTCACTAATTATATACTAATGGGTATGTTTTTTATTTGTATTAATATATGGAGCTACAAGCATCCTTTCAGCATAGGATGTTTGATAGGAATAAGGGACGTTCCACTGATGTTCCTAAGTCATCTTCCATCGGCCGAAGAGAACTAGATTATTTGATGATACCCCATAGTTTATATGTATACGGATTTTGTTTTTTGCCTTCATGGCATATTGGTGTAGATTTTTTTTATTTTTTTATGTATATCATTATATATGCCTACATGACTTTATTAAGACATTGATTTTGATCAAATTTTGTATGCTATCAAGGATTTTTGAATCAATATAATATATGAGAAAAAAAATTGTTTTAAAACTTGTATCGAAGTGAATTAATATGATATCATATGTATGTTATGTTAATATGTATTATTAGTGTTAATTGTTTTATGTTTTAAACATGGGAATTAAAATATATATGTAGCTAATTTACAATTTTTCCATTGTACTATAATCATTCAATGCCATCAATTATAATAATATAATGTCAATTACAATGATATCCACTTCCCAGAATCTCAATAATTCAAATGAAACATATGTAACGAGAAAACACAATATTACATTAATTCTAATAATTAAATTGTAACTACAAAGAGAGAGAGAGAGAGAGAGAGAGAGAGAGAGAGAGAGAATGCAAGAGGGATAGACATAGAAAGAGAGAGTGGGTTGTGTGTGTGTGTGAGAGAGAGAGAGAATGCGAGAGTGAGAGATAGAGAAAGAGAGAGTGTGAGTGTGAGAGAAACAAAGAGTGAGAATGAGAGCGAGAGTGAGAATGAGAGTGAGAGCGAGAGAGAGTGTGAGAGATAGAGAGACAGAGAGAGAGAAAAAGAGAGAAAGAGCTATGTTGCCAAGATACTTAAGATTTTACATTGAGTGTTCAAAACATTCAATATACTTAAGATTTTATAGTACAATCAATGTTCAAAAACATTCAATATAATTAAGATTTTACATTACATCTATGATATATAAATAATATATTCTATCTCTGTCATCCATTTCCTTTGAGATTAATTTTTTGTGTTGCGATGGTGGCCATAAAATATGTATGTTTGGAGCTCTTGAAGGACCTATTTAATTAAGATGAATCTAACCTTACAATGATAACTAAAGAGGTAAGTCCACTAGTTGGTTCTTGCATTCATATTATCAAAAATCACCTTCTAATCATCCTTAAGGATGCAGGAAGGAGTCAATGTTTTTCCTTAATAGTTTCTAGGACAAAATGCACTTTGAAATTTTAAGCTATGTATTTTACAGTTCCAATTTTTTCTATTAGTATTGAAGATCACATGAGACTTGATCTCGTAAATAACTTCGTAGGGAGGCTCAGATATATGTCTAAATTTAATTGAATAGCTTCTTTCCTTGGCCAATTGCTATGATCACCAAATAATTACCTCAAACATTCTTTATATCTTTTGAATATCCTTTGACGTAGGCCAGCACACCAAATACTAACAAGCATTATTTCTAGAGATTAGTAGGCATCACCATGAAATATATAATACAATAATTTATCTATTTATCATTCAACACTCGTACAACTTGGATTTTGAACGTCAAGGATCATTTTAATAGTTTGGACTCCAATGTTGAACATCTCTATGGTAATGACCATATATGTCATGCGAAATGTGAAGTTTGTGGAGTATGTGAAATCCCTTACTGAGTTAGTGAGACAAACCAGACACATTTCAACGAAGAAGAGGTTATTTTGATTATGAACCATGTATCAGAACAAAATGGCTTGCACAAATATTGTTGTGTTCTCATGCAGCTCCAAGTGCATTCCAAATTAGCTTACACTCTGCAATGTTTATCCTTACCAAGAAATCCTCAGTTTCAGTCCTTCATACTTGGCAAGAAATCAAATTTTGGGGCAGTTTCATAGGTCCATCATGTATCCCATCATATCAAAATTGAAGAGAAAATAATTTCAGATTCAAAAAAAAATTCCACCCAATCTTAACTTTAAGATTTTATTATATAAGTTGGAAGATTCAAGCAATAACATATCAACTCTAGGTTCAATAGTGTTTAAGTGGCTCAACGACAAAATTTCAGAGTTTCAGATTAGTTTCCAGGTGTATCAGGATGACTCTATGCCCAATGGATGCTTCAAGGACACTGATCATCCCATCTAGCAGGAAGATGTCCTCATGAGTTGCCAAACTTTTTATCCATTTTTTACCCCCCTGGAAAAAATGGATAACCTGGAGAATTGGACTTTGGAATTTGATCAAAATTTCAATGGAGAATCTGAATATTTTGGGTAATTTCCATGTTTTGGAACACTTGTAGTTGATTTGGGAGCATTTGGGATTCATTTAGTGTAATTTCACCTCTTTTTGGGATCAACACTTAGTCAATTTTTGGTTAAAATGGATAAATTAAGGAGAATTATCTTTTAGGGAACTTCATTTTATTTTTCCTAACTCTCTATCCAAGGAAAAATGTAAGGAGTTAGTGAAAAAGTTGAAAATTTTGGAAAAATGCCCTATTTTAGTGTATTGCGAGCAAATAAGACATTTAGGGTAGAGAAGGAACTTATGCCTTAGGGTCCTAAGTTCCCTGGGAAGACACTTTTTTTGTAGTGCAAAACAAAGGAGGTGGGTTGTGTGTATTGTGGAGATCAGGCATTGTGCGGGTACAAGGAGCCCGCAAGGAACAAATTCCTCGCGGGGTTGAGTTCTCTGCAGGCGAGGGGCAACCATAATACAAAGGATGAGGATGGGAAGACAAAGTGGGAGTATTGAAGGTTTCAGGCCTGGAAGGCCCAAGAAGAATGGGTTAATGGAGCATGGAAGGGATGATATGGCCGAGGCAGGTGTGTGGAAGAACTTGCTTCCACCCGGGAACAAGTTCCCCCAAAGCTTTATAACCCACATCAAAGGGAAACCGGGGAGAGAGTTCATTCCAAATATTTCGGGGCCATTTGGACCTGCAAGGAACATGAGGCACATGTACCCTGTGTACCCCTGGCACCTGTAATATCCACAAAATAAAGGAAATGGTGCCCAGAGTACTGTGGACTGTGCACCCCAACTCAGGAACAAAGCTGAAATATTTGGAAATGGGAAAAAATGACCTCCATGATCCGCATGACAATATCTCAAGCTCCTGTACTCCATTTTTCATAAAATCTATAACGTTGGATTCAAAATTCAATTTACTATCTTATGAAATCATTAAATATTGGAATTTGGTGGGGGTTGGTGGAGAAAATCAAATAAAACACTCCCATCATTCAAATGCACACTCCCAGGCAGTTAAAACACATTAATGGAGGCATATGATCAAATTTCTACTTCTGCAAGAAAAAAGGCCTGAAGGATAGGGATTTGACAGTGTTTTCCTTGATATTGCTAAGATATTTAATGACTTCTATTGGTGATTGAAAGCAGAACTTTAATTTTTCCTCCTCTCTCTCTTTTCCAACCTCTATATACTGTAAAAAGAGAGCATTTTGTAAGGAATTGGAATTTTTTATGGTGTTCTCTTCTTATTCTCAGCTACTAGGTGGATATAGAGCCCCAAGCCTTCATTTTTGAGTTTATTAATGATGAATCATGCCTCTTTACTCTAAAATGATGTATTCTACAAAACTATTGGAGCAATAAAACTGGTGTTTGTGATTATTTCTCTATCCTTGCATTGGTTTCCATCGCTTTCTCTCATGCCTTTCTTTGTGTTTATAGGTATATTATACATTTTTATTGTTCTCATTACATGTTTATATGTTGTTGAGCTTAATGGAAATGTTATATTGTATGTATTTTGGTCTGTGATGCTTGTTCATCCTCTCCATTCTTATATTTTCCCCATTTTCAAGAATTGTGAACTATCTAACACACCCTTCTCATGGTGTTATCACTACTTTTAGTGTAGGATTTCCCTCTTTTACCCTTTCTCTTTCTCCCCAGTCCCTTGGAATTAATAGGATAGGATTAGATAGGTATTTTTCTTGCATTAGGAGTAGTTGTAGCATAGGACTAGGTAGAGGAACCAGGCCTTCTCTATAGGCCCATCTCAAGTCTGCAAGTCTCATAACTTCAGAGATGGTCCAATGTTAGAAAAAGGTAGGGATCTATCATTTCCATATCCCAAGGTGCTACTTTTTTGACCTAACAGGTCCCACCGGACATGCCACGATATTTATGGTAAATTTCAGTTAAGTGTTATAAATGCTGAAAGTACCAAAAACTCAAACAAGGCAGGTTTTACTGATACCTATGCTGAAAATCACAATGTCAGGATGATCGAGTACATGAGAAATTAAATAGGCTCCTTTTACTGTCAAGTGAGAAGACGTGCACACAAAGATAGCTACATAAAGGAATATTAGATAAAGATGATAACGAGTTTTTGGAAGAATTTCAATCCCAGGAATCTAAAGGACTTAATTAAAGGGTGTCAACTCATTTGATACAATTAAGTGATTTGATAATGATAACAATGATTTAGAACTCAAGGGGTTGGAAAGATCATGTTCAACATTGTAATTGGCCCAAGCCAGGGTAGTTAAAAGATCAAATTACTCGAAGTAGTTGTACCAAAACTCTTTAGCTATTTCTCAATTTTATTATATGACCTCTAATTAGTCTTCAATATATTTAATGTTGGGGGTGAATGCAATGGTACATAAGCTAAGTTCAAAGAAAATGTCGAATTGTTCCTCTTATACCAAATTTACACCCCCTGTAAATTTGGATAACTTATTAAAAAAATACTTAGCCATTTTTAACAAGCCTGAGACTTCTAAACGAATATCAAATTCCACTTCCCAAAAATAATGGTTTTTGTCATTCAAAAATCCACGTGAGACTTAGATTTCTCATTATCAGTAGTATGTTTAAAAGTCAACATATGTTCATATTGGCCATTAAGTTCAACACTTACATCTCAGGGGCGGCACAACATAGATCAATGGTCAAATCTGGGACACATGTCACCATTTCATCACATCTCTAGGTGATAAACCCTAACGAATGTCAAAGTCTTGGAATCGATTGAGTTCCATAATATTTTGGGTCTAGGCTATGTTCAAGGCAATTCAATGGGCCACACAGAAAGGTAAAGGAAATGACAGGTGGGAAGAGGATCGATGGTCAAGGAGGGACATGCATCACCATTCTGGAAGTCTTCAAGGAAGATCCATTCCTCAAACCTCAAATCCGCAGAATAAACCTAAGTTAATAACTTCATAATTCCTCAGGTTCGGGCAAGGTCAACAAGGGGTTACATGAAAACAATTCAAGAGTAAAAAAGTTTATAATTCCCCCAAGTAAAAAGTTGCGACACAAAGCCATCAGGTTCCTGATAAATGCAAATCCTGAAGACACATGGAATCTTCCCATTGGTTCACTATTCACATTCTGAAAAATTTGATGGGCTAAGAAAGTCTGACAAGTTCTGACATTGCAGGGAGCGTGGAGCTTCCTCATTGGCCAATCTTTCACAGCAAGCAAAAGAAAATAAAGAAAATATTGGCATTACAAAGTGCATGTCCAACTTTCTCATTGGCTCACACTTCACAATTGTCAGATGAGACTATCAAAGATTCTGACAACCCGAGGGGCGTGGAATGATCTCATTGGCTAATGTTTCATAGGTGTCGGAAGAGATAATAAAAAGGAATGGCACTGTGAAGTGCATGGAGCCTTCTCATTGGCTCACACTTTACAATGGTTAGTCAAGGGCTTTAAAAGGTGAATTGAGAAGAAATGTGGAGCCTTCTCATTGGCTCACATCTGTAAAGGAACAGACAAGAGCAAGGGACAGTCTAACATTATGAAGAAGTGTGTCATTGTTTTATTGGCCCGTTTATTTTTAAAAGTTAGAGAATGCAAGAAAAGTAAAGGGAAGAAACGGTCAAATCCCCGAGCCAATCAAAGACCAATACCTAGAAAAAGGAAAAGGTAATTCACATGTTGGAAGAAGCAATCCCCTAGCTAATTAAAGGTTGTCACTTGTCAAATTCTTGTGCATCCCGATAACTAAATCTTCAGAAGGCGATATCTTTTGACCCAGAACTCCAAATCAGATCAAATTTATATTGCTGGAAATATCTCCTCAATCCCTTCAACATGGCATCATCAAAATCTAATTTCAGTGGCATTTGGTGGGTCAAAATGGAAAACATGGATTCTAAGGTAGAAAAGAGCAGTTCAGGCCATAAATATGCACAATCAGACGACTCAACCACTTGAATTAATGAAGCATGGGCTCTTTCTTCTTCTATAACCCAAAGCATACTTGGGGGATGCGCTTGACATACCATGTTGCAGGGGAAAATAGATCTTTATTAATAACAAGATCAAATTTGATCTTTTTCCCTATATTCTCTCTTCCTTGTTCTATATAATGTAAAATCTTTCATTTTTGTAAGAAAGACTCTTTTTTGTGACGACACCATGCCAAAATAGTGGCTGACTTTCCATAAGTTAAAGACCTCAAATTCGGTCTTTGCAATGCATTTCTCGCCTTCTACCATGATTGTAATAGAATTGTGCATAGTTTGAGCAATATAAGATCTATTTAGTGGCACATATGCCTACCCTAACTAGGTTTATTTTGCAGTCTTTCCTTTTTGCTCATTTCTGGCATGTTGTGCATACTTCCTTACTTGCAGTTTCCATTTTTGTTGTGTTGTAAATGTGTGGTGGAGTGAGTCTAAATGGTTCTCGAATTGTGGCACATTCGTTTGCCCTTTCTCTCATGTTTTCTTTCTTTTCTTCCCCTTGTGGATATCTCACCCATTTTTCTGGTGCTATCAACTCCTTTTAGCTTAGGATTTCCCTTTTCTACATCTCCTTCTAACCCAACTCCCAGACCTAAATGATTTTACAAACATTTCCATAATTCTCTCAAAAATTTGGTCCATCTTGCACTTGTAATTTAGTATTGAGCACTTATGTTTGGTTACCCCTTGTGCATCTTAGTTATGGTGGGATTTAAGCCTACTTTTATTGATTCTCCCTAACTATTCATTTCACGGAAAATCCCACATTGATGTCATTGTTTCTTGTGGTATATAAGATGGATGACATATGATACCTTCCACCTTATGCACAACTTCATCGGATGTAATCTGAAACTACTTTTGTAAACCAATACTATAACACTTTCTAAGGAAACTTCGAAAAAAAACCTTTTTCATTTAACTTACTAATCAATAAACCTAAATTATTTCTCTGTGAATGATTTGTATTTTCGATATGATCATAGTCAAAGATTATACTCAAAATTTCTCATCCTTAATAATAATATTTATTGTGTGCAAATTAGGTTACATACTTATTCTAAAACCTTATTTATACATATTATAAACTAAAAGCATAAATACATTTGTAAATTGGACCCCTTATCTTAACCAAAAAAAAAAAACATTTTCAAGAAACCAATTACACTAACAAATACTTAATATTTGTGGGTTAAAGACCCATATAATGATTAACACAAATATATTTATATTTATGTGTTTGATGGACCTCATAGTGCTTACCATGGGATTATTAATAAAAATACTAGTATATACTAGAAAGCTACTGATAACAATTATTTATATAATCATTACAAAGTACTTGAGTAATATAAACAGGGGTAATGAGAATCATCTCTCGATCGACAATCTTGTACTTTTCTATTTCAATATCCTTTGCTAACTAAAAACATAACCATCAGGATGTGGAGGGTACACAAAATTCCCAAGGCCACTAAGGTTCTAAGATTGTACATACATATATTCAATTGTTTTGTATTCCTCCACTTTGTTCATGAAAGAATTGTTGTCTAGACAAAACTCATGCAATCAGTAGCTATCTAATTTGTCTCTTTTAACCTTTCAACCTCGCTAATATATGTAATAGATGGGAGCATCTAATCCGCCAACCTTATTAACATATGTAATAGATATAAGCATATGTGCAATTCACATTGTGATTAAATGTCGTTCACCAATGACTGGCAAAAATAAAATAAAAAAACATAATCTTACATGTTTATCATATTCAGCAAAGGAAGCTTTCTAATTTTCAATTCATTGGGACCATTATTTTGGTTGGGTTGGGTAGGCAAATTGAGAGATATTGGGAAGATATGCAGATGCCCAACGATAGAACTTTGGATCTGTCCTGGTGGGAGAATATTGAGCCTTCATACCAGACCTTACCGATCTTCCTTGTGAAATCTTCTTCACAGTATTTTTGTGTGCTCTCTTCTTATGACAAGTGCTTGATAAATTTGATTCATGTAATGGATGATCACTTGAGACGATAACTCGATCTTCTTGTATATGATCCTGATCTCCTTGTATATGGGGATGTAGCTTATTCACATGATCCTCATCTGCTATCTTGAGGTGACTACTTGATTTATATTCATGTCCTAGATGATCATTTATGCCATGAACTTCATGATCTTGACCTCCTTGTATATGGGGATATGACTTACTCTCATGATCCTTATATGCTATCTTGTGATGATTAGTTGATTTAGATTCATGTACTGAATGATCATTTGAGCCACCAAGTTGATCTTTTTGTCTGCAGGGATATGGCTTATTCACATTATCCTTACATGCTCTTTTGTAATGACTATATGATTTAAAATCATGTACCAAAGGATCACTTGAAGCTCTAACTTCATTTTTTTGTGTATGATCCTGATCTCCTTGTATATGGAGATATGACTTAATCACACGAGCCTTACATACTTTCTTGTAATGATTTCGTAATTTAGATTTATATACTAGATGGTCACTTGAGGAAACTTCATCTTCTTGTATAAGACCTTGACCTCCTTGTATTTGGGGATATGAGTTATTCATATGATCCTCACATGCTTTCTTTTGATTACTAGTCAATTGAAATTCACGTAATCGATAATCACTTGAAGCACCAACTTGATCTTCTTGTGTAAGTGGATATGACTCACATGCTCTCTCACAACGATTACTTGATTCAGATTCATGTACTGGATGATTACTTGAGGAACTAACTTTACCTTCTTGTATATGATCCTGATCATCTTGTGGATTTTGGGTACGAAGTTCCCCTTCAGGCATATGACCAACTCTCTTGGAACCTTCAGCTCTTACACCATCACAAGGTTGTAAGCTAGATGACTGCTCATCATGATAAATCTTTTCAGCAGCTTGATTGATTACATGATGGTTTTTGACAGAGATGTGATGGCTGCAATCAGCTGTAAATGTTGTAATATTTCTTGCAGTATTGAGTGAACCTCCAACATAATTATCATCACTACATTCCACAATTGGTGAGTTTTGATGTTGTGGACTGGCATTCATACTATGCTTAGATTCTCTTTGTTCTAATAGCAGTGTCTTTTCTTTGTTGTGCAACGAGTTTTTATTGCGACAAAATAACTGCAGTAGATCAGAAACCTGCTGTAAGCTTAGTTCATGTCTGAACTTGTTCCCTGTGAAGTAGTTGCTTGCTATTGCAGGCCTGAAATTCTTTTCTGCAAGAGGTTTAAAGTTTTTCAATGTGTGAAACGCCACCTGGGATGGAAATCCTGAGCCAAAAGCCTTGGGATTTATATCATAACCACCATGTGAAGTTGCCTCAAAAACGCCATGCAATTCTTTTGAATCCACTACAAAGAGGAAGAGCTTAGTTCCAGGGACAATCCTCTGTACCAATTTTGACTGTGTGGGTGGCAGGCCAAACAATCTATGTTGAAAGCACAGTGACCAAGTTCTTCTATTGCACATGAATATTACCCCGGCAGGTGCACTGTCCCTTCTTATTTTGTTAAAATTATCCTCGGATAAAGTTGGAGGAACTTTTTCATTAGCACTTTGTGATGGGTAGCCATCCACATTGGCTTCTTCAACAATATGCTTGCAGTAAGTATGTGTACCTTCACATTTGATAGGTTCATCTCTATATTTGGATCTTTTTCTGCCTTGGGTATTTCTTCCACCATATTTATGGTAGTCCACTTCTAGCCTGGTGCTTTTGCGCAAATGTTTTCTTGAATGTCCATGATCAACAAGCCTTTTGCTATCCTTCCTGGGTTTGACAGGAGAAAAAAAATCATCATAAGTAAGTTGGTAAGGGTGAGGAAGAGTGCCAGCATTAGATTCATCATTCCTTATGAATGTTTTTGTGGGTCCTTGGATCAAATCATGGTCTCTAGATTTTACTCTGTCTTCTCTAACAAGAGACTTGTTTAGGATGCTTGGGTTTAGAGTGCTTATGGACTGAACATTTGATGAACCCAAACTAGAACATGAACTGTCTATTCCATTAGGTTCATCTTCATGCTTCAATCTATCTATTTCCATTATAGAATATGTATTATTTTCCATTTTAATGGATCTATCATCTTGTTTTACTTCATCTAAGCCATCTTTAGAACATGTATGGCCCATTCTAATGGCTTCTGTCTTCTTGTTTTACCCCATGGAAGCCAAATGGCTTATCACCTCAGATCAGATATGTTTGTAGGTCTAAGAATTGAATCTACGGTTCTAAAATATTTGGTTGATTAGCTGCTGGATGAATATGTTTGATTGTTGGGCTCAACCTTTCACTCTCCTCCTCTGACTTCATAATCCAGAAAACGTGCAATATCTAAACCCAATATACTGTTAAATGCATCTTTGAAATGGCTTCTAACAGTCCAAATTCCTCATTCGTTCATATCAAATGATATAATATTGAAATCTTCAATTAAACCTGGAAATCTGTTTCAGGTAAGAAGCACTCCGACAAGTTTGATGTATAATGCTATAAACCCTTATTGGATTCTTTTAGAAAATCTCCTTTTATATATGCCCAGTTTACTAAACAAACTATGATTATTCGATTGCCAAGCCGACGCTTCACAGCAACCTTACACTACTTTATAAATAATTTAAATGAGTAGCATATGTGTTACTTAATCAATAGATGGATCCACGATGGAATTTAATTGGATTAATATAAATCTAACAGTCAATAGAGATTATAATCCATATAATAATGAATTGAGCCAAATGTAAAGCATGTTGAAACTGGTGTGGTCAATAATTTCCCTTGAACAACTTGACCAAGTGTTTTGTGTCTATACGTTTCCCACGAAATTCTGTATGAAAATTGTTTGCTATATGGTCTAAAATATGTTCACCTTATCATTATTACCAGTGCAAGAAAATGAAGAAGATACAGGAATGTCCTTTCCAACCAGGGAAAATTGCCCAGTAGCAAGTCATTGATGAACATGGCTTCCTCTTTCCAATGATTCATCTCCCTAAAGAGAACAGTGAACACCGCAATAGCTCACAGTATTTTCTGGACGCCATCTGAAACAACAGATAATGGATCGATAATCAGATAAAACAGGCGGAAGCGCTGCTCTTCAGAAGAATTCCCATCAAAACTGCAGAAGATTTCAGTGCAGTGTGGAGGCATTTGGATGGGAAGAGTAATGTGGGATCTTTTATAGTTCTTCCCATTCTGGACAGTAATGTAAAAATGGTAATATATAATGCCTCTCAGAGTAATGTGGGACCTTTTATAATTTCCACAGTAAGAAGACATTACATCCAACTCCATTGGGACCTTTTCAAAGTTTTGATCAAGATCTAGTAACTACACTTGGAACCTATTCAATGTTTAATGGGTACAGTTTGAAGCAACTTCAATCATCCTCACATGTTCTATATGCATCCTTGATATATGGTAGAGAATATGTATCTTCTCTCCATAGCATAACAAATAATATCCCAAATGTTCCACCAATATCTTCATGGGTGTCTTCCATTGGGGGGAAGCTTACATACACTACATTAAAGACCCTGTTGACTATTAATATAGGTGAAAAAAATCAAATAAATAATTAATTTTATTGTCTTTTGAAACAACTATTTTTTTAATGATGCATCATGTAGTGTTTTTTTAGACCCAATTTTATACAATAGGCTTCCATAAACATCAACTATTAGTTGTTCGAGCATGCAAATACACAAGGTTGTTGATGCCATTACGAAGTTTTAACTTCTTTCTAGAAATAGAAGGCTAAAGTGACTGAAACCCCTTGTCATATGTCCATGAGTAAACATACCTATTAAGTATAATTGTGGTTCCAAATGTTATTGAGTGACTAAGACTTATTTCCTAACTTTGGTATGGAATTCCTCATCTTGTCCATCTTATCATGCAAATACTTAAGATTTTTAGGGTTTTCCTTACATTTAATCATGTGGATGTAATAGTCTACATGACAACTTGTAATGTAATCATTGTTACATTTTTTATACTCTTACAAGTTCTTTATTATTTATGGGTTAATTGTGGCTTTTTCATTTGCTCATAGTATCCACACAATCATCACACTTTACAAACAATTTGTTCTTTGTAACTTAAACATTTCGGAAATGGTGCTACCATTTCTTACTAAAGTTAGAATGTGACATTATAGGGAGATTTACGATTTCAAGGTTTGCATTAAACATTTTGATAAATGAACATTGGGTATTAGTTTCCAACATCCTTATAGGCACTTTTGTTCTATCCTAACTTATGGAGCAAGTCAAATGAGGAGCTATATCTAAATTTTTAAAAACTATTTTTCTAATACTAATAATCAATTCCATAGTAGTTGCCCTTGATTTTTGTAATCCAACATTACCATTCACTTTCCTAATATCACCGTTTAAAAAATTCTTCTTGTATTTAAAGAAATAGCTTCCACGTATGCCAAAAGCATTAAACGAAGCATTCTGACATACATCAAGGGTGAAAACTTCATGGTAATAATAAATACATTCCTTTTTATGTCCTTTATATTTATGGATCCATTTTCTCCGAATGCATTTAGCATAAAATCCCTTCTCGAACCCTCATTCATATATATAAATGTGTGCCAACAACTAGTGCTTGATCCACTAGGTATTATGGAACTAAGATTTTTTTTTTTGCAACAAACAATATTTTTTAATTTATATAAGAAACTTAATTCATCTTAACTCCAGTAGGTCTTGTATTTGACACATTGACTATTGATACAATGGGCCTCAAATGTTTGTGCTATCTATATGACCTTCTTGCTAAAGGTTGTAGATATATGTAATTCATGGCATCAACAAGAACTATACATGCAAACTAAGGAAATGATTCTTCTAATGCAATCCATATATCAGCATCCATATCCTCTATGAATTCCTTTATTTTCACATCCATTAAAGTGAACTAAGGTATACTAGTTGATTTACAAGTCGTTGTATGAGTTAACCTTATAATATGATGCATTGGGAGCAAACTAGGGTGAATATAGTATTAACAAGGATACCAAAATGATTTTCATCTAACTATTTAAAAGTAACCATATATCTTTCAAATACATTTGTAATTTTCCCCTTGTAGACACTCAAATTTGGCAATTAATCATTTGACACTTTTGGTCTTGACATTCCATGTTTGCATAAACAAACACACTCTCTACACTCTTACCTAGCTCATCCTGATAGCTCTTCAGTAACTTTCTCATCTTTTCATACATCCTTGTCGTCAGTTACCGAGGTTTTATAACATAAAATGCATCTAAAGAAAGTTATCCTCTGACTCGTAAAGCTAATATATGATTTTTCCCTTCAGGTCAAAAATACCAAGGTAAGTGCACCAAGTTGGAGGGCCAAAAGGGGGTCTTAAGTGGACGCATTTTTCTTAAAAATAAAAAACTTCAACTTGTATGAGTTTTTTGAAATAGTTACACTCAAAATTGGAAGATGTTGTACAAACATGAATCGTAGAATTTTGAGTCTAGTTTCTAAGCTACTAAATTTTATTGAAAATGGATAAGTTTAAGTGGATCAAATAACTAAATAACTAAAATACCAACAGGTGCTCCTATTTTTGTTAAAAAACATAACAAAATGACTTTCGTGCTCCCCACCATTTGTTGAGCACCATTTAGTATTTTTGAAAACCCTTTGGTAGAAAGATAGCTAAGAGCATCTAGTTTGTGCCAGAATTTTTTTAAGATTTTTTTAGAAATTATTTTTTTTATGAGTTTTCTAGTACATAAATTTTATGTTTTGAAAAATAACATACCTCTGATCGTGCCCCCCCGCCCCCCCAAACTACCTCAAAAAATATCAAAAATTAGATATATTTTTTTGAATATGTATAGAATTAGGCCTAGTTTGTGCTAGTATAATTTATTTTCAATTTGGATGAGCCAAAAAAAAAAAGGCATAGTTAGAAAATAAATAATATGGAAACCTTGTATTAGTCAAAAAAAATTGAAAATTTATATTTTTAGAAAGAAGAAACTCAGTTCTACGTCGTGGTATAATTTTTTTTAAACGAATCAATTGTTTTATATTGATTTATCATGTATGAAATGACATTTTTACATTTTCCTGCAAAAACACTTTGTTTGTTGTGTTTGTGCAGGTCCATGCCTCAGGCTTGGGGATCCAAACTGGATCCCAAGCCTTGAGACATGGCTTGGAAAAAGTGAAAATGAAAAATGTGTATGAGTTATAACACATACGCACTATAACGTGTACGCGTTCTGTATAGTATGAACATTGTGTATGCCTTGGGCATGCTTCTATTAACAAAAATAAATGATAAACTTATTCTTTAAATTTATTTTTGTAAATATAAGAAATTAGTGTCACTTTGCACCTTATGGAATTAGTCTCACAACTCCATGAGTCACAGTTTAGGAGATAGTGTTTTATAGTATAATTTGGTTAGTACATAGGTAGTTTTCAGGATTTTAGCATTCAGCCTAAAGCTTTTAGCATTTAACTTCTACAATCGAAACCTTAAACCCTAGGCCATAAACTTAAACCCTAAACTGTAAACCTTGAGCCCTAAACCCTAAACCTTGTGTAGACACCAAAATTGGGTCACACTCCCCTTGGTCCCTTTTCGAATAACCAACTTAAAAACATGCTCACCTAACCATGACCCTTTTACCCCACATTAATATTAATTTAATTATTTACAATTAAATTAATACCCATTCTCACAATATTCAATATTTAATTACCTTAATTAAAACTAATTTCCACCTCACCTAGACACCTCATCACAAATCTATTCTTAGCATGTTCCACTTTTTACTAGGAGTCAATATTCACTCACCATAACTAACTAAGACTTATTCCTACCTACCTTAATGAACTAAGACTCAGTGCAACCCTAAAATCATATGCCTATTCTCCCTCTAACCACATTCCCTCTCATTAAAACGTAACATTATGTTTTGATCTGCAAGAATAGACAGACCTGGCCCAAAATATTGCCAAGATCTTGCATTTTTAGTAAACCTAGGATTTTCCGCCTTAACCGACAACAATCAACCCTAAAACAACATCGGTCACCCTAAACCGTCATCGGTTACCATATATTCATTTTGGTAACCTTGTTTGGGGGTTTGGCCACATTCTTGAGTTTTAGAATGAAGGAGATCTACATACAAGAAAGACCAGATCCCTTTCACACATCCAAACAGCCACAACCAGCACCAAGACTAATATGAAGGTATTTGCATTCACAGTAGCATTCCGGGAAGCACGGTCGTAGCACTAAGCACCATTCCACAGATCAACCTTCACCAGCATCTCCAACCACCTCTCCACCACTACGAGCATCTAAAATCCTCCTGGAATCCAAGTAAGTTGGTTTCTCCTCTATCACTTGCAGTTGTATTCTCTATTTGTCTTCATCTATTCACTGTTCTTACTTAGATCTCTCCCTCATCTTTTTCTCTATCAACCACCCCCTCACACCCCCACCTAAACTTCACAAAACCTATCTCGAAACCCTCTCCCTCACTTAGACCTCACAAACACCCTCCAAACTCTTTATGCACTCACAGAGAGGACCCAAAACTTATTCTACAACATCTTTCAGTTCCTCATAGTCACCGACACTAGTTAACTCTAACTATGGTCGGTTCGTCTTATACCGACATCGGTCTCCTTAATCGATATATCATTCACTGTGACTTTCAACCCAACCTAACAGCTCAACCCTTAGCCTACCCCAAACCTCACTCAAAACCTTACCACACCTATATTGGATTTGTCACCTCACTCTCCCCCATAGAAACCTTCCCAACTCTTTGTTTCAAGATAGAAGAGAACCCAAACACCCTCCACCTGACTCCCTACCCACTTTCCACAGTGATCGATATCGGTCACCGTTAACTGGTATTGGCCATACCTAAACCGGCATCGGTCACCCTAGCCCCTTCTCACGTATGGGGCTAGGAGAAACTACCTGAAATCCAAAACAAGACCACAAAAGAGAGTTAAATAGCATATGATAGTGGACTGCCTAGCGTATGCTAGATCCAGGAAGTGTGATACTTCCTAGAATATCATCAATCCACTGTTTATAAATCAATATAAAATAACTTAAACATGTAAATAAAAATAAAATAATATAGTGCTAGAGTTCTGATTTGGGTGACTCCAATTACTATCAGCACTGATCCAATTAAATACTAAAATTCTATGCATGTAAAGGTTTTGGGTTGGGCTGCGGGTAGCGCAGGTGGTCTGCAGGTCACAAACAAGGTCTTGGTAAAGCTGGGTAAGGTGTTTGGGTTGTATTAGGTGGGGTAGATTGGTTGCTGATCTGAAGTAGTTTTATCAGACACAGAGACTAACACCAATCAAGGTGACCGATGTCAGTTTAGGTATGGCCGATACCGGTTTAGGGTGACTGATATCAGTCACTATGGAAAGTGGCAGGGAGTCAGTGGAGGGGTGTTTGGGTTCTCTTCTGTCTTGAAACCAAAGATTTGGGAAGGTCTCTATGGGGGAGATTGAGGTGAAAAATCCAAGATAGGTGTGGTAAGGTTTTGAGAAAGGTTTGGGGTAGGCTAAGGGTTGAGTTGTTAAGTTGGGTTGACAGTCACAGTGACTCGATATCGATTAAGGAGACCGATGTCGGTATAAGACAAACCGACCAAAGTTAGAGTTAACCAGTGTCGGTGACTATGGGTAACTGGAAGATGTTTGTAGAATGATTTATTGGGTCCTCTTTGTGACTGCACAAAGAGATTGGAGGTTGTTTGTGAGGTCTAAGTGAGGGAGATAGTTTTGGGATAGGTTTTGTGAAGTTTAGGTAGGGGTGTGATGGGGGGTGGTTGATAGAGAAAAAAGCTGAGGGAGAGATCTAAGTAAGAATAGTGAATAGATGAAGACAAATAGAGAATAAAACTGCAAGTGACAGAGGAGAAACCAACTTACTTGGATTCCAAGAGGATTCTAGATGCCCCTAGTGGTGGAAAGGGGGTTGGAGATGATGGTGAAGATTGATCTATGGAATGGTGCTCAGTGCTACTGACCATGCTTCCCAGAATGCTACTGTGAATACAAATACCTTTGGATCAATCTTGGTGTTGGTTGTGGCTGTCTAGATGTGTGAAAGGGCTCTGGTTCTTGCTTGCATGCAAATATCCTTCGTTCTAAAACTCGAAGAATGTGGGCCAACCCCCCAAACAAGCTTACTAAAATGAATATATGGTAATTGAAAATGGTTTAGGGTGACCAGACGTCGGTTAAGGCTGAGAAATCCTAGGTTTACTAGAAATGTGAGATCTTGGCAATCTTTTGGGCCAGGTCTATCTATTCAAGTGGATCAAAATAGAATGTTATGTTTTAATGAGTGGGAACAGTGGTTAGAGGGATAATAGGCATGTGATTTTAGGGTTGCACTGAGTCTTAGTTCATTAAGGTAGGTAGGACTAAGTCTTAGTTAGTTATGGTGAGTGAATATTGAGTCCTAGTAAAAGGGGAACATGCTAAGAATAGGTTTGTGATGAGGTGTCTAGGTGAGGTGGTGGGGTGAGGTGGAAATTAGTTTTAATTAAGGTAATTAAATAATGAATATTGTGAGCATGGCTATTACTTTAATTGTAAATAATTAAATTAATATTAATGTGGGTTAAAAGGGTCATGGTTAGGGGAGTATGTTTTAAATTGGTTATTCGAAAAGGGACCAAGGGGAGTGTGACCCAATTTTAGTTTCTACATTTTTACCCCTTATTGTTGCGTAGCTTGTATTAGTCAATGACACTTGACAAAAATAGGAAGTGATTGCCCCATGTGTGGGTGAAGGTGATCCCCCTCAAACATGGCACTAATGAGGTGTAATACTGGATCGGTGAGTGGTTTGATATATGTGTAGGTGGTGAAGATAGGTGGGGAATGGTATGAGTACTGTGGGAAAGGGGTGATGGTCAACTCGGGTAATAGGTAATAATGCTCAGGGTCAAAATCAGGTCATGGGTAATGGCAATCAAACGCACACACACATATAGATTGCAACACGGTACCAGGTTGAAGAGCTTGTGAACTCTACTTTGTCCAAGGTTGATAGGTTTATCCAAACAAGGGTGAAGTGATCCAGGCATCCAAGGTATAGGATATGGTCTGAAAACACAACGTAGGTCAGGTGTAGGAACGTTTAGGTGTATTTTTGTACACCAAAGGTTTGGTCTCAAGGATAAACGGCATGACAATATGCAGGGTATGGTTCTTAGGCTAAAAAAACATAGGTAATAGCATCACAAGGTATAGTGAGTACATAAGGTCAATGGTCCACACCAAGTTGGGTCAGGTTTAGGAAAATAGGTCATGACACGGGAAGGCCAAGGTATAGGTAAAATAACAACTCCTAAGACACAACAAAGGAGATGTAGGGGTAGGTTGAGCTTGTAGGTATGGTTTTAATGGGTGGACAGAATGATGAAAGGTGCATTGGCACTAATGGTTGTAGGAAAAAAGGAAGCTTAGCAAGGCCAAATAGATACATGTATGAGGTTGTAGTTATGTGTGTAATGTCTAGTGTTATTGCTTATGTGATGGAAGCCTAGGTGGATTAGGCATGATTGAGTCAAGGTCATAGGCATGATTGGGATGCAATGAGATAAAAATAAGGGTATGGGAGGAATGCTTGTTGTGATTTTCGGTTGGTAAGGTTGTTGCGTGTGTTCTAACTTCTTGATCCAATGTTGGCTATGAGAGCTTCCTTTTGGCTAGGAGGAACTACCTGAAATACAAAACAAGACCATAAAAGAGGGTTAAATAGCATATAACAGTGGACTGCCTAGCGTATGCTAGATCCAAGAAGTGTGATACTTCCTAGAAGGCCATTAATACACTATTTATAAATCAATATAAAATAACATAAAACATGTAAATAAAAATAAAAAGAATCTAGTGCTAACGTTTTGATTTAGGTGCCTCAGATTACTATTAGTATCGATCCAATTCAATACTAAAATGTTATGTAGGTAAAGGTTTTTGGGTTGGGTTACAGGTAGCATAGGTGGTCTACAGGTCACAAACATGGTCTTGATAAAGTTGGGTAAGGTGTTTGGGTGGTTATAGGTGGGGTAGTTTGGTTGTTGGTCTGAAGCAGATTTATCAGACACAGAGACTGACGTCGGTTAGGGTGACACGATGTCGGTTTAGGTATGGCCAATACCAGATTTCACTACGTTTTCTTTAAGGATTTGATGAAACAGATAAGGGTATGGGAGGAATACCTATTGTGATGGTCAGTTAGTAAGGTTGTTTGCGCAAATTCTGACTTCTTGATCCAATGGTGGCTGTGAGATATTCCTTTTGGATAGGAGGAAATACCTAAATCAAAATGTTTCATCATTCCGGTCTGAATTCTCGAGTTTTAGAATGAAGGATATCTACATGTAAGCAAGAACCAGAGCCCTTTCACACATCTAAATAGCCACAACCAACACCAAGACTTGATCCGAAGGTATTTTCATTCATAGTAGCATTCCAGGAAGCACGGCTTGTAGCACTAAGCACCATTCCACAGATCAACGTTCACCAGCATCTCCAACCACCTCTCCACCACTACAGGCATCTAAAATTCTCCCAGAATCCAAGTAAGTTAGTTTCTCCTCTATCACTTGCAGTTGTATTCTCTATTTATCTTCATCTATTCACTATTCTTACTTAGATCTCTCCCTCATCTTTTTCTCTATCAACCACCCCCCTCACACCCCCACCTAAACTTTACAAGACCTATCCCAAAACCATCTCCCTTACTTAGACCTCACAAACAGCCTTCCAAACTCTTTGTCCAGTCACAGAGAGGACCCAAAACTGCGTTCTACAACATCTTCCAGTTCCCCATAGTCACCAACACTGGCTAACTCTAACTATGGTTGATCCGTCTTATACCAACATCAGTCTCCGTAATCGATATTAAGTCACTATGACTATCACACCAACCTAACAACTCAACCCTTAACCTACCCCAAACCTCACTCAAAACATTACCACACCTATCTTGGATGTGTTACCTCACTCTCCCCCATAGAGACCTTCCAAACTCTTTGTTTCAAGACAGAAGAGAACCCAAACACCCTCCATTTGACTCCCTGCCATTTTCCATAGTGACCAATATTGGTCACCCTAAATTTAGTATCAGCCATACCTAAACTGACATCAGTCACCCTATCCGGCATCGATCTCTGTGTCTGATAAAATTGTTTCAAACCAGAAACCAACCTACCCCACCTAAAACAACCCAAACACCTTACCCAACTTTACCAAAACCCAATTTGTGACCTGCCCCAACCCAAAACCTTTACCCGCATAGCATTTTAGTATTTAATTGGATCGATGTTGATAGTAATCTGAGGTACCCAAATCAGAATGCTAGCACTAGATTATTTTATTTTTATTTACATGTTTAAGTTATTTTATATTGATTTATAAATTGTGGATTGATGGCCTTCTAAGAAGTATCACACTTCCTAGATCTAGCATATGCTAGGTAGTCCACTGTTATATTCTATTTAACTCTCTTTTTTGGTCTTGTTTTTTTATTTCAGGTAGTTCCTCCTAGCTAAAAGGAAACTCTCACAACTAGTATTGGATCAAGAAGTCAAAACGTGTGCAATAACCTTACCAACCGACCTTCACAACTAGTATTCTTCCCATACCCTTATCTGTTTCTTAAAATCCTTAAAGAAAATGGTGAAACACCTTAAACCATGATCTTTAGACCCTAAAACATAAACCATACACCCTCAGCCCTAAACCTTACTCGTGAGCCCTAAACCCTAAGCCTTAATCCGTAAACCCTAAACCCTAAAACCATGAACCATGAGCCCTAAATGCTAAACCCTAAACCCTGAACTGTAAAAACTTAATCCTAAACTATAAACGCTGACCCCTAAACCCTAAACTTTAAACACCAAATCCTAAACCCTAAACCCGAAGCCTTGAACGCTACACTCTTACCCTAAAGCCCTAAATTCTAAACCCTAAACCCTAGACCATATACCCTAAGCCCCAAGCCATAAACCCTAAACCCTGATCCTTAAACCATAAACTCTAAACCATAAGCCATGAACGTTAAATCCGAAACCCTAAACCCTAAACCTTGGACCGTAAATATAAACCCTAATCCCTAAACACTAAATCCTTAAACCTAAACCCCAAACCATAAACCTTAAGCCCTAAATCCTTAACCCTAATTCGTAAACCCTAACCATAAACACTAAAACCTAAACCCTAAACCCTATATCATAAACCCTAGACCTAAACCCTAAATCCTAAGCCATAACCCTGAACCTTAAACCCTGAACCCTAAACCCTAAACCTTAAATCATGAACCATGATCCGTAAACCCTAAACGCTAAACCCTAAACCATATTTCATAAATATTTCCTAGTCTTGTGCCTAGAACCATCATTGAGTCTTCTTATAGAACTACCTTGTTTATGAGAGGTGGGACAAGTAACTAAATTTATATGACATCTACCTTGTGCCTTGCAATGCATATTACACATCTCTTCCAAACTTGTTTCTCCCCACATATACTTGCGATATTGAATGTAAATTTATTCACACTTCTGATATTTCCATGTATGGTATTATGCAAGCCAGGATGACCCATTGGAAGTTAGAAAAAATAACCATCACAACACAAAATTTAATATTAAAGGAAACAAAAGAAACATAGAGAATATATCAATGCGAAGGTGTAAGATCATAATTGAATTTCCTTAAGTATCCTCTCCTGCTGAGAAAGATAAAGTTCTTGTTCTACTGGAATGGATAGTAAATCTGACAAAACTTCCTGCGATGTTCAAAATAAGCATAGAAATAGGGCAATGGATAAGAACATAAAGGGGTTATCAATCACCTAGTAAAGCTTTCTTATTTAGTTATAAATGGGAGTCACCTTGCCTACAACTCAGTGACCTTCCATTCATTAATAAGTCCTTATATGATAAACCCATGGATGTTTTCAAAAGTGCCTTCAAAAAGATAGGGATAGTCATCCATCCTAGTGAAGGGTGTGATGTGATTTCCAAATAACTTGAAATTCATATAGATTTAGAGTCATAAAATGAATTTACAAATATCTCTATCATTATAAATGGAAGCCAAGTAACGGTGTCTCCTTGTACATCTGAGGATCAAGGATTACTGGGGTCTATGGAAGGATTAGACATTCAGGAATCTGACATTTCCCTCCTTCAAAATATCAACAACTAAAAGACATAAAATTGTGATGACTCTCTTTGAATGTTCTGCCTAAAAATTTGATGAACCCTTTTCATTTGAATACTCTCTATCAATTACTAATAAGAATGGGAAAGACACAGAACATTACAATGAGTGAAATATTTTCCATGCGATGTGCGAAAGAAGATAGTTATATTGGGTAATATTTCTTTACCCTGAGCCTTGAGCCTTAAACCCTAAACCTTAAGCCCTAAACCATAAACCCTAAACATAAACCTTAAACCCTAAACCCTAAACCCTAAACCCTAAACCTTCAATTCTAAACACTAAACCATAAACCCTAAACTATGAAACCTAAACCCTAAACCCTGAGCCCGATACCCTAAACCCTAAACACTAAACCCTAATTCTTGAGACCTAAACCCTGAACCCTAAACCCTAACACCTAAACCACTTACCTTGAGCCCTAAACCTTAAACCTTGAACCATGAGCTCTAAACCTTAAACCCTCAGCCCTAAACCTTGAACCCTAAGCTGAAAAACCTAAACCCTAAACCATACACACTAAATCCTAAACCCTAAATCCTAATCCCTAATCCCTAATCCCTAAACTCTCAACCATGATCCTTAAGCCCTAAAATCTAAACCCTAAAACCCAAACCCTAAATATTGAGCCCTAAAACCTAAAACTTAAACCCTAAACCTTAAACACATAATCCCTAATCCCTAAACCCTAAACCTTAAACCCTAAACTTTAAATTCTAAACATTAAACCATAAACCCTAAACTATGAAACCTAAACCCTAAACCCTGATCCTAAAACCCTAAATCCTAAACCCTAAACACTAAACCCTAAACCCTGATCCCTAAACCTTAAACCCTAACCCCTAAATCCTCAACCATAACCCCTAAACCCTAAACCATGAGCCCTAAACCATAAACCCTGAGCCCTAAATCATGAGCTCTAAACCCCAAACCCTAAACCATAAACCCCAAATTGTGAGCCAAAAAACATAAACCCTAAACCCTAAACACTAAATCCTAAACCCCAAATCCTTGCCCTAAACCCTAAACCATAAATCCTAAACCCTTTAACCTTGAGCCCTGAACCCTATTCCTGAACCCTGAGCCCTAAACCTTAAACCCTAAAACCCAAAATTTTGAAATATTTAACTCTTATCAGAGCGGGGAATTTTTAGTGGACAACTTAAACCCTAAACATTAAATTCTAAACACTAAACCTTAAACCCTAAACATTATTTTAGTAAGGATCTCATTTTAGTAAGAAGTAGACAACATAGAGCTTATTTGTGGTCACTAAAGTGAATTATGGACCAATTTTCAAAATTAGTACCAATTCAAGTAGTGGTAGGGCCAAAATCCAATCCAGAAGGTAAAAAACTTACAAAACGACTATATATTTTCACAAAACAAAGACCGACTACAATATATATGGCTTGAAAGTTTTAGGTCATTGCTGAAATTCTGAAAATGAGTAAGTATTGACCAAATTAGATTTTGAAAACTTCCATCAAGTGCAGAGTGACCCAAATTTTTTATATTTAGTAAAATAAATTTAAAGTATAAGAAATAATAAAAGTATAAATGTTTTCCTAGGCTCGGGAATTCACGAACCTAAAATGCATACGTGTTTTTCTTTATATGAAGTTTATAGGGGCTGGAAGGAGACATATTTAGTAAAATAAATGTTAATTATAAGAAATAATAAAATTATAAAGTAATAACAAAAGAAATATTATACTTTATACTTTATAAAATAATAAAAGTATAAAGTAAAAATAAAATAAATCTTATAAAGTATAAGATTTATTTTATTTTTACTTTATACTTTTATTATTTTATAAAGTATAAAGTATAATATTTCTTTTGTTATTACTTTATACTTCTATTATTTCTTATAATTAACATTTATTTTACTAAATATGTCTCCTTCCAGCCCCTATAAACTTCATATAAAGAAAAACACGTATGCATTTTAGGTTCGTGAATTCCCGAGCCTAGAAAAACATAACGTGATCGCGTTATTGAAAAACGTGATCACATTTCGTTCATTTTCATGTTTTTGTCCACTTTTTGGCCCCCCCGACTTCGTGCACTTACCCACCAGCTTAGGTCAGTTTGTACGAATCTAAAACCCAACCCTACTGTACGGTTTTGGGCTAACACATTGTGCACCAAAACTTTTTGTTTGTAACATCTTCATATGGTCTAATATTCCCTCTTGGTCGGTCTTTCACAACATACCAATCATTAGAATCCTATATAATAAATTCGATCATACCTCATTTAGGGTCCTAACACTTTCAAGAGATCCTCATGTAAAATAAAGCACAAAAGAAATTCCAAGATCCTAAAACTTCAAAATAACTCATGAAAATCCATTAGGGAAGTAATCTCTACAGGTCTAAATTCACCTACCAAGTCCAATACTCTCCGTCTTTTATCCACAAGAAATAAAAGTGACCCTTCCAAAGTATTTGAGCAAGTGTGAAACTCAAACAAGGTATTTTCAAAGCATCTTTTGTCAAATTTTGATTACACTATGGTAGAATCACATGCTAGAAGAACAACGTGTGGTTTTAGCCCTCTTTGGAAGTAGTGGTAACGCAGGCGGTGCAAAGGGGTTCCCACAACCCACCTAAATTTGTTTTATAGGAACTCTATTTTGTATTATAAGGGTTTGAGGGTTTGATCAGAGTTACAGAGCCATTCTGAAGCAGAGAAAAGAAGAGCGAAAAAGAGTGACACTCATTTACAGATAAGAAAAGAACACATAAAGTTGTAGAGATAGAATCTAAGCATGTCCAATACCATACAAAAGGGTCAAGATCGTATGGATGGTATTGACCTATTTGTATAGTTTTGACTATCTACAATCTCAGGTGCCAGTTCAAAAAATGAAGCAATTTTAGTTTCATATCAGCATGTTCCTACATTCAAGTCACTCAGAACCTCCTAGATCCACACGGAATCATCTAAGTGCAATCTCTCATTTGTGTTTTGATCATTCCTAGATCAATACTCACTCTGTAAAGTGTTATTCTGATTTGGGAAATTAATGTTATAAGTTAATTACATTAGAGTAGCCTCATATTGCATTATTTCATCCATTTTATGTATGATAGTTAGGAACACATCTAAAATCTTAAAAGGGAGTGAAATAGGTTTAAATAACTTTAAAAGGGAAATAATTTTGGTGAACCTGACGTGTAATTGAACATCATAACCCTAACCCTAGTGGCCTTAGAGTTTTAACAGCCATTCCAATCTAATTTTTTTCACATCCATGGCTTATCATGTTGTTCCCTTTACATACACATCTATTAAGAATTCTAAGCCTAGATCTATTCCAAACTTATATGATGATTTATATGATTTTTTTATGGTGTCCCAAGTTGGATATAAAGACACCTATGAGGATAATGTCTATGAGCCACAATATTTTGTTTTTGATCTATTCTCTGATGTTATCTGTACTCTTCACATTGATTATATCCAAGGTCACGGTTTTAATACTAATTCTGATAATCATACACAACACCTCCCTGAGGATAAGGAACAAAAATTATAGCATTTCTTACATGAAAACCCTGACCACATTTATCTTCTTCTCTATGTTGCAAGAGATCAACTCAAGCATGTCTTTGTCAGCACATCTATTATACCCACATTTCTTGTTCCTACTTCCTTAGGGACATCTAGCATAACCATAAAAAATGTTTCTAACTTTCTATGCATATTCCTATATCCATTATTGTTACTACACCTCTTATATATCACCACAATGGCTCGCATGCATCTTCATATAGCACATAGGATCTTGAAACCCTTGTGCATTCTCTCCAAGAACAAATTTTACAATTACAAAAAGGTGTCTCTCCTACTTTTGATGCCATGAAATCTTCTTAATTATTACATAACCCACTTGCACCTGATGTGGTTTCATACCCTTTTCCTATTGGTTTCACTTCACCTAAGCTTCCTATCTATGATAGAAAGGGTGATCCACAAGAACATATTTTTGAACCCTAGTCATTGGTGTTGTCATTGGTGTCAAGTGGAATTGATGGCAAAGGCATGAATGGTGAAGTGAGGCTCTGTAAGGGACATGAAGGTTGATTTGTAGTGTCTTATCAATAATGATTGGAGCTCACAAAGAGGTTCAGGGTGGCTTCCATGAAGTGTCAATTCATGAATTTGTGGTGTGCAAGCATAAACAAGGTGAATGGTGAAGCAAACAAGGTGTGTGGTGAGTCCTCCCAAGGTAGTATGAAAACTTCCCAAGGTAAAACATGGTCAATCATATGTGTATCAGGTGTTAACTGGTCTGTAACAAGTCTCCATGGTATATGATGTGTTTCAGAGGTGTGAGGAGAGTTTTCTTTGTGCTCTACAAGTCATATCCCTATGTTTAAAGTGGAAAAAGGATAGTAGGCTATAGTGTATGGCTCTCTACAGGTATGAGATAGTGACAAGCTCATAAAGGATGGAGAATTAGTGTAAATGAAGAGTGATAACGTTCTTAGTAAATAAAAATTACAGGTACATGAGTTTGTTTGGTCTTTCATGAAGTAATATTTGGTGTTCCAGATAGATCTTGATGTCTCCTACGTGCTCACGAAGTGTTTTGAGAAAAAAATTCATGTGTAATATCTTTTGGCGATCATGGAGGTATTGGTATTTGAGAACTCAAGAAAATATTTTCAAAAAGTCCAAGTTTGTGCAATTTTGAGCTCTCTGGAGGAAGATATGGCCATTCAAAGTTTTTAAGTTCAGATGAGCAGGATTCAATTATATTTCGGGTTTGCGTGACAAGGAAAATAAAATACAAGTCATCATAAGTTAATATGCTTCATGCATCCCCATTCCCAAAACTTGACAAACACATGGCGTGGATTAAACTGGATTAAATAAAATTTTGAGTCCTCTCAGAAGTTGCAAAGAAAAGAAGCAATTTGTGACAAAATAAAGTTGGTCTGACATCATGAAATATGAAGACGCGTGGAGCCTTATAATTGGCTCATTTTTTGCGCTCTGAAAAACATATAGAAAATGTAAAGAATGACATTGTAAAGTCTACGAAGTTACATGGAGCTTCCTTATTGGATTATGTGTCACATTGGTCAAATATAGGTTATCAAAATCTTGACATTTCAAAGGTACACGGAGCTACCCTATTGGATTATGTGTCATAGTGGCCAGTGGTGGTTAAGAAAATCCATGACAAGTGCAAATGTGTGGAGCCTTCCTATTGGTTTAAATTTCACACTCTGACAAAGCTGACACCACAAAGGTGCATGTAGTTCTTTTATTGGTTTAAGCTTCACATTCAGAAAAATACTGACACCAAAAAGACACATGGAGCTTTATTATTGGATAGAATTTTGCAAATGGTATGCTCTCGAGACAGAAGATACTTCAGCTGAAGGAAGACACCGGTGGACCAAGTAGAGAGTGCCACTTGGCAATGATCTGACGAGGTGAAGGTGGAAACATGTCAGTATTCTGCCATATTTTTTAGAGATGGCTCTGGGTGGATGTGAAATTACTAGAATGAGCCAAGGTTAATAGATGTTTGGGTCCGCAGAAGTCAAAAGGAAAAATGCAATGTTCAGGTTAATATGTACACAAGGTGACACATAAAGGAAGTGATATGGCTAACTGCATGAAATTTTTCAATCTTCTGAAGATAATCAGATGGTGACATGTGTTCGGCGTATGAGTCCAAAGAAAAATGGAAGAAGGGAAGAGATACTATTGAAGCTTTTCACGGAATGGAAAATTCATCGAATCTCAATATTGCACAAATGAAATTTCCTGAAATTTTGAACTTAACTTTATTTAAGGGTCATGAAAGTTTTGTAAAATAAATCAGGTTAATTCATCTCGAAACAAAGGAGAAACTCGTGACATAATTTTGTCTCAGTCAATAAATTTTTTGAGGAACAATTCGAAATGGATTGAAATGAAGAAGCTCAAAATTGATGGAACATGAAACATAAAGCATTCCTATTTGAATTGAAGGAGCTCATGGAGATTCTCAAAGGTCATGGAAGAATGTTAGATGGTGTAACTAAAGATATTAGATGCAAAAAGATAAATTTATGAGGTAGTTTTGTAAATTCTTTATATTTACACTTGTACATAGGAAGAATGAGTCATGTGAAGAGTCATTAAATATGAAACATCAAGAGTCATGTTTATGAGTTATGATTTTTTTATTTAAGCTCAATTTTTTAGCATTTAATTTTTTTTGTTGGTTGATAAAGAGATGTGTGTTGAAAGGAGGAGAACTGATTGCATATTAAATCCTAGGAGAATTTTTTTGTCGAATGCAGGGCTATTGTTGAAAAAGTGAAGAGCTGAGTGCTTATTTTAAGTAAGTGAGAAGAGTGTGAATGTATTGAAGTCATGGAAAACTAAGAAAGGAGAGGAGAAGATAAGTGATCTGGAGAAGTGGTCATAATCAGTTGTGGAAGACAACACAATAAAGTGATCAAAATCTGTAAGAAGTCTAAGTTGTAGCTTAGCAAATAGGGGGTTGAAGCCTCCCTGTAAGTAGCATCTTACAAAAGATCAGTTGTTGCTGATTAAATTTGGGAGTTGAAGCTTCCAAACAAGTTAAATAATTGTCAAATACTGAGTAGCAACTCTGGTAAATTTTTGGATTTGTATCTCTAGGTTAAGTTAAATCTCAACCATGAAATCATTATAACTTTATAGGACAGTTTTCCAAGCTAGTTCTTCGGTTTTAGTGGTTTTTTTTTTCCAAGATGGGTTTCCCACATTAAATCTTATCTCCTCATATGTTTATGTGTGATTACTTCTCTCTCTATCTCTCATGGTTAAATATGCATGTTGTAGTCACAAAATCATCCACTTTATAAATTATGTATCTCGGTTTCATATGACTATTTAGAAGGTTCTTGAGTGAATAAATATCTAATTAAGCCTCTTCTTTTGGCCATCTTGTTTTATTTTATTTCTTCATTACCGACCTTTTAATATCCACATGCCTAGTCAACTTTTATAACTTCCCGTTATTTGAGTCTCGACTGGGGCGCCCCTATTAGTACTAAGGCACCCATGGGCACCCTGGTTCCACCAAGGTGTCCCATTCCCACCAGGACACCCTGGTCCATTTTGCACTTTCCCGCCACTTTTTGGGCTCTTTCTAGCCATTTTAGATATTTATATTTTTGGTGGTCATCTATTTTAGGGTTGATTAACAAATTATATCAAGAGAACCTTATAAATATAAAGCTATGAGACCATAATGAGGGACATAAGATCATTCACTACTATCATCCATCTAGAATTACATCCATCTATTGCATTGGAGATCACTTGCATCCACATAGATCCATCACAAGGCACAAGGCTAGGACATTTGCATCACACTTCATGGGGGGGGATTTTATTCTATTCCATGCACACATTCTATTAAATTTTCTACATTTAGTTATTTCTCGCTACTTCACAAAGTGTGACTAACACAAGAGAACCTAGGGCACATTATACACACACTCACCATAATTGTATTTGGGTCTAAAATATAGTGCAACGTTCAGTTAGTAAGCCCACTGTTGTGGCAGTTCAGGTCAGTCTGACCCATTCATTTACATCTTTCTTTTTTAGGGTTTTGATACTTATCTTATTTTTTGCATGTCTTTACATTATCTTGTATTATTGGAAACATCTAGTACGTAGCAGTAAATATGATGTGAAAGAAAATGAGGGTTCTGAACCACCTCCTAGCCCTGTGAAATTCAGTTTCAGATTTTTTTATGGACTAGGGCGCCAATTTTACAGACTAGAGCACCCACAGGTGCCCCAGTCCCTCTCCAGGAACTCCAGTCCAACCAAATACTCGAGATCCATCCTTTTTCGAGCTTATGTATAGTCATTCCTACTTCTATATTATCTAGTTAGCTCTGTGACATAGTTCCACGAGCGCCTTCTATTCAGCTGTGTTCTTTCCTCTTATCTCTTACACATTAAGGTTAACATTTAATTTTGCATAGTTGTTTGGTCACTTACATGCTTATTTACTGCATTTATTTACTTTATTTATAGTTGTTCATAACTTAGATTAACTATTCCCAAATACTACTTATTATTCAATTTTAGTTAATCATTTTGGTGAACCTGACTCCTTGATCATTCACACTTCTAGGTTATTCATCCATTGCTTGTCATAAATGAGCATCTCAATCAATGATTATTTTCTTTCCAATCATGATTTACTAAATAGAGTCCAACATTTTCTTTCTTGTAGTGCCCACTTCCCTTTGACACCAGTTGATACTTATTTTGATACGGTTGATTTCATTATGGACATTATTATGTTTTGATTTAGTATGATGTTAGACATTTGATCATGGATTATTGTTGATCTTGATTTGGTTATGATACATGATGATTATTAGAGACACTCATATGTGGATGATGATATACTATTTGACATGGATATAGTTTGAATGTTGTTGTTCGGACATGTGATTTTGGATATTGTGAGTAGACATAGAAAATGGACATTATATGATGATGATATAGTTGTTGGTTAAATTAAAAGTTGTTGTTACTGTGTTGCTGATATAAATTGTAAGTGATTTTGTTAAATTGCTTTGATGTTGTTGTGATTCACATATTTAGATGATTTTTTGATTATATTTATATCATATTGGATGTTCTGATATGGCCATGAGGCCGAAGGAGGTATTTTTGTTTTGCAGGTTAAAATATCACAACAAACATCGGGGGATTGGAGACCAACCACAATGGAATTCTAGGTGAATTCAACACAGGTCACCATGGCAACTTGTTTTGTGTGTGTGTGTGTGTTGTGTTGTTAGGGATTCCCATGGGGGGGATCACCTTTATATGTGACCATGGGTTGTGTATATTATTAATGTGGTTAAATTTTATTTATTGTTGGTATGTATTTTATTAGTGATGTGTCCCTTTCTTTTATTTAATTAAATTTTGGTACATTAATGTGAGAAATCATATGGTTAAAATTTAAATAAATCAATTGGGATATGGGAAAGTAATAATGGAAGTTGTTGGCTCTTTGTATTAAATATGTAAGGGATGTGTAAGTTGTGTAAGAGTTGTGTATGTCATATTTTGGAGTATGAAACACTCCACCTCCTTGGAAATTCGAATTTGTCCTTGGAGGCTGTTTTTGGAGGCTTGTGGGACAAGTAAAACTTGTCCCATACCTCTAAATTTAATTTACCAACCATACTTATGGTTGGAGAGGTGATTTTAGACTTTTATAATGCATTTTACTAATCATGTTGCATAGTTTTGATTGCACTCTCTTACATCTTATTTAATTTGTAGTCCTTTGGGGTGTGGGCTTTTTGGAGTGTGCAAGTAAATTGTCATATTTTCACCCACCTCTTTATTGTGCTTGGGAGAATGAAATTTTGTCTTTTGTGTTTGGATTTGAGGATGTGTGATGTGGCATCCTACATGGATCCACATCATCCTCTTCTCTTCCCTCTTCTATAAAATTCAAACTCTTTTCTTGTTTTTGGGTTGTTGAATCATTTTGCAACTTCTTTGGGGCGCATTTTTGCTGTTTGGAGCTCTTGTGGATTTTGGAAGGAGATTGGAGAGAATTTCATACTTGGCATTTATTATTTTGGGACTGTGTTTTTGGCATTGAAGCTTGTTGTTTGGAAACAAAAGCTACCATGGAGAGGTAGGGGTTTAACTCTTCTTTTATGGTTGTTATTTTCTTGTTGTGTTGTGTGAATGGTGCATGTTTTGATTTATTTGTTGGCTGGTTGGGTAGACTACCATAGGAATGGTGTAGGAGAAGGCTATGGGGAATCCATGTGGGGGACATAAGGGAATGCCATTGGCATCAGAATTTTTTGGAGGGAGTTTGGGTTTGGGATCCACCATGGAAAATAAATAGCTTGCATTTCTTACTTTGTGGGGGGCATAAGGAAATATGTGGGGGGCATAAGGAGATTGTGGGGGGGAATAAAGGATATGTGTGGTGAAATTTATTGGCAGTTTGTTCTGGTGGATGCCCAAATTCCCATTGGGAGGCATAAGTAGCTTCCCCCATAGTCCTTGCTCCTTTGGCTTGCATGATCAAGCCTGAGTTTTGTTTGAATGTTTGCAAATGCAGTTGTAAACTATTGTTCTTGTTAGGACTATGTTTTATATTGAATTATGCATGTTGAAAGAATGTTGTGTGTTTAGTGGAAGCCAGTTATTGCCATGGGTTGAATCACACCTGTTATTGTATTGCGGTTGGGGCTTGGGGGCCAATGATGAAGGATGGCTTCTCCTTTCATTGGATGTCTTGGTTGGGTGGAGAGCGTTTCCTTTCCCCCACTTTTGTTGTGATCAATTTGGAAGAGAAAAGGAAACTTGCATGTTGTTGTTCTAGAGCAAAGGAAAATGCAGTTTTGATAGTCCCTTGTGAAACAAATTCATTTGTAACCTTTCCCACTTGAAGTGGATGAAATTGTAATATTTATATTTGTGAAGAAAAGATGTTGTAATTGATTATGAAACTTGTATATTCAAATTGTGAAAAATGTTTATATTCTATTCTGTTTATTGGAAATAAATAGAATTATGTTAATTGCATTCAAAATGGAAAGATGTAAAGTTGTATTTCTTGAATTAATAAAGGATTGAAGATACCTTCTCTCATTTGCATTGTTGTGTTGAATTGGAATATCAAATTGTGATTAAAATCTTTGTTTAGAAAATGAAAAAAAAAAAGAAGAAATACGTATGTGAGGAATTACATTAAATTGTCTCTTTTTGAAATATATTAAATTGGAAATCAAAATTTACAATTTATGGGTTTAAATGATTTGTTTATAAACAACTAAATGTATTAGATTAGATTAGAAATGAAATTCCATACTTGAATGATGAAATTGATAAACAACTATTTAGAAATGGATCTCTGTTATAAACTTAAAACTGGCAAATAAATTTAATTAAAATGCATAGTTCGGACCTACACATTATAATCAACTTGGAAATGTTAAAATTTAGCATGCTATGTATTATCAAGAAACTCAAATTGACAAAGAACACTTAAGAAAACAATTTAAAACATTGCAAAATGAACCCAATCCCTTTCACAGTTGTTTTCTGTCAATTGTTGGAAAAATTTAAATTGGAATATCAATTGAGAAAATTACCTTCCTAAAAACATTCTAAATCCTTCCTAGAATAATCCTCCATGTCTGTTTGGCATGTTGAGTGAAGGAGGAGATCAAATTGAATCAAATTTATAAGTTAAAATTACCAGTTTGCTATTTAAAATCCTGCAGATCATTTTCATAAAATTTACCCCTTAAAATTTATCAAAAAGTAAAATTTATGAATTCTTGTGCAAAGAGGGCATCAAGAGCTTTCCAGAAAGTCCTTGTTTGCCAAAACTCAAGCTTTCTAGAAAAAGTTATGGCCCTCTGAAGTTTTCCTGCCTTGGCGGGAAAATTTGGGAAAATTTTCCCTGGCGGGCCCACGGCCTGAAAATTTCCCATTAAAATAACCTTAGAAAATTTTTTGAAAAATTCTTAGGGAAAATTTTTGAAATTTCCTCCACCAGCCCGTAGCCAATCAAAGGCTACCACATGTCCTCACAAGGCAACAACGGAGGACGCGACATCATTTTTGCCCTTGGGCCTTTTAAAAATTTTGGGAAAATTTTATCTTTTTCCCCACTGCCAGCCCGCAGCCAACCAGAGGCTGCCACATGGCAGCATGGGGTGATAAGCGGGGTGGGGAAACCCTCACAACTTTTCTTTCCTTTGAAAAAAATTGTTTGGAAAATTTTAATTATATTTTCCTCGTGGCCCCGCACTCCCACCCTCGCCTCGGTGTTATCCTTCCCGCGGACATGCAGACCCACGTTGCCTAAACTTACCCCTTTCTCCCTCCATTCAAAAATTTCACCAAACTCTCCCACCACTGCCCCACCCCTCCCTCTCCCTTCTCCCTGCATTGTTTGGTTGAGTGCCACGTGTCCTTGGTAGACCCGTAGGGTACATGTGGGCGCTAATTGGATTCTTTCCCTCCCTTTGGCAAAATTTGCCAACCTTCCCTCATTTCTCCTCGCGTGAGCTCGGAGCCCGACACGTGTCCCTGGAGACACCCAGCAAAGGGGTGCAAATGGGAATTTTCTCCCACGCAAGAAAAATTTAAAATGCCGGCCCGACCCGCCAACCCGAAAATTGTCTTTTCTTCCCCGCTTGACACGTGTCCCCTTGGGGGAAAATTTGACCCCTAAGTTCCGCCGGCCCATATCTGGAGTTTTACAAGGAGTTAGGAGGACTTCTTTATATCATTGGAAAGGTGAGAAAATTTCCTATCTAATGGGAATGATTTAGGGAAATTTTTAGTGCATTAAGTGTAAGAAAAATCAAGTTAAAACTCTGAGCATGTTAGAGAGTGGGTATGGTGATATTTTACCCCCTGAACCTAACTGAAACTTCTAACCCTAAAATTTGGACCTTGTGACCTCTGATAATTGTTAATAAAGAAAAGTATGTTCTAGTGGATTAAAATTGTTCTGGAACCTGTTTGTGTCAACTGTTGTCTTGCAACCTGGTTGTAGACACTTCTAATCAAAAAAAATTATTCCATAATTTTCCTAACTAACCCTAGGTTGTTTCTTGGGTCTCAAGTGGGTTGTTTTAACGGGCATCACACTTGGTATCAGAGCAGTGGTTTAAAATATTGGACCATTGGGCACACTAGAAAACTTGGGACATGAAACTTAAACCTAGCACATTTTTTTAAATCTAGAAAACAACTTAGTTTAGAAATTACATATTGTATGTAGTAAACATGGAAATTGAATAAAACTTAGAAAAATGAACTAACTCTCGCTTTGGTCTGTGTAGGAGGTGCAGATGGGGTGAGGAAATTTTCATAGAGACTCAGACTTACCACCACCACCACCACCACCAATCAGGGTGTAGTAGCTATCCTACCCCAGATCTTGCAGACTCTTCAGGATGTCAATGCCACTCTACGTGGAGGATTAGGAGGAGGACATGCAGCTAGTCATGATAGAGCCCCTTCCATTGAGGGTCAGGTATCTCCTCAACCCAGTGAGGAGCATAGAGGAGAGAACTCCCATGTGGAGTTAGCCAGAGCAGAGTCACCACCTAGGGGACAGGGTGACAGAGTTCCAGAGCATAGAGAGAGGTCTCAGAGCCCTAGGCTTAGGGATGAGCATGTAGAGAGACCTAGAGGCCGTTAGACCACAGCTGCAGATCACATCAGGGAGATCCTGAAGCTTTAGCCATCACATTACTCAGGTGACATGGGTGGATTTTAGGTAGAGGCCTGCTAGTGAGCTTGAGTGGTTGCTTCAAGCTTTTTCCTTGTTCTAGCAACACGAAAGCTCATGTTGCAATCCATCTACTAAGGGATGGAGCAGGAGTATGGTGGAGGACAGAGGAGTAGAAGCTCCATGTAGATTCTGAGACAGTGACCTTGGGAGATATTTGAGGAGAGATTCAGGAGTAGGTATTTGTCACGGAGGTTCATACAGTAGAGGATCGATGAGTTCCATGACCTCCGACATAGGCATCTCTTTCAGTAGCAGAGTATGAGAGTATATTTTTGGATCTACTCCAGTATGTAGAGTATATGCAGGATGAGTAGGTGTGGATTCACAAGTTCATCCGGGTCCTAAATTTAGATATTGGAGGTGTAGTGCGGATCCAATTCCCACAAACATTAGCTGAGGCCGTCGAGAAGGCCTATATTGTAGAGGAGACTCTGGGAAAGACCTAGCAGGCTAGAGACTGAGTCCGGATCCACATACAGAAGATGTAGGACAATAGATCGAGGGGGTCAGTACCTCTTCCTCATGGTGGCCAGGGTTTAGCACAGTCATCCTTTAGGCCACAGTAGTAGCAGTAGCAGCAGTCCCACCCACCTCATAGACCTCCATAGAGAGCTTATGCATAGAGAGGTCAGAGTATGGGGCCTCCTCCTAGGGGTCCCATCAAGACACAGGGTGGACCTAGAGCTCAGTCAGCGGGAGCTCGCCAATAGAGACCTTAGTAGACTGCAGCTAGATCATCAAGATCCATGCCACAGACTTCCAGGGCACCTACTGGAGGTGCTACTCATTGGGGAGGATTAGGAGGATGTTTTGGTTGTGGAGTTACTGGACACTTTTTGAGAGACTGCCCACAGAACCCTAACAACAAGGGTAAGGCACAGATCTACGAGCCTACTAGTTGGTGACATGGGACACAGCCACAAGGATTTATGTAGTGGTTGAGAACCACCAGGTAGAGCATCAGAGCACATAGTCATTGAGACCACAGGTAGCATTGTGGTATTCCTACCTCTGTATTGTTTGATTTTGTTCTTCTGATTCTTTCATTGCACCATCTTTAGTAGAGCGATGCAGGCTTATGGCAGTTAGGTAGGGTCATAGTTGGGATGTCGAGATGGCTTCTAGAGCCAAGATCTCTATAGACTCCTTAGTTAAGGAGTGTGTAGTGGATTTGGGACCTTTCACCACTATCTCAGATCTCTGTATCCTTCCTTTGGGCTCATATGGAGTCATTTTGGGTATGGATTGGTTATCTGCACATAGGGCCAGGATGGATTGTTATCATAAGACTATATCTTGTGTAGATGATTTGGGAGTTGAGTCGGTTATTTTAGGGGTCAAGAGACCCATTTCTATTCTCACCATCTCTGCTATGCAGCTTAAGTGGTGCATGTGCGATGGGGTTGTCAGATGTATGTTGTTACAGTCAATGACCAGATCAGAGGATGGGTCTAGTGGACCATCGCTAGATGATCATCCCATTTTGAGAGATTTTGCAGATATCTTTCTAGGGGAGCTACCAGGGCTACCATCCCCATGTGAGATTTATTTTCATATAGATCTAGTTCCTAGAGAAGATCCCATCTCACGAGCAACCTTATCAGATGACCACCCCAGAGCTCTATGAGATCAAGTTACAGCTTGAGGGCCTTTTGGATAAAGGCCTTATCCATCCTAGTGTATCCTCTTGGGGTGTACCAGTGATCTTTGTGAAGAAGAAGGATGGATCCTTGTAGTTGTGTATTCTCTCAGATTACCGCACCAGCTAAACCTTCAAGGTAACGATCAATAATCGTTATCAGACTTCCTCTTATTGATGACTTATTTGATACAGATGGAGTGGATCCACAAGGTTTCTTTGTCTAAGATTGATCTTGGTAGTTGGAGGTGTACCATCAGCTGAGGGAATTCAGAGGTAGAAATTCATGAGACAACCTTCCGTAAGATATATGGGCACTAAGAGTTCACATTGGTGTATTTTGCTTTGACTAATTCCCCCGTACATGAGTTTGATGATGGGGTATCTCAAGACCTTGCTTAGATCACTTTGTGCATCATTTCCTAGATGACACTTTCTTCTTGATATGAGATTCACTTACGCATGAGGAGCACGAGGGGCACCTTCACTAGGTTCTTCACTGTCTTCATGCAGCCTAATCTCAGCAGCTCGTCAGGAACTTGGAGAAGTGTGCTTTCTTTCAGAAAAATAGTAGCAGTACTTGGGACATGTCATTTTTAGGGTAGGTATCACATGTGGTAGCAGACCCTCTCAGCAAGATTAGAGCCATTATGGATATGGCCACCTATCAGTGAGCTATAGGTTTGTAGATTCATGGATTAGTAGCTTCCTACTTGAGAGCTTTTAGAATTGTAGTATCAGATTCGAGTCACCCTAGACCCCTTGAGGGGGAAGTTTGATGGTCTTTTCCTTAGATAGATGGTCTTCTTAGGCACAGAGGTTATATGTTCCCAGAGATGGAGGCTTTAGGCAGGACATCTTGGTAGAGGCACATCCACCCTAGGTGAGCCCATCCTGGGGTGAAGAAGGTGCATTAGTAGGTCCTTGAGATAACTTGTATCATTGGAGAGGACTTCATCCTAGATGTGGCCCAGTTTGTATCATGATGTTTAGAGTGCTTGCAAAGAGTTAAGGCCAAGCATCAGCATCCAGTAGGCCTTCTTTATCCAAATCATGCTATCTTGAATGTGAAGTGGTACACCATTTCCATGGATTTCATTCTTGGGCTACCGATGTCAGATATCACTCAGGAAACCATTATTTGGTCACAGATTGATCAATTGGCAAAATAGGCTCACTTTTCTCATCAGTAAAGACCACTTATACAGCTAGATTTGTGCAGGATGATATGCTGGATGAGATTGTCATGTTGCACGGGATTCCACGGAAGATCATTTGGTATGACCGCGATCCTTTATACACTTCACATTTCTGGACTACCATGCAGCATGTCCTCGGGACAGAATCAACTTCAGATACAGCATATCACCCTGAGACAGATGGACAGACTGAGTTTGAATAGATTTTAGAGGACATGCTCAGGATGTATGTGATGGATCAGCAATTCTAATGGGAGGAGTACCTATACTTAGTGGAGTTTTCCTACAATAATAGTTTTCAGAGTTCCATAGGCATGGCTCCTTTTCAGGATTTGTATGGTAGAGAGTGTAGAACACTCTTAGCTGGGACAGGTTAGAGGATAGAGTATCTCTTGGACCAGATCTTTTATAGGACATGGAGTAGCAGGTGGTGTTGATCAGGCAGAGGTTGCAGGAGGCACATTTTTGACATGGTAGAAGAAGTATGCAGAGATCAAGGCATAAGATTGATGGTAGTTTTGATGTGGGCATGAAGGTGTTCCTTCATGTCAGGCCACACAAGAGCCCTATCCGTTATGGAAAAGGTTCTAAGTTATCTCCTAGATTCCTTGGTCCTTTTGAGATCTTAAAGATGTATTGGCCCTTTGGCCTACCATCTAGCATTGCCACCCAGCTTGTCTCGCATACATGATGTTTTTCATGTTTCAGTTCTCAGGAGATATATTGTCCGATACTTCTCATGTGTTAGATTGGACATCATTGCAGGTGTAGGATCAGGGGTCAGGTGATGGTGGAGCCCATTTGCATCCTAGATCATAGGACCCTGGGCCTTCGAGGCAGAGAGGTTGATCAGGTTTCGGGTGCAGTGGGACAGATATGATGAGACTGCAGCTACATGGGAGGATGCTACTTCATTACGAGTTTAGTTTCCACATTTGTTCCAGTGACTTCCAGGAGGAAGTCGAGTCTAAGGGGAGGGGGATGTAGTGCCCACTTCCCTTTGACACCATTTTGATGCTTATTTTGATACGGTTGATTACATTATGGACATTATTATGTTTTGATTTAGTATGATGTTAGACATTTGATCATGGATTATTGTTGATCTTGATTTGGTTATGATACATGATGATTATTAGAGACACTCATATGTGGATGATGATATACTATTTGACATGGATGTTTTATGAATGTTGTTCAGACATGTGTTTTTGGATATTATGAGTAGATCTAGAAAATGGATATTAAATGATGATGATATAGTTGTTGATTAAATATAAATTGTTATGTGATAATGTTAAATTGCCTTTGATGTTGTTGTGATTCACATACTTAGATGATTTTGTGATTTTATTTATATCATATTGGATGTTCTGATATGGCCATGAGGCCGAAGGAGGTATTTGTGTTTTTTAGGTTAAAAAAATATCACAACAAACATCAGGGGATTGGAGACCAACCACAATGGAATTCTAGGTGAATTTGAAAAGGTCACCATGGCAACTTGTTTTATTGTGTTGTGTGTTGTGTTGTTAGGGATTCCCATGGGGGGATCACCTTTATATGTGACCATGGGTTTGTGTAATTTATTAATGTGGTTAAATTTTATTTATTGTTGTATGTATTTTATTAGTAATGTGTTCCTTTCTTTTATTTAATTAAATTGTGGTAGATTAATGTGAAAAATCATATGGTTAAAATTTAAATAAATCAAATTGGGATATGGGAAAGTAATAATGGAAGTTTTGGCTCTTTTTATTAATGTGTAAGTTGTGTAATTTTGTGTAAGAGTTGTGTAAGTCAGATTTTGGAGTATGAAACACTCCACCTCCTTGGAAATTCGAATTTGTCCTTGGGGTTGTTTTTGGAGGCTTGTGGGACAAGTAAAACTTGTCCCATACCTCTAAATTTAATTTACCAACCATACTTATGGTTGGAGAGGTGATTTTAGAATTTTATAATGCATTTTATTAATCATGTTGCATTGTTTTGATTACACTCTCTTACATCTTATTTAATTTGTTGTCCTTTGGGGTGTGGGCTTTTTGGAGTGTGCAAGTAAATTGTCATATTTTCACCCACCTCTTTATTGTGCTTTGGAGAATGAAATTTTGTCTTTTGTGTTTGGATTTGAGGATGTTTGATGTGGCATCCTACATGGATCCACATCATCCTCTTCTCTTCCCTCTTCTATAAAATTCAAACTATTTGCTTGTTTTGGGTTGTTGAATCATTTTGCAAACTTCTTTGGGGTGCATTTTTCTTGTGTTGGAGCTCTTGTGGATTTTGGAAGGAGATTGGAGACAGATTTCATGCTTGGAGATTTTGTTTTGGGACCATGTTTTGGGCATTGAAGATTGTTGTTTTGGAAACAAAAGCTACCATGGAGAGGTAGGAGCTTAACTCTACTTTTATGGTTGTTATTTCTTGTTGTGTTGTGTGAATGATGCATGTTTTGATTTATTTATTGGCTAGTTGGGTAGACTACCATAGGAATGGTGTAGGAGAAGGCTATGGGGAATCCATGTGGGGGGGAATAAGGGAATGCCATTGGCATCAGAATTTTGTGGAGGGAGTTTGGGTTTGGGATCCACCATGGAAAAGAAATAGCTTGCATTTCTTACTTTATGGGGGGCATAAGGGTGGGGGGCATAAGGATATGTGTGGTGAAACTTTTATTGGTAGTTTGTTACTGGTGGATGCCCAATTCCCATTTGGGAGGCATAAGTAGCTTCCCCCATAGTCCTTGCTCCTTTGGCTTGCATGATCAAGCCTGAGTTTTGTTTTGATTGTTTTCAATTGTAGTTGTAAATTATTGTTCTTTGTGTGGACTATGTTTTATATTGAATTATGCATGTTGAAAGAATGTTGTGTGTTTAGTGGAAGCCAGTTGTTTACCATGGGTTGAATCACACCTGTTATTGTATTTTGGTTGGGGCTCGGGGGCCAATGATGAAGGATGGCTTCTCCTTTCATTGGATGTCTTGGTTGGGTGGAGAGCGTTTCCTTTCCCCCACTTTTGTTGTGATCAATTTGGAGAAAAAGGAACTTGCATGTTGTTTTTCTAGAGCAAAGGAAAATGACAGTTCTGACCAGTCCCTTGTGAAACAAATTCATTTGTAATCCTTTCCCACTTGATGTGGATGAAATTGTAATGTATAATTTGTGAAGAAAAGATGTTGTAATTGATTATGGAAGTTGTATATTCGAATTGTGAAGGATGTTTATATTTGTTCTGTTTATTGGAAAGAAATAGAATAGAAATGTTAATTGCATTCAAGGACATGGAAGAATGTAAAGATGTATTTTATAATTGAAGCCAATAAAGAATTGCAAGACTTTCTCTCATTTGCATTGTTGTGTTGAATTGGAATATCAAATTGTGATTAAATCCCTATTTTGTATGGAAAAAAGAAACACTTGAGATGAATTGTAATTATTTTCAAATATCTGTTTTGGAAAAGATAGAAACGTATTGAATTAAATGTTTCATTGTATGAAAAAGAGATAGTTAAATTACCTGTTTGGAAATATAAATTGGAAACCCGATTAGTACAATTTAGCTCTTATAATGATTTGTTTATAAATTAAATGTATTAGATTATGATTAGAAATGAAATGCCACACTTAAATGATGAAATTGATAAACAAACTTCTAGAAATGGAATCTTCTGTTATAAAATTTAAAACTAGCAAATAAATTTAATTGAAAATGTATAGTTCGGGCCTGCACATTATAATCAACTTGGAAATGTTAAAATTTAGCATGTTGTGATTATCAATGAAACTCAAATTGACAAAGAAAACTTAAGAAAACAATTTAAACATTGCAAAATTGAACCCAATCCCTTTCACAGTCATTTTCTGTCAATTGTTGGACAAAATTTAAATTGGAATCAATTGAGAAAATTTACCTTCCTAAAACATTCTAAATCCTTCCTAGAATAATCCTCCATGTCTGTTTCGACATGTTGAGTGAAGGAGGTGATCAAATTGAATCAAATTTATAAGTTGGATATTACCAATTAAATATTAAAAATCCTACAGATTGTTTTCATAAAATTTACCCTTTAAAATTTACCAAAAAAGTAAACTTTATGATTCTTGTGCAAAGAGGGAATCAAGAGATTTCCGATAAAGTCCTCATTTTCTCAAAATTGAAGGTTTCTACCAAAATTTATGGCCCTCTGAATTTTTCTTGCCTTGGTGGGAAAATTTGGGAAAATTTTCCATGGCGGGCCTGTGGCCCAAAAATTTCCCGTCGAAAATATCCTTAGAATTTTTTTTGAAAAATTCTTAAGAAAATTTTTATGATATTTCCCTCCACCAGTCCACCAGCCAATCAGAGGCTGCCACATGTCCTCACAAGGTAACAACGGCGGAAGTGTGACAATCATTTTTTCACCTTGGGCCTTTTTTAACAAATTGGGAAAGTTATCTCCTTTTTCCCTGCAAGGCACCGCAGCCAACCAGAGGCTACCCCCACATGGCAGCATTGGGTGATAGCAGGGATGGGGAGACCCTTGTAACTCTCTCTTTTTGAAAAATAAAATTCTTTGGGAAAATTTTGCATTAGGTTTCCCCGTTGGCCCCATGTTCCTCCCCACCCTCAACACAGTGTCAATCCCTCTGCGCGGACATGCGGACTCGCACGTCTAACTTTCCCGTTATTACCCCTCCATTGGAAAAAATTCCACTCAATTATCTTTGTCACCTCTGCGCTTGTCCATCTCCTTTCATCCCCCACATTGAATTTTGGTTGAGCACCATGTGTCCCTGGTGGGACCCGTGGGCACTATGTGGCATGCCATTTGGCTTATTTCCCTCCCCTTTGGCGAAATTTCCAATAAACCTCCACCGCCCTGCACTTCCCTCGTTTCTCCCGACGATGGCTCGGAGCCCGACACATGTCCCTGATGGCACAGTGGAGGCGCGGGTGTGAAAAATTGAAATTGTATCCCATGCAAGGAAAAATTCCAAATGCCGGACCCCGTGACCCGCCAACTGGAAAAATTGCTTTTCTGCCCCTACTTGACATGTGTCCCCTTGGGGGAAAATTTGACCCCTAAGCTCCGTCGGCCCATATCTAGAGTTTTACAAGGAGTTAGGAGGACTTATTTATATCGTTGGAAAGGTGAGAAAATTTCCTATCTAATGGGAATGATTTAGAAAAATTTTGAATGCATTATTACCAGCACCTTCATTCATCACTCATAGGCACCCAGGACCATATTTCAAGTGAGTGGAACAGTTTACTCCTCTGGTTCATCTATTCCATCATTTTATTGTCATTCTTTGTTTCCCTAGCCACCCACTGACCTCATTTAATACTCACCCCTCCATATACCTGTTAAAACCTCACCAAACACCACCCAAACAGCATAATACCTCTTTCCAAACAATCAATTCCTTGTGTAATCATAAGGGAGATCTAAAGTCCATTTTTTGGCATTCCCAGTATTCCACAGTAACCAGCACCAGTTTTCCCCAACCGGTGTTGGTCACCCTTAACCGGCATCAGTCTCAGTATTCACCAATACACCCAGAATAGTGACCTATCCACCTATTCCTACATCACCCTTTTTCACCTGTAATCTTCTTGAGACCTCTGTCAAATCCGTAAAGACCCAAAACCAGTTACTTGACCTTCAGATCTTATTTTAACTTAGCTTGTTAGATTAGATATTTCTTATTGTATTTTGGATGAGATACCCAAATCATTTTAATTACAATAGGGTTTAATTTATTATCTACATTAAATTGTTTTAAACAGTGGACTGACATCCGTCTAGAAAGTATCACACTTCCTGGATCTAGCACACACTAGGCAGTTCACTACACATATTTTTTAACTCTTTCTGGTGGTCTTGCTTTTCATTACAATTAGTTCCTCCAAGCCAAAAGGAATCTCTCACGATCAGTTGTGGATTCAAAATTTATACACGTGCAACAACCAACTAGCCAACATTTAAACACGTATTCCTCCTACGCCCGTTACCCTATCTATTTTGTCAATATTTCAAAGAAATGTCTAAGAATAAAGCGAAACATTTTGGCACGCCCTAGTGGAAGCTATTCAGGGGTTTCTTGCATTTTATTTATTCCTAGGAAAAGTTGTGTTTTTTGTTTCCCCTCTGAAAAGCATACACATTAATTTTCTTCCTTGGTAACCCTCTTTTTCTTTCTATTTGCTCTAAAAGAAACATTTAATTTGGTGTACTTAAAAAGAATCATTTCTTCTTGTTTTTTTCATTTTATTGAAAGAGCATCCCTCTTCCTATTCATCCATTTGTGTCATCAAACTTCATATTTCGATTTGGGACTTAAAATAAGTGCATTGCATTCTGATTTATCACATCATCTCACATTAATTAATGACAACCTATACGATGGAAGTCATTCCCAGCTGATGGTTGAAAAACGAATCATAGAAAGTACATCATCTCTCTCTCTCTCTGAGTCTTGCCACATTACACAAATGTAAATCAAATACATATTCTTAAACAACATCTTTCCTGGGAATGCCTGTCAACAATCGCACTAATCTGAGGATTGGTAGGTACTCCCCAGCTCGCCGCTCTATTGAGTCATAATTCAGAGTGAAGCTCACACCCCACCATAACATACCTGAAACCTCACCTTTTAGATCTCATTCTTTCATAGGAAGCCATCCTCACCAAAAAACTCTATATTCTACAGTTCATGAGTCATTCCTTAAATAGCATAAGCTAAACAAACATAATAGAAAAGGCAATATTAGGATCACATTTTTCTTAGTGTTTTTGCTTGGCTTGCGTTTTAAGGTGAGATGTCATGTTCTTCATTCTTCTTGTTTATCCTTGTACATGCTCCTCATCATAGTTGGTGTATTCTGGCTTCATCTGAGGGCGCCTGGACCATATTCTCATCATTCTCAGAAACCTGGGTTTGATTCCACATCAGATTTTAATTCACAACCATTTTCCGTTCATCATTATTTCAATTTCACAATGACCAGTGTCAGTCTAGCGACTGTCGTCGATTACCCCATGACTGTCATTGGTTATACCCAACTTGCATCAGTTCAATGTCATTTTGGTTAATCTACCTAAAAGGACATTTATTCACCTTCTTTAACTTTTTAAAGTCCATATCACTATTATCATTCCCTTTGAACTTGTAAAACTCATCAAATTTGGCATACCTGTCAGATTTGACCATACACCTTGTTTTTGACTCACTGTCCATTTCCCACAGTGATCTAGCCGTTGTTACCTATGACCGGTGCATCAATTTACCCTAACTGGCATTGGTTATCCTGTGTCATTTTCCAGCCACCATTTGGTACCTAATCCACTTTTTACTACTTGTTTCACCTATCCCTGCTATTTTTCTGTGTCATTTATAGAAAAGTGGCCCAACCCTGACCAGTAGTGGTTCACATGGTGCTGACTCGAAGATAAGAAAGTGCGCTATTATATTCCATGCCAGTTGTCAACCACTCCCACCTAGTCCTTCACCACCTTCCATTTTATCACCTAGCCATGGATCCCAACCAACCTATCACTATCGCTACCAGAGATGAGGAGTTCACATGAATCCTTGACTAAAACCCTGTCGCCTTGTAATTTTATCTTTCCCACTCATCCACTCGAGATGCCTTCGGGTCAATTAATATACGACATGCCCGTATCTATCCCTCCAGAGTCTCACTCCTACTCCCGCATTGGCCCCACCTGGCTTCGTGCTGCCTGCATCTACCTTACTCCCAGTTGTTTCATATCTAGGTCCTATACCCAATATGACTGATCATATATTGCTACCTCCATTACACCCGCCACATCCACCATACCTTTGACAACCACTCAAAAACACAACCTCATCCACCGCTAATGTCTCGCATATACACGTAGCTATATTACCAACCTCTAGTGTCAGTTATCCTTACCCCTTTTCAAAACGTGGTCCTTTCCATTCCACAATCGTTAGCCCCCATTACCACTAAGGTTACCACAACCCTTCCATCCCACGTATATGTACTATCAGCAGCCTCTCGTTTCATCTATTATTCACTCTGGATATGTATCCCCTATGTTTCACTACCTTCTTCTTAATCAAACTACATGGTAGTTCCATTTACTGGAGTGCCACCCCTATTATATGCCCAAAACCAACCCTCTCATGCTATAGGAGGTACCCAATCATTGCAACCTACCAATGACCTAATCAAATTGATGTTGGATAAGATGCAAACATTGGAGGCATCGGTATCTAGCTCCCACAACACTCTCACCCATGAACGAGATTTGTAACAAGCCCATCCACCCATCCATTCCTATTCGTCGATACCCCATACATTGGGAGATGCCTAAATTCAATCGCTTCAATAGAAAGTAAGACCCACAACAACATTTGCGTTTGTTGAAACACGGGTGCTACTTAATTGCTCACGATGATGCACTTTGCTCTTAAGGACCTTTCCCATGTCTTTGATTAGACCCACATTAGATTGGTATAGTGGGTTACCTAGACACTCTATATTTTAATTTAATCAGGTAGCCCAAGCCTTCTTGGATCACTTCTACATAAATATCATCAAGAAGGTTACCATGACTGACCTATACTCCACGTGTCAGTATGAGGACGAATCTATTGCAATATTTTGTCACTCGCTGGCGTAGCCTAATTAATCATCTCACCTTCCAACTACCACAAACAAAACTCATCGAGATCTTCACACGGGCTTGTGCTAGACATATCTCATCGACCTTGCAAGTTCAAACCTTCTGAACATTCAATGAAGCATTCACCATGGCACTAAAGTTAGAGATTCATGCCATCGAAGAGAAGAAAATCCAATTACACAATAAGAATTCAGTATTCAAGTCGAATGATACCTCTTCTTCTTCCAAACCACAGAGTAATTATTCAAAGGCCAAGGGCACTGCTAGCACAGTGGTACTCAAATCTGGCCCAACTCATCCGTCAAATTAGGCTACCCCCTCATCTAATCTCTCACTTGTACAGAATTTTCAATTCAAACGAGAACAACTGAAATACACCTCAATTGGGGAGCCCTACTCTTTTTTCTTAGAAAATCTCATCAAAGTTAGGGGCTATCACCCTTCCACCTATAAAACCACACACTAGTTTTGACCCTACTCACCCCATGCTTGCATGGTATAAAGAACACGCGCTTCTCTGTAAATATAATTGAGTAAAGGGTCATTAGTGATGGCAATTACATCAATTTCAAAAACATTGTCCAAGAAATGCTCAAGAAATGTGAGTTAACTGTGGATAATCCTAACGCACATTCTAACCAAAACCTACACATCTTCAAGAAACCATTTCCCAATCATGCCCCTTAGTCTGATCAAACCAGTGAGACCTCAACTCATGATACCCATACCCGCGAGATCCGCGCTATTTTCAGCGACACAACTGTTACTTCCCAATTACCCCATATGCCTTCCATAGAAGAGATTCTAGCCCGAAATCCTCCTTCCACATCGGAACCAACCTCCCTTATTCCTTCACCCATAGAGGAACACCTTTCACCTCCTTCCTCACCTATGGAGGAGCCTTCCGCTAACATCGAGACCATTTCACCTTTGGCTTCTCCACCTAGGGAATAGACACCCACAATACTTCTTTAGTCCATGGAGGATACTTATTCACCTCCTCCACCCACAACGGATCACCCATCATCTTTCCTCCTCCACCTGCACAGAGGAGCTCCCATCCATCTCCTCCACCTATAGAGGAGCAACCATCATCTCCTCCACCTATCACATACCTAATAGAGATACCTTTGCCTCTAAGCGAGCATTCTCCTTCAACTACACAAGATCTTGTAGACCTGCTTTTGGCTCTCTTACCCACGGAAGCTGAAGCTAGCAAATTCCCCGTCTCTAAGACACATTTTACGGGAATTACCATTAGGTTCTCATCAACTCCACCTATAGATGTGCCGTTCTCACATTTGGCCGATCGCTTAGATTATGTGGATTATGGCCTTACTTTGAGGGGTGCCTTTTTCTTCCTATCCCAATGTAGATACAAATGTCACTTGTTGATACCTCCACTATCTACCCAAAAATATTTTGACCAATCACAACTGAACACAACCGCCTCTATCAAAACTTCTTCCATGTCACCCGTCATAACTCAATGCACGTACCCTTATCCATAACCGAACCTACATCTAAATATAAACCCACACATACATCATCTTCCTTGACTAAACCTATCACTAGTTTAGAGGTCACCCCAACCACCAGCCTTACTCATCCACCTATCAAACCAAATTTAGCTACATCCTCCAAAGTCTAACACCACACCTACTCTGACACCCAAACAGAAGAACCAAAGCCATAGAACTCATACCCTGTATATGCGGTAATCACACCTGCACATGTCCCGTCTATCTTAAGACCTCAACTTCTCAAAATGGTTAAGAAACCTCCGCCTGTCAATAAAACTAAAAATACAACAGCGCATCCCTTCCTCGTAAACCTCTATGACTTACCTAGGCACCCGACACGAATTACACCCACACATGCAACATCTTTACCACCCATACCACCAATACTCTCCTCAACTATTTCTTCACTAACCACTACACTTTAATCTCTGTCCCTCACACCCCCTGCATGACCCACGTCATCTACCTTCATAGCACCTCCGTTATCCCCCTGGGTAACTCACCCTCTTCCCCCATCTACTTTTTCTTATCAGATCCCGTATACCCATATCACCTTTACCCAAGAAGGTGATCAATCCAAATACAAAACTCTGTTGAGCTTTCTAATAAGGTAGTCGAAACAACCACACACCCTCCTGCCCATTCATCTATGATACCCCTACCTAGATAAACACAACCGACACCCAAGATCACACCATGCACCCAAAACCATAGCTCAGCATGGACTCCCTCTCTTGCAAGGTACCATTCCTCAATAATCCGCTTGCATGGTACAGCCCAAACCCTATCATGTAGCATTAAAAATCAATTTTGAATGCACAAATCACCACCTATCATCTACACCCCACCCTATTCACCAAGTAGCCTCCCTTAGCTTCTTAGAGGAAGATATCGCAAGCACTCCAAAATGATGCCCTAGATGTCAAATCAATCCACATCTTTGGTGATTCACAATTGGTCGCTAAACTAAGTCAATGGTATCATACCATGCATTCGCTAAATGAGATACTTCAAAAGCATATAAACATCATGTAGACATACTTTTGACCACCTTTGACCATTACACCCTTCAAACCATCCCACATTCAACCAACAAATTTTACGTTTTGGAGGGGGAATACCATGGCCTACTTAGCTTCCCAAATACCCTGGATTCGTTCCCCTATGTGATTCCAAAATCCACTTTGTCACGTTGTACAAGTTTGAGCTCCAATTTACCTTCTTATTCTACCTCATGATGTTTACTCAATTGGAACATGCTTTACCCTTGACCCAATGAGTGACCTTTGGTACCCAAACAATACTCCGACTACTTTCACCTCTCCATCTTACCTCTATGACCTCACCTCGTAATGGACAACCATCACCTTCCTTACAAAGGTCTCCGCATTCCAACACATCATCCATTCTAGGGGCACTCCTCTATAAGCACCAATGATTTGATGGTATTCTCTTACGATGCCTCACATGTTCTGAAATTCCTTATACCATTAAGGAGGTTCATGATGGAATATGTGGAGGTCACTTTAGTGGCCTTGCTGTTGCTAACCGTATTCTTTTGCCTAGGCTTTATTGGCTCGACCCTTAACTTTGATTAGTTGCAACTATGTCAAACATTTGTGAAATTCCAACAACATTCCAACCTTCATCACACACCTAGTCATGCCTTACTAGGTCACCCGTGACCTTTGGCCCTTCTCTCAATGGAAGGTTTGGATCTTGGATCATGAGAAATCAATCCGCCATTCTTCCCAGTGCCATAAATGGATCATCACTGCTACCGAATACTACACAAAATGACCGGTGGAATCTATACCACTCATCTCCATGAAAGCTGAGAAAATATGCGAGTTCATCAACCATCACATCATTTGTCACTTTGGTGCCCCCTCATCAGCCTCATCACTAATAATGGAAAATAATTCAAAAACAAAACATTGCAGGAAAACTTTGCGACGCCTTTGGCATTCACCACTTTTCCGAGTTTCTCATCACCTTAACTATTTTTTCACAAACCAATTCCTAGGATCTGAATCCACTAACAAAACCCTAAAAAAAATTCTCATGAAAGTGGTTAATGATATTGGGAATGACTGGCATACACACATTCCTTTCACCCTATGGGCATACTACACTAGTTTTCACACCATCCACTTCCACCACACCTTTTTCTCTGGTCTATGTTACCGAAGTTTTTTCTACCTCTTGAAGTCTAGATCCCTTACTCCACATTTCTCTCCATTGATATGCTCAATGATGATGACTTTCGTCAAGACCATTTAGCACAGCTAGAGTTATTAGATGAACATCGTCTTAACACTCTAGATCACCTTCAAGTTTACCAAAAATGTATCAAACGTGCCTATAACAAACATGTCCATGAATGAACCTTCCAAGTTGGTGACCTTGTCCTGAAAGAAAATCAACACGTAACCAAAGCAGAAAAAATTAAATGGGGAAAATTTGCTCCTAATTGGCTTGGACCATACATTATGACTCATACTTATGGATCAGGTGCTTATCGTTTATCTTCACTGATGGTAAACCCAAACCTAAGCCCCTTAACGCCTTGACATCTTCGACCATTCTATTGTTGACTTGTTAGTCCTACCTCACCTTTTGTCTCTTTCCATGCTCATCCCTTGAGCGCTATCCACTTCATACACCTCACCAATGATTAAACAAGAATCATGTGATTACCCGTCACTTGTTACCTTCTCTTGAATATGTGTAGCATGGTGCTGCACATAGCATGATTCTCATGGATACTTTTCATCTACCTTTAGATGAGATCCCATGGTCCTTCCACCTTGCCTTTTGAACAAGATTTCTCTCCTTCACCTTTGTATTTTCCATGAATTCAAATCCCTCCACATGGGGGGGGCCTCTCCTCTCATCCCGGCCGTCTGAGACCCTACTCCTTGAGCCAAAATTCTAATTAAAAAGATGACTCCCTCAAAAGGACATCTTCCTCTCGACTAATCATTGCTACAATAAATAGAATGCTCCCTTGAAGGAAAACTATGCTGATGCTTTCAAAGTGTTAGAAATAGAGATTAAAAAATGAGAGAGAAGTGAAAGCTTCCCACATCAATCAGCTTCACGAAGACCTTAAGGAGTACCATATTATTTATCTCATATAGACTTGCTGCATCGATCAGTCTAGTCTCAACCACAAGTCACAATAGAAATTTTTTATAGTCATGGACTTGCCCATTGTCATCTCAGACCTCTTTCCTGATAGCACATGCTACACTCAAAACATATAAAAAATTAACCACCTTTCATGCACCTTACCATTCTCCACTCCCATTTCCTAAATTACCTCAAGAGACATCTTGGAACTTAGACATCTGGCGATCCTGTGACTACTTTTCACTGTAGATCAATTAATCATACAATACCTTTAGGGTCTTACATTCATCATGCCCTCCACGGTATGATCTACTTGGTATGATCCTACCCAATCAGGTGGCTTTATTGCCCTCTCTTATCTTTTATCCATATTTGTCTATGCTTTGATTACCTTAAACAGGACTTGGTCCTTGATGCTTACCTTTGGGGTAATCTATCTTCTTCTTTTGCCAAAATCACCTATCACCTATATCACTTTACCTATAACCCACCCACACCTAACAGAACTAAACCCAAATCATGCCTCAAACCTATTAAATCATTTTTCATACCTCATCATATTCTTCCCTAGCTCATGGGAGAAATACATCGGCCTGAGGTACCCTTTTCACCGGGACTATGTAGGTAGCACTCCGAGGGCATGGGACCCTTGGAGGTTAGCTCAAACACTCTCTACCCTAACCAATTCATCTTTCATCTTCCTAAAATCACATTTTACCCCTACTTAGTTTCCTTTTTGTATCAAAGAATTAGAAATTAAACCACATACATTACAAGTTGCTTCATATTTTAATCCTCATCACTGCATACATTTCTTAACACTACCATTTCTCTACCATCATCATGCGTAGACTATAACACATCTCAAATATGACCCATATTATCATTCATTGCAAAAAATAATGAATTATAACTTCAACTACTTTAAACACAACCATGCCTAGGACCTAACTCAACCATGCCTAAACAAAATTGACTCCACCATGCCTAAAACAAACCTAACTCAACCATGACTAACAAACCTGACTCTACCATGCCTAAACAAACCTGACTCAATCCATGCCTAACAAACCTGACTCCACCATGCCTAAACAAACCTAACTCAATCCATGCCTAACAAACCTGACTCCACCATGCCTAAACAAACCTAACTCAACCATGCCTCAACACACATGACTCTACCATGCCTAGACAAACCTGACTCAATCCATGCCTAAGACCTGACTCCACCATGCCTAACCAATCTGATTCGATCCATGCCTGAACTGACCTAACTCCCATCATGCCTAACTCACCTAATTTCCATCCATATCAAAACAAAAAATGTAAAAGTCTCATCAAAACATCAATAATCAAGGATCTCATGTATCTCATCATATAAATACATGTGTATCTCAATACAATATACATGGATATCATCCAGTCATGTCTATCTCAATACAAAATGTCATCGGCACATAGGCTAGTCTCATATACAATAAAATAATGAACTCAATACAAAATCAGAGGGTCTTCAGCACGTAGGCCGGTATATGCTCAAAATATACAAAACACTCTCATACATCCTCACTATATTCGGTAGGCAAGCCATGCATATATCAAAAAATGACTACCATACATCAAAAATTAGGAGCCATATATCAGGCATCTCGAGCGGACATCCTCCATATCTGTATATCCTATGTTACCCTCAACCTCCTCGGCCACTGTCTGGCGACCGGCTAAACAGCTCCCCACCCATCAGAGGTGGTGGTTGGGTCCCTACCAGCACCTCACCTGGAGTTGGTCTTCATGCGCTGGTAGCCTCTCCCTATTATGGCCTCAGAGCTTGATGGCCCCCTGTTCTCTCCACATAGTGAGTGTCGGGATATAGTCCTCTCACATCGGTGCCTGCTATGCCTGGTACTCTCCATAAGATAGAAAGTCTATCTCGGCCACCATCAGCTAGTACTAGTAGTATCTGGCCTCACATAGGGCATCTCGTAACCTAAATATAGGAATGGTCTGTGGTGGCCCTATAGGCCTCGGCCCCCATACCTATCCTGTGGGACCCTGTCCTACTCCTTCCTGTGAACTGGGACCCGGTCCCAGTACCTATGGTGGTGCCCCCTACCCCTGTGCATGTATCTGGGCCTGTAATGCCCCAATCTATGCCTGGGTTGTGGCCAACTGGCCCTGCAAACCTACCACCTGTGCCTATAAGTGCCACCACCTGACCATCATCCTCCTCTCCATCTCCATTCCCACCACTGGCCATTTGGGTCTGTAGACTAGCCACCTGTACATATAGCTCTGCTACCTCTTCCTCTGAGCTCGCTAGCTATGTCTGTACCATACCCAACTGGGTAATCCATAGAGTAACCACCTAGCCCCTTGTAGGGTGTCTCTCTACACCATGATGGTGGCTAGATCCAGCTACCCCTAGTCTAGGTGGTATGGCTCGTAAATACACCACCCACCACTATCTGTACCTTTTTGTGACCCCGGCATCATCTATCCACCGGTCCACTGTCTTGCTCCTCCTGCCCTGTGGGCAGTGTCAGCTGTGGTAGAGGTAAGGGCCTCTCCACATCATCTCTCCGGTACGGTGGGAAGGGAAGAGGTATTTCCTGTAATAGCCCAAACTGTCCTTGAATCTGTCCATCAGGATCATCTCGTGCTCCCCGACACAGTGACCTTGTATTCATCTCAATAGTTGGAGCTTAGCTAGCTCCTCATGCATATGCCTTATATGAGGGGAATCCCACATAGGCCCTCCATATAATTTCCACTCTGGACAAACCCTCCAATAACCATAGGAAATAGGCCACATCATGTGTGGGCATGTCTGATCTTTTCTCTCCAATAGCAGGCACCCATCACCTGTATCCCACCCGCACCACTCTCGATGGAAATGCATCTTCTCAGGGCATCCCTACTAGTCGCACACAAACTATGTTCTCATAAGTCGAGCAGTGTAGTAAGAAGGTACATCATAGGTTGAACCTATGTAGCCGCCCATATGCCCATAACTCCCTATATAACTGCATGAGGAATGTTGGCGCCTAGGCAAAGCAGGTCTGATCTATCATCATGTCGTGTAGTACCCCCCATCAATGATCAGAGGAAAACATCCACCCTCTGCATCTAGTAGTGCAAAGTAGCACACTTCCTCCATCAAAAGAACCACTAGCGTCGTCTCCTTCGGATGGGCTAGGTACATCTCTCCATAGAAGAATGGTGGCACTATGGAACAATCAACTCGACCATCCCCTCACCAAACACTGTCAGCATCAACTCCTCCGAAGCCTCGGAGGAGATAGAATAGACCCGACATACCCAATATAGGTAGTTGTAGAATTCTGAACACATCCTCCAAGGTGACAGTGATCTCACCAGTTGGCAAGTGGAACGTGTTGGTCGCGGAATCCCATCTATCGATGAGCGTAACCATCAAACTAGGCTGCCGGACTGCATGCCGATAGCGTCAAACCCCACTGAAGCCCATCGCCTCCACATGTTGCAGCTCCTCAGGGATCGCTACGCCATGCACTGTCATGAGCAGCGGGTGGAACCTCTATCCTACATATGTAGCTGATCTCTCCCCTACATCCAATACAAACAATACATTAATCTACAATTATCACACCCATACTTGCCCCTTTATCATTTCCCAACAACCTATTTTACCCTACCCATCTTAATCACCCAACTTTTGGCACTTTTGGCCCTTTATCTCCCTAAAAACCCAACCAGTGCCAGTTCTCTCTAACTGACCCCGATCACCCCTTAACTGGCATCGATCACCTGTTTAGTGACTGATACCGGTGACACAATACCGACACTGTCCAAACCTGACCGACACGCTGGTCATGTATTGCGGTGAAAAAACCGCGACCCCCAAACCCCCCTTTTCTCAAAACCTTCCCACCCATGTCCCTTTTACCCACCTAAACACACCTACACCTCCCTTATACCTCATCACCTCTCCCGTCCTCTCCCACTTATTTCTCTCCACATTCCTATTTACCCTCCTTTACCCTCCCATTTCCAAATTTTTCTCACCCAAAAACCAAAACCACAAAACAATTTGCAAATCCTCTAATCTATCTAACCAAATACAACTAGAGTTGGATGCTTACCTCATCGTGTTGCTACATCATCTCGGTGGCACATCTGGCCACTGCACTAGTGGCCCTCCTGATCCTTCTCCGGCCTATGCCATCACTAAATCTCCACCCGTGTCTCCAATCAATCGAATCACATGCACCGATCCTATGGACCCACCTCCCACCAACCAATCACCCACCTCTCACTAACCAATCATTTCCACCATTCACACCGCCAACTCAATGCTTTGTTCCACTTTGGAAACTTTCCCTCTTTTCTCTCTCTCTTTTGTCATTTTCTAAATTCACTAAATGACAAATGGATAACAAAAAAACACATTTTTTTATAACAAACCCGACCTAACCAATGTCGGTTCACCTTCACCGGCATCGATTGTGTGCCCTACCATACTCTGGTCGGTTACCCTTGACCAGCATTCGGTCACCTCCTCTCTTCCACAAACCCAACATTTTACCCTATTAACCCCACCCTATCCCTCTTTTTTTTCTACACCTACCCTTTTACCTTGATCATTTACCCCACCTCACCTTTTACCCAAACATATTTACCTCACCTTCTTGACCTCATCCTTTACTACCTCCCTTTGTCCTCCTTTGGGGACTCCTTATTTTTACCCCTTCCCTCGGCCTTACCCATGTCATGACCTAGATTTTTGGCCCTGGACCATCGCTAGTGTCCTTTGACCTCATGTGTTCGCTATACCTTATGGCACTTTTTACCCCATGTTATTGACCTAATGACCTTACCTAACCTATTTTCGTAACTTTTTATCATGACCCTACCGCTTTGGTGTACTGGAACATACCTAAATGTTCTTGCACCTAACCTATGTTGTGTTTCTCCTGACCATATCCTATACCTTGGATACCGGAATCACTTCGACCTTTGTTTGGATAAACCTATCAACCTTAGACGATGTAGAGTTTTCCCGGCTCTTCAAACCCGGTAGTGTGTTGCAGTTTGTATGTGTGCGTGTGTTTGACTGTTGCTACCTTTGACCCTAACCCCATTACCTAGATTGCCCGCATAGACCTTTAACCCTTTTTTCCCCCGTTAACCACCTTCCCCCTTTCTCAACATTTACCTTTTTATCAAACCACTCACCGATTTTTTCCTTCTACCTTGTCAGTTCCTAGTTTGAGAGGAGATCACCTTCACCCACACATGGGGCACCCACATCTTATTTTTGTTAGCATCGCTTACCAATATAAGCTACGCAACAAAAAGGGGGCAAAATGTAGACACTAAAATTAGGTCACACTACCCTTTCATCCCTCGATAAATAAACACCATTGAACACATTCACTTAGCCATGACCCCCTTCACCCCTCTAATATTAATTTAATTAAATTAATTCATTATCCTCACCATATTTATTATTTAAATATCTTAATTTAGATAATGCCCACACTTACACCTCACCCTAAGACCTATTCTTAGTAAGTTGTCATAACTAACTAATACTTACCTAAACCCTAACAATCAATGCCTACATTCCCTCTAACCACATTCCCACATGCTTACAAGAAGCTTTCAGTCTAATCCGTGGGTTAACGACACGAGATCCTAGAAAATCAAGAGGATCTCCCTAGTTTAGTAAAACCTAGGAAATCCCACCTTGACTGACGCCGGTTAAGCCGGAACCTCTGTCGATCACCTTTTAACTCCCAAAACAACCTTATTTTGGAGGTTTGCAAAACTTTGGCACATCCCTCAGAGATATCACATCTTTTTAGAATAATTTTCCGTGAGAACACACATGCAAAGAAGGAGATCAAGCATTTTCTCTTACACAACCATCCAACACTCACTCCAACACTGATTTGAGCTAACCAAGAAAAAAGGAATGCACATGCAGCTCATGCAGAAGATTTCCAGCGTTTGGTGATCCTCAGCAACATTCTACCCCTTACTAGCACCTTCATTCATCACTCACAGGCACCCAGGACCAGATTTCAAATGAGTGGAATAGTTTACTCCTCTGGTTCATCTATTCCATCATTGTATTTTCATTCTTTGTTTCCCTAGCCACCCACTGACCTCCTTGAATACTCACCCCTCCATATACCCGTTAAAACCTCACCAAACCCCATCCAAACAGCCTAATACCTCTTTCTAACCAATCAATTCCTTGTGCAATCATAAGGGAGATCCAGAGCCCATTCTGTGGTATTCCAAGTATTCCACAGTAACCGGCACCAGTTTTCCCCAACTGGTGTCAGTCACCCTTAATCGGCATCGGTCTCTATATTCACCAATACACCCAGAACAGTGACCTATCCACTTATTCCCACATCACCCTTATTCACCTATGATCTGCTTGAGATCTCTATCAGACCTGTAGAGATCCAGAACCAGTTATTTGACCTTCGGATCTTATTTTAACTTAGCCTGTTACTTTAGATCTTTCTTATTGTATTTTGGATGAGATACCCAAATCATTCCAATTACGATAGGATTTACTTTATTACCTATATTAAATTGTTTTAAACAGTGGACTGACAACCGTTTAGGAAGTACCACACTTCCCAGATCTAGCACATGCTAGGAAGTTCACTGCACATATTGTTTAACTCTTTCTGGTGGTCTTGCTTTCCATTACAGGTAGTTCCTCCTAGCTAAAAGGAAGCTCTCGGGATCAACTATGGATTCAGAAGTCATACGCGTGCAACAACCAACCAACCAGCATTTCAACAGGTATTCCTCCTACGCCCGTTACCCTATCTATTTCATCAATATTTCAAAAAAATGTCTAAGAATTAGGTGAAACAAGTACATGTATCTCTACAAGAGTATCTCCTCTTCCCATATCTCCTACTGGATCTGCCTGAGTACACTAAATTTTTCCTCCAAACTACACCAGCAGATCTCACATAACTAGGAACTACTGCATCTCTGAATTGTGACCAAGTTCTTTGTGGATTTTTAAACAAGACCTCTCACATGGGTCTACCAGATGTGCAACTAAGATTGTGCACGAGGAAGTAAGTTTGTCTCTCCATCACTACATAATCTATGCAAACATGAAGATGACCTCCTCTACAATATCTAGATCTACATGGATCAACAATATAATATGATCTCATGGATCTACAATACAAGACTAGATCTACATAGATCTATAATACAAGACCTCACCAACATGTGGATCTACAAGAAGAAATGTTATGTGCTTTGCATACAATGAAAGCCATTACAATGAGAAAATAAATATACAAAGGAAATACAAAGCCTACTATTTCCTTCTATCCAACTCCTCTCCATGGAGTCTTTGTCTTCATGTAACTTGTTCCTTTTTCCTCTTCTTCTTCTTCGTCTTCATCCTCTCAATATCGATGAATCAAGGATCTAATCCAATCCTTCTTTTTTTCATTCATCCCACTTCTAAACCCTAGCTTTCATGCTTATATGGGCGTATATAAACTTAGGGCACTTTAGCCATGCAATTACATCCAATAAATCTACTTTAATGCTAAAGATAGATTTAATTCCTGAGAGTTAATTAAAACATCGTCGCACAAGTAACTGGCATCGGTTAGCCTTAACCGCGGCTGGTTCCCACTTGCTCTGACCGATGTCTGTCATGTCTGACCGATGACGAGTTGCGGTATTTTCTAGCAAGTTTCCATTTCATGCTCAATGAAGCTATTTAGCTCCACAATCTAACAAAAATCCATGTCTTAAGTCTATTTGACAGACTCGGGCAGGCTCTAAAATGAAAAAAGAAGGGTCGGGGAAGGAGGCCGAGCAATGTCAGAAGAACCAAAAGCTCAAGGAGAGAAGCGGTGAAGGGTTCAAAGTTTTTTGGGCTTGAGGACCGTTCAGGAAAGAGTCTAAAATTAACTAAGTATGAAAGAGCCAGTGGAGAGAACCACGTTTCCTAATGACGCTTCTCCAAAGATGAATCCATAAAGGGAGGCTCAAACAAGCACTGCATCTCCACATGTCCCAGGCCAGAGCGAAGGCAGGGTCAAATGGTCAATAGAGTCAAAGAGGTAGCCAAGGTGGGTCTAAAAAATTGGTTAAGTATAAAGTGAAAGCGGAGGTCGCCAAGTGTCATCTTGGCACATCTCCAAGAGTTAGCCCCAAGGCGAAGACTCAAACTCGCACCAGTTCGCCATGTAACCTCGGGCCTAAAAAAGGATAAAAGGGACCATTGAAAAGTCCACAAACCTACGGAGGCTGCCAAGTGTCAAACTCGACACTCCTTTAAGGGGCAAATTTTTGAATCCAGTTTTCAAGCGAGTGCCAAACTGCCCACATGTCCCAGGTCAAGAGATGTGAGACCCCTTTAGGCAAAATACTTGGCCAAAAGCATAGAAATTGGGTAGGCAGCGGAGGAAACACCACGTGGTAAGCCTAAACTAGCAGCGCTAAAGCGGGCCATCGGGGGAAAGTTGTTTTTTTTACCCTTTGTCATCCCAAAAGGATAAAAAGTTGTGAAATGGGATGCAACCCTGCCCAGGGAAAAATTTAATGTTCGAGCCCCAACTCAAGGAAAGCGGAGAGATGGAGGGAAAAGGTGAAAAAATTCCTTTTAACAAAAAGGCACAGAGGGAAAAAATTGAAGCACACCTCCCCAGCCAACCAAAGGGTGCCACATATCCAAGCAGAGCATTAGGGCCGCAGGGATTTTCTGAGTCTTGCGGAAAGCGGGAAAAATATCAAACACACAAACCCGATTCAGCCCTATTCTAGTTGCCACATGCCCCACATTAAAAGGAGACCCATTTATCAAACTGTTTTCCCACCCATTTGTACGGACCCGATACAAACTTCGAAGGGGCATATCTTTTGACTCAGGGCTCGAAATATTGAAAATCTTATACCGTTGGAAGGTGTCTTGATGCCCTAGATGCCATGGAAACATAAAAAACCATTTTTTGAAGGCTATGGTAGGTGAAAATTTGGAAAAAAATTCTTCTGGGCCCATTAACACAGAATTTGATCTCTTTAACTACTAGATCTGATTCGATTTGATCCACCGGGGTGCCAGAATCGACAGATTTCGGGTGGATTTGAAAGGATCATTGATATTTAGTGGTTGAGGTTTCAAAATGGGATTCAATGTATATCTCGTGGTGGTTAGAGCAGGATTTGATTTCTTCCTTATTCTCTCTCCCATTCTTTCTATATATTGTAACAGAGGGGCACATTAAAAGGGGGTTCATTTTTCCTCTCTCGCCTCTCCTCCTTTTCCTCCCGCACAGGGTCAAAAATGGAATCTAAACCTCCTCCCCTACTCTGTAAATGGAATTTTTTCCTCTTTCTCATGAATGATATTCTGTATAAACTTTTGAAGCAATTAAAAACGTGTTTTTTTGATGCATTTGTCCCATCCTTTGCTCTTTTTGGTTGTTTCTTCTTTCCTCTCTTCATCATAGGGTACCTATGCATGTTTTGGATGTTCTTTTGCAGATATGGGAGCTATGTTTGTTGGGTTTGAAAAATTTCCTGTGTGAATCTGACCTTTGGCCTGTGATGTAGTTATTCATCCTCTCCATTGCTCACCTCCCTTCATTTCATGGCAGTTTGGTTAGATGTTCAACAATTTTCCTTCTCTGGTGTATCACTGTTTTTAGTGTAGGCTTTATTTTCCTTGTTTTCTTTCTCTCCATGTCTCCTTAGATAGTTAGATTAGGATTAGGTTAGCTCCCCTGCACTAGGATAGCTTGTGGCAGGTAGTTTAGGAAGAGAAAACCAGCCTTCTCTGGAGAGTTATCCCATCTACAAAGTCCCACACTTTGGGGAAATCTAAATGTTATGTGGATCACACCAAATGAATCTGCCTTAGAAAATTAGATCTATAGAACTCATTTGGGGTGCTGTGATTTTTCCCTAACAGTTTTGGCATGCCCGATGGGACCAGAGGTCTTCACCTTATTTCATCAATTTGATGTGTTCTTGGTGGGATTCAGTCTTTTGAGGCACATGTAAGCACATCTAGCAACTCCATCTAATAAAAAAAAAACCCATTCTCTGAGTTTCAGACCTTTTCTATCCATTTCCACTCATTTTCATCCATTTTCTTCTTCCATCTCTTTCATTTTCTCCCATTCCATGAGGTTGTGCAATCATGAATCCATTCCTTTCATTGTACTCACACTTACAGGCAATGCAATCCACCTCCAATGCATTTCTCAACTCCCCCAAATCAGCATTATAATCAGATCCAAGACCATTATGCTTACCCATATGAATAGATTCAAAGTTAGTTTGGCCATGGAGCTTATCAAGAACAAGGGGATGCATACAATGGTGACAGTTATGCGGAGAATGTTGGTTTGCTGGAGAATATCCAAAAAAATGGAGGTTGACATGGTTCAGTCAAGGGGCATAGCACAAATGAAGGCATTCGAGATTGGTTACAGGGCACCTTGTCCATGGGAAGGCCCTTTTCCAAGATGTTATAGCCCTCAAGAGAATCTTTACTTCATGGTTGAAAATGTTTGCCCCAACTTGCACAATGGACTAAGGATATAAAGGCTTATGAGTTAGAGTCAAGCCAACCTCGTCAATGGGTAATTCCAAACATCACATAGATTTTCTTTTTTCTCTTTCTCAAGCAGCACCATCTCAACCCAAGCTCCATTTTCCAAACATCCCAGTTGCTGCCTCTAAGAGATTGATTCCATTTCTTCATTCCCTAGTCTTCCACCCCATTTCAATTCTTCTCCCCCTTTCCTTTCCCAAGAAATCATTCCCTTCAAAGAAAAAAGAAGTTTCATATCCTCCCTCCACACCACTAACAATTGCAAAGCTTGTTGAACCCCCAACCTGCCACTCCTTTTGCTCTCCCAAGTCCATGTTGGGAAAAAGACTCAAGAATCCAATCAAGGAGAACAACAAGAAGGGGAGCCCAATGGAGAAGAAATGATAGACAATCTGAAGAGTTGGGCTACCAAATTTTGGGTTTACAAAGATCCCTTTGATGTTCAATACCAATAGAGGAGGTCAAGGTTGAAGAGCCAGTGGTGGCTGAGGCTGAATTTGTAGCGGGAGAGGAGCAAGAACAAGAATGCAGTGTACATGTTGGCACTCTATTTGAATAATCAACCATGCAAGAAGATGAACAATCAGCTCTAAGTCTCAATGAAGAGGAGCAGATGGAAGAAATCAAATCAAAGTTTGTAGTGGAAGAAGAAGAAAGCATCATTGGAGATTCCTTGATTTCATTCGAAAGGACTGATTTGGTTGATGAAATCCATCATGGAGGAAAACTCTAAAAGAGACCTTGCAGTCCCAACTAGTCTGATAGAGCAGCAGATTGAAGATTTTGACTTGTCAAACTCCATGCTAGAGGGAGATGTCACTTAAGGGAAAGATTGTCTTCAAGCAGCAGTGGAAAGAAAAGCTGCTCCAAATCCAAAAAGAAGAGGAGTGCATTCCAGCTGTGAAGGAGAAAAATGTAGATCCAAAAGCTTTGAGCACAAAAGAGGCCATAGAAGAACCTCCAGTTCTTCCTCTCACCTTATCTCTCTCGAACTCTAATGTTGAAGAAGAGTTCGATATTTCAAACTCGATGTTAGAAGATGGAGGAAAAACATGGTGGAAAAAATTGCAGGTCAAGAATACACCATGAAAGAGGTTGAACATTTGCAGTAGGACAACAATGAGGTAATGTATTTGTCCATTTTGGAGGGACTATTTTTGATGGAGAAGAACCGGTTGATTTTCTCTATTGTTTTTCTCCTTCATCATCCACCTTCCAAGCACATAAGCCTGTTGTCATGGAGGAGAACTTTCAATTGCAACAGTCTGCATATTATGGAATCTCTTCTGAATCAATTTTGGGAGATTTAAACCTTCCATTCTCTTCACAGAAGGAAGAAGAGAAAGGGCAGAAAAAGTTCCACCATTTCTTCCACACCATCCATTCAAGAAGGTCTACAAGAAGACTCCCTTATTGGAGTAGATAATTCAGAGTTATTGGTGCATCTCCAAAGGATCATACCCTTGCCCAATTAGGTACTTGGCTTCATTAGAGCCAAGGGATAAGCCAAAACTAGTCATGCCTACTCTACGGCATGAGGATGAGCATGAAAGTACCAAGGGTCATCATCAACACCTTCCATAAGTCTAATGTAAGTCATCTTGAGGAGTTATTTCCCATTAATGCTGATACCTTGATGATTTGGATGGGAATACAGGGTCAGAGTCACTTTTTCACTCATACTGACAGCTATATTTACTGTCAAATCATTTACATGGTTGCCTCTCTCAAGAAAAGGGAAGCTACTTCTCTCTGCCAATTGCAGGCTTTGTTTAGAATTCTTTCTCTCTAGTTAATTTAGGAGTAGGAGTATATTTTTATTTCAGCAGAAGAAGTGCTTATTCACACTTTGCATGTCTCATTTGAGGGCATGTATGATTTGGTCTTTGTATATAATTTTTTGTCCGCATTGCTCCAAAGATGCATAAAGCCAGGCTTTTCAGTATTCATAGAAAGAAAACTTCTAGTTACCATTAATAGCTAAGAAAAAAAAATGCAGATTCACTAGTAGTAAAAATTATGCATTGGTATACATACATGGTAAACAGGGGTAGTAGTATGGGTATGACTAATTATTTTTTTAATGAAATTTGGTGGGAGGTGAAACAGGATAAATTTTGATTATACCAAATCTTTGAGAACTTTTACAAAAATGCAAAACTTGAACAGCATAATGTTTTCAGAGTAGCTAGGATGTTCATTTAACCAAAATATGTGCTTCAATGGAGGCCCAGATCAGCACTTTTCACACAAAATTCAAGGATCCAAAATGAAGGCTCAGATTGGAAAACTTAACTAAACATTATCTATATATGTTTCATCATGCCTAAGATACCCTCAAAGGCTAACAAAACAATCTTATAGTCATGCTAGGAGTCAAAGTGAGTTTAAATTTGTTTATTTCACTATCAAATGAAAGCTCTTCTGATAAATGAAATCACAAATGCCACCGAACTATCACAAAGGATAAGATCTTGTGTGATTCACACAAATTTTAATGTAAGAATGCAATGGGAACAAGAAGATCTACTTGCAGACATTCAGAAACGAAGAATAACACAAATTTTTTCCCCAAGAATAACACATAATAACTCCAATTTGGTTAAAATTTATCAGCAAGGGAAAGCTTCTCAAACAATCTCAGAGCTTTTCAATGGTTGTACACTTGCAACGACCTTAACGTGATCAAATATAACAAAAAAAGGGGAATAAACAATATTTTTCAGATAGTTTTCTCAGAAAGATGGGCTCTATCAAGATTTTTCTCTTAGGAAATTAGTTTCTAACTCCTAATACTTTTGCATTCACAAAATACCAACCTCCAATCCTTTTCACAAGAAAAACATGTCTATTTATAACATTTTACAACAGGGCCTTTTCCCCCCAAAAAATAGAGACATTGAGTGTACCAGTGCTCACCATGATCTCGATCACAATTCCCAGAATCAGATCCATAAAAATTTTTCAAGTGCTCAAGGGGTGGATCTCTTCAAATATCTCCCCACATTCAACTCCTTCCTCTGGTAGATCACTTTTCCCTTTACTCGCCAACCACTTCCGCCCCTAATCTGTCAAATATGGTTCTTTGCGTGCCCGAGGAGAAGAAATGGAAGATCATATCGAGCCCAAAAGATCAGGTCTCATCTAAATGGTAAAAGATGTCCCCAGATTTTTTTTCACCAAACCTAGACTACCAACAAGTCATTCACGTTCCAAGGAAAGAAAAATCAAGCCGAATCCGACAGTCTGATTTGCATATTAAAGGTGAGAGGGCATTTACAGACCTTCCCCACCAAACTAGGATGCCATATTAAAGTTCCTCTTCATTTGGCATGCAGGAGACTCCAAGAAATGATAAAAAAAAAACCACAAGAATACGGATCCCCAGGAGCTCTGGAGTGAAGAATGATGGAAAAAATCAGATACATATGCACAACTGTTGTTGATTTCTACTTTGCATTTGGACCGTCCACGTGGGAGATCCAATTCAGAGCGAGCCTACGAATTCCCTTTTTCTTTTTTTCAACTTTTGGAAAAATGTAAAATTTTTCACATTTTTCTCCGTGCCTCCACCCTTGAGAAATGAGCCTAACACATGTCCTAAGGTGGGGTCCCAAAGGAACCGTGGCTAAATTCTACCATTTCACCTCTTTTTTTGGAAAAGGGAAAATTTTCCAAGTTTTCCCCAAAGCCCCCGCCCTTGAAAAATGGGGCCTGACACGTGTCCTAATGTGGGTCCCATTAGAACCATGCTTCCCTTTTTACTTTTAACTCCTTTTCCACAAAAGGAAGATTTTGCAATTTTCCTCCAAGGGTCCGCACCTCCGCCATTAACTGGAGCAAGTTTTGACTTTTCTCTATCAGGCCCGCGGGTCATTTTGATGATTTTAGTCATTTGAATATTAAGGGGAAAAAAAATCCAAGTTACCCCCCGATGGCCCAACCTCCTTGCCTTTTGACATTTTCAACACCAACTTTGACCTCCTTCTTTTCGGGATTGCGGGCCATTTTGAGATTTTAATCCTTTTGATGACAAGAGGAAAAAACCCAAGTTACCTCTGATGATCTGCTTCCCCGCCCCTTTGACTTTTCAAACTGCTACATATCACAATGGTGCATCTTGAGATGTTCCCCAAAATTTGAGACCTTGGATGAGCATGGGCTCGCCACATTTCTCGGGCCCTTTAAGAAGTTGCTGAAAAATTTGAAGGAAAGAAGACCCAGCTGAGACCCTCCACGTGTCATTATGGCGCAACTTCAAAAACCTTAAAGCTTCAAAATGATTTGGCAGGGGCGCACTTCCATTTTAGAATTTTACCCCATTTTTTCCAAAAGGGAAAAACATGCAACTTACCTCCAAAGGTCCGCATCTCTGCCATTATCTTTGCCATGTATCCTCCTGCGGGGTCAAGACAAGACTTTTTTTCCTGTCACTTAAAAATTTTCTTTAATCAAAGCCTGACGAGGCCACGGGGTGGTTTCAAAACTTTTTCCAAAGTAGCCAAAAAATATCAAGTTGATAAAACTAACCCACCATGCCCCCATCCAATTAGAAGAAGCCATGTAAGCACTAAAAGAACCAATAAGATTTGAGCGGAGCTACGGGACCAAATTTTCCTTTTTGCCAAAAAATCAAAAAGTGATAAGTTAAATCATTTTCCCATCATCCCATAACCAACCAAAAGAATCCACGTGACCTCTGAATGCTGAGGAATAACTTTGACAAGAAAAAGACACCCGTTAGATCGTCAAAATACAAAAGATCACCATTCGCGCCCAGAACCAGATTTTTTCGCTAAGGATGAAAATTCTTTTGAAACAAAAATAAATGAATCATAGTTCTGAGAATTTATTTCGACCATGGATTTGGATTTTCAAAGGCATACAAATATAGATTAACCATTCTCAAGCCTCCATGGTCGAGGAAAAATAGGAAAAAATGATAGAGCCCGTGGATTTTAAAGAACTTAGGAAAAAAACAAGGCAAACGTCGGAGACTTCTTCAAGGAGGGACATGAAAAATGGATTATGCAAACAATTTCGAGGTATTCAAAAAAAATTTAAAGGCTTCAAAACATCCACATCGAGAGATAATTTTTTTCACAACACGTAAATCAAAGGAAAATAATGGTAAATGAGGCAGAGACAAATATGAGCAACCAACAACAGCTCTTCGACTTGAGGATGGGCACTCCCTATGAGTGCCACAAGAAAAAAGGTTAGACCAAGTGCCAAAATATCAATTGGGCCAATGGATTTATCTTGAAAAGTGAAGAAATAGATCCATCTCCCGAAAATGAAAAAGAGAAACCAACAAAAATAGGTCACCAAGGGACCAGGATGAGCAAAAACATAAAAAACAGGAAACAAACAAGCAACTATACACTGTACAAAAGATGTTTTACCCCTGATTTAGAGAAAACAATCAAGGAAAAATTTCAAGTGCTTGTCATCCTGGATATGACCATGCCAAGAGGTTCTGATATATTTTCATCAATTGGAACTATACCTCTTTTTCTTCTCTGTTTAGTTTGTAAAACCATCCATTTTCTCTGAAGCTCCTCCATTGTGTTTAAGTCAAATTATTTAACATTTTTTAAGGCTGAATCATAGAATAATTTCCCAAAAAAACAACATACTTAGGAGCTTATGCTTTCAAACAATTTTATACTCCTTGAAATCCACAAAACTCACAAACTTGTTAAGATCAACATCTGGTTGCAAAACTTCATAAGATGCATTGCTTGGGTCTTTAATCAAGTAAAACATCTTCTTCTCTCCATATAATTTCACCAAGGTTTGCCTTTAATGGGGATAGTGGCATAAGACATGTCCATTTTCACACTAACACCAACACTTTCTACCCACTTTCTTGACAACAATATCCCCCACTTGGTAGGGCAATCAATAATCACCGCATCAAGTTTTAAGTTCCTTCCAAGATAAGATAAAAGTTGCACAACCAGAATCTTTGACACATCCCACCACAGGAACCCTCTCGAGAGTCCATGGAAGTGCACTACCCATATGTTTTTTGTTACTTTTATACCTAATTCATTCATGACCTCAAGAGGCATGACATTACATGAAGCTCCAAAATCAAACATACAGTTATGTAACAACTTGTCTTTGATAACTAGGGTAGTGAAGAATGGATCCACATTCATCTGGGATTTAACCAAAGAAGTTCCTAAATAAACCTTTGGTGGTTCCCCCGACTCTTCCAACACTTGTGGCTTTTCCAACACTACAATAGTAAGGGGAATCCCAACCCTATTTACATCTCTGTCCTGTGTGATCTCTTCCTCTTTGAATCCTAAGTATTCAAAATCCCTCTTCTTGTGCTCAGGGATCCTAAGCAGCTCAACAACTGGGATAGGAATTTTGATTTGACTCAAAACTTGGGCAATGTCATATGGAACAAATTTGGGTAAAGCAGCACTAGGAGAAATATTTGCAAATTCATTAAATGGAATGGGATTCTTTTCAGTTTGGGCATGGGGAGGAACACAGGTTTTGCTTAGGGAAACAAGCTCTCTGCCAGATACATTTTTCTTCGGGGTTTCTTTGGAAAGCAATGGAAATTTTGACTTGGCTTGTGGCCCCTTGGAAACTTTACTTCTAGTATTGTGCTCCTTTTCGTGGGAAACTATAACATTCATTAATGGCAGCCTATCTTCTTCTGAATGAACTCCTCCATCACAATTTTTAATCATTAATGCCCTCAAGTATTCAAAATCATTAGTGGCCAATTCAAAAGCTTGTACAGTGTCTACTTCTAAAGTGTGAGAGGGAGGAAGAATAGGTACCCGGTTGATGCAATCCCAAAAACAGCAACAGCTCTAGCACTTGTTACCTCATTTGAAGTTGCTTCCCTTGGTGAACTTGTAGGGATCTCCATCATGCAGGCATCATCATCAATTTCATCATCTGTTACTTCTTCAACCTCTTTCTGTTGAACACATGGAGCATGAGGCATAAAACACATGTCACACTAGTTAATGACATCTATCTCCTCCACAACACCAACTCTGGCATTCCAAAGGATCAGGTACCATTCTATTATCCCTGACTTGGGATTATTTATTTCCAAATCCAATAGCTCCCTTGCCTCTATCATTAGATCTTTGGTGATTTGTAAACCTGTCTTGGCCTTATGGCTTGTGCTAACCTTGTGAACTCTACCCAACTCCCTTTTTTGCCTGGGCTAATTTGTATGATATTTCCTTGACAGCCCCTGCCAAAGTTTTTACAACTTCCTCCAAATCAGCAACCTTACTTGTTTGAGGATTTTCTGGGTTAATTAGTTTTACACCCTCCCTTTTTGGAGGTTTTCCAATTTCCTTGATGTTGTTCCCTATTTTCAAAGTCATGGTGAATGTCTACCTCAAATTAATAGGGTTTTTTTCCCTCAAGTAGTAAGCACCCTCTTTATCAAATGCATTTGAATATTTGATCAAACATGATTCATCACATGGCCTTATCCTAATAGGCAATCTCCTCAAGGTCTTATTAAACCTTATGTTGAAATCATGATTTGACTCATTAGGATTCTTCTTTATGTTTTCAAATTATGACAGGAGAAATCTAGGGTCAGTTCTGTCACCATACTACAATCTAAATGCATTATTCATCTCGGTCTAGGAATCTATGGAACTATCTAGCAAATTTTTGTACCAGTCCCTGACATCTTCTTCCAAAGTATGGATAAATAGTTTGATATATACATCTTCATGTTCAATCTCAAATTCTTCCATCATATTGATAAAAAGCTTTAAATGTTGATCACTAGTTATGGCATTATTTCCTTGGAACTTTGGCAATCTATTTCTCACATCCTGGGGAACTACATTTGGGTAACCATCCATCTCTGTAACATTTATAGGACCAAATGTGTTTACAACAAAAGGGGGTCTGGGTGGGGGCACGACCATGTTGTTTTGAGGAGGTGACCCTAGAGGGGAGATAAAATGATAAGGGGCAGAGGGTCTTTGAAACATAGGAGTATAACTTTCAAAATGGGTATCCCCTAAAGGCCTTGTTTCTTAGAAAACCCTATCTACTTCTAAAACAACAGGGGAAGAATGAGAAGCAAACTTTTCAAAATCAAATGAAGGCCCCTCTCCAATTGGAGAATTCAATTCCACAAAGAGGCTACCTGATTCAGAAGCACTTGAATTGCAGTCTTCAATAATAGGTCGATCACTTTCATCAATGGAGATCCCTTTTCTTATCTGCTGATCTCCAACAACTCTCTAGGATTTTCTTCCTTCTGATTTTGCTTTTCCTAGCTCTAGAAATAATTTCCTAGCAAGATCCCTAGAAAAGAAATACCTTCTTCCTTCGAGCTTTGCAAAGGTTAGTAACAAATCTTACTTGATAGAGTTTAAGACACTGATATTCATTAAGAATCAGATCAACAGGGATTCGCCACTAAATATTTCCACCTTAGTTGTGCAAATGCACTAAATATGATCTGTCAAATGTCTGTCAACACTAGAAACTGGAAATGGAAAGATTCTGAATTTTCTTTACCCAGATTTATCAATGAAAGCTAGTGCACTGGGTGTGGAAACTGAAAGAATTACACACAGCACTTGGAGCATTTAAGAAGTGTTTTACCAGGGTCTGAATATGAACTACAATCACTATGTCCCTAGAAATGGCACCAGTAAGCTGTTGTTGATGGGACAAATAGATACGAACGGGAAACATATCAACAAATCTATCTCAACAACTCAAATTAGATCCCCAGAAATGGTGCTAGTAAGGTGTTGTTGATGGGCCAAATGGATGTGAATGGACAAAAAATCAACAACTCAATGAAACTCCAAATTAACAATTCCCCGGCAACAGTGTCGGTAAGGTGTTGGTACCCAAATTGATTCTCCCTCAGAAGCTGAGCAACATCACAGTTTTGGCAGGAAGCTTAGAGGCAAGCAGAACATGTAGTGTGTTGTTTTGTAGCCGAGGATGAAATTCAGCTTGCTCTTTGTCACTCAAATTTAGAGAAATGGGTAGCACACTCAAGAGGATTTTATCTATCCTCGCTACTTTATGGTTGTGCCTTTCAACCAGGGTGAGAGGACCCTTTTGTAGCCTGTTTTTTATGGAGGAGATGGAGATGTCCTTCCTTATGAAGTATTAAGAAGACCTTGAAGAAAATATGATCAATGCAACAAAACCTAACTCTCACGAGTTGTCACTCTAGATAATGGAGATATTTTCTAGGCAATTTTCAGGTTTACACTCTACAGTCAGATTGCATATTAATGGTGAGAGACGTTTACAGACCTTCCCCACCAAACCAGGATGCCAGATTAATGTTACTCTTGATTTGGCGTGCAGGAGACTCCAAGAAATGATTAAAAAACACAATAATACGCATCCATAGGAGCTCTAGAATGAAAATGGTAGAAAAATCAAATATAGATGCACAACTGCCATTGATTTCTACTTTGAATTTGGACCATCCACGTGGGAGATCCAATTCAGATCAGGCCTGCGGGTTCCCTTTTTCATTTTACAACTTTTGGAAAAATGTAAAATTTTCTCATTTTTCTCTGCACCTTTGCCCTTGAGAAATGAGCCTGACACGTGTCCTAAGGTGGGTCCCAAAGGAACCACGGCCAAATTCTACCATTTCACCTCTTTTTTGGAAAAGGGAAAATTTTCCAAGTTTTCCCCACAACCCACCCTTGAAAAATGGGCCTGACACGTGTCCCAATGTGGGTCCCAGTGGAACCACGCTTCCCTTTTCACTTTTAACTCCTTTTCCAAAAAAGGAAAATTTTCCAATTTTCCTCTGAGGGTCCGCACCTCAGCCATTGATTGGCAAAAGTTTTGACTTTTCTTTATCGAGCCCGCGGGTCATTTTGATGATTTTAGTCATTTGAATATCAAGGGGAAAAAATCCAAGTAACCCCCGATGGCCCGCCTCCCCACCTTTTGACATTTTCAATGCCAACTTTGACCTCCTTATCGGGCTTGTGGGCCATTTTGAGATTTAAATCCTTTTGATGACAAGAGGCAAAAACCTAAGTTACCTCCGATGATCTACTTCCGCACCCCTTTGACTTTTCAAACTGGTATGTGTCACAATGACGCATCTTGAGATGTTCCCTAAAATTTGAGACCTTGGATGAGGGCGGGCTCAACACGTGTCTCGGGCCCTTTAAGAAGTTGCTGAAAATCCTAAGGAAAGAAGACCCGGCAGAGACCTTCATGTGTCATTATGGTGCAACTTCAAAAACCTTAAGGCTTCAAAATAATTTGGCAGGGGCGCGCTTCCGTTTTAGAATTTTACCCCATTTTTCCAAAAGGGAAAAACATCCAACTTACCTCTGAAGGCCCACATCTCCACCATTAGCTTTGCCACGTATCCTCCTGCGAGGTCAAGGCAAGAGTTTTTCCCTGCCACTTAAAAAATTGCTTTAATCAAAGCCTGACGGGGCCGCAAGGTGGGTTCAAACCTTTTTCCAAAGTAGACAAAAAGATCAAGTTGAGAAAACCAACCCACCGCACCCCATCTAATTAGAAGAAGCCACGTAAGCACCAAAAGAACCAATTAGATTTGAGCGGAGCTACATGACCAAATTTTCCTTTTTTCCAAAAAAAGTAAAAAGTGATAAGTTAAAGCATTTACCCGCCATCCCCTAGCCAACCAAAATAAGCCATGTGACTTCCAAACGTTGAGGAATAACTTTGACAGGAAAAAGACACCCGTCAGACCCTCAAAATATAGAAGATCACCATTCGTGCCCAGAACCAGATTTTTTTGCTAAGGATGAAAATTCTTTTGAAACAAAAACAAGTGAATCATGGTTCCGAGCATTTCTTTCGACCATGGGTTTGGATTTTCAAAGGCATACAAATATAGATTAACTATTCTCGAGCCTCCATGGTCGAGAAAAAATAGGAAAAATGACAGAGCCCTCAGATTTTAAAGAAATTAGGGAAAAAACAGGGCAAACTCGGAGACTTCATCAAGGAGGGACATGACAATGGATTCTGTAAACAATTTGAGGCATTCAAATGAAGGTAAATGCTTCAGAACATCCACATCAAGAGATAAAATGTTTCACAACACGTAGATCAGAGGAAAATGATGGCAAATGTGGCGAGACAAATCTGAGTACCAACACAAGGAATTGTAGTTTATTGATGATGATAGATGATGAAAATGATGAGCCTCTTTATAGTGCCCACTTCCCTTTGACACCTTTTGATACTAATCTTGATATTGTTGATTACATTATGAACATTATTATGGTTTTGATTTAGTATGATGTTGGATGTTGGACCATGGATTATTGTTGATCTTGATTTGGTTATGATGCATGATGATTATTAGAGACACTTCATATGTGGATGATGATATACTATTTGACATGGATATATTTTGAATGTTGTTCGGACATGTAATTTTTGGATATTATGAGAAAACCTAGAAAATGGACATTATATGATGATGATATAGTTGTTGATATAAATTGTAAGTGATATTGTTGATTTCCTTGATGTTGTTGTGATTCATATGTATAGATGATTTTGTGATTATATTTATATCATGTTGGATGTTCTGATATGGCCACAAGGCCGAAGGAGGTATTTGTGTTTTGCAGGTTAAAATATCACAATAAACATCAGGGGATTGGAGACCAACCACATTGGAATTCTAGATGAATTCAGCAAGGTCACCATGGCAACATGTTTTGTGTGTGTGTGTGTGTTGTTTTGTTAGGGATTCCCATGGGGGGATTACCTTTGAATGTGACCAAGGGGCTTTGTGTATTTTATTATTATGGTTCCTTTTTATTATTGTTTGCATGTGTTTATTTTGTGATGCATTTACCCCTTTTATTATTCTTTTAATTGTGGAGAATTAATGTGAGTAATCATATTGTTAAAATAAATAAATAAATAAAATTTGCGATATAAGAAAGTAATTATAGAGGTTGTTGGTTTTTGTATTAAATGTGGTAAGTGATGTGTAAGAGTTGTGTAAGTCAGATTTTAGAGTATGAAACACTCCACCTCCTTGGAAATTTGAATTTTTCCTTGGAGTCTGTTTTTGGAGGCTTGTGGGACAAGTAAAACTTGTCCCATACCTCTTAATTTTATTTACCAACCATACCTATTTGGAGGGTTAAATTTAGACTTTTACAATGCATTTTGGGAAGACAAATTGTAAGTTTTAATTGCACTCTTCTTACATTTTATTAAATTTAGTCCTTTGGGTGTGGGCTTTTTGGAGTGTGTAAGTTTATTTGTCATATTATTTACCCACCTCTTTATTGTGCATTGGAGAATGAATTTGACTTTTGTGTTGGAGTTGAGGATGTGTGATGTGGCATCCTACATGGATCTAACTCATCCTCTTCTTTTCCCTCTTCTATAAAATTGAAACTCTTTGCTTTGTTTTGGGTTGTTGAACTTTTGCATACTTCATTGGGGGCGAATTTTCCTTGGCTATTTTGGAGCTCTTGTTGATTTTGGAGGATATTGGAGATAATTTCATACTTGGGCATTGCTGATTTTGGGACTGTATTTTTGACATTGAAAGCTTGTTGTGTTGGAACAGAATCTACCATGGAGAGGTAGGAGCTTAGCTCTTCATTTATGCTTTTATTTCTTTATGTGTTTGTGTGAATGGTGAATGTTTGTGTTTTTATTGGTTGTTTGTGGTAGACTTCCATAGGAATGGTGTAGGAGAAGGCTATGGGGAATCCATGTGGGGGGGCATAATGGACTGCTAGTGGCATCATAATTCTTGTGGAGGGATTTTGGGATTGGGATCCACCATGGAAAAGAAATAGCTTGCATTTCTTACTTTGTGGGGGGCATAAGGATATGTGAGATGATTTATATTGGCAGTTTATTACAGGTGGATACCCAATTCCCATTGGGAGGCATAAGTAGCTTCCCCCATAGTTCTTGCTCCTTTGGCTTACATGATGAAGCCTGAGTTTTGTGTGATGTTTTCATGCAGTTGTAAACTGCTGTTTTGCTTGAACTGTGTTTTTAATTTGAATTGTGCATGTTGAAAGATTGTTGTGTGATGTGGAATCCCGTTGTTTCCATGTGTTGAAATACATTTATTATTGCATTGTGGATGGGGCTTGGGGGCCAATGAAGAAGGATGGCTTATCCTCTTCATTAGATGTCTTGGTTGGGTGGAAAGTGTTGCCTTTCCCCTGCCTTTGTTGTGATCCAAAAGGAGAAATTCATGTTGTTGTTCTGGAGCTGGGAGAAATACAGTTTAACAGTACCTTGTGTAATAAAATCTCATTGTAACCCTTTCCACTTCAAAGTGGATGAATGTAATATGTTTTGTGAAGAAAAGATGTTTGTATTTGGTTATGAAAGATGTAATTCGAATTTTGAAAGAGACACACTTTGTTTCTGGGTTTTGAAAGAAAGACATGTATTCTATATGTTGTATTTTGAAAGTATATGGAAAAAAAAGAGTTATAAAAGATTCAGTAAATTAATGGAAGTTGTCTTACCTTGTTCAACATGGCTTTGTTATATTTAAACTTTGTATTTGATATCTCGGTTTGGAAAATTGGAAGAAAGAAATACGTTTGAAAAAAAAAAGTATTAATTTGTTTTGTGAAATGAATGATTGCAAAATTTAGAATCTACATTTTGGATTTTTGCACAACTAGATGTGGAACAACTTAACATTATAGATTGGAGTTGAAAATGAATTCATAGTTTAAAGTTCGGTAAATGAAAATAAATCTGTTTGTGTGCAAGTATAGATCTTATTTTGTTTCACTGTAAACTCTGCACATTTTTATTCAAAATATACAGAATGACCTCTGAAACAAAGAACAATAAAATAAAACATTAAGTTGAGCTTAGTTTGACCAAAATTACCCCAAACAAACTAAAAACTCTTAAGAAATCTTTAAGAAACCTTTCAAATTAAACAAATGCAAATTTTGCAGTCTTCTTTCTATCAAATGTTGGAAAATTCGAATTGGAAATCAATCAAGCAAAATTACCCTCCAAATGCATCCTAAATCCTTCTTAGAATAATTCTCCATGTCTGTTTGGCATGTTGAGTGAAGGAGAAGATCAAATTGAACAAAATTTATAAGTTAAAATTTACCAGTTTGCTTTTAAAAATCATGCAGGCCGTTTTCTTAGAATTTACCCCCTTAAACTTTATCAAAATCTAAAATTAATGATTCCTATGAAAATATGACGTCGAGAGATTTCCAGAAAGTCCTCATTTTCCCAAAACTGAGCTTTCTATCAAAATTTATGGCCCTCTGAAGTTTTCCTTCCTTGGCGGAAAATTTTGGGAAAATTTTCCCTGGCGAGCCCGTGGCCTGAAATTTTTCCCTTAGAAAAAGATTTGGGAAAATTTAAAAAAATTCTCCTCTACCCCACAGCCAATTAGAGGCTACCACATGGCACGGTGGAGGGGCAGAACCCTCACAACATAATTTTTTTGAGAAAATAGTTTTAAATTTTTTTTATAAATTTCCCCGCATCCCCGTCAACCCCGCAACCAATTGGGTGCTGCCATGTGGCTCGGCGGAGGCGCGGGAGGATTTTGGAACTTAACATTTTTTAACACTGGTAAAATTTCCTAAATTTCTCCGCAGCCTCGCATCCCTTCCTTTGCTTTGGAAAAATTATTTTTATGGATACGCGGGCCCACGCGTGCAACGTAACCCTTTTTCCTCCCCTTTGGCAAATTTTCTCAAACTTCTCCGCCACCCCCCGCCTTTCCTCATTTTATTCCCCACTTTGGCTTGGAGGGTGTCACGTGTCCTCTTCGGACCCATGGGAGCGTGGGCAAAAAAGTGGTTTTTAACCCCCCACATAGGAAAAAATTTCAAAATCCTCCCTGCGATCCGCCAACCCGCCATTTTTGGAAAAATTTCACCTCTGGGCCCACAGGCCTGCTCTTGGGGAAAATTTTCACACCCCAAGGCCCACCGGCCCATAACTTGAGTTTTTTCAGTTATGAAGACTTCTTTATATCATTAGAAAGGTGAGAAAAAATCCTATCCAATGGGAATGATTTAGGAAATTTTTGAATGCGTTAAGTGTGAGAAAAATCAGTTTAATATTTAAGCCTATTATAGAGTGGGTTTGGAGGGGAATCTTCCCCCTGAACCTGATTGAAACTTCTAACCATAAATTTTGGACCTTATGACCTATAATAATTGTTAATAAATTAAAATTATATTCTAGTGGATTTGAATTGTTCTAGAACTTGTTAGTGATAGTTGTTGCCTGGTAAACTGGTTGTAGATACTCTTAAACAAAAAAAAAATATTCCATAATTTTCCTAACTAATCCTAGGTTGTTTCTTGGGTCTCAAGTGGGTTGTTTTAGTGGGAGTTACACTCTTAATGTCACATTTTGACATCCTTATTTCTACCACCCATTTATTGCTTATAGATAGGCCATATCTCCTTGAGAATGAACCTAATCCACCTCCACTCAAATGGTTTCTCACAGCTATAGTCGGGAAGAGTCCAAAAAAGAAACTAAGGCATGCAATCTTGTTTGCAATAAAAGAGTATATCTACCCCGTAGTTGCACCAAAATATACTTGTGACATCTTGGAATTTATATCTATTTTGACTACATCTAATTTCATGAGATCTCCTCTAGATAAAAGTAGGGTATGAGAGGTAGAGGAAATTCCCTCATAGTTGAGCCCTTTGTTGCACATGTAGCTTTCCCACCCATGTTTTCTACAACACTGCACTGATATCATTGCATACTCCCTCCTCTCTAAGATAATCAGAGTGTGTGGTATAGACACACTTGAATTCACATACTACAAATTATGAAGAGGAAACTTGTGCAGGGAATCGTAATTTGTTGATTAGTATAGATGATGGTGATGGTGAGCATCTCAATATCACATTTTGTATACCTCTCCCACTTAGACGTGAGATGAATACTCCCAATATTTGAATTTTTTATTTCAATTTAAGGACTGAAATGTTGACATAACATATATGCTTCCCTATTTCATGACCTGTACCACCACCAAACTAATATATATCAAATGGGTAAAAATCTCCATGATAAATAACCCAAATTAAAATATTCAAACCCATCAACCGAATATACCTTATCTCTCTTGTATGATTCACTTGGCATCATAATCACATTGCACATTATACTTTCATCAAGCTTGACATAAACCCTCAACTTTCATTAGTATTGGATTTGTATTTGGACTAAAGATTAACATACATTCACCTTTACATTCAGGATCCTCCAAGATTGAAAACGTATTGCATTATGGATCCTATATTGAGTATTATGATTCAATTTTTTTTACATCTAACATCTCCTCACATTGCTTCTGGGATCACTCGACTTTGCATCTTCCCTCAACTCGACGTTTTTTGCTGGTGTGTTGGTTTGAAAATCTGTCAGTTAGACAAATCATGGGGAAACAGGCCAACAGTGTGCAGGGCATAGCCCCTCTTTGAGACAGCAAAGTGAAACTGGTTTATTGCTATTCTATCAAGCAAGAATCTATGCAAATCTACACTATTCTAACTTTAGGGGGTTTGGGATCTCATCCCAGTAGAGGTAGTTCCAACAGCGAACAAGAAATGTAAGAGGGAAGGAATGGAGGAAGGTAGATCTAAAGGGAGAAGAGAAATGAATTCCAAGACAGAAAGGTCGGAGGGTTTATGCTTTAGGCTGGTAGTAAACAGAGCTAAACTTACTTACATAAAAAAACAAAGTAATACTGATGAACATATGATGATAATAAGAATGAATCCAACATAATAGAAACACATATCTAACTTAAGAGAGATCTGATGTAGATAACACATATATTGAGCACAAAGTCTTAACATATATATTAATATCTCTTCTGTTACAAGAAGGCACAAAGTCTTTCTCTCTTCACCTCTTTTTTCATACAAAAATGTCCACCTGGAATACAACAAGTATTCCAGTATTTATAGAAGGAGAAGGAGAAAGAAGACAACAGAAGCCAACCACTATTTACAAAATATCTACAAAATATCTAAAAAGTTAAAAGTTGACTTTGAGGCAAGTTTGTGGATGGCAACATCCCATGGTGCAACACGGATGATGTCATTGTCAATGGCAACATACTTTTTAAATATTTTTACAAAAAGATCAAAGTGTACATAAGAAGAGAAACTATTCGTCGTCATCTCTTTGCTTGAACGGAGTGTCTTGCTTCTGATCGGGAGAGGCGATGTGATACTAAGCTCGGTACTCCATAAACTTGCTAATCATTGTTTGAAGTTGATTATGATTAGGACCCTTAAAGTGGTCTCCGATGACTTCGCAAGTTTCTTTTTCAGTCTTGAGCTTGTCAGGTAGCCCGACGTACTCGTCGCATGCCTCGATCAAGTATCCAATGAAATCACGGCAAGCTAGAAGGTTATTGATAGAATCTCGATCAAAAGTGACCTATAGTGCCAGACCTTGGGTTGCGATATCCTTGAAGAGATGGATTGTATCGTCTACCTCCCTCAAGGTGAACGTTTCACTAAGCATCCCTGGAGACATCTTCGTGATCATCTACTCCATTTGATGTTTTACATCCAGGACTTCCTCCTTGATTTTATCTATCCTCTCCAGGATAAATTCCATTTGATCAACCCAGTAATCTAAAGTGATGAGAGCTTTGTTGTGTGCCCGTGGGTGATCAATGATGCTGACCTTTAATAGGTCGTCAACCAAGCAGTCAACCATTTCCTGAAAAGTTTCATGTTGCAATCTAGCATTGTCTAACTCCTCGGAGAGGGATCTTTCTACTGCATGCAGCTCCTTTTTTTCCTGATCTATGTTATGGTAGAGTCTTGTGAATTTTGTGATTATTTCCTCACTATCTATAAGGACTCGCTCTATCCAGGAGGACATTGCTGCGCCTTATTCACCAATCTTGGTGTATTCATTTATCTTGTCCTAGCTGAGAGTTTCAATAGGCTCAGTGGCAGTCATAGGAGGTACATTGCCCATTCTTTGCAATGCTTGGAGAAGATGTTTGTTTTGGTCCTTTAGTATCCTCTTCTCCTCCTTTGTTTCTTGAAGTTTCTTGTAGAGGTCATCTACTGCAGACAAAGCCTCTCCTTATAGGCTCTCAAATGAAGTTCCCATCGTGACTTGGGTCACTGTAAAGTCTTTAGGAGACAGATCTTTCTTCTCTTTAGTGGGATCAGGATATGTAATCTCCATGACCCTCTCTCCTGAGACGCTCTTAGAGAAGCGAGTTATAGCTATTTTCTTCTTTGGTCCCTTCTTTGGAATGACAGAGAAGTCCATGGGTGCTATGGGAACTTTTCTCTTGAGCTGACCCAGATGGTCGGAAATCCAGCTTTGACTTATGGGAGGAGTAGAGGGAATGGAGGAAGAAATGGGAGTGAAAGGGGAAGCAACTGAAGAGGCTACAGGGAAGAATGTTGAGACACTTGGTGGTGGCATCAAAAAGTAGTCTAACGTGTTACTACTTACAAGGCCTAGAGTTACTATAGGGGAAAAAAAGGTCATGGAGGCGGAAGGGATCTGTAATGGGATGGAGGGAACACTAGGCGACAAATCCGCGAGAGAGGAGAAAATGGAAGAGGTGGGAGATGGAAGGGAGGAATGAAGAGAAGAAGCATCATCCATTGGGATAGTTGCTTCAAAGACAGGGGGAGGAGAAGGAGCGGAAGAGGGAATGGTGGGTATCTCAATGGTTGTAGCTATGACCAAATTCTGAGTGGATGTATCTGTTGAGACTGCGGTGGTCTCTTCTTCTTTTCCTGGAGACACCAGGTCAACTACCTGCTTCTCGGAAGTAGTAGGAGGGCTTTCACCAGCTTCTTCTTTGCTTGATTCTCCCTCCTTATCTTTCCCTTTTCCTTTCGGCACTTGGGCTGTCCTTGGAGGTGTTATTCCTAAAGGGGAGGCAGTGAAATCTATCCCAAGGTAGGTGGGACCATTCTGTTTGCACCAATGTTCAGTGCGCTGCAATGTGTGCTTGAATCTTTCCCGAATGGTCTTGGGTGCCTTGGCCCTCTCAATTTATGCGAACGGCTAATCATCCCCATCCGTGTCAAGGTAAACTTGATCAATTTCTTGATCAGGTTCTTGGAATCCTTTTGGAATGATGGCCACAACCATAATGTTTAATTTCTTCCATGGCCAGCCTGGAGTGATCCTTCCGCCTGAGATCTATTTCGTGTGTCAGGTCGATGTAGATGTCCTCGATCTCAGGGACATGAATAGGATCAATTTTTGCCTTTGGAAGGCAACCTCGGTAATCAAAAGTAGGCCTGGCCGGGAAGTTGTGCTTTAGGTTCAGCAATTCAAGCTCGACATATATTTCCCGTGCCTTGGCCAGTGTGGTGCAAGTGTATCGGCCCACTGTAAGGGGGAATGGATTTCCTCCCTTCTTTCTCTTCATGCATCTCTCATGATATGTGATTAGTTGCCTTGACAACTCTAAGAGAATCAGCTTGGGTCCTGCATACCTTGGTATCTTGGTCGGTTCACCTCAAAATTCACCGCCCTAAGATAGGTGAATGTGGGAAATTACATGAATAATGCTCCCCACTTCTTTGTGACAGTGACCACACTCGGGCTAGTTCGACCATGCCTCATATTTGGCCTCAATAGGTAGATCACCTCATAGAAGAAGGTGTCATTGATTTTTGAGAACTAAGGGATGTTGTTCTCGAGCCTTAACTCTAGGTAGTATTCATATATTTTGACCTGAGGCCACACCCCATTTCGTGCCAAGCCTATGAAATCTCTCGTTGATGCTGTAGCGTACACAACATAGGAATTCATATAGAACTTCCCAGTCGTCATGACCTATTGAAGCTACTAGGAGATGGTGTCGCTGATGATTTCCCCCCAACCAAAATGCTGCTCAGGCACATTCTTACTCATGGTCTCTAAGTACCTCAGCATCCATTTATGGAAACGATGGGCATCAGGAAGCCCATAAACTCTACTCAAGAAGGTGATTGTATCACTCAGTTCCTCATTGAAGTCACTGCGGTGGATGGTCTGAGGCCATTGGCTCATCGGCTTTTTTCTTAAGATATAGCTCATTCATCATTTGCATACACTTGTCCTCATTATTATCCCATGCCTTCTTGCAATCTTCAAGGCTGATGGCGATGTACTACCTGTGATGAGGGATGCCCAGAGTTATTTCAAAGTGACGAGCAGTTAGGTCAATGACCGTCTTTCCTTCTTTATCCTCAACACATCTTATGTCCTTGTTATAGCATCAAGCCACCAACATGATGAACTCTTTATTAATAGCACTTACTGGTAGCCCAGCTACAAAGTGTAATCCAGTGCCTACCAGTTTGTTCATCCAAGGACCACTAATGGCCTGGTTGGTTCTTGCCCAGAAGTCCTCCATATCAATGTGCCCAAGCTCAAAGTCTCTAATGTCGAGATCACTGTCTACGTATGAGTCAAGCATCCTGACTTTCTAATATTTATACTTCATCTCTTGCTCTGTCAACTTCACTTTTCCTTTAGACTTAGTTGGCTTTTTGCTCAACGAAGACATGTGTGAGCTCGAGGATGGCTATTGTTGTTCTGCAAGGAGAATCAAAGAGGTCCAACACAAGAGAGCCATGTCAATCGTCATGTTATTCATAATGAAAGCTTGCAGAAAGAAGAATGAGAAATTATGAGGCTTAGGACACAAGGCGCAAGTTCATAATATGCTGCAGAGGCTTAAAAAGGCTGGGTGCACTTTTGGGGATGTCAACATGCAAAAAGGTGCGTCTGTGTTGAAAGGGGAAAATCCGCGCTAAAGAGTTATAGAGGGTGCACTTTTGGATAGTGTTGCACAAAAGGTTTTAGTGCCAACGAGAAAGGCGCGGGGCACTAGTAAGCAACACATAACATGTAGTGTTGGTGTTAAGGTTCATGCGCCAGCGCCTTAGGAAATTTTCTTCAACTAGGCGCTGCATAAGATGGTGTTGCATGAATTTTAAGTGCACCCAAGGCGTAATTTTGGAATGTGTTGCAAATGAGCTCAACGCACCAAAGGAAAATAGTTGGGCGCAGATTTGGAGGACACAACATCAAATGTTGATGTTAGTCATCATGCACATGTGCCTCTATAAGATTTGTTAAGTGTTATACTGGGCACGAGTGAGGAACATGTTTCATGCGGGGACAGTGCGCCAAGGCGCAACTATGGGGAGTGCAACATGTAAAAATAGTGCGCCAAAGGATAAATGATTTTTGCATTTTCTTTATAACTTCTTAGATTTCTTCTCAACATGACTTTTCTCTCTCTTTTTGATTTTTTCAAAGTGACAAAGAGAGGGTTTATGGGATTTGCAACAAGGCAGAGCCTTCTCAGATTTGTAGATCTGAAAGGAGGGATAAGGTAGTTTCATATGGTTATGGAATGGTGATAGTTTATTCATTTTTAGATTTAACTTTTAATAACAATCCTTAAACCACCAACAACCAAGAAACAAAACCACAAACAACAATAAGAGTGATACAATCCACTTACCCCGGTTTAATAAGGATGAAGGACGACTTTGGGGCCCACAAATTTGAAAAGCGAAACACGGGCGTGACAGGGATAGCTAACAGGCGCAGAGAAAGACTTTTCACAATTTTCAAATCATGAAAATGACAGATGTTAACCACATATTTATAGGAAAATATCACATTTATTACCTCACCAACATTCTTTGGTGTGGTTTTCAGGATGTCGATGCGGGCTTAAATGCGCCTTGGTGCAATTGCATTAGCACTGACATAAAAAATTTAGCGCCTTAGGCGCGCATCCTATGATGTCAACACCAAATTTCCCGCACCTTAAGCGCACATTTTTCTGTGTTGACATGATACTTCTTGCACCTTAAGCACATTTTTTAGGCGCGAGTTTGATGATGTTGACATACAACTTCTAGCGCCAAAGGTTTTTCAAAGGGGCGCATATTTTCCTGTGTCGACATGTCAATTCTTGCTCCCAGTTCAAAAGGCTGAAAATGGCTAAGTTCTTAAAACTTGATTTTTAGAAGGGAATTTTTAGGCCGTTTTGAACGTTAATAGACCTTATCAAGGGACCAAAACGGAATTTTGGTATGGTTATCTGTAAAATTTCCCTTGTCATTAACAAACAATGTCATCAAGATTGTCAATGAGGAGAACCTTAATCACCACCTTAATCACCATAGAGAATCCCTTATCACGATTATGTTTTAGATTAGTGACAAAAGGAACCCTAAATGTTGAGTTTTCATATCTAACATATGTAGAGTTCAAAGATCGAACATATGCAAGTTTCCCTATCTACAAGAAGTGGCGAAGGAGACTCTGTAGTACAACAAGCCCTCCCTCTCCATCATATACACCAATGGGTGCCACTTAAAGGTTGATTATCATTTTCCTCTATTTGTCAGCCAAGCCGATGAGGTAAATGTTGTAGAAGCAATGTCAAGATGCCAAATCAAAACATTGGTGATAACATTTATAACAATGATGAATTTGGTGTAAGAGTGAGGGTCATGAAAACCTAGCCTAATACAAATACACATAACAATGCTACACATTGTATAAGTGTTAAGAACTTGGAATGTTGAGGAGGCAATATCAACTATAAATCCACAAGGAACATTCATGTGCCTGATATTTATTGTTTATTGGGCAAGCACATAAAATGTCCTAACATAATGGTCTATAAAGATGACACATATCCACCTTGTCGACCATGTTTTGTGATTATCAAACTCAACTACTACATTGAATCAACACGGGATGTCGCGTCCACTCTATATATCCCTATCTCTAAAGTGTCCTCGAGACATGTGCAAACGACGTCCCCTTAAATTGATGTTTGTTCTAACTACCCAGAAATCATAAATAATGACACTGCAAATGACAACTACATGCATTGACAGTATTGATCGGCCACGCCTTGCTTTAATCTGAGATAGCTCCAAAATACATTGCCTCAACGACCTTTGCACCGTACCCTCTTTCCCCTTCAAATGATTGAGAATATTAGCACGTTGTTCATATGTGCCTGGTCGTAACAAAAAAGAGTTTGATGTTAGTTCCTTTCAAAATTTCTCCCACCCTTGCACTTCTCCTCCCTCAAACCCCTTCTTCATTGTCCCTCTTCTTCTTGTAATATTTCTCTCCCTCGAATTTAATAAACCTCTTCAACACATCCCCTTCAACATCCGCATTGCACTGTTCTTACGTGATTGCTAGTTCTAATATCAAAATGATTATAATATTATAAATTATATGTATAACTTAATTTTTTTTAATTATTGGCATAGAGTAATCAACATAGATATTAAATTCCAATCCAAAAAACCGCATATATGTGTTTCATTTTTTAAAATTAAGTAAATCAATTTTTAAGATTATTTTAGAATTTTTTTCTATCGGTGCACTTGATCAAAGAGCATTTGCTATTTCTAATGTGTGTCCATTCCCTTGTATTTCAAAAACAATATCCTGAGCTCTGGCAGGAATACTATACATGTTTCATTTTCTCCTATTATTTTTCAGAATTATTGACTGAGATAATAACTATCATTTTTTATAGCTTTGTCAATTCTAATGTTAGTGGCTAATAGAAACATTTTTTAAGATGAGCATCATTTATTTTTCTGGCCAATCTAGAATTTGTTGCAAGAGTGAACGTGACTCTGCTAGAGGCTTATTGCCAGGGAACCATGGTGATGACATTTTACGATGATACAATTGTTAAAGTGCAAACAAGTGTCCTATCGATGGATATCAGCCTTTGACACTATCAATGACCCCTGGCATGAAAACAAGGCGATACATCGAGGGGTCACTCAGTTTTTAGTTCTTATTGCCAAAGCAATTTTCTATCGGTTTTAAAACGAGGATAAATAAATAAAATAAAAATTATTAATTATAAATTAAAATGAAGTATCCACATGGGCAATAATACATATTGAAACTAAGGACGCGATTCGTACTACATAAATAGAAACATAAGTTTACAATTACCAGTATAATCATATTGATATTTTATTTAATTAGCAAACCAGGATAATGGGCAAATACACGCAATACTCATAACAATATTGGGAGAAGGTCCATTTGGAAAATGTGTGGATAGGCCATTAACATAGTGGACTTGAAGAAGTGGTGGCCGTAAAAAGATTGCACAAGAAAAACAATGAACTATTTTATTACGAATCTCTATTTTATAAGAGGAACAGAGGTGTCTGCGAGCACTGCAACACCCAATACATCGTACTTAACTGCGGGACACCTACAATCGAACGAGGACATCTCCACATGTTTTATACTTTTCATTATTTAAAAGTATACTTATGGAATTTTGGAGGTCTATGGAGCATCATCAGGCATAAAAATAGGAACCCTCCCTGGACAGAACATATTCAAGTGTGCTTCCAAACATTATGAAGGGCCTCGAATACATGCACGAATATGGTTACTGTCACATATTTTGATCTTCAAGCCTGAAAATCTCTTGGTGAAGGGAAACATATGTCAAAATCTCATGATTTTGGGTTTGCGATTAACCTAGAAAGAAAACATTAAAGAGGAGAGCCTAATCCGAATGTTGTTACGCAATACTTAAAGCTGCTACTTAAATCTTCATCGTAAATTTTGCCATCAATATGTGGTCGTTTGGAGTTATCAACTTGCAAGGTCCATTTTTATTAGTCCGTTACCCGATTTAAGCAATAAATCGTCTAAGTGATTAAAAAAGCAGATATATCAATATCTGCTCTGTTTTAGGATACATAGGATCATGAACGTGGGCTGAAGGACTGAAAATGGCGGATCTCGTTGATATTACCAGTATCCTCAAAATTTAATTTTCTTGATTGTGTAACAATTTGCGAAGTCTAATGCCTATACTTGATCATGTCACTAGATCTTGTAAAAAGCTTGTGCTCGTGGGATCCCAAACGCATACCCACTGTACAACAAGCCCTCCTTGGCTGATGTCGTCTTATTATTTTGGAGTCGTGTAAGTGCTGAAACTTATGGGCGCCAATTGTTTCATGGGTATCACTCAAAATAGGTTGTCTTGAAGTTGCAAGAATTGTTCATTTTGACTAATGGTGAGAGTTTAAAGAGGTTCGGGAATGATTTCTAGGTAACTATGGTCAACATGGGTAAATTTCAATACAGTGCACTAAATAAAGACGTCCAAAAACGGTTAAAAGTGTCATTCGCCATTGTGTATGTAATTTGCATAATTACAGCGACCCTGTTGTACTAGTATAGATTTCTTAAATAAATTATGTCTAAAATACGTAATAGAGATATCAATTACCAGGCACCTATTATAACTATGTAAGGGTAATATAAATATACTAAAAAAGGAGCAATTAAAAATAAATATACCCAAATAAGTATATTATAATTAATGTATTTATGTGAAATACACCAATAGATATCAATTTCAAGGTTCTTTATGTTTGATTTTTACATATCTCTTTAATCAACGATTTCATTAAATTCTCTATCAATTTATAGTTGATTTGTGGCAAATTGAATCATTTAGCTACATGATTGTGTCGGTTTCAAAAATATCTATTCAAGAAAAAAAGACCAAAACATTACTACATGGCCAAGATATTACTATTTTTTTATTGACTTCTCCAAGAAAAAAGAAACAAAATTATATAAGTGATTGTCCACTAGAAATCAAATTTATGAATGAAATGTCACATGATGGTCAAATTTAATGTCAAGAATAAAATTGAACAACGAACTCCATTACAACATTGCCTACCATTGTAGGTACGCCTCTCGGCGTAATAAGATGAAGTGCAATAAATATGTACACGTATAGTGAGTGTAGTCTCTTTAGTTAGGATGTTCTTTTCTTGTAATCGATAGGTCACTAGTTCAAAATCTAACAACCCTACTAGTTGGCAAGTGACAAAGGGGACTGATCAATATAATGGTGTGGCCCTCATTTTGTCACATCGAAAAGGAAACCACTACAACATTCATAACAATCCAAAGATATATTCCAATTTGAAAAGCATACAAATATTTCTAGAAGAAAGGATATATAGGTTGGAAGTGTTTAAAGGGTCTCAGACCAAACATAAAATTCTATAAATGAAGAAAAATATCAATCATTTCAGAAAGATAGAATCTATTGAAAATTTCAGATTTGCGAAGAACATTTTTTAAGTGAGAATTTGATGTTATTAAAAAATATAATTATATTTCTAAAAATAATTCCTATTTTATGATGAGATTTTTGTTTTTACACTTTCTTGCTTGTTTTAGGACATATTAATGTTGTTCATAAGTTGTGTTAGCGTCCTGGTATCGAAAGATCGTCAAGGAAAACCTTTAAACCGTGTTCAATAACATTTTACTTCATTATTATACTAACAATTGTACCAAAAATACATTGGTTACACTGATAAATAAAAAATAAAAAAAAATTGAAAACAAGAAATCACATCATTTTGTAAAGAACCATCTTCAAAGAATCAATTTACACGCTATACAATAACATTTTAAAAACATATTCAAGGAAACAATTTAAACTCTGTTCAATAACATTTTGCTTCATTACAGGAAAATTTATTATATGCTTCAAATAGGTCAAATAGTCTCACTTTACCAATGAAAACAAGTATTTGTAAGGAAATGTCAAATGAGTTAGCATGACTGATGTAAAGACAATACCACCAACACAAATTTTAACATAAAAGAGTTATTTATTAGTGTTTTGGCAGCTGAGTGGATCCAACATAGGAAAAAAAGGTGTTGTAAGGGAAGGCTCAATTAAAATTTTAAAAATAGAGCATGCAAATTATGACATGTCCAGTTATGTTTGCACTACAAGAGAAATGGGGTCTACTCCTTTTGCCTTGAGGTCATGGGCGGTGATGCTCCCTTGCCATTTAAGTCATGAAAAAGAATGGTGGAAAAGTTGTGTTTGCTCTATAGTGGAGACATTATCTAATAATAGAACATGGAATAAATATTTTATGGTCTCCAACCTATAATTGTTGCACGCCTAAAGTTCTGACCTCCCCACAAAGCTCGCCATCTTTTGAGCTCCTGACCATCTAGGCAGGCTTATTATATGAAGCAATTTAGATAGTTTTAAGGTCCTTAGAATCTGTCATAAATTATCTTCGCACTTTCATTTGTTTGGAGATTTTAGGCCCCAATGAATCAATGGAGATTTACAGTCATCATGTTAAATAGGCATGGATTTATGTTAAACAGGCATGGATTTATTTACAGAGATGATGAGATTTATGATGCTAACTGTGAGAGATTTTTCTTTACTTGTTTTCATGAGTTGCTTGAGATTTTGAGGCTAAAAATGGAGGATGTGCCTGCTAGAGTTGGTCATGGCTTACCAAATTATATTATGAGTGTGGAAGATGTTAAACATGAATCAAAAGAACCGTCACCTGCAAATTTGAGTGCTAGGGTTTTGACATATCTATAAAGAAGTTAAAATGGCATATTCATGGCATACACATGAAAATCCAGGCATTCATGGTTATACTTGTTTTGATCTTCTGGTATTGTATTTCATATATTCAGTCTTGGGTATTGGAAATTCATGATTAAATACCTGGTTTTGTTTTGAATAGTAGGTAGTATTGTATTTCATGGTTTTGTTTTGTATTGGAAATTCATGATTAAATCCGGGCATTCATGGTTATACTTTGTTTGGATCTTCTGGTATTGTATTTTATATATTCTGATTTGGTTATTGGAAATTCATGATTAAATACTTGGTTTTGAATTAGTAACAGTGTTTTTTTTCGTGCATTCTTTGTGAGCCAAACAATTTCAGTTGTCTATTATCTATTTTTGAATTGTAATGATATCTGTTGACATATCCGCAAAGTTTTTTCCCTATCTAAAATACTGTAATTTAATGCAAGGATTAAGACTACCTCCAATATCTACTTTTTCAGTGACGATTTATATATCATACAACTACATAAATCCCCACTGAAAAAATACCTTGATTTGAATGGCATCTCCATCTCTAACCCCATCTCTCCATGTAACTATTTACTGGAAAGGATACAAGATTGGTATATAACATCATCTTTTGGCTTTTGATTTCATGACAGAGAACTCTTTTCTGTATAATATATATTTTTACATGTATTATATTTGTTCTTATAATGTATTGAGTGTTGCATGGAACTGGAGACAAATAGAAAAATGCATCTCCAAGCATGAGAAGTGACATAAATTCACAGGGAAAGCTTTTCCATGGCATTGTAGAAAATTTAGAGGTTTGATCAATCTCTATTCTCAATGATAGAACGTTGAGCATAAGCTTTGCACACTGATTAAAATTTAAACTAGTTTGAAAACTCCATTCAGAAATGAGCAGAATTGGTGAATAACTTTGATGACTCTTGAGCATGGGGGTAATTATATATTGCATTTCTTTATCTGTATTTGCAGATAATTGTTAGTTCTTTTGTCAAAAATTTTTTAATCGGTTGGTGTTGGACCCATGAATAATATGTTCATCTTGAATTAATTAATATTCTCTACTAATTAGACTTGGTTTGTGGTTTATTTATACATTTTCCTTGTGGACTCCTAAATGTTGAATTTGAGACAAATTTTATCTTCACTTCACATTTATGTACTTCATATTTTTGTTTGAACCTGTTTTTTTAGTATGGGTGAGGTGCACAAAATTTTTAAGTTTAGGTACCAAGGACTTAAGGGTTTCCACTCCGCCAAAAATCGCCTAGACACGATTCCGGCCTCATCCCGTATTACGGTATTTCTGGGCTTTTGCACTCATAAAGAACTGTATTTTATATTTAAGATGATATAATTCAATAATGTTAATTTTTATATTTATTTTTTTAATAATACACAATATTATTGAATAATTTTCATTTTTTTAAAATCATTTAATTAAAATATTTTGAATTTTCAAAATGACTATATATTAATTTTAATAATTTTATTTTAGATTTTAAGTTTATCACATGAATTAATAATTTTATTACTCTTTTCCATATTTCTTAATTAATAACAAAAAAAATCTTTCCTAAAAACCCAAACTCTATCATATAGTAAGATATTATTATTTTTTATTAATTATTTAAAATTTTAAAGAAATTAAGTGACACTTAAATGGATAACAAATTTATGTACGGAATAAAATATACAAGGTCGCAATATTATTTTTTGGGTAATCTAGAGGGATCAACAAATATCCAGCAACCCGAAACATCGAAGACCGAAGCTCTAACATAAGGCGAGCGAGACTAACCTCATTTGGAGTAGCATACACCAATCCCTCATCGCATCTTAGCGTGTAAAACACGAGATTTGAACCCACAACTTTAATTAAAAGTATAAAATAAAAGTTTACACAGTCACAATATTAAATCCCAACCCTTATTGTTATTAGAATGTATATCGATATAATTAAAAACAAAGGTTATGTTTGTGGGACCTTCAACACTAACACTATAACCCTATTTAAAAAAATGTCACCCAATCTTTACCAAACAAAATAAGAACTCTTTAACAATCTTGAAGAAGAAGAAGAAGCATCTTTACCAAAAAAATAGGAACTCTTTAACAATCCTATAAAAGGCTACCAAAGACAGCCTATGGGACCGCAGATCTTGCTAAAGATCTTTTTGACATTCAAATCTCTTGTTGGAGAGAGAAGAACAAGAACAAGAACAAGAAGAACCATTTATACCAAAAAAAAATAGGAACTCTTTAACAATCCTATAGAAGGCTATCAAAGTCGGCCTATGGGACCACAGATCTTGGTAAAGATCTTTCTGACATTCAAATCTCCTGTTGGTGAGTTTGATAATCAGCTCCCTATTTTTTCAGCCATATTCTTGCTGAAGATATCTTGAAAGGATGCAGTAGCCATTGTGCTAGCAAATTGGGCCCTAATGTCATTATAAACATTACACTCCAACATGAAATGTTTCTCTAACTCCACTGCACCAAACACGCAAAAGACAAAAATTCTCTCTTCCCATGCCTCTTTAGGTATTTTCCATCTTTCTATTTCACACCAAAGACGGTGAGAATTAGTTCTCAATTGAGCTATGAATATTTTTTCTTTCCACGAGATATGTTTGTGGAACCTTCAACACTAACACTAGAACCCTAGTTAATAAGATGTTACCCCATCTTACCAAAAAAAATAGGAACTCTTTAACAATCCTATAGAAGAAGAAGAAGAAGATAGCCTATGGGACCGCATAACTTGCTACAGATCTTTCTGACATTCAAATCTCCTGTTGGTGAGAGAAGAAGAAGAAGAAGAACCATCTTTACCAAAAAAAAAATAGGAACTCTTTAACAATCCTATAGAAGGCTACCAAAGACAACCTATGGGACCGCAGATCTTGCTAAAGATCTTTCTGACATTCAAATCTCCTGTTGGTGAGAGAATAAGAATAAGAAGAAGAAGAAGAAGAACCATTTTACCAAAAAAAATAGTAACTCTTTAACAATCCTATAGAAGGCTACCAAAGACAGCCTATGGGACCACATATCTTGCTAAAGATCTTTCTAACATTCAAATCTCTTGTTGGTGAGTTTGATAATTAGCTCCCTTTTTTTCAACCCTATTCTCATTGAAGATATCTTGAAAGGATGCAGTAGCCACCGTGCTAAGATATCTTGAAATGTTTCTCTGACTCCACTGATGCGCAAAAGACACAAATTCTCTCTTCCCAGTAGCCACTGTGCTAAATGAGCAAAGATTGGGCCATTATAAAAGCCTTTTGTTGATGTCATTATAAATTCATTACATCTCCAACATGGCGGAATGTTTCTCTTGGTTATTATTAGGACATCATTCACTTTTTTAAGCACCACTCCACTGCACCAGACGCAAAAGACACAAATTCTCTCTTCCCATGCCTCTTTAGGTATTTTCCATCTTCCTATTTCACACCAAAGACGATGAGAATTGGTTCTCAAATGAGCTATGAAGATTTTTTCTTTCCACGGGATATTATCCCTTATAAAAGCCTTTTGTTGATGATCACATGTAGAGTTAAATTCCTCCAAATAATACCTCATCTTTCTCCCTAACGGCTTTCCCCACATAACTTGGCGGAATTTATCTATAACAAAAGTTTTTATCTCTTGGCTATTATTAGGACATGCATTCAAGTAAATTTTACATTTTTTAAGCCATTTATTGTTTTGATTCATCCATGACTTCTTTCTTTTCTCCAAAAGCTCATTGAGGAAAATCTTAGGCCATCTACTACCTTCCATTTGCTCAATCCTTATTAAATATGTTATGAGACTAACCATAACAATAACTTTAAGAGGTACAACCCCCGTTTCAACTTGAAGGATCTCATATGGGACCAAAATTTTTAATTTGAACTTACTAGTAATCATGATTTTTTGAAACCTCTCAAATTGTTTCCACCTTGAATTTGAATGCTACTAGCCCAAACCTCACATTCGTAAAGCACCACTGGAGTCACTAAAATCCCAAACAAAGTTTGCATAGTTTTTCAATCCCATAATTCCACCTCTCTGCATTTGTTTTGGAAAGCATAAAAAGCTCTCCACCCCCCTAAAGTTCTCTTTTTGCTACAAATCTCCAACTAAGCTTATTATTAAAGTCAAACCCAAGATATTTATACTTTGTTACTTCCTCTATAATGTTTCCATCGAAATAGAAATCATAATCGAGTTCGTTTCTTTCTATTGGAGAAGATCATAATCTTCGTCTTATTGGTGTTGACTTGTGTCCCCGCTTCTTTACAAAAGTCCTTAAGTGCACATAAATGTCTTTTGAAGGCTTTGAGCAGACATAACAATCAAGATAAGATCATCAACATAAAGGAGAAGTCTTACAACATACTCTCCTATGCAAACACCATCTTCACTCTACATATTTAGCCATTCCTCGAGTTTGTCAATGTTATGATCCTCATGTGTGGATTTCACTAACGCCTCGAGGTTTTGGTGTAACAGTTCATTACAGTCAATATATAGGCCAAATAAAGTAGGTGATAATGGGCATCCTTGTTTAACCTCCAATATCACTCTTGAGATTTTTCTGAGATACCATTTTGAGTTATAATTTTTACTTGAACCTTTTCATAAAGTTTGTGAACAGATACTCGATGATGCTTTGGAATACCAATCTCCTTCATTATATCCCATAGTTTGTTCTTAGGAACTGTGTCAAAAGCCTTCTTGAAGTCAACAAAATAACAATAAGCTTCCTCTTTATCATTCCAAACTTTATCGATAATGTGCTCTCAAAATGATACCATGATCTATTGTTGAATACTTAGGTCTGAAACCCGCTTGCCCTTTTGCTCTCTTACCTTTTTCTTCTGCCCACTTGTTGATTTTGCATTCCACCATGCCACTAAACAACTTTGCAAACAATGGGTTGACCATGATGGTTCTATAATTAGAGGGGATTGTTAACATCTCTACTCTTGAAAAGAGGTATCACAAGACTAGTAGTCTAATCTCTAGGAAAACCCTCATGAAAGATGTTGTTGAATATGTCGACAATGTGAGGAGCAAGAAGTTCTTTCCCCTATTTTAAATATTCTACTTGAAACTCATCCGAGTCTTTGGCTGTTCCAACCCCCTAATTTCATAATACCCTCTTTAACTTCTTGCACAGTAAAAAGCTTTGTTGTCGTGTTGACCAAAAGGGGGCCTTCAACTTCTGGATCCTGATCATAAAGTTGTTTTGCAAACTCAAACCAATGATTAACTATGATATTGTTGTCATCTATATGTTTTTTCTTTGATTGAAGCTCCTTCCAAAATGCTTTTGGGTTATGTTTGCCTAAGTGTATAAGCTCTTCCCTCCTTATGGTCATGAACTCATCTTTTTTTTCTTTATGATCTATTTGTACAACTTTGTATAATTCAACTTCTCTTTGCATGTTTCTTTAATAGCTCTCATAGCCGCTTTACAGTCCTCATCAAACCATCTATTTACCGGAAAACAATTTGTTTGCTTCTTCTTATTTTTTGTTCTTTTACAACTTGTAAGGGCCTTCTTAATTATGTTTGTTAACTCATAGCTTTTAAAGCCTCATGATCTTGCTTTCCCCTCTTGCATTAAGCGGCATTCAATGCTACTTTGAAGATATCACAATTTTCTTGTGTTTACAAGAGTCCTTCCTTTTCACGGAAGATGTTGAGATTGTTTCTTTCCTTGTGAGCTGATTCTTGCTCGACCAATCTAATTTCCATAATCTACCACTATGGAAATTAGATTATGATCCAATTTTAGGTCCTTGATAGAATCATCAATCTCCACTTCTTTTATCTTGTCGATTAAACTTTGCGAGCAAATCACATAATCGACAACACTTGCCCCAGTGTAAGTTTTACATGTAAAATTTCCAAATTTATGTCATCTTTCCATACCATTGCAAATAATCAAATCAACCATGTCACAAAGGGTCAATAATTCTTCTGCCAAAATGATTAAGTGTCCCTGTTGTCTTCCGACTATCTTGCCCACTGTTGATTGTCTTCTTCCATGAGCCATAGCGGATTATGGTTCTCCTTACTACTCCAAGTGTTAGTTTGATCATTTGCAGTCCCTCGCATTAAAATCACCTAAAAGAAAACTTCCCCTTGTTGTGAAAACTCTGAAATATCTTTCATTAAGGTTGCATAAGGATTTTTCCCATCTAGCCCACCTTTTTTGTATGTTTTTTGAGACTCGAGGTGCAAAGTAACAAGTTGTTATTCTAATGTTGCTCTCATTTTCTGATATTCTAAACCAAATGAACTACTTGTTTGTGTCCTCTCTTATCTGCAAAATCTTTGTACCCTCCACTTCTCTAACTAAAACCATTATACCTCCAAAACCTTTCATGTTGCTTGCTACCTCATTCCATACTGCAAACTTCCTATAACCTTCAAAAGAAGGAGTCTTGCAACCATCATGTTCATGAGTTTCCGTGAGACAAATTACGTCTATTCCTTCTAGTACATGCCCTAACCCAGGTCCCCTTCTCCAAGGATAACCTCTGTAGTTCCAACATACAAGTTTTAACAATACCTGGAAGGGCCCTGATTCCTATTTTGGTGTTGAGAGCTCGAAGCATGGTTCTCACAACTTTGCATCCATGAATGGTCTAACTCATTCCTTGTTGACATCAATTTCATTGTTCTCCTATTGTAATCCATATACGAGGAATGTTATGACATTATCTTTCTAATAACAGTTTTTCCGTTGTACAACCATGCTCATTTACCTTCGTCTCTTGTTGCTCTTACTTTAATTGATTATTTTTTTGTATTCTCCAATTGTATTGAAGTTAAATAATCATCTAAAAAGAAATTTGACCCCCTCAAGAGGCCCTTCTTACTCAAAAGTTGATACTTGTCTTCTAATCTCCTCATGAAAAATTTGATAGGTCTAGCCCTTTCTTCATCTACCTTTCCAATTCTCCTTGCTTGCATGATCAGCCCTTCTCATTGTAGTTTGTCTCTTAAAAAGTCACTTTCCAAAATGAGTGTGTTTTCATTTTTACAATTATCTTTTACCCCTTTGATAATTATATTTTTTATCCTCTCCTGCCTTTCTCTATGTTTGCTTTCTTGCATTCTGCCCAAATTTGCACCTACCTCGTTATCCTTATTTGATGGTCCCTTAACCACATGAGACCATGACTTGGTTTCATTTGCGTATGTATCTTTAGTGCTTTCCTCAACCACAAAGCCCTAAGAGTTTGTTCCATGATCCTTTTGAGCTCTTATTTATGTTGTTTTTAAGTCTATTACAAACATACCCAATTTTATCGATGTTGACATGTCTTGTCAAGTTGTTTTCACCGTTATCATTTTTCATTTGTTACTATTCATGATTTCCTATTTGTAAGGCCTCTTGGAGCATTGCCGCTTGCTCTTTTAAAACTTGTCTTCTACAAGAGTCTGGTTTGTTGTTACAAGCTTCTGGATCTTACAATTTTTCTCTTGTTCCCAAGTTTCCATGTGTTCCATTCTGCTTTTCACATTCATTAACTCTTGAACATATAGCTCGAATGACTAAGTAAGAGGAGTGGAAATAAGGCTATAGACTTCTTCTCCCCCTCTGTTCTTATAGTCAAGTGCATCCCATTTGTGTGCTCCATCTTTGGTTTGATTTTTTGACCTTTGGTTGAGTGGCATAGTTTTCATTTTTTGATCTTGGTGTTTTCTTTGAAGTCCCCATTTAATGCATGAAAGACTGTGTTTTATTATACCTCGATATTTCTTTGCATTGACCCACACCCATTTTCCACTTTTGTCTACCAGTGCAATTTTGCCCAAATCTTTGACTTATCAACCCCCACAGACGTTCTTTCCATTGCCATCATTTAACCACACAAAGCGACCTACGATTGCTGAATTAGTTTGTGCAGCCTACACCACCACAAAAAAAACCAAACTAAAGTTGCTTTCAAGAAAAAAAGACCACGCACATAAAGGTATTTGCTTTGGATTCCACTTTTTTTTTTTTTTTGTATTTGCATTTGGTCATCGTTTAGGATAGTTACACCGCATGGTAGTTGCTTGGCCTATGTGTTGCGAGTCACTGCTTTGACTCTGCGAGGTGGAGTAAGGGAGTGGCTGATCTGGTTTGGGTATGAGCTTGGTAGTTAAAGATCCGGTTTGACAACCAAACTCAACACATGAGATATATCCTATAATATTCAACCCATCATTTTTTTTTAATGAACAAGTGAATCTATTAGGGCGGATTTAAATTTGATGGGTGTTTATATGCTATTGTGTTTTTAACTATAAATTATTTCTATTTTTTATAATTTTATTGTTTTGATATAAAATTTAATATAATTTTTTTCGTTAAGATAAATACCTTTTTTTTTTTAAAGAATCCCATAAAATTATACAAAATCAAGAGATGGAAACAATAAAACCCATAAACTAGAAGGATTTAAAAATGGATCTGCCAGCCAAGGGCCACAAGACAGCTAAAACATTCAATGCACACATCCCAGACATGCTCTTTTAACTCCAATTTCTCCCTCCAATTTTTTAAGTCACTTCTCGTTAAAGGTGGATAAGCCAACTGATTCATTATTGTTTCAACTTCTATATGCGAAACTAAATTCAATCCATCTAACTGTGCATCATTTTCCTCCTCTGGGTCTTCCTGGATGAAATCTACAGGGGAATCAGTAACATCCTTACCTTTTCTATTGCTGGTTAAAAGTTCAAATCTGAAAGCCAACACCATAACCCCACCTTTTCCTTAGTAAACACGATCCAAGTGAGAATGAATTAGTGTGCTCAGACCTCTTCCCTTCCCTTCCCTTTGAACATACTCCTTCAACTTTGAACCTTCCCAGAAATCAAGGATGCGCAACATCAACACACCTTTCTTAGTGGGAATCATGCTGAAATCTTGATCTCAAATTCCAGTAGCATATTTTAGGAGACTTGGAGAATGGACAGGCCTGCTCAGACCTCTCCCCTCCCCTTCCCTTTGAACATACTCCTTAAAATTTGAACCTTCCCAGAAATCAAGGATGCTCAACATCAACACACCTTTCTTGGTGGGAGTTATGCTGAAATCTTGATCTTGAATTCCAGTAGCATCTTTTGGGAGACTTGGAGAATGGGCAAGCATATTCAAAAACCCTTCCTGTACCTCCATTTGTTAGCATTTACAGAATTTGTTTAATCTTAAATCTCCATTCTTTGACTCTTTAGCACACACTTTCGTCAGGTGTGAGTCACTCTGCAACACCAGGGTGCATTAAGGCAATTTTTCTTCATCCTGCTTCTTATTTTCCAGCAACCCATCCCCATAACTCTCAGAATGGTCACCAAGTTTGAGATTTACAAGGGCGGAGCCTGGAGTTTCATTAAAACCTCCTAACTTTTTTGTTTATTTCCCCTTCCTCCAGCAATGTAACAGCCTTTGCTTCGTTCTGGTGATTTCCTTTATATTTTAATCCACCAAGTCAGCTAAACGAGGGATTTGAAGATCAGGTTTCCCATCTTCCAACTGGTAAGCTTCCTGCATCCAGATTACTTCTTTATGTTCATAATCTGGATTCACCTTGTCTTTTACTGGAGCCTACAAGAATCAAACTTACATCTTGCCCTATATTTATATCCGATTTCCTGCAACTTAATTTCTGCAACCCAGACTCGCAAGAGTTTATAATACTTTCTGAAGAACACTCTTCCAGTTTATGCCCCATCTGATTGCAGCGAAAGCATTTGAAAGACAGTCTTTCAAAATCGAGGAATTGGGTCCAAACACGGTGGGAGGACAAAATCTTAATAGAGTGGATGATTGGACCCTCACAAATTTCTGATGAAAACCATTTGAAACATCGTCTATTTTGATAAAATCACTAACCTTTTCCATCAACCGCTGGATCAGAGCAGGACTTCTCCTGACCAGAGCGAGATTGTATAACCTAATCCACATAGGAACTTTAGTAACAGGGATTGTTGCAGGCTCAAAAAAGGGAAATCACGGACACATGAACAAACCCCGCTTTCCAACAAACCCCGGCCCATTGTTCCTCACAAAGTCATAGTACTCTACAAACCGAAATTGAACCATAAAAAACCCTTTGTCCAGCAAAGAATTGGAGGATTCAATAATATTTTTCCAGATATCTTTCACCCATTGAAAAAAATCTTTCAATGGTGAGCCCTTCCAAAGACCATTATGCTGCGCGCGCTTCCCTATGATCGCACTCCCGCTCTCCATCATGTTTACTACATATATTAGATATTATCATTGTATCCTTTTTTTTTATGAAAATGATCTTATATTATATTAATTCAATACGATACAAGATAACTTTAAAAAAAAAGTGAGCGGTATGAGAGCACGCCCCAAAACTACGAAAGAAGCAAGAAAGAGGACAAACTAGGTCAAGCCTAGGAGATTACAAAAATTAGGCATCGCCTAAAACCAGACAAACAACCAAATCACGTAGCAGCAGCAAACATGCCCGAAGTGGGCGGATAATGATCATCCGACCAACCCGAGCCAGGTAAGTCTTTTCCAGCATCTGAGATTTCCCATCCAGCAAAAAGTTCTTCCTCCTGGTCCACCTCCTCACAAGTAGGAATGACGAGGCTGAGGCGAGGGAACTTGTCAAAAGATAGCGGTGGTGGGGGCAGATTCCAACCATCTGCAGTATGAGGCGCGACAACAAGAGGAGAGCCCCATCCATGGTGGCAAGGCGGTGATCCCCAACCCTACTGGCGAGCTAGTGAAGGACTCTTGCGATGATGAGGTGGCGAGCCCTAGCCACGACAATGAGCTAGTGAATAACTTTGTTGGTGCAGAGGGCCCGAGGAACGGCGAGCACGGCTGAATGCACGTCATTATGAGCGGCTGCATCGCCCACCATGGGCTGGAGGCGGGGAGCGCCTAGTAGGAGACGAAGGCAGACAAACAACATTGCATGGGGCTTCCCCCTAGTGTCACAACAGGGTCTGGAGGTGGTCCACCTCCAATGCCACCGTGTTGGCCTGGAATTGAATATGCAGAAGCACATTAGAGATCACCATAGACTTGTTCTAAACTGAGAAAGATTGATCAACTGCAGAATTAGCAACGAAAAAAACATTTCTTTCTTTTCCAAATCCAAAACAGAATCTCCCCTCTAAAAACATGCCAAATTTGGGTGAACATAGGCAGAAGCTTGGGATTATCTCCCAAAAGGATATGTTGCCAAGTAAAGCAATGTGGCCTTGAAGAAAAGAAAAATGAATGAATCCAATTCCAGGCAATTTGAGCTTTGGGACAAAAATAGAAGATATGCAAGATAGTTTTCAGGTGACCATAAAATGGGAACTTGGGAGTTGGGATCCCAATTTGAACAAGACGAGCCCCGATAGGAAGCGCTTGGTGTAAAATACACTAGAGGAAGTGGGCAATTTTGGGCTCCACACAAAGAGTCCACATAGTGGCAAATCACCTACTCCAGGTAGACGGAGTTGAGTGAAGCCCCCATTGTAGATTTAGTTTATCCACCATGGGAAAATGAGGTGAAATCCAATGGTAGCCTTTACTATCTTTGTAATTACAAAATGGGGTGTCCATATACCATTTCCAGTCCATCCACCACGAGCGAGAGGAATGCACAACAATCTTGTGTAACATGTGGTTAGGAACCAAGTCGATCACTATAGTATAAGTATCCTGGTCCTTGTTAGAGAGCCGAAAACAGGTTTTAAATGTCAACCAAGAGAACCAGGATTGCGCATTTTTGCAGAATAAGTCCTCGATGGTGCGAATTTTGCGTTTGAAGAATTTGAACGCTGAGATTCTCGGGACTTCTATTAAGCACTTATCTTGCACTTGAAAAATGAGTGATCACAAGAGAGATTGATGATTAACAGAGAGCCCATTCTGAAAGTCATCCTCTTTCCATAAAATTCAGGGCTTAATGCATTCCCAAGCTTTCCAAATGCTCTTAAGCACAAAAGTGCCGACAATTTTGATAGGCACAAGGGTGATGAGTAGATTGAAAAACCCTAATCCTTTCCACGCAGGGCGTCCATAAGGAGAACCTTCAACAATACCGTGTCATATGAGAACTTTCCAAGATTATTGGCCAATAATTCTTCCAATTATCCATTTTATGCAAAGTGCATGCCCTTGACGTTGAATGTCAATAACGCTGATTCCTCCAGAGTTGTGGGGAAGGCAACATATCTCCCAAGCCACCCAATGAAATCCTTTCCCTGTAGCAGCATTAGCCCTTAGAAAGTCTTTGATCATTTTTTCCAACTTCTGAATGGAATCTTTAGAAGGAACCCAACACAGCGAATAATAAATGTGTATGGTTGTAAGAACTTTGGAACAAATTTTGAATTTGTCAGCCAAAGATAAGGGTCTGGTGAGCCAATACTCCAATTTTTTTCCACTTTTTGAATAACATATTGTTAGAGCTCAACATGGGAGCTTGAAAGGAAAAAGGAATACCCAGAAACTTAAATGTCTCACCATGTGCTAATAGCTTCCATTCAAAAGTAGTTATCCAATCAGGCGCAGGAAGGAAGGATTGCCATTAACACTATGTTTTTTCCATTGAATGAACGAGACAAAAGCTAAGCAGAAAGTATCCAAGCATTGCATGACATTGAGAATGTTCGCTTCTTCTTCAATGAGAGTAAGGAAAGAGTCGTCTGCAAAATTCCCATTGAGAATTTGAGAGCTAGGCGCATCAGGAAACGGGATTCCCCTAACATGACCCTAGGATTTAGCGTGGGCTAATAAATACCCAAATCCTTCGGGCGTGAGCACATACAATGCAGGGGCCAGAGGGAAGCCTTGTCGAATAGAACGAAAAAATGCCAAATGGTTCCGAGCTAATTCCATTGATAGTATTTGAGCAGAGGCATCTGCAAAGAGCATATTGACGAACTTAATAAAAATGGGGCCAAAGCCAAGGGCTTGAAGTATGGCAAGAATAAAAGGCCATTCAATTCGATCGTAGGCTTTCTCAAACTTAATTTTTATGAACATGGCGGCCTGATTAGATCTGCGGGCCCATTACGTGCCTTCCCACACAACAATGATATTATCCAGGATATATCTACCTTGTATAAATCATGTTTGTTCTCGTTGAATAACCTTTGGAAGGATTGTGTGTAGCCACATAGCCAAAGCTTTGGCGATGATTTTATAGGAGACATTCAGCAGAAGTGATCGGCTGCCAACAAGTGATTTGTTCAGGGTCTCCTTGTTTAGGGATGAATTTGATGTTTCCCTTATTGATTCGAGGCCCTAAGGATTGATTCTGAAACCCTTCAAGGGTAAACTTGGAGCAGGATCATTCCCAATCGAATCACCAAAGGGCTTTATAGAATTCACATGGAAAACCATCACATCCCGGTGCTTTATCATTGGTCATCGGCATGGTGGCTTCATGGATGTCCCTGATGGTGAGCATTATGTCGCAGATCATCTTCTGAGCCTTGGACAATTTTCACGGTCCAACACCCAAACATTTATCAAGAGTAACTTGGCGAGATGTAGAAGGTTATTGATCTTAGAACACGAGCTTGTAGTGGCACACAAAAGCTTACAACATAAGTTATAAGTCTATAATCCGAGTACCACCCTTCATGATAGCCCAAATTTGTTGGCAAGGTTTCATGGCTCTGAGGGAAAGAAAAAAATCTTTTGAGACCCGATCTCCAATTTTGAGCCACTGCTCCCCTGACATTGTATTTGTCCGTAATTTGATTTTTTTTGTGAAGCATTGCAACATGAAGTTGTAGGGTTTCAGAGAAAGGATCACTTTGAAGCGCCACCACCGCTCGGCCAAGGGCCGATGTGTTAGTGGAGTATGAGCAGCGATGAATTGTGGCCAGTTGTCTGCCATAGATTCTGAGGAATCTAGTTGTCCAAGTCAGTGCATCCTCCCACCATTGAATCGAGCTAGATTTCATAGGTGGATGATACCATTGGAAGTGACTAGGACGTGGAATTAAGTTCGAAACACACTTGATATGATTGACAATGGGGCCATGTTGCATCAAGGCAGTATTAAGAAATAATTGGCCTTTATGGCATAAAGGGTGTGAATCCTACTAAGTGATATGAAATCATATTGGAGAGTGATCCAAAAGGACAAAGTTAGGCATGACCTCCACTAGTAGGGAATAAATGCTATCAAACTCCAAATAATCTTGAGATGATAGCATGGCTATGTTGAGCCGTTTAAGTACACGATTTGTCCCTCCGTGTAGGTTGGTCCACGTAAACTAGGTTGTAGAGGTGGGAATGCAAGATGCGTTAGGATCAAATAATCCAAACTTATTACACATAAAGTACCACGTTTTCCTTTCACTAGGTGTCCACCTCATCAGTAGGTGGCCACATTTATCATTAGGTGACTCCACCATATTAAAGTCTCCACTTATGACCCAAAAGGCATCGAGAATGGAGTTTATGATCCACCGTCACAAATCAACCCTTCTGGCCGCATCGTTGGAAGTGTAAATATTAATGAGGCCAAAAGAATGGCCATCAACATTAAATAAGACCCATATGGTACGATTGGTGGGGTGGATGCCATGGTCAATTAATAGAGGCCTCCATTTGGGAGCAAAAAGCAAAATTAATCCCCCGCGCCCTGCTTCATGATCAGTACATAAAGACAAGTTGTCAAGCCATATGGACTTGTAAACCATCTGCAATTAAAAACCTGTAATTTTCACTTCCTATGAAAATGAAACATCCAAATTTGCACAATGTTTCCAAGTTTCATGCACTTGCGACAGGAGTCTGTAAGACCCCGAACATTCCAAGATAAACAATTCATGGGAAATGATGGTCAAGAGCCATATCCCCGTCCTCTAAGCCATCAAGGGCATCATATTGATTTTGCAGAAATTGAGCAGTATTGTGCTGTAAAAAATCTTGCAAATCAAATTTTTTATGTTCGGTGTACTCAATGTTGTACTCTGCTTCAGTTGAGTCCACACTACAAGCTGAGCTATGGTCATGAGAGATGTGAGATGGCCTTCGAGGCCTTTTGGAGGGTCCTTGTGAATTGCTTGGTAGGAGTAATGACCTTGAATACTAGATGGGAACATTTTAAATAGAATTTGTCTGGTCCATGAGAACCGATGTCGTGAGGGGTGTGCTAATATACTTTGGCAACGGGGCAACCGAGTTGGAAGCGACAGTTAGTTCTTTAGTAGTAGTCATTGGCTCTTTAGCATGCACAATATGCGGTTGTTCCTTAACAACTGGCTCATGGTGGCCATTAGAGCCAAAGGCCTTGGAATGTTGGGCTTTGTTCTTGTTTCGCTGTCCCCTGACAAATTGCCAACCTTCCTCCTGCGGGGGTTTGACTGGTTTGGGAACTGTTTTGGCCACAGGGTGGTTGTGGGGTATATAAAGAGGACAATATTTGATCTTGTGATCAAAATCCTAACAACAAAAGCATGTGTTAGGAAAATTGATATACATGACCTGGTGAGAATAGCGTTTGTCTCCCATCTGGATATCCACAAAATCTTTTACATCCTGAGAGAGATCAATCGCAATGGATACTCGTTTCTACAACCGAGCATGGTAAAACCTCTCGGCTTAAGGAAAACTACCCGACCAAGAGAAGCGGAAATTTTTGACAAAAAAAGGCACACATGGAAAAAGGAGGCTAGGGAATTCAATCCATACATGCACTTTAAGGGTAGTATTTAGATACCACGAAGTCCTTATGTCATTGGGTTAACATAAGCAATGAGTTGAAAACATACCAAGTGGCTTGCTTAGCCAGAATATTGGGCGCATTGGCGGGATCAAAAAAGCGAAAGAGGAAAAAACCCTTGGTCATGTTTTGAACACTTTCTAGTCTGACTCCATGAGGATTCCAGACGGTGTTTACCCAAGATTTGAGCATACTTTCAGAGGGGATGCGACCCACAAAATACCCAATAAGAAAAAACTGCTCTAACCATTGACATGAGATCAAGAATATTGTTACTCGCGTGGTCAAGTCGTGCATCATTAGGTGATTGAGTCATAACCATGTACCTCGGTACACTGGTGAAGGAAATCCTGATGTATTTTGTGTGCCATGGAGGACAAATGGAAGAATGAAAGAGATAAAAGAAATATGTTGGTTTATACCCTATGTGGGACAATAACACATTGGTGGACTACACACAAAGACAAATTATTGCCATGGCGAGAGGTGAGAATCACCTGCTCTACTAGGTTTTTAAGAAATAACGTACGTTCATAGATATGTGAATTCCATGGGAAGGATTATGCTTTGCACCATGTTCAGAAGTGTGACAGACTTTGGACAGAGGGGTAAGAGACCTTAGCACCATCAATCTGGGTACATAACTTCTACACAACCCTAAGCGCTTGTGCACATGCATGGTATGTCCCATGTAGATTTGACAAGAGAGATAGTTAATTGGTAGGAGATGACCTCTAGTATGATCCATACTTTTGATTACTTATCTATTAAACTCTATGGTCAATGAAGCAATACAGATTATAAAATGCCCTACTTATGTGGGAGATAGCATGAAGGATGCAGGAACTTATTTTATACATTTTTAGAGAGATGGATTTAGAGGTACGCACCTTAACCATGAAGAAAATGAAGAAGAAGAAATGGTCTACTCCTAGGAAGAGAAGGAAAGGGGTAAACTGGTATGTAAAATAGATGATGATAATTAGGACAATAACCTAGATGTTCACCCATACTGAAGGTGCATGTAAAGTGAAGGAACCAATAGATGAAAAGGCGTGCGTGTATCATGAGCCTATGAAAAACAAATAAAATTTAATATTGGGAAATATGTAGAGCCTAAAGAATCCATTATTGATGATTACTGATTAGAGCAGGATAGTGGCGAAGATTATTGAGCTATTGTGTGACTTTCAGGACTTTTTTGCACATGCAGGTTATCATGATTTTAAAGGAAGTACACCATTTTTTAGGTGAGATGTGAATCTATCTTAAGGAAGCGTGTGTGCCCAATTAAGAAGAGGCCTTACAAGATGAATCCTAATCTTACACATCCAGGTTTAGCAGGAAATTGATAACATGTTTTAAGTCTAGTATAATTATAATTATTGAGGAGTCAAAATGGGTTATTCCCATGGTCATTAGTATAAAAAAATATGGAAGGATAAGGATTTGTGTGGATTATAGAGAGATAAATGCTTCGTGTGTTATTGATCCTTTTCCTACCCCATTTACTGAGGAAATCCTGGAAGGAGTTATAGGGCATGAGTAATACTAATTTTACTGGTTGGATTCTCTAGGTATCATCAGGTGTGTATCACTAAATAAGACCAAGAAAAGATAACTTTAACCACTGAATGGGAAAGTTTTGCATATATATTTATGCCCTTTGGGTTAAAGAATGCACCTGCAGTATTTTCACGCATTATTGTACAAGCATTTCAAGACTTCATTCATACGTTTTTACAGGTATATCTAGATGATTGAACAATTTACGGTTTGGTTAAGGATCATTTTGATAATTTTAGGCTTATGTTTGAAAGGTGCAGGCAATTGAGTATCTATCTAAATATTAAGAAATGTATCTTTGCGACCCTTTTGGCACTTTGTTGGGGCATATTATTTGTAAGGAAGGCTTGTTGGTAGATCCAACCAAGATCATTGTGATCTTGGGATTGGAAGAACCTAACAATCAAAGTGAAGTGCTACGGATTTTTTGGTCATACAGGGTATTACAGGAAATTCATTAATGGTTATGTAAATATTTTCGCAACCTTGGAGGAACTTTTGAAGGCTAAGGGAAAATTCTTTTAGGGTGACACACAATAGCAGGAATTTGAAACACTGAAGGAAAGGATGACCACTTCACCTATTTTGTGCTTTCATTCATGGGAAAAACCATTTCATTTTCATGTGGATGCTTCTAGGATGGCTATTGGAATGCACCATGTTAACACAACCAGGTGAAGGAATATTAGACCACCCTATTATTTTTGCAAGCAGAAATTTGACACCAGCTGAACATAATTATACAACCACTAAGCGTGAAGCGTTGTCCATGATTTATGTGCTACATAAGTTCAAAAAATACTTATTCGATACACCATTTATATTATTTATGGATCATATGACACTTAAGTATTGTGGTCAACAAGTATGTTTTACAAGGGCGCATTTTCCGGTGGATACTATTGTTTTATAAATTTGAGTTTACAGTGATTGTGAAACCAGGAAAGAGTAAATCAGGGCCTGATCATTTGTCGAGGATCAATTCTACTGAGGATACGTAGAGCATTGAGGATACAATGTTTAGATGTAAAAATATTTAGTTTGAATCGAGTACCCACCAAGTTGGAAGATATTGCTATTTTTTTGCGCACCTAACAGGTGCACCTGAGGAAATGAAGATTTTGGAAAAAAAAGCAACTTGTAATATGCGTGGAAACTTACCAATTAATTGGTAGCGATTTCTATAATTTAGGTCATGATGAAGTTTTTGCATCGATGTGTACTGAAGCATGAGCGCGAGGTAATAATGGAAGAAGATCATGGTGGAATTACAGGAGGTCATTATGTAAGAGATGTCACCGCGTGTAATATTCTGATGGCTGGTATTTGGTGGGAAACCATATACAAGAATATTAAAGAATATTTCAAGGCATGTGATCATTGTCACCACCTTGGGAAGCCTAGATCTAGAGATGAGATGCCTTTGAGGCGTATTACAAGTTTTGAACCTTTTGAGAAATGGGTGATTGACTTTGTGGGTCATATTTCCCCACCCGCGTGTAGGACTAGCGTGCACTACATTATAACTTATACAGACTACCTTACAGGGTGGGAATAAGTAGCACCTATAAAGGATTTCATGAGTAGCTACATCAGTAAGATTTTTATGGGAAAATAGTATTAGACAGGTATGGATGTCCGTTAAGCTTGATAAGTGATAGGGGCACTCATTTTCTTAATGAAACTATCAAAATATTATTGGTTGAGTTTATGGTGGCACACCACAAGACAACCCCCTATCATCCACAGGTCAGTGGTACTACTGAGGCTTTTAACAAGATATTGGGACATACGTTGACAAAAATATCTGATGTTGGAAGGAAATACTGGGATGATAAAGTATTTTCTATACTTTGGTCATATAAGACTTATAAGAGGTTAAATAAAGCCACACCTTTTCAGTTGGTGTTTGACATAGAGGATGTATTACATTTTAAATTTATGATGTCATCCCTGTGTATTACATGTATAGTGGATTAAATGATGAACAAGCACTTAAAGATCACATTGATAAATTGATGAAGTTAGATGAACGGCACCCCACTGCACGATGGAGCTAGAAAATAGAAAAAGTAAGACAAAAAGCCTGACATGATAGACATATCAGGAACAAAGAATTTGAAGTAGGCAAGATAATTCTTTTGTATGATTCAAAGTTTACGCACCACCCTGGGAAGTTGAAATTTTGTTGGTTGGGGCCCTTTATTGTAACAAAGATACTTGATTCAGGCACTTGTCAGTTACAAGCGTTGGATGGAAATATGTTTCCCAATTACTTCAATGGGAGTAGGTTAAATCCCTACTATAAATAAGTCTTCTTGGTGTTTATAATAAAGCAGTATTGTCATTTAGATAACATTTCCTTTAATGCATGTTTATTTATATATGTATCCTTTCATTGTTTTATGCTTTGTTAATTTAGTTTAGTGTTTTTTTGTAATAAGCACGCTTGTGTGCCAGTTGCTGATTACTATCTATTGAGTTCATATGTAAAGGACCGTGCATAATTTTAGTGTGGGGTGGATTACAAGTAAAAGCACGTGGAAGGAAAAAAAATTGATAATTATAGGTGGTCTAACTACTATAGAAGTGCGCGCATCGATAATGATGTTGGTTTCTAAAGTATAGTGTTAAGGTGTCATAAGAGGAATGGTGATAATAAGGAAAATGTTAGAGGAAAATCCATGTATGATTATTGAGTGCGTAGTGTAACACGAGGTAGGTAGCGGTATGGGTAACTACTTAGTTTAGAGTGCAAAGGTTTATGTACTTTGGCGCATAAAGCACGCTTAAGGAAGTCTGCGGTGGTGGAAGTAGTTTATGCACTTGAAGGTTGCAGCTAGAACGTGAGATGGAAGCGTGATGAAAACTATAGAAAATGTGGGAAAATAAAATGAAAAAGCCAAATTAAATGCAGTCATACGGTGGTAGTAGTTAAGAAATAAACACGGGTAAAATTTGAAAACCTATAAATAGAACATCAAGGTAAAATCATTTTTACCTTGCATGTAATTTTTGAAGTGCTTTTGTGCGACCTCAGGGAAAACTTGAGCAATTTGGTGAGAAATCGAGTGCCAAGTTAAAGAATCTTGAACCAGATTGTGAAAGAAAACACGGTTGAGTGAAGCGTGAGTTCTAGTAGAGAGACTCTTGCGAGTTGAAATGGCGTGGTGTGGATTTGAAAAGGAATCACGAGTTTATGGTTAGGGTTTCGAGGATTAGGGTACAGTATACAAAATTTGAAGTGGGAAGTATAGCATTGTTGCACTGAAGGTTTATGACAAGAGGCTTAGAGTACTAAGGTAGAGCAAGGCACAAGGTGAGATTTTGAGTTTACACAACTGAAATGGCACCAAGGAAAGTAGTGACCACATCACCAAAGAAGAAAGGAAAGGGAAAATAAAATCTGACACCTACCATAGACGTCCAAGAATAATGGTACTCATAAATGTAGTACCCCAATAGAGCATTGATGGGAAAGGAGTGGGTGTCTCATGTCAGGAGCATGGGCATGAGTGACTACAATCATCTGATATATTTAACAGCGTGTGACATGGAAATAGAAATTGTTCAACAAATAGAGAAGAGAACACCTGAGGATAAGCCAGTGTATAATGATAAGGTGAAGAGGATATTAAAGAAGGTTGGGCTACTACAGTTATATGAGCTTTTGTTTTTTGGGAAGCCTGAGAGATTGTACCAATGGTTGATGTCGCGCATTCATGAAGACTTATTATTCTTCATAGGTAAGAGTATGTGTATTACCGCACAATTTATTGCAAAATATATTGGTCTGATTGATATAGTAGTCGCATTTGAGGAAGACCTAGCTTGTGATGCTGAGGTAAAAAAGACTGCTAAGGAGTTTGAATATAAAAAGGGAGGGTGCATGATGGATATCACAAAACTTAATGATCATGTCATGAGGATGGTCATGCACTTGCTCACAAAGCTGAATAGATAAGAAAGGTGGACTCAAGTAAATAAACAATGGTTTCATGTATGCAAGAAGATATCATAATGAATGATATTTAATATTGTTTTCTTTATAGCATAGGAGATTATTGAAGTTGCACACAACGAAGATAAAATCATGTTTGGAGATGTTTTATTGGTGATAGTTTTCTCTAAGATTGGGATTCCCTATGGGCTGAAGGATAAGATATGAGAGTATCTTGAGGAAGATCCCTCCCCTGCAAAAAGGTATACCAAATATACATGTGAACCAGTGACACCAGCATACAAGGTGTGTGTGGATAAATGGTATCAATGGATGTGTGATGCATTCAATGCAGAATGGAAAATTCTTAGAGATTTTCCTACTCTTCTAGATGGGATTTCCAAGTTTTTAGTCTATCAACAATTCTTTATTGGTTGGTTAACATTGAACAATGGTACTAAGAGCCCATGGTGTAAACTTCCATTTACTTTTACAGTGTAGTACTTTCAGGGTGTTGTGAATAGGTTTAAGGAGGCACAGAAGTTAAGACTCGGCCTAAGAAAAGTGGATAAGGAGAACCATGAGATGCTTTAAACACTTGTTTACCCCAAGAAGTGTGCCTATGAAGAGAAGTATGTATCAGAGAACATTCACTTGTATAAACCAATTACATTACCAGTAGCTTCAGTGACCACAAGAAATATATACATATATCTAAGGCCCCAGTTTATTGATGGACAATTCATAGAAGATGATGTGAGTATTCCTGAAGAACCCTCTATGTGGAAGAATTTTGAACAGAAGAAAAGGGTGTGTGAAGAAACCCCCATGACTAGTGGAAGTGAGAAAGGAAGTAAATATAAGATTCTCATTTATAGCGCACTCAGAGGGTAGACATTAGCACGTAAAGAGGTAGAGACAAGCACATATGTGAGGAGACAACCTTCCATAGGAAGGTCACCGGTGAAGAAGAAACAGAAGGTGGTACCAAGTTTAGATTCTGGGGAGACAGAGAGCGAGAAAGAATAAGAATAAGAAGAGGCCAGAAGTGAGTAAGAGGTGGTAGGAAAGGTGAGCCCTCTTGTGTACACCATTGATGAATTAGATGCAGAAGGCTGGAGAAAGCACTACGAGGACACCCAGGTTATGGATGTGGATAAAGGAGGTATTGGGGCGCTCATCATAAAAAATATAGAAGAAAACCTAGAACCAACTACGGAGCATGGGACCAGGTGCACCCCTAAATCTGAGCTAGAGCACAGGCTAGAGAAGGAAGTTATAGAAATTATTGAACATCTAGTAAAGCAGGAGGTGGCACGTGGAGAAGGAGAAAGGAGTGAAGAACAGACTGATTTATTATGTGGGAGGGCATCTCTTGTGGTGGGTTTTCCCAAGGGTGTTTTTGGGAAGAATAGGAGGCTAAGGTATACTCCACATGGTACAATAATGCAATATGTTGACGAACTGAGTACATTTTTATGCACGAGGTATCAAAGTATGATTCCTCTGAAACAATTATTTTTTCTGGTCATTTTTTAGTAAGGATGAGGGGTTTCCACGCACAAGGAATATGTTATCTTGGGTGCTTGAGTCACATATAGACAAGCCAGAGTTCGAGGTAAGTGCTCAATATTTAATAAGTACCAGGGAAATAGCAACCTCTGGTGATACATATCCAATAGTGGATTCCTAGCAGTTATCAGATGAACAAGCATGCAATGCAGTGAATAAGTTATTAGTGGAGGTTGGTGCAAGAATTCCTTATAATAATAACAAGGCACGATTTATGCAGAGAGATCTGGATGAAAATAATAAAGAAATAAGGGAAAGAGACAAGGAGATGAAAAAGTAGGAACACATTATTACACAGTTAAAGCATGAGTTGATGGAAGAAAAGGGGTGGACACTTGTGGCATATAAGAAGGCAGAATGCATAGTCGATGTAATCTTACTAGCACGCCCAGACCAGGTCTCTCCGAATAAAACCACAGATGAATATGCTTTTCATTTCCTGGAATATTTAACGCACATAATTACCTCTCAACATCCACCTCTTGCATAGAATCTACATAAGAAGTTATGGCACAACAGAAACAACAGGGAAAATAACAAGTTGAAACCGACATAACCCAATACAATTAGTTAATTGAGGCAGTAAAATCAACTACGTATAGTGTAGAAGTTTTCTATGATAATTGTGAGGATGTGGATCATGTAGTAGGACTACTTGTTACCAAGGATGAAGTAGATCTAAAAAAATTTCAAGGCCAAGAATAAAGGGAACATGACAGAATGAGAAATAATATTGGCCTAGATTGAGTAAAATAGGGAGGCAATCAAATTGTTAAGAGCCTCAATAAAGAACAAATTGAAGGAACTCTACCCTCGGGTCACGCGTAAGATGGACACGTGTTAGTTGATGCAGGAAAATAGCTAGAGACTATGGTCAAAATGTTGAAGGTAAAGGGTGAGGACTTGACTATTACATAGGTTTATACAATTATGGGTGAAACCTTGAATCAAATGAGTGTAGATTTGGAAGGATGGAAAACGTTGGAAGCAATGGTGAATAAGGATTTCCCCTTCATTTTTCCCCAGTAAATTGGATTCTTTCACTCTTTGGTGAAAACTGTGCCGACATTATTTATTCTTTGATTATTGAAGGAGCACTACCATTCTTTGTATGAGATTTTCTGAGGACAAACAACATACCTAGTGTGGGGTAATGTTGGGTATTGGAAAGTGACTAAGTGTTGAAATACACATGCAGAAAGAGCTACAGAGGAAACATGGTGAGGAATGAATAAGATGAGCGTGCATTAGATGATATAGTTTACATGTGGGAGATGAAACGAAGAGTGTGTAGGGAATACTACATTAAGGAAGAGGAATTATTCATTTTGGGATGTTGAGATAAATATAGACATGCAGTGTGTGAGCACATTTTGGATAGGGATATAAGACTTGCAGGCTACAAGAGAGTCTATTTTTAGGAACATGAAGGAACTTGTAGTTCGAAATGAAAGTATGAGAGCTAATAATGGAACTAGAACTAGAGTTAACTATAGATGATCTATTTTTAGGTAGAGCTTGCATGCTTCTTTAGTTGCTTTTGTAGTGGGGCATGGTTATTTTGAGCATGTAGCCTATTTTGAGATTGCATGGGCGGTGAAGGGAAATTCACCACCTCTTATATATATGTTTTGATTTTACACAGTTTTGAGGATGAGCTTGATCACCAGTTCATATGTTTTAGAGTTACATTGCTTAGCTTATGAGTGTGGTATGACCTATGACATAGTATTATGTATGTATTCAGCTACTGGTTTGTCATGATTTAATACAATGTATCATTATGTTTAGATTTTGATTGTTGAAGTCTCTTCTCATAGTTATTGTGTGGTGAATCTGGTAGTAATCTTTATGTGATCTGTATGATTTACATATTATGTGTTTTTTCCAAGTTGAGCTCATGGATCTGATTATTAGAATGGGATATGCACTTGGGATGTGGTTATTAGAAATATGCATGCTAACACCCCGATAAGACAGTAATAAAGAGGGACTTGGTACCTTTGTGCTTCGGGTGAGCACTCATATATGTTTGAGTGATGTGACAATGCGTATAGGGTTTGAGTAGGAAAATAAGACTAAACTTCTTGGCAACGAGAATCTCTACTTGATCATTATTTCATTAATATCTTTGGAGTCAATATACATGTTGTTCCCCTCTCTTCTTTGATGCTAGCACTAAGAGTACTGCACACAGGCTCAAACTTTCTGTTATCAAATTTTTATCTAGCAATATCTTGTGCTTACCTTTGCACTTCCTCGTTCTCTTGAGGTGTCATTCTATATGGTGTCTTGTTTGGTAAACTCGATCTAGGTATCATGTCTATTTAGTGATTGATATTGTACATAGGCAGAAACCCATATGGAAAATCATCAGAAATAATCCTTACACACTCGTTCAGAAGTTTGTGTACCTCACTTGGAATTTCCACTCTTTGTACGTGGTTTTCCTACGTCATCTCTAATAAAAGTGCAAAGCATGCCTTTTCTTTCTCTACACTTTACTGGACCTCTTTTTCTACCACAATCAACACTCGTGCACAAAATTCTATCACACATTTCTTATTCTTTGTTCTTCAAAGGAGACAAGTTAAACTTCTTTCCATCTTTCTATATGCAAATAACAATTACTCTTCCATTATGCACAACCTTTCAATCATAATGCAAAGGCCTTCCCAAGAGTACATGTTAGACATCCATTGACATAATATCACACAATACCTCATCATGGTATGCACCTATTTAAAATTTCATAACGCTTTGTTCACTTATTAGGATATGATGGCCTTTTGTATCCATGACACTCTATATGCGTTGGGATGTGCAATCTTTTTTAGTTCCAACTTCTGTACCTTTTCACAAGAAACCAAATTATTTGTGCTGCCATCCTCAACAATAACCTTACAAAACTTACCCAACAATTTGCATACTATTCAAAAGAGATTCTTCCTATGCGTTAGATCCCTATTTTTCTGTGTCATCGTCAACTATACACCTTTTATCACAAGGGCTTCTCCTGCACAGGTTGTTCGGAGTGCTCCATAGATCCAATCAATTCCTCTCCATGTGCTACATGTGTAGTTGCCTTGGTTCATTTGCTTCCTTTAGTTTGTGCATGTGGACACCCATACACACGATGCGCAACTTCCCTGCACCAAAAACAAGGTCTAGGGAATCCTCTTCCAAATCTTCCACGTCCACGAAATGGATAAAATGTTCCTCGTACAAATCCTTGCTCTTGCGTTTATGCGTCATTAATGTACAAAATAAAAATGTCACAATCACGCCATTAAAACCCAACCCCTTCTTGCCACTGTATAATGCTTATCGACAATAAACAAACATTTTCATGAAAAATGCAAAAGTGTTGATTTCAGACTCCACTTTCTAACAGCTCACATGCAAAGAGTTATTAAATTGGAGACTTAGTTTTCTAGGAGGTAACAAAAAGATGTTATAAGTTGTTTGCTCTTGATTCCATTGAAGTGGATTCATAAGAGCTTGACAAGAACACAACATACCACATCCACGTTGCCATAAGAGCCCCGCGAAATAGAGAATAAGGAAAGTATAGTTAGATCCATGCTAGCAAAACAATCCAGAGGCTCAATTAAATTTGGTTTTAACCACTTTAAAAATACATTTTTTGCATCTTTACGCACATTTCATCCATGTCATTAGGTTAACTCTATTCTTTAGTTTTGCATTACCAAAACCACTCATTCCATGCAATAACTTGTTTACATCTTAGATAGACATCACACATCTTATATCATACAAGCTTCAATTATTTATGTTGACTCATTTGCCTCATTGGCATTATAAAAGGTTAATAACATCAAGACGACTTAAAATTCCTTACTATGCTTATTACCATCAAAATGATCGAATGATGTCTATTGGTCACTCAAGATTGATCTTTTTATTTATGCACATTATATGCTGCCATTAAATTATCATAATTTCTTCAAATATATTGGAACACTTTTATTGCTCTCCTTTAGTTGCAAACATTTTTTTAAGGGTATCAAGAGTTACAACAATGCGTTGGTCTAAAGTTTGACACATCTCACATTACAATGATCTAAGAAATTTGACATTGCAATGTACATCTAGAATCTCAATAATTTACAATTCCCTCCACACTTCAAATGCATCTACTTTGCCATTTCATGGCCTTGTTTTCCATAGATGAAGATGAATAACAAAAATATTTCCAAATCTAGGCCTCACTATTCAAAGCCCAATATGGAAATTATAATTACTCATATATAATATCCTCCCTAAACATTATTAACTTTTTAAAAAATTACATTTTTTATCCAATATATTCTCCCGCCATATGAACACCGTCACAAGAGCAAAACCCCCATGACGGGAATGCACCAGAAACCCCTGCAAATTCTACAATTTTGCCACCATTTCATAGCGCTAGATTCTCTTACGGCGCATTGAATTCTTTTGCATCAAATTTGCTGAAGAAAAAACGGTTCAATTTGGTCCAGTAGAGCCCTTTTTGGCTCAAATTTGTAGATAGAGGGATAGTTCTGTTCCAGGTAAATACCCTTTGCCCATTTTTACTTTTTTTTTTTCGTAAGAAAAATCTTTTATTCGGTTTATTTTTTCGCAAGAAAAATCTTTTATTCGGTTTTATTCTAGTTTTTGAATTTAAGAACCCTTAAGGATTTTGTTAGTTGTTTGAACTGTTATAAAGATTCAGATAATATTATATCGGCTGAAGGCACACATGTAATTTCTAATTTTTTTCAAAACCCTTCAGGCAATTTCAGGCTTCCGACATTGTCTCGATTTTTAAAATTATTTTGCCTCATTTAATGTCTGAAAAAAAGCCCCTTTCCATTGAGATTTCAGTATCTTCTGCTCGTTGTTTAAGTTTTTTTTTTGTTTTGTTTTCGGCAGATTCGATTTGTGGCATAATTGTGTAGCAGAGGATCTGGAAAGGTGAGCTGGGAACCGATCCGTTTTGTGCGATGGAACATTCAACGGGTCAATCCAGTAAAATTGAATATCTCTAGCATCTGTGGAGTGTTTGGTGTTTTGATAATGGCCAGTATTTTTCTCTAATCGCTTGGCTTTCATTTCTTACTTGTCCCCACATTTTTTATTCGTGCATAATGCAGTTGCCCTTTATACTGGTGTTTTATAATTTCTCGGAAAAACAGAGGATCAATCATCATGCTGTAAATTTCTTGGTTTTCATTATTCTAAGCACAGTTCTGCTGATAATCTTCCTTGAGAAGATGTTCCTTTGTTACAACCATTCCAAAATGGGAACCTTCATACTCTTATGACGACACAGATTTGAGAATTACTGAGTGGTAGGGTGCTACAGAACCTTCTTAGCAGCATCCACCGCTATATTCTCTCTCTTACCTTTTACCTTATTCAATCCACTTTATAGGAATTTTTTACAGGGCCGACCATTCACAATGAGACAGTCATAATTGGTTGTCCCCATAAAAAATGAACTCTATCCAAACACCACGAATAGATGCACATGGATTTTGGGTTGATGAATTGATGAATGTATATCTTCGGGTGTTTAAAAGCATCCCACATCCTCCATATTCCTTTTTGAAAGCCTTACAATTCTTTGAGAGTTCGTATGGAAGGGACGTGAACTGTTTTTTAATAATTTAATGATTAGAAAGAATACAAACTGTTTGAAAAAATGTCTCAAAGAAAAAATAACAAATAATTTGAACCCTAGGCTATTGCTGAAGAACTGATGGATTTAAATTGTTACACAACATTAGACAGACTGAACTTTAAAAGGAAAGTGTATCTGTTCTTATATACAGAAAAAGCCCACAAGCCAATCTAGCAGTTCTCGTTTTTTGACTGGAATTAATGATACAGAATTGTTTGAAGGGCGCTGGGCTATCTTTGCAGACACTGAAAGGATAGAAATAAGAGTACTCAAGAAGAAGCACCTGTAGTAATGTTAAGTCTTTGCTCAAGTTGCTCGGTTTCCTTAAAAGAGCTTGACAATTTCTAGCATTAACGGGCATTTCCCTGTATCTTCAGATGTGTAAACCTTACTAACTGCAATATTTGGAGCATTTGGGACTTCCAAAGTCCGTTAGAAATGAAGGGATCCAAGATCTCTTCTACAAGACTGATGTTGGTCATACATGACACCCATATCACGAGATTGCCACCTTTTACTACTTTGAGGTCTGTACCAGAAGGTTCCTTGCACATCAACAACTCTAACAAAATGACTACATAGCTGTATACCTCTCCCTTAGTTGTTACCTTCCATATCTGTCCATAATCTGGAGGAATATAACCAAAGATCCCTACAAGATCTGTGCTTACACGAGTCTCATATGCACTTATGAGGCAGGCAAGAGCAAAAATTGCAACCTTAGGCTCAATTGAACTGTCTAAAAGAATACTGCTAGATTTCATATCCTGTGAAGTTCTTTCTTCTGCCAAGGACCTCAAGGGCAGCTGCTTGATTACGGAGCCACATATCAAGACTACCTTAACTACAAATCACATGCACCCCTTTGTTTTCCATAACATGATTAGGCTCATTAGGAAGAGCCATTGCCTATTTAGCTATCCTCTCAAAAATATCTATTGATAGACTTCTGGTATCCCCAAATTTCATCATGAAATCTGTGACTACCCTATCCAAATTTTTTTCGTGCTTTTAAAATAATGGGTCGTTTTGTGTTTTTATTGCTAGAAAGTTCTTGTATTGCGTCAAGATATTCCCAAAGAGCCATATAAGCCATTTTTGCCAAATACCCAGATGCCCAAAATTGTTATATTCTGTCGTCGAGATTTGTCTGCGGGAAATTTGTATTTAATTATTTTGAGTTCCGTTTGAGGCAATTAGCGCTCCATTTTAACTCTGTTGTAATTGTACATATTGTTATTCCCATATACCAGTAGGGTTTTAACCAAGAATAAGTTTTGGGCTTTATTTGTGACTTTTGACAACGTTTTGTGTTTTTGTGTTTTTCCGTTTCATTTTCTGTGAAATTTCTCTGGATCAATTCCTTTGCCGGTTTGGCTTGATTCTTGGCCTGGAGTATCTAGAGATCACATATGCACGTTGTGCCAGAAGAAATTCGTCATCAGAGATCCAGTTCTCTTGGAAAAGACGAAGTCGTGCACCAAAAAAATTCTTCTGGGCTGGCCACATTTTTTGAAAAAGAGGGTTTGAAGTGGATCATGGGATTTTAGGAAGCAGCAGGCAGGTGAAAATTTTGTACCTGCCTAGTAGGGTACTTTTTCCCATGGAAGCAACGTCACTTAAGTCACAATGGGAAAATTAGAGGCAGCAGGTAGGGGGGAATTTCTTACCTGCCTTGCAGGGTAAAAATTTCCATTGTGAAATAAAAGAAAAATCACTTAAGGCATTGATGGGATTTTCTTACTTGCCTTGCCGGGTAAATAATCCCATTATGAAAGTCAAACAACTTAAGTGGAACATGGGATTTTTGGTGCAGGCAAGTGGGAATTTTGTACCTGCCTTGCAGGTTACTTTTTCTCATGAAGACAAAGTCACTTAAGTTATGATGGGAAAATTAGAGGCAACAGGCAGGCGAAAATTTCTTACCTGCCTTGCAGGGTAAAAATTCCCATTGTGGAATAAAAGAAAAACAACTTAAGTGAATCATGGGATTTTATTGTCTGCCTGGTAGGGTAAATAATCCCATTATGAAAGTCAAATGACTTAAGTGAATCATGAGATTTTATTGTCTGCCTGATAGGGTAAATAATCCCATTATGAAAGTCAAGTGACTTAAGTGAATCATGGGATTTTCAAGGCTGCCTTGCAGGGTAAATAATCCCATTGTCATGTGATTCTTAAAAATTGAATTCTTTGTCAAAAAGTGTGCCCCTTTTGGAGAAGTAAAGACAACCTTTAAATTGATTAATTTAATTAATTATTCACCCAAAATAGGCGCCCAGGCTTGTGGAAAAGTCAATAAGGTTAAATGACAAAAAGTGGATGAAAATAGATCGTTTTAAAATCAAATAAATTAATTTATTTAATGACAACCCCTTTATGTCAAAAAGTGCTCCCCTTTTGGGAGAGAGATAATATTTTTTAAAGTATTAAATGATTAAATTAATTCCTATTTTCAGTGGCTAACGTCAAAGCATACTGTGACGCTTGAGTTAACTGAAAGTAGAAGTCTAAAATTAAATAAATTTAATTTATTTAATGGCGGCCATAAGCATGCACAAAATAGGCGCCCCATTTGAAGAATGAAGCTTATTAATTAATTAATTAATTGTCAGGAATAAGAAAGACATTAATTAATTATAGAATGGTGAAGATTATATAAGCAAGGGCTGCCATATGGATGAATTAATTAATTCACAGGCAGAGAAGTGCAGCCCAAAGGAAAAGTGCGCCCTATTTGAAGAGGATTTTTGCTCAAAAGAAGGTGAAATTAATGCTAAAAGCTTCCAATTTTGGCGCATAGGTTGAAGGAGGTTGATTTGTGTCTAGAGATAATTGTTTGCATAAGTGATATAGGTGCTCAGGTGAAGTTGGTAAAATCCATGCTTGCTTTGCATGCAAATAAAACATCAAATTTTGGGGCAACAGGCTTGAATTATGCAGATTTTTATGATTAAAATCTACTATTTATGTTCCGGTTGCCATTTTTGTCTGAATTAATTGCAGGAATTCATTACAGGTGCTTTATAAGAGAAATGGAGCTTAAATCAATGTCCAATACATTGAACATATCCTTCGAATCTGAAGAATTATCCAGATTTGCACCAGTTTTGAAGAATTCTGGCAAGATAAGGAGAAAAATAATTGTTTAGACAAAAATAGACACAACCATGGCAAAAAGGGATGAAAAAAAGAGCACAACGGAGTCATGTATTACTTCCAGATTTGCTGACATTGGAGACCCAGATTCAGATCCAGATCTCATAATTGCAAAAGCTTCCGGCACAAAAGCTTCATCCTCTTGATTCGAATGCAGCTCATGAAGAAGTCAGTGCGTGGAAAATTTCTTCTAGGATCTTGTGCATGTGCTCCCAATCTTTCAATTGAAGCCTTCATTGAAGTTGCATTCACCCGGAGTGCTTTCCAGAATTTTTAATTGTTCATATGCAATTAAAAATAAAAATGATGAGTTATTTACGACAGACATTGCACTGATGCATGTACAGGAAAAGAATTGCAAAAGCTTCAAGGATAAAAGGGAAGACAAGGCGAAGGCAACACCCGTAAGCAAAATTCCAGATCCAGCGGCTTTCAGATCCATCTTGTTTCCAGATCCATCTTGCTTTCAGATCCAACTACTTCTAGTCACTTCCAGATGGAGCTGCTTCCAGATCTAGTTTGAATCAGCTGCATGCAGAATATGAAAAAGGACAAGACTGTAGTTTTCCTCTTTCTTCTTCTTTCTCTTATTTCCTCCGACAAAATAATTGAGCGATCAATTAAATTATACAACGTTAGTGATTGGTTTAAAAGCCCTTACTTGAAGAAGTCAACTACTTGGAGATAGGTGGTAGACGTGCAAAATAAAAGGTTCTATTTTTAGTTGCAAATCATGCAAAGAAGAATTCCAAGAGGGAGATTGCCAGTTGTTTCTTTTCCGACTTCCACATGTGCCAGTTCAACTAAAAGCTTCCGACTTGTAATTGCCCCTCTACATTCTATAAGTAGAGGAAGAACCTTCGGGTTAATGATCAGAATTTGTAAGCAACATTCTTGTGTTCCAGACTTTGTGCTGAAACCCTTGAGAGCCACTTGAAGCAAAGGAATATACAGGAGCAGATTTTCGGAGAACTTTGTGTCACGGTGTATTTTTTTCTAGCTTTCCATCTTAGATCTTTGAATAAATTTTGTGTTATTTTAGATCTAGATCTAGAGCTACCTTTGCTTATAATTTTGTGTTGATATCTATTGGTTTCTTCTATGTGCATGCAATCAACTCTGTTATCTATTGATTGGGATGCACATCTTCCCCATTTCTTCTCCGTGTTTTTATAATTCTCTTCTTCTATAAATATTTACTTTCTTTAAACAGTTGCTTATTTGTTGCAGAACTGTACAGCTATGGTTCATGAGCTGAACAGTTAAAGTAAAACCCCATATAGATACTAGCATATTGTAATTGACAAATCTGACACGGGAGCCTCACCGGTAAATGAGGGAGATTTATCTCATGATTGCCTAGGTTTTATGCTATGCAGAAAATCTAGCCAACAACTTCATTATGCCAAATATTTAAAAGTTTACATGTAATTACAATCTAATATTTAATTGTGATTTTTATTTTACTTCTACATATATAGATTCTATTCTCTTCTCTCTAACATCAATCTGTAAACTCAATATGCGAGTTTCTCAGATACTGTACATGTCTGACAATTACTATGTAATAAAAATTGTTATTTTATTTCGACATGTTTAAATTTTTATAAATTCAAAACATGCAAATTGAAATCAAATTAGTCGAAAAAAAGACGAGTTCATGAACATATTAGCTCTCCTAAAAAGGTATGTGAAGCAACATCAAAAATCTCCATGATATTATAAAACCGGGCTTTAAGAAATACCCCATCAGTATATATAGGCAGCAAGGCAAATTGCAGAGTATGCATTTGGTTTTATGCTGTCAACAGGATGGTCTAGATCTCCAAATGCTTATAGGCAATTTTTTAGAAACTGGAAATAAAACCTGGTCCCTTCTTCATCATTGCAGGTCTTACATGGTGCACCTTGTTACAGTTCTAGCCTATGCTTATAGATTGCTCTGCATAGCATTACGAATAATCTCCACAAGAGCATTGTCCTTCTTTGAAATGACAGAATTGATTTGCATATCTCACAACAATTTGTCTTGCATCAATCTTGGAGATAAACTTGGTTGCAGTGCGGCAGTCAACACATATTGGAAGGGTCTTATCCCATATTCTTATGTGCTCTACAGGCACCAAACAAACACATCCACACAACCACCACAGGTTTAATTGGCATTTTGATGATAAAGTTTAGAGTTTCCTTGAGATAGCTAGCATTGCCAAGAATGTTGACCATGCAGACACAGTGATCAATTGTAGGTATAATGATGCAAGAGGAGCTTATGCCATTGAAGTCTTTACAGCACTCATCCACTAAACCTGCATGGTTGCATTCTAATAAAACAAAGATGAAGCTTACATGGTCAGGGTATGTTCCAGAGTGCATCACTACTTCAAAGAATTTGAGAGCATCCTTGGAAAAGTCCATTTTGTTCATATCCTGCAATCATGGCATTCTACGAGACCACATCTCTTTGAGTCATTTTGTTGAAAAGTTCACGTGCCTTGTGTATGCTTTTGCATTTTGTCTACATGTCTTCTCTGGTGTTTGTATCTACAACATTTGACAAAAATCCGCTTTCCATTATGCTTTGATGGATGTCCACACCCTGTTCCAAAGCTCCCATTTTGGCACAGGCTGGGAGTATGCTGACAAAGGTTGTGCACTCTGGCTTTACACCTTCCAAATGCATTTAAAGTTTCAACGGCCTTTTCAACAAACCCATTTTGTGCATATCCTGCAATCATTGCAGTCCATGAGACCACTGTGAGGCATTTTGTCAAACAGTTCACATGCCTTGTGTATGCTTCCATATTTTGAAAACATGTCTTCTAGGGAACTTGCAACCACATCTTACAAAAATCAATTTTCCATAATGCTTTGATGGATGCCCATGCCCTGCTCTAAAGCTCCCATTTTGACACAGGCTTGGAGGATGTTGGCAAAGGTTGTGGAGTCTGCCTTTTACACCTGCCAGTTGCATTTGCTTGAAAATTTCCAAGGCCTTTCCAAAAAACTCATTTTGCACATATCCTGCAATCATTGCAGTCCATTAGACCACATTTCAGGCATTTTGATGAACAGTTCACATGCCTTGTGCATGCTTCCACATTTTGCATACATATCTATCAGAGCATTTACAGCCACAACATCTGACAAAAGTCTCTTTGGTGGATGTCTATACCCTGTTTGGCATTGGCTGGGAGTATGCTAGCAAAGGTGAATGATCAGGCGCTGGTTGCATTTGGTGAAACTGTGTCAGTGCTTTGTGAGGATGCCCATGTCTTCTGTAATCTGCTAAACCTAAAGTTTTATCTTCCATTACCAAAATGGTACCAGATTTAATAATAATTTCTTTCAAACCCTAAGAACGTAAACAAAGGCTTTTTTGTAACTCACCTCAAACCTGATATTTTTTTTACACACGAGCTTTTCTACATTACTCCCCACAAAAGGATGCACAACCACTTCACCGAGGTGCAACTTATACAAAGTGGTCATCTTCCCTGCATTATCAAGCCCAGCATCACAATTTTATATTCCTCAAATGGGAAAAGCATAAACCACTGCCTGGATATAACCACCCCCATTGGTTTTAACTTAATTTTACCTAATCAGGTCAGCACCGACCTCAATTAGGGTTTCGAGCTCCCAAATCCTGAATAAAATGCACCCTAAATAAAACTCAATCAGTTCTGCAATCCACAGCACGCCCGTTGTCGTAATTCAACCAAAATGGAATCAATTTGAAGTTTTTTTTTTTCACTCTGCAGTTTTTTTACAAATTAAGATCAAGGCCACCATTTGAAGTTCTAAAACCGTCAAAGTGCTCAGAAAAAATCGAGAATTTGAATGCTTTGAGAAAACCCAGTGATTTTAGTATCCTTCCAGCAACCAAGGTCAAAATGACGACAGATAACTTTGAAGAAGAAGCTGCACCTTGCGATGCACATTGCAGATTATACACCCGATTTTATGAAGTCTAAGCACGGTGTAGGATCTGTAGATCTTCAAATGCTTAGATTTTTTTTGTTTTTTAGAGACTGGAAATAAATCCTTGTCTGTTCTTTATCATTGTAGGTCTTACATGGTGCACCTTGTTATAGTTCCAGCCTATGTTTATGGATTGCTTCGCATAGCATTGCCAATAATCTCCACAAGGACATTGTCCTCTTTCTAGGTAGCCGGTCCGTACCCTGCAGGGCATAGGTACGTGTATGGTACATACCCGGTACATGGTACAAGTATGGTATGCAGGGGGTACGCTCAGGGTACATCCAACAGTACCCGGGTACTTCTTGAGGTACGTTTGGGTACTTCTCAGGAAGTACCCAGACGTACCCGGGTACTGTTGGACGTACCCTGGCCGTACCCACAGCGTACCCACCAGTAAAAACAACAATTTTTTAATTTTTAATTTTTTTTTTTTTATAACTTTTTTGTGAAAAAAAAACAATTTTTTGGGGGTCAATAAAGGTCAATAGATGTGATTATGAAAATGATTCAACTGTGGTAAAACTTCACAGAAGTACCTAAAACAATGGCTGAAACTGCACCAGTTGAGATGCGTTTGGGTAATGTAGGATCAAAAAACACAGTGGTGGCATCTCCACTAGCAAGTAAGACTAATGCAGGAATAATAAGAGAAACCCCAAAGGAATCTGAACTGCCAGATTTGAAGGGAGCTGGTAATAGCCAGAATTCCAGTCCAGTTATGTGATTTGTTATTATTTATGTTAATAATTGGACATTGTAACATTTGGAGTTTGAAAAATGTACTTGTTCGAAGTTCTATCAATGAATATCATGACAAAATGCATTGAATTATTAATACGTTATTTGGCTATTTCACTTAATTAATAATTTGTTTACTCTATTCACGTATAAGGCTGATTTTTTGCTTATTTGGATATATTTTTAACATTTTATATGTATATTGTACTGCCATACCCAAGTGCTGTACCCAGGCCCCCAAAAAAATTGCCATATCAGCGTACCAGATCCCCGTACCCGTACCCCCGTACCGGCTACCTAGTCCTCTTTTGAAATGATGGAACTGATTTGCATCTCTCACAATAATTTATCTCACATCAATATTATGGTTGCGGCATGGCAGTCAACACATACTTGAAGGTTCTTACCCTATATTCTTATGGTTCTACAGGCACTAAACAAACCCATCCACACAACCACCACAGGTTTAATTAGCATTTTGATGATAAAGTTTAGAGTTTCCTTGAGATAGCCAGCACAGCCAAGAATGTCAACCATGCAGGTATAATGCTCAATTGTAGGCCTAATGCTAAAAGAGGCACTCATGCCATTGAAGTATTTACAGCACTCATTGATGCAGACACCCTGCAATGCTTAATCTATCCAATTTTTTTGCTTAGAAGTGTCAAAAACAACTCTGTCATTCACTTTTCGCAATAGTTCACACTTTGTAAATACTAGCTCAATATGCCAAAAAACAAAAGATCACTGTACCATGACTTAAAAGCGCTTCAAATATGTTCAACATCACCAAATACACTTGCTCAAATCATCAAATCAATTTCAAGAATCCATTTTTCATCATTTTCCTTTTTGACCATTATATTCCCTTAAGACCAAGTTTCTTGCTCCAACCTTGCATTCACTCTTCCATAGCTATCTAGAAGGTCTCACTAGGCTCATTAGATCACATTTACCTATGCTAACTTTCCCCTAAAATCTCAGCCTCAACTCTTCATACAATTTATTGTAGGCCTCTTCTTGTATTTTGTTCTACAAACCCTCCATTAGGTCTTCTACAAGCTTCTGTCGTGCATATTTTCCTTTAACTGAGGTATCATGGTGAAATATACATATTTTTAAGCACCTTTTATTGCATTTGAGCTCTCCCTAAATTTTCTCTTCTCAATTCCAAGAATTTCATATGTGTCCTTTGTAACTAAGCTTCTAGAACTAGGCTTAGGACTGTGTTTTGTTTTCGAATATCCAATAAAAAGCTAAAATTCCTTATGAATCCTCAAATACACTCTCTTGCAATCATTAGTTTCAAATTTCATGCTTGTACTCAAGGTTTTAGCCTCCAAAAACTATGCCCTAGCAGTATTACTCTGTAACCCTCCTGAGAGACGCAAGAGGAACCATTTTGCTATATCTTCCATTTAAATTGGTTTCAAGACCTGATTTTTGTCATACTTATTTAAGTATACCTCCTCTACAATGCTTCCTTACCAGTGGCAAGATTTGATCAGGTTAAAGGCTCCTTTCATCTTGATTCCAACTGTCCTTCTTCTTACCTCAGACCGTACTTTGCTTCTTTGACTCCTAGCATCCAGTGTTTAGACTTGAATACTGATCTTTAATAGTTTCATTGCCATATTTCATTCTTAATACTGGTGTATAGACTCTTCCTATTCACCAAGGCTCCATAACTCTTTAGCTTACCTCATGAAATACTATCTCTTCAAAGGAGTATGACTGACACAAAATTCTTGTTGAAGACTGTGTTTTAAGATTCTCTCTCCTCTCTTTGACTCTTCAATGGAATTTGGACTTGTCTCAATGGTCTCAAATCAATTATCTAACCTTATCAAACTGACCAAGGTTCTTATAAGACATAAATCATGACCAATAGTCTATACTCAAAAATGGTACTTTGTAGGCCCTCAAATCTGGGCACGTACAGTTTTCTTTGAGTCCTCTTGCTGTGCATGAAAATTTACCAATTTCCCCTCTAAATTTAACTTGTTCAAGGCTCCTTGCCTTCAGTATTGGATTTACAACTTCCTCAATCTCCTGCAATAAGGTGGTAGTCCTACAAATGGAAGGAAATTGCTATAAAACCCTTCTTTTCACTGTGATTCATAAGGTTCTTGACACCATAAATCCTGCTGCCACTTAATCATAAAACTCTCTCTCTCTCTCTCTATTCAATTTAGTTCCTTAATTCACGTTGACAACCATGAAGCAAGATGGTGGATCCTTGTAATTCCCTTCAAGACCTTCTCAACTGTGCATGTACAGTCATTTTCTGAGTTTGCATACTTTGAACTAAGGTCCTTAGTCTCTGTTATCTTTACACTTGATATGTTCTTGGCACTCTCAACCTTCTAAACAACCATTTGCAACAAGTTCTATAGGCTTCCTTTGTTCAAAAACAACTTAATCATTGTCTTGATCTACTAGAAACAGAGTTACTTCAGTATCACAGAGTTTCCTTGTTGAGTCTCACTGAGCAGCATAGTTACCAGGTTCGGCCGGATTTGTATGAAATCCGGTTCGAACCATATTTTTTGAAGCAACCGAATAAATCCGGTTTGGTTTGGCCTTTTTTCAGCAAAAAGAAAAAAATTCCTTTTTTGGCATTTTTTTCTTTTTTGGTGAAAAAACCACAAGGACAGAAAAAAAATTGTCATTTTTGGAAAGGGTCCGGGAAGATGTAGCAGCAAAAACTTGCATGTGCCATGACTTTCATTCTGTGGCTCCGTTTCAGGTGTCGTCTTCTCTAAAAGTGTATATTTTCAAGAGCTCTACGCATTGATGGCAATATTTTTCTTATTTTCATAAAATCCATTTTTGTACCTTTTTGGACCAAGCAACTTCTTGCAATCTTTTGAAGGAATCATTATGATGATGATGATTATGGTAGATGGATGTTTTTTTGTATAATTTGTCTATATATAATGATATAAGTATACAATAATATTAATTTATAATTATAAGTATATATATTCCGAACTGGATTTTTCCGTATTTTTTCGAGAACTCCGAATTTTCGGATTTTTTTGCCCTTCCGAATTTAATCGGATTTCCGACCCTGGTAACTATGCTGAGCAGGGTTGTAATCTGTAATGTCCCCAATTCCGAGCAGTTGGCCTAACGGCCATATTTTGGTCTTAGCCTTGGTCATTCCCAAGGGGCTAACGACTTTGGAGGTTATTGGGGATGGTTGTCTGATTTCTTACTATGTTTTTGTTATATTTTGGGCATTGGGAGGGTCTAATGGGCCCTTTGTGTTTTATTTTGTCGTTGGGATCACTAAAGTGGACACTTTTGGCATTTAATGTTATGTTTCTTCGTTGGGGCCATTTAAAGTCCCTTTTTGGCGACTTGGGGGGATATGTATTGCATTAAATGTTATATTTCTTCGTTGGGCTCATAAAAAGCTATATAAGGAGGTGGAGGGTGGAGTTGGAAATCATTCTTGCATACATATTTTCTTTGGTGATACTTGATAGTGAGCAACTGCTGTTTGCTTGTTCCGCTTGTGGAGTGAATCCCACAAGATCCCTAGCTTCGGTGGTGAGAGATCCACTCCTAGCTAGAAGGGCACTCTTCGGTGGTGAAAGATCCACCCTAGTTTGCTAGGTTCTTGCACCTTTTCAGATCTGATTTGCAGTCATCTTCAGGCAGGGTTTTCCAAGGGCAGTTTCGGGAAAATCGCGATAACTTTCTGGGTTTTTCTCCGTTTGAAGCGAAATTCGTTGTGGCAGCTAAGGAGAGGTTCTTTGACGAAATGGCAGGGTTTGTTGAGGGTTTCAGCCATTCCTAAGCAAAAACGACCTGGTTGAAGAATTGCAGGCCCTAAAATTTAGGGTTTCGGGTGGAATTTTCCAGATCTGAAGGTTGGCCTGTTTTTCTCATATTTTTCATAAGTTATTTCCAGAATATCAGCTTTTTATGTTTGGTAGTCGAAAAGATATGAATTTTCCGGAATTCTATCATTTTCATTGAGCTTATAAAAAAATTCCTGGCAGTTTCCTATGTTATAAAAAATACAAAAACAGTTTATTATTGTTAGTTATTATTTTTGCCAGCTTCTGGTGAAATTTGAAGTGTTTTGGGCAAGTATTTTTCAAGATATCATATTTTATTGTTCGCTGCCCTATTTTTGCAAAAATCAGAAAAAATCAGATTTAGTATTTGCTGCAAATTTCTGTATTTTGTCAATTTTTTGTAAAATCCCAACAAGGGATATTTCATAATCTCTCTTGATGACACTAAAGAATATTCATAACCTTAACAACACAGACTTCTACCTCCTTATTCATCCAATCTCAGAGGGTTTTTAGGGTTCTGTATGCTTAAAACAGTGGACTTAGTCAACAAATTCTCACAATCAGGGTTTCAAGGCAAATGAGGGTTCCAGGACTTCAGATGACTTGATTCCCACCTATATAATACTTCAGTCTCTGAAATATCCACCTTCACTCATGCACAAATATTACAAATAATGGTTCATTTCTTACCTTTTAAACACAGTTTCTCCTTTACACTAAATTGTCCTTTAAGTCATTTCTTCAATAAAATGATTCTTTCATGGCCTCCTTGAATTTCTTGCCAACCCTCCAAACCTGTACAAACAATTACACATTTATTCATTCAAAATCCATTCATAATATTTCCATACTCATTTTTCATACCATGATTACATAGCTATGCACAAGTTTTTTACAAAAGGAAAGCCTTTATTAGATAATTCATGGTCTCCTCAGAGCTTCCATGAGTCTTCAAGGCTCTATGTCCGTAATGTCCTTCCTTCCAACACCTCTATAAACTTCAATAATCCCCTTATTCAAATGCACAAGCTTTCTTTCATGGTTTGAGAGGTAGTTAGGTTTTTCCTCAACCATACATGGTGAACTAACCCTAGTGGGTTACATCTTGGTTGGTCAAGTATGAGCAAATACATGACATGACCACCTTTTTTACTAGCACTAGACCGATACTAACGCTTAAGTGACTAACATATTAACACTATAGGCTAGATTACATTACTACACTATTTGAATATTCAAATGACTCATTTTGGAGGGAAACCCCAATGAGATCTTATTACAACACCGAGAGTCCAAATGGACCAAAGCACCTACCAAACACTCTAAGACACCCTATTGAGACTAATCAAGTCAAAATTGAGCTGATTACATTGATGCTCCTGCATCACTCATCCAGTAAACCTGCATGGTTTCATGCTAATTAAAAAAATGAAGCTTACATGGTCATGGTATGTTCCATAGTGCTTCACTACTCCAAGGAATTTGAGAACATCCTTGCAAAAGCCATTTTGTGCATATCCTGCAATCATTGCATTACATGAGATCAATTCTCTTCGAGTCATTTTGTTGAACAGTTCACGTGCCTTGCGTATGCTTCCACATTCTATTTACAAGTCTACTATGGCATTTGCAACTATAACATTTGAGCGCTTCCACCAAATCATCAAATACTTGTTAGAATCGACAAGGGTTTGATAACCTTATCGAGAGCTTCAAGCAAGAAACCTACAATTTGTGTAGCGGCACTGTTACCATATTTTCCACACAAAGGATTGCTAAAAATAGCACTTGGCTAATTTAGAGGATTTGCTAAAATAGAGGTGCTAAAAATAGAAGAGCTATAAATAGAAGTCCAATTCTATTTTTAGGAGTGCATGAATGGATGGATAAGACTGGTTTGGATAAATTTAGCAAGCTGCTATTCTAAATAGACATGGTGCAAAAGTTGGATTGCATGAAGAAATAAATAAAGATCAAACTGCTGGCGCCATAAATGAAAGAGAGACAAATAGCAGATAAGACAAAAGTTGGAGATAAGGTGCATAGGACAAAACTGCAGTCCTTTTCAGGGATAAAAGGTGAAAGAATTAAATAAAAAGCAAACAGCAGTCTTCCAAGGTGTTGGCGCCACAAAGGATAAAAGAAACATAATAAAATAAGATCTGCAGTCCAAGGAATAGGAGCCCAGTCACATGCGCTAAAGGAAAAGAATAAATCTAATAAATCACACTGCAGTCTACAGAGTTGGCGCCACGGAAAAAGAAAAGAATAAATATTAAATGAAGGAACTGCTGTTGCAGTCCCATGCGCCCAGCAGAAGAAGAGAATAAATAAATAAAATAAATGCAGCAGCTGTTCTAGCTAGTGTTGGTGCCAACAAAGAGGTTGAGGAAAATAAATAAAACTAAATAAAAATAGCTCAGACAAGCTATTTTTAAAAGGCAACAGTCTAATAAGACTGATTGGATTGTAAAAATCAGATATACACACTGTGGGCTGTTTTGTTTTAGCAATCCTAGCCTTGTACTTGCACCTTTGAATAAAAAGGCTCCATTTTGCCCTCTCATACTGCTGTTTTCTGAGTTTTCATCGTGTTTAATAGGGTATTGTATTGCCTTAATGTGGAAATTACTCTTTTTACCGTTGTCCTTTTCTCCTAAACCCTTGAATTAATTTTGCAAAATATCTTAGAGTTGTGCAGATGTGTGGATATTTGATTTTCGTGTTTGCAGAGTTATATGCATGTGTTTAATTATTGGTGTATCACCTTTATTTCTCTTTTCCTGCATTCCTTCTCCTTTTTTCTTGTCAAAATTTTAGTTTTTAGGTGATTCACAAGGGAACCAACCCTCTCTGGAGGTTCACCTCAGACATAGGTTATCCACAACCTTGAGGTGTTCCAATTTTGTCATCAGCAGAGAGAGTACACACCATTCTCTATCACGGTGCAACTTTTGGGTGACAACAAACCCTTTGATCTATATCACATCATCAAAGCTATTAGTAATAAAGGTATCCCCTATTTCATGAATCCTAGAAGGAGCCAGTGCCTACTACAAAAATCTGTTAAAGGTAATGTTCTTCACTTCAAATGTAAATGTCTGTTTGAATCCATCAAGACTTTGAGGGTTTGTTGAAAAAGAGAGAGGAGAGAATGCGACAATGGCTTTGAATGTTCAATTTAATTCCAATAGGGATAAACATTTGAAAAGGATTGATGATGAGGATTTAGGTGGAAATACTCCTAAAGCTTTGCCCAGCAACATCCAGTTTGTTTGGTCAAGTCAAGTTGCTTCAGGAATCTCTCAGGTTGGGTCAGTTTTTCTTTTACTTCAGAGTGTGGGAACTCTTACTATGTTATGATGCTAGTGAAATCTTCTTAATGAGGACCAAAATGCTCTCTATTCCTAACCTTGCTGCTGTAGCTCCTACCAACGGTCTGTATAACCCCATAGCTTCTCCCACTCCCATTCATGAGACTGTTCCTCAATCTTCTGCTTGGCTAAACATAGAATGAATAATATGCAACCCCTGCCGGTTTTGGGGCTGGTCACTATTAGACCCAAGGGGGTCAAACTGCTTGACCCAATCAGTACTTCCATCCAGCCTTCGGGGTATGATCATCAAGAAAATTGTGGGTGTGGAGAGTCAGTAGTTTTTGAAGCAAGGCTTAAAGCCATTGGAAAACTGGATGGAAGCATTCATAACTTGCTAGCCAAAACCGGCATTCACAGAAACCAAATTCCCATTTTAGGGAGCACATTTTTTAAATGATAGAGTGCATAAAGAAGCAAGAGGAATGTATTGGTCACCTGATGCAGGATGTAGAATATCAGCAAATCTGTCTTTAGTCTCTGGATCAAATTCTCTTGTACGATCCAGCCAAAATGCATTCTCCAAGAAGTCATAAAATAGAACGGGCTACACAAGCTACTGCCCCCACGTGTTCCCATGTTGCAAGCAGTTCCAGACAAGCCACACCAAATGATTGGAGTGTTCCAATCTTTCCCTCTGGAAATGTCTCAATGAAAATTGGTGAAGGATCCAACAGGAGGGAGAGTTCAGCTCATAGCCCCAAATAGTTCAGGAGCTGCAACAAGGGGCTGAACCTTTTCGAGATACACACTCTTACTTAATTTGGTATAATCATATATATGACCTCCGTCTGATGTATATTTATGCCGGATGCGTCTTCTCTGAAGAACTTCCTCCACATTTTTCATTTGCATCCCAGCTGGATTTCTGCCACGTGGCAGCCAGGGTGCTCTACATATTTAGCAGTGCTGGGTAGAATGATGATTGTGAAGAGGGTTTGAGGTTGTTCAGAGAAATGCAGTTGTCAGGTGTGTTACAGGATCCAGTTATGATAGCCAATGTTGTGCCAGCACAAGCATGTTTGGTAGCTCTGCAACAGGTTACACAGATTCATGAGTTTATAATTAGAAGTGAATTTGAGTCTGATATTTATGTGCTAAATGCTCTGATTGATGTATATGCTAGATGTGGTAGTGTTGAGGATGCCTGCCAAATGTTTGACGATATGTCTGAAAGAGACGACGTCCCATGGACTTTGATGATTGCTGGGCATTTGCAGATTGTGTATTGTTATAAGACATTAAATTTTTTTCAGGAAATGAAGCTGGCTGATGTGCAGCCTAGTTCGGGCACTTTTTCTGGAGTACTCCCTGCATGTGCTGAATTGGGAAATATTAAATTGGGGAAGAAGTTCATTATTATGTAGTAAAAAAAGGGTCTGGAGCTGGATGTTTTTGTGGGGAGTACACTTATTGATATGTAATCAAACTGTGGAAGTCTAGAAATAGCACGGTGAGTGTTTGATCAAACGTTGTGCCAATTTTGGTATTATGGAATTCAATGATTGCTGGATATGTTCAGAAAGGGCATTGCAAGCAGGCCTCAATTTTTTTAATCAAATTCACCAGGCATGTTTGAAGCCCAACTTAGTTACCTCAGTATTATTCCTGCTCATGCATGTTTGAAGCAGGTTGTGGGATGTGCTCTTATAGATATATATATACCAGGTGTGAGGTTATGAATAATGTACAAATTGTTTTTGACTGGATGTCTTCTAGAGATGTGGTTTAATGGAACTTAAAGATTTGTGGTTATTCTGAGAATGTTTAAACTTTAAAGGAATGAGGCGTTAAAACTCTTTTGTAATATTAAACAATCAGGCGTGAAACCTGTTTCAATTCCCTCAATATACACTTTTCCAGCATGTGCCTCCTTAGCAAATCTGAAAAATAGAAAGGAGATACATGACTATGCAATCCATATGGATTTGAGGCTGATGTGTCAATCAGGAATGCCCTCATAGACGTGCATGTCAAATGTGGGAGTATTGATACTTTTGGATGTGCATTTGAGAATTTATTCAAAAGGGATGTGGTTTCATGGAACACAATTATTGCAGGATATGGAGTTCATGGACATGAGGATGACACATTCCTTCTGTTTCATGAAATGCAAAAGACAGGCATGTAACCTGACCATCACATTCATTGTTGTTCTAATCACATGCAGCCATGCAGACCTGGTGGATAAAGGTTTGGAATTTTTTGAATCCATGAGTCTAGATTATGAAATCATGCCTAGCATGTAGCACTATGCATGTATGTTGACCTTCTTGTCCAAGCTGGGTAGCCAGATTAGACACGAGACTTTATTTTGAAGTTGCCATTAAAACATGGTGCTGATGTGTGGGGTGGCTTGCTTGGTGCCTGCATGGTCCACTGCAATGTAGAGTTAGCAGAATTTGCAGCAGATCAACTTTCAGAGTTAGATCTTGAGAATGCTAGATATTATATTCTGCTTTCAACTATCCATGCCCCTAGTGGAAGTTGGGTTTATGTAGAAAATGTAAGAGCACTAATTAAAGCTAGAGGTTTGAATAAGAAGCCAGGATGTAGCTGGTAACACAATTCGTGCATTCATAGTAGGAGATATGTTCTATCCATAATCTCACAAAATCCATGCAGGATTGGAGAGATTGGCAGGGTAGGCGAAGGAAGCAGGGTGTTTTCCAATTTTTGTGATACAAAGTTTGCGAACCATGATGTCAAAGGAACGGGTATTTGTAGCTGTAGAAAAAATTAGCTGTTGTTGTTTTGGGTATATTTGCAAAGTTTGAGTTACGTCTCTCACAACAGTTTGTTTTGCAACAATATTGGAGAAAAACTTGGTTGCTGTGTGGCAGTCAACACACACACAAAGGTTCTTGACATTGCCAAGAGTTGTTTGAGGGGGCATGTTTAACAATCCAAACACAAGTGCGAACCTCTCACTATGGTGGTAGAGAAATACTTTTTTTCCTCTCCTTGTCCACATCACTCAGTACTTGTTTTGAATCTGAAAAACATCCTGCCACCTTGTGTCTGTAGGTGTGATCTGTATCATATAAAATGCATGCACTATTTTATGGCGTTTAATCCAACTACATCCACTATGCTTCCACAGTTCGGATACATGTCCATTGGGCCATTTGCAACTACGTCATATAACAAACATCCAATTTCAATTACTTTTGATGGATGTCCATACCTTGTTCTAAAACTCCCATTTCGGCACAGGTTGGGAGGATGTTGGGAATGATTGATGGGTTTGATTTTAAACCTGCCAATTGCATTTCTGTAAAGGTTTCCAAGGCTTTTTCAAATAGCCTTTTTTGTACATACTCCACAGCCATGGCATTCCATGAGATGACATTCTGTCGAGTACTTTTTTGAAAATCCTTAAAGCCTTGTCTCGAACACCAATTTGTGCCTATTCCTCAATCATGGTGATCCAAGAGACCAGATTTCTTCCAGGCAAGTAGTTGAACAGTTCACATACCAGGTGCATGCCTCAACACTCTGCATATATATCTTCCAAAGCACTTGCAACTTCAACATCTGACAGAAGTCCCATCCCAAGGCATTTTCCAGAGTGATTCATTACGTTAAAGAGTTTGAGAGCATCCTTGTAAAATCCACTTGTATACATATCCTGCATTCATGGCAGTCCATGAGATGACATCTTTTTAAGGCATTTTTGTTGAATAGTTCACGTGCATTGTGTATGTCTCCACATTTTGCATACATGTCTACTTGGGCACCTGCCAACACATCCAAAAGAATTAGCTTTCCATTAATGCTATGATGGATGTTCTTGCGCTGTTCTAATTCTCCCATTTTGGTACAGGCTGTGAAGATAGCAGTAAAGGTTGTGGAGTGTAGTTTCAAACCTGCCAACTGTATTTTCTTGAAAGGTTCCAACACATTTTCAACATAACAACTTTCTGCATATCCCGAAATCATTGCAGTCCGTGAGACCACATTTCTTCAAGGCATTTAGTAGCAACTACAACATCTGCTGGAAGTCCCTTATTCATAATGCTTTGGTGGATGTCCATGCCCGGTTTCAAAGCTCCTATTTTTCGCACAGGCTAGTAGCAAGGTAGCAAAGTTGACCCGATTAGATTGGACAACTGTTGGCTGCAGTCGGTGAAACAGCGTCAATGCTCTGTGAGGAACTGATCAGGTTGGACACCTGTCGATTGCATTTGGTGAAACAATGTCAATGCTGCATGAAGATGCCTGTGTCTTCTGTTACCTGCGATTAACACATGCCGAGAAAGACCTGCCCGGGAAAGGATGCCAAAAAAATGCCAACCGTAAAACACGGCGTTTTCCGGCAAATGGCTCCTCAAAGAAGGATGCCTCTGGCGAATTATATTTCTCCTCTAGTTACTGGAAGGGAAAAAATTGTCACCCATTTGGTGCATCCATATTGTTGAAATCAGTCTACCATGTTGACAGTAAGGCATTCCTCTTCTTTAGGTTCCTTTACAAAAAATTGCATTCTAAATTTCTGAAATATCTAACATAATTGTGAGCATGCTAAGAAGACTAAATGTTTGGTGACATTGTGACAGTAAAAGAAAATTTCTCACATGCTGTTAAGTTTAATTCAATTTTTTAAAGGAACCAAACTATTTATTGATAATAATACACTAACAACGAATATCAATTACATAATAGGAAATGCATACTCCATTACAACATAGAAGAATATGAGAGTAATAATAACTTTTGCATTATCAATAGGTGGATCTCAGTACAAGACTGTTTCAGTACAGGGTGGACCTGATACTAAGACCTCTTACCTTGACACCAATGTGTAATGTGCTATTTGAATGTCTAGAGACACAACATGGTTGTCCGTCGACACAAATGTTAACGACTGAATATTCTAACGAGAGTCGTGTACAAACTAGCTGAACCCTGACAACATAATCATTAACAACACAACCTAATGCTGGCTACTAAGGATTATGTATTGAAATTAACTATATCGTTGAAGCAGAAACTCACAGACAATAGGTCATAGTGATGACAGATCATATAAGCAGAACAAGAACTTGTCACTCCCAAATAAGATTCAAACGAGACAGGATTTGAATGGAAAACTCTTCAGTAAGATACTGATATATAGTGACTGAGCTCACTTCGAGGGGAATGACATTCACAACCTTACAATAAGAACATAATTTGTAATATGTATTATCCAATGCTAAGCGCTTACCTCCTTGTATATGAGTGACCTTACTTAGGCTACGAGTCAACTCCATAAGCCAGACTACTACAACCGATAGTAGCAACAGGCAGTAAGAAATTATCAGCATGACCAAGCTCAAATTTCTATGTATGAGCTATAAGTTGAGTCACAAATCGAGAAATATCCCTATGCAATAAAACATGGATCCAGTCGGTGGACATAAGATCATTTGTGGAGGTTTCCCACCAATTGTATGATAGAGTGATTCATCCTCCCATTTGGTGACATCCTCATCATTGGCAGGTCAACTTCGATAAGACCCCCATAGGCTCTAAAAGTGGGATTGCTATCCTCATCTACAGTCGCTTGAAGTGAGTCTAGATAATCTCCATTACCAGTGATGGCAAGATGATTCTTCCCTCTTCAATCAGAGCTCAAGTCGACTTTGGATGGGCATGCAGTCTTCTCGCCAATAGAGAGTTTCCTTTTGAATGGGAAATCATGAAAGTTGGGGATTATTCTTGATATGACTAAGGTGACTCCAATTTGTATGCCTACATTAGCTAATACAAAGGCTTAGTCTACCTAGAAACTTGATGATCACGACCATAAGTACTTTGGAAACCTTCAGGCTGCACCAGGTTGTTATCCTTCGCTTGTCAGGGACATCCTGCATAGGACGGCATGCTTTACACCCATAGAACACAACTTCCTATGTACTATATTGAAGCTGTTTCACTCTGGTGTTGATGCAACATGCTATGTGGCCATTCAGTTTTCTGCTATGGAGTAAAAGTTTCCTCTTGAGACTACATAGTACCCTGTTGTTGGTGTATGTGGGCTAAGAAAATTAATAGATTATCCTTGTATTCTCTTCATCAATTTACATCCAATAGATTAGGATATAAATAGAAGGTCATTCTAGGGCCAACACATAAGCCGTATGATTGTTCACCAAGTGTTGTATTAGTAGTGGATCTAGAAGATGGTAATCAACACTCTATCAAATGCGAGAGTTTGACAGGCTTTTGCTTCATAGGATCACGGCTTGGGGTCTTAGGTAGACATCCTAGGATTGTAATGTAGATCAATGGTAGTAAGCAAGCCTGACCCATATAACCCTATATTCTTGGTCCTCCGGGCTTGCGCATCTAATAAATAAGGAGATAAGTGCATGCTCAAGGATTCTAAACTAGTGGTTGTATGAGCCACAGTTTTTTGTTGCAGATGTAAGGTAAGGGCATGGTGATAAGAAGCTAATGCAGTAGAAAAAATATGCTTCATCTAATCCTAGGTTCGCATCGTTCATGAACCAACATCAGTATCATAAATATCAGTCAAATGCTGCTGAACTAGTACATAAATGAAAAGGAAGGTACTAGATGATACTTACCTTTCATGATCTTTCAACATTGGAGCTTTAACCCTCCAATCATTAGTAGCGCCTTATGAGAGGGTTGCTTGTGGGGGACCAGCAAGTTAGGATAGGAAGAAGACTCCTAAGTCCCACCAACATATTGGGGACTCCAAAGACTTGGTCAACTGTTAGCTGGCACAACTCGTAATATCTTTAGTAGGCCTTAGATTGGTACAAGTGTAAGCATAACTAAGACCTAATACCTTTTAGACCTTTAAGAAATCTAGCTTGGAAAGCGCAAGCATTATCGATTATGTGCACCAATGTGATTATGGAGAAATAAACTTTAATGATGCACATGTAAATAGGGGATCATAACCTGAAGTCACAAATTCCTCATAGCTGACAACATTGACCATGGTTAATACAATTGATTGTTAGAAAGTCCTACTCATATGATATTAAACCATGGTTGATACTGTCAGCTTGCAACTTCCACCAATGAGGGTTCTAAAGGGGACACCACTGATTGTAGGAGTGGTGCACCAAGCCATCTTGATGAGCAGATGTGTTAGGTGATCTGAACCATGCTATTCTGTGTGAAGGAGGCCGCAAGACATTGTCAATAAGGAAATGACAAAAGAGGTGTAAATGATATAATAAGGCATATTGGACTGCACAAAAGTGAATCTCTCCCACATTGTACAATCTCAATGTTTTGATCCATATGCCCTGCACCTTGTGATGTTCAACTTAAGGCATTGCATTGTCAAATCTTGCAAAACAATGTGACATCTAGCTATGCAAGAAGTAGACCCACATCTTCTTGGAGTAATCAGTGAACAAATGACAGGTGTAAACAGTTCGCATTGAATGTATTTATTGACTGCCCAAACTCAGTGGTTGTACTTTCAAGGATGAGGCAATAGATGGTGGATGGTAATCATACACTTTGCCATGCAAATGGAGACATTCTGGAAAAGTATGGAATGATGTTTTCTAACACCATTCTGCTAGTGGCAGCTAATTAACTCATTGTGCATATTCAGAAGTAAAACAATCGATGATCCAAACTTTGAAGCACTTGTTGATTGTTTTTAAGTTTGTCTAGTACTGAATTGGTTGATGATATGAAGAGCTATGCGCTAATTGAGTACACAAATGCTGAGAATAAAACAGTCCAAAAATTATGCTTGTAAATTGACTGGGATCACTGTCAACTAATTATTTACATGCCACCTTGCTCAATGCTTATGAAATGCTACCTTGTCCTATATTACATTAGACACAATACCACTATATGTGCTGCAAAGAACATGTGTTGAGGCACAAAAATGTTGGCATATTTGGCGAGCCTGATCTACATACCACCATAATGACATTTTTCCTTTCAATGACATTGGGACATGCCATAATGAACATTCTATGGATACCATGTTATTTTTCAGAATTATTCAGTGACTATGTGGATATCTCCAATCCCATCTACAGCATGAAATCTATGGATCACCTAATGACATTGAATCCATTATGACTTTGGCAATCCCGTAATGAAATCTTATGGATACCTCTTCCCAATGTATGGCTACGAGGAATATCTAGATCCGCAGGAATGCAAAGAGGCATGAAAATCTTGGAATTTTTAGTTAACTCATAGAAAAACTGAATGACAACTTTGTTCTTGGAAGAATATCAAATGCATGTAGTCTTAATTGTCTCACCTTTGTTCTGCAAATGCATGTAGTGATCTTAATTGGCCATCTCAAGGGTATAGTCCTTTGTTTTGCCAATAATTAAAAAAAACTGATTGACATACCAAACATTTTGACACCAATTTTTCAACCTCTTTCCCCAAAAAACTCATGCTTGTTGTACCCTATACGATACCAGTTATTATGGACACCCTGAAATTTTCTCCAGATCTGTTGAGAAGCATGGAGCTCCTCAGGAGCACTATCTACTTTGAGGCTTGATGTTTTTGTTTAGGGCATAGCTTATCCTTGTACCATAGGGAGTCCCCTTTCCAGCTTCAAATTGGCTGCCATGTTTGAAGTGTCGGACGCTTGTTGAAGTTCTTGAATGAGCTTACTGTTTATCTATGTCTTGACAATGCCATTTAAATCATGCTCGACCTTATGACTAGTCCCAATAGCACCTCGCAATATGGTATATGGCACACAATTCACCATGCTTACTTGTGGTCTCATCCATCCTTGAGAGTGCATCCACAGACTACATTCTCCTTGTCCTTTCTTGTAGATGATTTCAAAGTCATCCCAACATCTGTCTGTGACCATTTGCGTTACTCTTTTGCAACATGATAGCCTATGTTCTAATCAAATGGTCAAGGTCTTCACCTTGTAGTGTTTTCACCTGTCAAATAAGGTCTCTATTGTTTGACTGCATAGGAAGTGAATAGCCAACATTTCTCTGAACATAGAAATTGAGTCTTCAACATCCACTTTCTTACCTTATGGCAGTGAGCTGGTCTTTGGAGATCTTTCATGTCAAGTAGATGCACTGATAGGCTATGCCATCTTCGTTCATCTAGGACTGGACCCAATACCATTGTTTAGGTATGCACTCACACTTTTCAATGAAGTTTGTTTCTGGAAATTTTGGGAGCTGGCCAAAACTATCACTTGTTGCAATTGTAGCCTTCTTAGAGCTTAGGGATTGAATGCCTTGGTGGCTAGAAAACATTCCACATGGAGAGGAGCTTCCTTAGAGGGAGCTATGAGTGGTGCTGCCATGCTGCACATAGGATTTGTAAACAAATCTGCGATTCAGTTTCTCACAATAATCTTATTGCAATCCTTGATAGGTTCTCGAGGGTTATGGGTATCTTATGGCATTCCACCATGACCTATAGATCTTGTCCAGGATCAACCTTTGAGCTCTTTCATAACCAGATTATGAATGTGAGCCAGATATTCCAACTGTCTTGGATTTCGAAGGCACACTAAGAACGGCTTCACATAATTTAGCTGATTCTACATTAAATTCGAGAGTATTGTAAAACTTGATCCACATGGTCCTCCCAACTTTTGTTGAAGGATATGATATTCTCTCTCTGAAGGACACCTAATGACCGAATCTTTCACAAAAATCGCTTAAATACTGGATTTCACTCAAACTCTGAACCCTGTAAAAGGGCCGTTTGTGAGACCAAAAAGGATCACTAGATTGTCTACTAATGGCTAACCTCATGTGTTTGGAATGTTGTCTAGGAATGAGTCCTCTAATTCTGATTTGATGATAATGTGATTAGTGAGACTAAGTCACAAGGTTCAAGTTCGACGAGGATAAAATCGCCTTTAAGTTCGAACGAGGATAAAATTGCAGTTCATAGTTTTCCCAATAATGCGATGAACATGTCAAAATTTGTTTTGCACATATAAAAGTAATGCAAATCATTAAGAATCATAAATACATATTCAAAAATTATGTCTCAACCACAATCTAAAACATATAATACTAAGATCTCTAAACTTCATATGTAACCATACCCTATAGCCTTAAAGGCTACTTGTTACATCAAAAAGTTCCTCAAAGATACGTTATCAAAAACTTAAAATCCAAAGAGCATGTAACACCAAGTTCTTAATCTTCACAACACCTTATAGCCTTATAGGCTTCTCGTTACATCAAAAAGTTCCATATCATCAAGAACACTTGGCTTATCAATATCATCATCATCATCACTAGATTTATCACAAAGGAAGTTAGGATCGTTTGCATCCTCCATGTTTGTTGCAATAGTTTGGAATTGTGAACAAGAAGATTCTTTTTCCATATTTTCTCACGCACATTTGCAAATTTTTGCAAACATAAACAATATCTCTTGACTTTGTCCTAACAATAACCTATTATCTTTTCTTAGGTTGGTATGTGGTCAAAACAACTCCAATTCCTTTTACACACTGTTGATGCACTTGCTCCTTGACTCAAAATTTGATGATCAAAGAGCATTGTAGTTCCATTTCATGAGCACTTGATCCATAATATTTCCACCATTTTTAATCCATCAAGATTATGCAGCGTAATCAAATCCTTGGCTCCTTGTGTTGAAAATACCACCCCTTTTCTGTCACTTGAAATGCCCTTGTTTGGTGCTTAATTATAATTGCAACCTTTAAGGATCTGGAACAAGCTTGTGAATGGCTTGTTAAAGTCCACCCATGACTTTAGAATCACTCTCTCTATCCAAATCGAAAGAGCATAGGCTCGAGATAATAAGTTGTTGAATGCAAGGGTGTGTGCATCTTTTTCCATCTTACATCAATCGACATCCCATATTTCTTTGTAATCAATTTTACCACATCATTGAATGAATTTTGAATGGATTCCTTACAATGGTCCATAGTCTCATAACCCAGTAGTCCAAGACAAGGGGTGTCACCATCAACTATACGAAGCACATCCACAATAAACTCACAAGCTTTTTTAGAACTTTGTTTGCATTTTCCCAAAAGTTGCTATGTTCAAAATGATTTGTTTTACATGCTTTCCCTTAGATTTTGTTGAAAGATGCAAATCTTCCCCACTAACTGCAACAAATCACTGACTTTATCGCTGTTTTTTCTTCAACCACTCTTTTTAAAGTGATATAAAAAGAGACAAATCTTGTTTCACAAGGCCTCAACAACTATCTTAGATGCATGTTAGTCTATAAATGCTCAATGTAAGGCGGTGGTTTGTTACGAAGTTTGCAGTTGTCCTCTGACTTTGAATTTCTTCATGAACCCATGGAAACTTGGCCAAGTCCTAAAGTAAAAAATTAAGACAATGAGCTGCACAAGGGCTGCCGATAGATATAGAGGATCTTTGTCCATTATCATTTTTCCAGCTGCCTACACAATTAGTGACATTATTAGTGATACACCCTGACTTACATTTTCTTCACCCACTTCAAGAATTTCTTCATCAAAGATATTGAAAATAACTTTTGAAGTCTTTTTGTGGTTCACGATGTCAACCACTCTTAAGAACAAATATTCCTCGAGGGCAACATAGGCCAAGCTATTAATTAAGGGTCTTTGAACATATGTCAGATCCAACCATCACTCAATATACTGCATCCTATTACACTACAAGAGGCCTTGATGTTTGCCATGTTTTCATTTACCCTCTCTTTTGATCTTTCCAAAAGAGTAATGCTTCTAAGAACTAGGTGGTATGTATCTTTTGCCAAATTTAGATTTTTTTCAATCTACATTTTTAAAATACAAACTCGTCACATTAAATGGATTAACACTTGAATTAAACAAATCAACCACTGCATCATTCACATCTTGCTTGTGTACCGACTTCTAATTGTTTAATTGTTTCACTTCCACAAGTGTTTAACTGCATACGGGATGACATACTTGTAGAAATACTATTGATGTGTTCTTGGAAATTTCCTCTTGAATTCTTTGATACGATTGAATCTACCATCTTTACGTCCTCTAGGAGGTGGATACCAAGGAACACTTCATTTTCAAATTTCCCATTTGCCATGAGATCTAGAGAAGATACCATTTGGTGATCAGAGAGCTTTGAGTGATATAAAAGCTTGAGAGTTGATCAAAATGGATGCCAACGGAGGTGGGAGGAAGCGCCAGAGGTCTCAGAGAGCGGTAAGTGCTGAAAACTTAGCTTGGTTTTGATTTCATTTGATTTTTTTTGGATTTTTGGATTTTCTAAGGCGCTAAAAGCCCGTCGGCAGCGACTAGGCACAGTCGCCGTCAACCTAGGGCAGGTTGGCGTCGATCGGGTAGAGATTAGATTTTGTTGATAAATGTGGATGATGAGTGATGATTTTGGGAATTGATGGGTGCTTGTTGGTTGATTTTTGCAGGCCAGAGACACATTATATTTGCGAGATAGAGTCCCAGCCATGTTGGGGACGATTAGAGATGATGTTACAAATGTCGAGTGGGATCACTTAGATGCAGTTGGATTGGGTGGGTTTCGCCATTATCAGAGGGTGCGTCGAGATATAGAGCTTATCATAGCATTGATAGAGAGATGGGACCCAAGGACTAACACCTTCTGGTTCCGCACAGGCGAGATGATGATCACATTAGAGGATGTGTATCGTATTTTGAGATTGCCAATCCGGGGGGCACCCATAGTGCCGATCACATAGGAGGGTCGGGGAGATGCACTAGGGCGGTTATTTGGAGCGGAGGCCCCTCACATCACCTTTGTATCTGTGGCGTTTTCATATTGAGACACATTATCATCCGTTGGTGTCGGGGAATCAACTAATATGCTTAGTGATGATGGCAATATCGTGTTATGCATTGCCAGATTCAGGTGGGGCAAGATTTCCAATGGGCCCTAGCAGCAGTGGTGACAAATATAGTTGAGCACAGGACAATGTTTGGAATCGGGGAAGCTCTCCTAGCACAAGTGTACCATGAGTTATGGATGTATGTGACAAATAGGAGATCGGGTTTGGATGTGGGATTTTTATTGCGTTGCTGTGCGTATGAGCATATAGCTGTGGTGAGGCCACCCGGGCTTCCATGGATTACAAGTGATCACATAGAGTTGGCCGATGGATTTCTACGATGGAGAGCTGATCAGGCTCATGGAGATAGGGGGGAGCAGGGAGAGAAACGATATACAAAGAGATTGGGGAGCCTCGAGGTGGACGACATGAGATGGAGGCCATACAGAGGGTTTCCTGCATGGCCAGGCAAAAATATCCAACTCACAGGTCTATGGAGGGTGAGATGGGTACTGGGACGGAGACCAGAGATGGTGGAGGCTGTACAGTTTCCACATGTGATGAGGCAGTTCGGAGTGGTGCAGATGGTGCCTGTGGCGCCGATCAGATATAGACGTGATGAGACGGTGTAATGTCCCCCTTTTTAGAGACATTACTACTTAATCGAGTCACTCTTTTTATTAAGCATTGTAACCCCTTGGTGTGTCTACTGCAACAAGTGGGAAGTTCTAGGTAGTTTAGAATGTGCACATAGGATAGGAATTTCTTAATATTAAATTAAGAAATTAAATAAAGTGCACATGTAGTAGTTTATTAAATACTTTTTATTTAGAGGGAAAACATTAAATCTTTAAAACATTGGTATTTTGCACCTCTTATTCTATAAGAAGGGGTCGCATTTCCTTGGATGAGGTGGTTGATTTGATCATTTATGTTTCTCCATGCTTGGAGAAATGGGATGTCTGCCCTAGATTTTCATTGTTCTCTCTCTCATTCGATTTTTAATTGAAGTAGATCTGATTTTGAAGACTTCGTCATTGAAGATTTGAAGACTTGATATGGTTCATAATTTTCGGATAAGTACTTTGCAAATTATGAGGGTTTGATGCTGCAGCTGTATTTCGGGATTTAAAAATCAGGTTTTTCGTATTTTCGTGGTTTTTTTTGCACGGAAATTTGCTCCGAATTAATATCTATCATTTCCCTTTCGTTTCATGCAATTCGGAGTTGTAAACCCAAAGTTATGGAATTTTGAATATTTCAGCCTAGGGTTTTGACGAACTTAATAAAAATAGTAAGTTCCAGATTTTAGTGCTTTTGTTGAGGGTTTATGGTTGAAATGTAAGATTCAGATTTTTATTTTCAGATTTGGCTAATTTTCCAGTTTGTTCCAAAAAGGGGACATTATAGCAGTATCAAAGCTTCCTTTGTCTATTCGTGTGGGTCATTTGTAAATGTAGGATTTGTATTTTCATATTTGTATGCAGAGATAAGAGGCTGAGTGGAACCATGGAGCTGATGAGTGAAGGTCGTTGGAAAGAAAGGATCATCAGGGTTAGGAAGAAGCTTAAGCATCCGCACCATTCCGAGGATGCCTTGCTTAAGGACTTGGAGGAAACAGCAAATTGTTTGGCCATAGTCGAATAATCAGACAAGTATATGATTCAGCCATTGATGTTTCAGTTGATTAAGCCTAGGATTTTTTGGCATGAAGATGTGAGAGTGAAAATTATGGTTGTTACTTGCATTGCTGAAGTCACAAGGGTCACAGCCCTTAATCTGTCCTACAATGATGATATCATGAGAGACATTTTCGAACACATGGTCGGAAGTTTTCAAGGCCTTTGGAACGTCACAAGCCCTTATTACAGCAAGAGGGTAAAAATTCTGGAAACTATGGCAAAGGTAAGATCTTGTGTATTGATGTTAGATCTTGGTTGTAATGATCTCATCCTTCATATGTTCGAGGTATTCTTTGGGGTCATACAGGATAATCATTCAGAAAAAGTAATGGTTGCAATACAAAGTATCATGTCTACGGTGATAAATGAATATGATGATATTCCTCTCCATTTGTTGAATGTGTTTAAGGAAGAATTGAGACAGGAGGCATCATGCATTTCTCACACCTTGGCAAAAGGTGTCATGAACCAAATCAAGATGAAGACATATATGGCAGCCAAGTCTTCAGAAAAAGATATGAGAATAGATCCTCAAGGTATGAGTTCTCCGATACATAATAATGAGCTTTTTGTATCTAATACTTGCACAAAATGTGAAGGCACAGAAAAATCAGATGCTAAGGTAATGTATTATTCAAAATTTGATTTGGCTAATAAGAATGATGAAGTGGTTGATGAATATGGGAAGCTCGGTAGTGCATTGAAGAAAGATGTGTCTCATCTTGTTGATTCTCTTGTTTCTTCTCACCAATGGGAAAAACAATATTTAGCCATTCACTTTGGGGAGTTCAAGACACAAGTGGTAATTATGAAGGCATTCCAAAATAAGGGAATTACATGGACCACATATTACATGGTAAGAAATTCACTTTCAGTTTTGGTACATCAGTTATATCTTGGAAATTTCAACTCTTGTAGATTGTGCATGGTTCAAATTTCAATCATGATGAGGGTTTTTACCTAGGTAATGTCATCCCTCAAAGGTACGAAGTCATTCTTCACAGTATTGAGGTCCGTTTAGAGTCATTTCATGCACTTTATCTTGCTATTATGAAATTTGTACATGATGGGCTGTCACTTGGACATTTGATTCTTGTGTTTTCAAAAGGAAATTTGATAAAAGAAATGTGTGGGATGGATCTTGTTGACATTGCTTGCATGGCTACAAATTTTGGGGCTTCTACAAAGGGTTTGAAGGAGAATAAGGGCCATAGTATAAGGTCTTCACATGATCCATATTCTATGATTTTTATGGCAGCTAAGGAAGAAGAACAAGGGGCAGCCAAGCATGGGAGAAGTGACCTTCTAAATGACTTGGTAAGTGATAAGGTAAAGCTCAATCATATGTTGCCTATCATTTTACATGCAAATGAGTTTGGGAGATGACATAAGGATACAGACATGGATTCTATCATCATGAGGGGTATGTCATTTCTTCACATGAATGTTTTGATGTCTTGCACATTGGGATCAAATCTTCTATTTTTCCTATGCCATGATAATTTACAACTTCTAGCTTTTGAAGGAAGTATTGGGAGCATAGAGTTTATCTTAGAATATAAACAAGGGAGATGTCATCTTGCTGGCCCAAGCAAGAAAAAACAGGTGCACATTGAGTACTTGCTAGAAAATGACAAGAAAAGTGAATATGTATTGTTGGAGTTGTTTCCCATGTAAGATGGGATTGTTGTATCCCATATTTTCAGTTTGATAGCTTCTAAAATTGTTGCCCAACACACAGGAATTGATATTGGGATGATGACATGGAAAACTAACTGCTGCCCCATCATTTTGGTATCGAACATCGTCATGATCAGCCCCTTAATTTCTTTTATAGTTTAGATTTTTGATGTTCACATGATGATGTGGTTATGGGTGTTTGTTTGTAATTCATGCATGATTGATTGGGAAGGGACAAGTCTGATTTTTGATGATAAATGGCATGACTGCAACAGAGTATGGGACTACATAGCAGTTTGTGGGGGCAGCCCATGCATGGAAGAAAGTTGGGCACCATCCAAGCCATGGAGATACCAAAAAAAAGTAAGAAGAATGTTTTTTAACACTAGTTTTTCTAACACATTTGTTTCATGTGCAGGAATAAAGATGCGTAAGAAGCAGTTGTTGTTCTTCACTTTTCACGAAAATATCATTGAATGGGTCACGAGGGAGCTTAGCCAAGCTCATTCTACCCTTGGCCCCCACACTTTATGATGAAGACACTACCACTTGGAGCTACTACTGTGGAGTTGATCACATGCATACTTGGATTGTCACGAGGGAAGCAAACAAGTTCTTCCCCATGCTTGGGCATTTGACCGACACTGGTTCGAGACTTTGGAGGCACCACCTCACATCTCCTTATTGGTACATGACACATGGAGATATGAGAATGCTATTGCTTGAAGGCAAACAATCTTTGAGAGGGGAGGATTGTAATGTCCCCCCTTTTTAGAGACATCACTACTTAATCGAGTCACTCTTTTTATTAAGCATTGTAACCCCTTGGTGTGTTTACCGCAACAAGTGGGAAGTTCTAGGTAGTTTAGAATGTGCACATAGGATAGGAATTTCGTAATATTAAATTAAGAAATTAAATAAAGTGCACGTGTAGTATATTATAATACTTTTTATTTAGAGGGAAAACATTAAATGTTTAAAACATTGGCATTTGCACCTCTTATTCTATAAGAAGGGGTCGCATTTCCTTGGATGAGGAGGTTGATTTGATCATTAGTCTCTCCATGCTTGAAGAAATGGGATGTATGCCCTAGATTTTCATTGTTCTCTCTCTCATTCGATTTTTAATTGAAGTAGATATGATTTTGAAGACTTTGTCATTGAAGATTTGAAGACTTGATATTTATTTTTGCCATTTTGGAAAGTGGCGACTTTGCTAGAAATTTCTGTTGGAAAATTCTATTGGTTGGAATATGATGAATTTATGTTCATTGGAAAGCTCTTTATCCAAGCTTTCCAACAAGGGTAACTTCGTGTCAAAATTCCAAGTATTGCTCAAGATACGAATTTATGAAGATTTCTGTTATTTACCTAATTTCCCAAAATTAGGGCAACGACTTGTTGTGGAGTTTCAGGTGACTTTTTAGCATGGCATTCGTGGATGCAAAATTCTACAATTGATCTCATAATTTTCCTTATAATTTATGCTTCGTTTTGAGCTATGGTTCATAATTTTCGGATAAGTATATTGCAAGTTATGAGGGTTTGATGCTGCAGCTATATTTCGGGATTTAAAAATCAGGTTTTTCGTATTTTCGTGGTTTTCTTGCACGGAAATTTGCTCCAAATTAATATCTATCATTTCCCTTTCGTTTCATGCAATTCGGAGTTTTAAATCCAAAGTTATGGAATTTTGAATATTTCAGTCTAGGGTTTTGACGAACTTATTAAAAATAGTAAGTTCCAAATTTCAGTGCTTTTGTTGAGGGTTTATGGTTGAAATGTAAGATTCAGATTTGGCTAATTTTCCAGTTTGTTCCAAAAAGGGGACATCACAGACGGACGGGGACCTACCCATTCCAGTGATGGACGATCCATTAGTGGAGGAGGCGAAGCTAGTGAATGTGGATGAGGATGATGTACAGGTTGCGGAGGGTTATGTGGAGTGGTTGACTCAGCAATGGGCGGCCCGTAGAGTTGAGGAGGCAACACAGGCAGGAGAGGAGGCAACACCAATAGGAGGAGAGGTGGTAGTGCCTGTAGGAGGAGAGGGGGGAGGTGCAGGTGGAGCAATGATAATAGCATAGTTGCAAGCAGAGCTAGATGTGGCTCGCCAGGAGCGAGATATTATGCGCCAAGAGTGAGATATGATGTATCAGGAGAGAGACTTGGCTATCCAATAACGGGATAGATACCGGAGGCAGAGAGATGCCTTACGGGCCTAGTATGGAGATCTAGGCACTCCATCAGAGGCAATGAGTGGAGCAACCCAGGGAGCTGGACGGGGAGTTGGACAGATGGTGCCTCCTGGTTCTGTGATGATGGAGCAGTATGAGGCTCTAGGAGATGAGGCGCGATATTATGAGCGCATAGTAACGATGAGATTACCTGATGTACCATGTTATGTGGCCTATGTTGTGGGAGAGAGGAGATCAATGTGGTAGGCGGCTTCAGGGAGTATGTACCACGCTATGTGGCCTATGTGGTGGGAGAGAGCAGATTAACGCGGTAGGCGGCTTCAGGGAGTACAACGAGCGTAGCGCAGTCTAGGCGCGATTTTGGTCCAAACGGTGGGCAGGGAGGACAGTGACTCCTTTGCCAGCAGACAAAGTTTCGGATTTGGATTTCACCACTTAGTGGGTGAATAATGAATAGATATAGATTTTGATGTATAGATTGAGATAGAGCCCATTGAGGCCTATCACAGATGTATAGACATTTTGATTGTATATATATATATATATATGATTTTGTCGTGATTTACATGTGTTATGATGAGTAGATTAGATGTATGTGATGGATTATGATTATGTGATGTTTGATTAGATTATGGATGTGAAAATGATTAGATGTTGATGTAAGTATTTGATATGATCTATTGAGAAATTTATATGATGTGATGTATTGATTGGATTAGACATGATACTGATGTGATGGATTTAGACTAGATATGATGTGGTGAATTTAGATTAGATATGAAAATGATGTGACGGATTTAGATCACAAATGATATGATGGTTAGGTTAGATATAATGTGATGGGTTAGATGTGATAGACTTAGATGTAGATTAGATGTGTTAATTGGGTTCGATTGGAGATGAGATAGGATGATGTACTTGGATTGGATAGGTTGTGATAGATTTTAACATAGATCAAAAATGGGAATCCATGTTCAATGTGAATGAGTGCGATAACATTGGATAACGAAAAAGGTTAGATTGGTGAAAACGCAACTTTGAGAGGGCAATCCAAATATAAGTACACTTGCAACATAGTAAGGATTGCACGTAGGAAAGTTGTTTTGGGACTGGATTTGAGGTAAAACGCGAAGAGGAACATGAACTAAGCAATGCACTTGCAACCTATGGCCGGTGTTAACACATAATGAACGATAGTTAGTCACATATAAGATCGTGGGGGGAAGATGGAAGGTGTGCTTATACACCCACTACAGACACGACAAGTAGTTTAGATGTAGCTTGTACGGGGAAATAGTTTCTCCTAGGTGGTTATCCTAGGTCTATGCCCCAACTCTAAACAATATTCAAACTGATCAATGCAGGAAGTTTGTTTTTGACGGGAAAGCTGATTGATGCGGGAAGCTTTCTTAGGATGCTTGCTTTTGGATGGATTTATTGTACTTTTGATATTTTAAAAAGGTTGATCAATGCGGTAAGCCTTTACTGCCATGATATATGAAAGTTGCCATCCTTCGAGGGAGTGGTCTACAATTAGTTTTTGCTTTGGATTTTGACTTTTTCTTTTGGATGGCAGGATAAAATGCATGATAGCTGTCCTTTGAGGGATCAGTCTATACTTAGGATAATATTTGTTTTTTTGAACAACTGTCCTTCAAGGGAGCAATATGTTTTTGGATAATATAACTTTGATATGAGCATCCGTGATTTCTTGACTTTTAAGATAAAGATGAGGATAACCATGTAGGCCACTTGGGGAGGGGAAGTAATATGTACAAGCTACACATATGGACCCTTATCATGGCTCCAACAGGTAGATAAGGAGATGGATGTAATGATTGCGGGATTCCCACCTAGGAGGAACTTGTTCGTAAGGAATATGCTATGAACAGAGCCGTGGTGCCTATATACAAGGTCACAGATAGGATAGTGACGAAAGACCACATGATTCGAAATCATTGCGATGAGAGATGGAAAGGGTGAATGATGGAAATGAGATCGTTAATGCGACTAAAGTCACGTTTGTAGGTGTGTTAACAGTAGAAAGGATGCAAGTGCAAGGCATTGAGAGGTTCTATTTCCGGTTTACCATCAAGGGAAGCTAAACGATAGGCCCCAGACACATACTTGTGAGTAATAATGTATGGTCCAATCCAATTTGGAACAAAATTTCCACGTTGGCTCCTTTCTAGAGTAATGACGTTCTGATTTTCTTTTAAGACAAGCTCACCAATGTTAAAGTCACATTCTTTAAGATGTTTGTTATATGCGCGTTTGGTTCGTTCTTGGTAGATGTGATGATGCTGGAGGCAGTTAAGCGATGTTCGTCTAACAGTTCAAGTTGTGCTAGACGCTCTTGTCGATAGTCCTCGTCAGAGATGAAGTCGCGAAGAGAAATGTGTTAAGGATGGGATTTGATCTTCGAGAGGAAGGACTGCTTTAGAGCCATAGACGAGAGAAAGGAGCAACGCTTGTAGAGGTGCGAATGCTAGTCTGATAAGCCCAAAGAGCGAAGGGGATATGAAGGTGCCTATCTCGACTTGCCTTATAAACAATTTTGGCAAGAATGTTGCGAAGAGTTTTGTTAGTGGATTCGGCTTAGCCGTTAGCTTGTGGATAATATGGAGAAGAGTAGCTAAGCTTTATATTGAAGGAGTTGCAAAGCTTCTTAAGATTTTTGTTTTTGAAGGACTTTTTGTTGTCCATGATAATTTTGTGGGGAACGCCGAAGCGACTGATGATGTGCTGATAAACAAAATCGATGATTTTCTTAGCTTTGGTTGACGCGAGTGGAATGGCTTCCACCCATTTAAGTGAAGTATTTGGTAGCGGTGAGGATAAAATGATGACGTTGAGAAGAACGCGGATTAATGACGCTAATGAGGTCGAGTCCCCTTTGAGAGAAAGGCCATAGATCTTGAGCCGACTGCAAAGCCTGGCGAGGTATACAGATGAGATTGGAATGCTGCTGGCACTTGACACACTTTTTAACACATTCACAACAGCATTGGTTGAGGGTGGGCTAATAATACCCTATCTGAAAAATGTGCTTGGCAACGGCCAAATCTCTAAAGTGTCCACTGGAGATGCCGTCGTGGACTTCTTGGATAGCTCAGATGGATTCGTAGGATTTAAGGCATCGTAGTAAAATATCATCAAACCCACGTTTGTAGAGGATGCCGCCAAGGATAACATAGTGGTTAGTGCGTCGAAGGAATGACCTCCTACCATTTTTGGATAGGTTGGAGGGAATTTTGGAGTGAGAAAGATAGTCGAAGAACTGGGTATACCCGAGATCAGATTGATCGGTGTCGATGAGATTGATACAAGGAAGCTCATTAGTATGTGATGGTTGATCGATGCGGTGGAAAACAACGAAGAGTTTGGATTCTTCCGTTGTCCAGGGGATGAGGGATGCGAGGGATGCCATGGTGTCTGGGAAGTGGTTGGATGAACGAGAAACGGTTTGGTTAGTGTCTTGATCGAAAGCTTCGAGAAGAAAGTTGACGATGTCCTTGTATTTTTGAAGGACCTCATTTTTACATTGATAGATTTCCTTGATTTGATTGATAATAAGTTGGGAATTGCCATAGATATCGAGGATTTGGACGCCGAGCATGATAGTGGTTTGAAGGCCCAAGATAAGGGCTTCATACTCAACCATGTTATTGGTACATTCCCCAAGGAGGAATGATGATGACGCCGACACCTCCCCCTTGCCGACACTTAGAGTCATCCAAAAATAGTGTCATTTTGAGGGAGAATACTTATGATCGATGGTGTTGAGAGATTCGTCAGGGAATTACTCGTGAGGGAGTTGATTATCAGGAAGAGGGGCTTTAACAAGTTGATTAGCAATAGCCTGGCCCTTGATTGATTTTTGGGAGATGAACTCTAGGTCAAACTCAGTCATGAGCACAAGCCATTGAGTGATGTGATCGTTGTGGTAGGGTTTGGAATGCATGGTTTTGAGGGGGATGAAGTGAGTGACGACGTATGTTTTGTGATTGAGAAGGTAGTGGCGAAGCTTGGAAGTGGCAAAGTAAAGAGTGCAACATAGCTTTTCGGCTTCAGTTTAGCCGGTTTCATAGTCGTGAAGAGTGCGACTGATATAATAAACGGCTTGCTCCCTACCTTGCTCGTTGCGGTGTGCCAACATGGCACCTAGAGCATGGTCGGTGGCAGAGATTTAGAGATAGAAAGGCTCCCCCTCACGTGGAGGCGTGAGTATAGGTGGCGATAGAAGATAATATCGATGTCTCTAAGCCTACAGAAAAGAGCTTCCCGTGGCACCAAGTCAAAGGATTTTCGAAAATCCACAAAGCAACAAAAAACCTTGGAGGATTGGTGGCTCGCCTCAATAATGTTATGAAGGGTGAGGATATGATCGATGGTCTGATAAGCAGGTCGGAACTCTGCTTGCCCCCTGGCTCTGTAATGGTACTACTCCAAAAATTGAGAAAGGTGCATGTGGAGAACCATGGCATAAAACTTAGAGAACGTGTGGCCCACCATGATCGTCCTATAGTTGTTCGGGTCGGAAGTGGGGCTCGACTTGTAGATAGGGTGAATGATATGGTGGGATCACGACTTCGGAAACCCTGTACACACCACCTGATTAAATAGGTCTGCAAGATAGCTGTTTAGAGTGTCCAAACTATGCTTGAAGAATTCCGCCTGTAGGTCCTCCTCATTTGCAACTATTCATTGCAAAAATTGCTTTCTTCACATTCGTGTAGGTAAAAATATGACAGGTGGAGGGAGGGGATATAATTTGGATCTGGTGCTGCCCGGGGATGTCATAAAGGGTGGAGGTATGAGTAAACATGGAGCTGGGATGCAGGTGCTGGGGTAAGGAGGAATGACGGGGAAGAATGGTACAATAAAAATGTTTAGGAGAGTGAATAAGGGATGTATGGAGCTCTAAGCGATGACGAAAGATAAAGGTGCGTTTCTTGTGACGAAGAAGACGACGGTAATTGGATTTGATAGAGGTGAAGGATGGAAGAGCATGCGTGAAAGCGAAGCGAAGCTGACGGTGAGGGGCTTTATAGTCTTCGTCATACCACTGGTTCATGGGATAAGTCCGCCTATAAGGGAGGGTGGGAGTGACGTGGGGGAAGGAACACAAAGCAACCTTGCGAATGGCGGAGGAAAGAGTGTCAAACATCAAGTCAGAGGGGAGGGATGCAAAATGGGGAAAAGGGGGGAGAAGTTGGCAAAGGTGAAGAGAGAAATTAACGGGATCACCTTTATTGAACTTCTAGATGGAACGGGAAGGGGCATGGGATGGGGTCAGGGATTGAGGTGGGGTAATCTACAAGGAGAAGGAAAGGCTCACATGGTTAGCAAGGAGAGAAGCAAAATAAATAGGAATCGCTTGCAACACAACTTTAATTAAAGTTATTCTTCCCCCTGAGGATAACTATCTACTAGTCCAATGACTAAATTTCTGATGAATTTTAGTAGGTAGCTAGCCCCAATCAATTAATCTTCTAGATTCCAATGGAATACCCAAGTATTTAAGAGGAAGTGTGCCCTTTTGAAAGCCAAGCTTTGTCAAAATGTCTTGTTATATGTAATGTCCCCTTTTTCAACGCCAAAGGCCTAAGGGTCAAGTTGAGTCCAAACCGTGGTCATACCCAAGGGGCTGGGGGTGCTGCGGGCTATTGAGAAGGGGCCGCATGGTACTAATATTCATGTTTGGCATTTGGGGGTCACTTTGAACCATGTCGACTTAAACAGGAAAAAGTAACTTTGTTTACTTTTATTTATTTGGCCCCCTCCGTGGAAAGAAATGCGTCTAGGGTCTATTGGGGCTCTTTTGCCTTGGAGAAGTATATAAGGAGTTGTGGGAGAAAGCAAAATGAACTTTTGTCGCTTACATTTTAGCCTCCTTCACGTGCAACAACTGTTGCGCATCTACAACTTGTGGAGTCAAGTCTCACAAGGACCCTAGCTTCGGTGGTGAGAGATCCGTCCCTAGCTAGCAGGGCATTCTTCGATTGTGAGAGATCTACCCTAGTCTGTCATTTCGGAGCCACTTTCAGGGCTGTGTGCAGAGACATTATCAGAGGTTTCAGAGGAAGGATTTCGAGGGTATTGGGGGCATTTGGGGAAGATAATCAGAGGGGCTCTAGATCAGATCCACGGCAACCCATTTGGGCTGGGCATGGGCAACACGTTGAAGGCGCCTCCATCATTTTTTGACCCCATCCGAAGCGAGGTGACTTGCAACCTTTATTTGGGGGTTTTCAGTCGGCTTGTTGTCAGATCTGAAGGTGGAAATATTATTTCCTATATCTGTCAATGTTATTTCCAGAGACCCTTATTTTCGCTCTTGTATTTAGAGAGTAACGAACCTCAGAAGTTTTCCAGCTGTCTAGGGCACGCTGTGCTTTTTTTGGCAGCAGTTTAATTTGTGTAAAATTCCAAAAACAATTTAATTATGTCCTCTATAATAATATCAAGCTCTCTTAAAATTTCCAAGTAATTCGAGTGGATATTTTGGGAGATATTGATTTTATTTAGTTCGCTGTCCTTACTGTAAAAATCTGCAATATTTTATTTGGTTGCAAACTTTCAATATTTTGTGCTTTTTAAGTAGTATCCCATAAGGGATATTACATTGTAGTCTGGGAGAGCAATGGAAAAAATAAATTTTGACTTGTCCCTGTTGATATTTTGACCAATAGCCTTTGAAAAGAGCTCCAAAAGTTTTATGGATTTGAGTAGCTTCTTTCAAAAGATGCTTGTCCCAGGATAGAAGAATCATCAACAAACTGTAAGTGAGACAATGGGTCCGCCTATGTAGCCAATTTAATGCCCCCTCAACTTCCTTTGGACTCTTGTTGTAGAGAAGAGTCTGCCACAAGATTTTGTAACTAAAATGAACAAGAATGGAGATAAAGGATCTCCTTGTCTTATACCCTTGGTTGCAGAAATTCTAGCCGTAGGAGTTCTGTTGACCAAAATTGAGTATGAAGCCGATGAGATGCATGCTTGTATCCACTGAATCCAGAGAGGAGAAAACCCAAAGCATAGGAGGATGTCCATAAGGAAAGACCAACTTACCTTATCAGAAGCTTTAGACAAATCAAGCCTTAAAAACATAGCTGGTTTCTTTTGAAGAACCATGGAATGGAGGGCTTCCTGCACCAGCACAATATCATCAAAAATTTGTCTACGAGGAACAAAGCCACCTTGTTTTGGAGATATAACTTTGTTAATAATAGATATCAGCCTTTCAGCTATAACTTTGGAAAGTATTTTGTAGAGCACATTACATAAAGCTATATGACGATATTCTGAAAGGAGTAGAAGCCTCCTCTTTCTTGGGAACCAAAGCGATATAGGTGTGGTTTATGACCTTCAGAACAATCTTTGCTTGTTTGCACTCTTCCACCACGTCCAAAAGATCTTTTTTGATAATGTCCCATAATTCCTGATAGAATTCAATCGGAAAGCCATTAGGTCCTAGTGTTTTCCCCTTTTTCATGGCCTAAACAACTGTTTGAAGTTCCTTTTTTAAAACCGGATTCAAGAGGAGAATATTGTCTGCCTCAGTAAACAAAGTAGGAATAATATTAAGCAATTGTTTGACACACCTATCCAAAGTAGTTCCAGTAAAGATCTCAGAGAAGTACTGGATAGCTAAGTGCTGGGATTTCTCCTTGTGTATTAGCTCGGGTACCATCATCTTTATCAAGGTATGCAATGCGATTATAAGAACGATGAGCTAAAAGAGATTTATGGAAGAAAGAGGTGTTTTTATCTCCCTCTTTTAGCCACTTAATTCTAGCTTTCTGTTTCAAGAATATTTTTTCTCTTAATTCCCATTCCGTTAATGCTTGTTTGAGGAGGATTTCCTTGGTTTGCAAATCCTTTGAGTACCCTTGCAGCCTTACTTGATGAGACACCTCCTTTAAGGCTTCCAAAACTTCCTGTTTTCTCCCATGGACATTTCCAAAGTCAGAGGCATTCCATTTCTTGAGTTGGTTAGTGAGATACTGCATTCTTCCCGTAAAGGAAAACGTTTTGGTACCATGGTCAGGCTGGCCCTCCTTCCATCATTTCTTAATTAAGGAAGAAATATTTTCATCCCTTAGCCACATCAATTGAAATCTAAAAGGAGCTCTGAACAGTTGTGATTTGACCAATTCCAACAACACCAGCCTATGATCAAATCCCGAGTTTTCTAGAACATTAGCAGTTAGTATAATGTTTCTTTCAAACATTTCTTCAGAAATCAAAAATCTATCCAACCGTTCTAGTAGACAATTCTCCCCTACTCTTCTATTGGACCATGTCATTAGTCCATTTTGGGTTTGAACATCAACCAAATTCATCCTTTGTATGAAGTCCAACATATTAACAACAGAGGCATCCAGAGTGGAATTCCCCCCTGTTTCTCATGGGAGAAGAGTACTGTATTAAAGTCTCCCCCTATAATGACAGGAATTCCAAGATGTGTTGCAACAATATTCTGAATAATCTTCAATTGGGCGTTTTTTGTTTCCACCTGTAGCGGGGCATAAATGTTGAGTATTAAAGTAATTTGATTTTGGGGAACGTATCTAACCACCATATAAAAAACACCCTGGTGACTTCCACTATCTATAAAACACACTTGCTGAGGATCCCATATGCATGCCTGTGCCTCCTGATGCTCCCTGTGAGCCTAAAGAGACAACTTGGAGTTTCTTGTGAATATTTGGGATCATTGCTGCCATGAAATCTATAGAAACTTTAGTCTCTTGAAGAAATAACATATGAGGATGATGCTGTTGCAAAATACGCTTAATCTCATTAACTTTGGACGGGCTGCCTTTTAGGGCCTTGAACATTCCAAGTGATCAACTTCATTGTGGGGTTTGTTCAAAGATGGAAGCCAAATTCCCAACTTTACCACTTCCCGTTAGTTGCTGCCCCCGTTTCCTAAATACGCAATTGATTAGTTTTCCTTCCTGCTCTCAGAGTAGAATCCATCCGCAGTTTTTTTTGCTTTTCTTGTTGAATTCCTGAGGGGGTAATCTCAGGAAGGTGGTTTTCAAGGAGGGGTGTAGCTGCCGAGGAAGGCAATAACGTCAACATATGATTATGATCATTTCCCCCTTCTTCCTTCCTTTGTTCCTCTGCAAGCTTATGTTTCGGATTTTGGGGCCTCCATTACTTCAAAGGGAGAACTGGTTAGTGAGACTTGTGCAAGAATGAATGCATGAAAGATTGAATGGAGTGATGGATCAAAAAGTGTTAAGACAGTGAAACAAGGGTGATCAGGTCTTTGAAGAAAGCTACAGGAGAAAAAAACAAAGTAAAGTAAACTTAATGGGGCCAAGAACAAGGTTAAGGACTTAGAAACCTAGAAAGACAAGAAAATAAGCAAAATAAGGATAGAGAAGTATAAAGAGCATTGATAAGGTGAAGAACAAGAGTATGTGAATAGGAGCTAAGGGAAAGACACAAAAACAGAGTATGGTATTAAGAAGGTCCTAGAATCAAAGCTAAGATAAGCCAAAGCATGAGGTATTGGAGTCTTGGGAGCTAGAAGAGTTTGGGCTCAGAGAGTAGAGCTTAAACAACTGCTAATAAGGTGGATCAAGGTGTTTTTAAGGTTGGAACAGCGATACAAGAGTCAAACCCTAGTTATTGCTATAAAACCCTAGCTAAGCTTAAGTAAACAAGCCAAAAAGAGGAAACTTGAGTTGGAAATGTTAGAGGAGGAGCTGAGAAATAAAAATGGGCAAAAAGCAAGATTGCCCAAAAGGGTATATGGAACACTCTTTAGTTTTGATTGGTTATTTGTAGAATTCTCCCAGTTTCAAGATTTGTGTTCTAGGAGGGCTAATTGAGATCTAGTGCCAAATAGCTAAAATGAGTATAACTTTTTATTGGTGAAGAGTTGAGCCTTGAAATTTAATAGGTAGGTTAATGAGCCAAAAGGGTATCTAAAAAGCTTACCAGTCAGATTTGGTAGTGGGTATTTGGAGAGTTTTGTCAGAAAACAAGTTTTGGAGGGCTAGTAGGAAAAATTGAGGTCTACAAGGAAAAGTATGTAAAATGATGAAGTGAAACTGATTTCTTGGTTTGAACATGTTTATGTGGTGGTCTTAAGCATGCACAAAGTGATTTTAGTCCTTGATACAATGATTTATGCATTTTTAGCCTATTGAGCAAAATTTGCCCTCATTAGGAGCACCATCGAGTCAAGTAGGGGGCTGCCCTCTCTCTGCTACTCTGTTTGGTATTTATATTGATGAGTTGGAGGAATTTCTTCAGGACCTCATATAGGATGAGGACGGTTGTCTTCTTCACTAGGTTTTGATCTACATTCTTCTCTTCGCGGATGATGTGGTCCTTTTGGCTTCTTCTGCAGAGGGGTTACAAAGACAACTTGACGCTTTAGCCGTCTTCTGTGATCATAGACAACTTACAGTCAACTTGGGTAAAACCAAGGTTATGGTTTTCAATGTGCTGAAGACCTCCGATTTCCATTTCTTCTACAGGGGGAGGAGTTGGAGATCACCAGCTCCTACACCTACCTGGGGGTTCTCTTCTTTGGACCACGCTTCAGTCTAAACTTGTCTATTCAACCCCGCATCAACAAGGGGTATGGCTCCCTGGTGATCTTGGAGAGACAGTGTTTCCGCTACCACTTTCAGGACACGTTGTCCAAGATGTCCCTCTCAGACTCTCTTGTGAGACCCACGATTCTTTATGGTTCTAAGGTTTGGGGTACCTCCCTGCTCTAGTCGGATTGGGCTGTTATTGAGCGATTTTAGATCCTAATGCTTAGACGGATCATTAGATGTAAAGAGAATATTCCTCATAATATCATCCTTGCCAAGTTTGGGGCTCGCCCTTTCAAAATACAAGTCATCTTTGGTCTCGTCTCTCTCTTGCACCGCATCTAGGGACTTTCTGATTCTTCCATAGGCAGAGATAGGTACATCTACCTTGCCTGCCATTCTTCTGAGGCCATTGCTCTTTCTGACTGTAGTGGCCGTTTTCGTTGTTGGTATGCTAGTGCCTCTCATCTCCTCGGATCCCTTGGAATCAACATGGACAATCTCCCCCCTTTCAGCTACTCCATGGATGCTCCTGCTCACCTCCTTTCGAGCATGCAAGTCCTGCACAAAATCATTAGAGACGGCATATGCAGACAGTTCATCCAGATTACTTGGACCAACCCCCGGGATGAGCTACGCCTAAAGATGGCCTTCTATGCCAATCACTTCCTTGAAGTCAACAATGGACTCATCATTCGGCCCACCTATATCTCCCGTCCTTGGATGCATGTCCTTCGCATATCCTTGGGCCAGTTCAAAGTTGGCTCCCACAAGCTTCGGGTCTAGAGCGATCACCAGCTGGACCGGTTCGAGAGGATCTGCCAGCTTTGCTCCCAGGAGATTGAGACATAGGAACACTTCATTTTCCGGTGCCCCATCTACTATGAGATTAGAGGGAGGTTTCATTATCTATTCCGTGAACGTCCAACATTCATGACCTTCTTCAAGTATTATGATCAAAGGTGTCTCACTCTCTATTTACAAGAAGCTCTTAAGCTCCGTAATGGGGTCCTCCATCCCCCTTCTAGGGAGACTACTACTCAATGGATCACATCTTTCTTTGCTGTGTTCCCGGGTGAGAGGGGCGCTAAGCGGGGACTTGATCCTAGTGGAGATCCTCAGATTAGATCTGTCAGGACTAGAGGAGCTTCTTACCTAACTAGAGGTATCTAGACTCAAACTCAGCCAAGGGCTCCCTCTCATAGGCGGCAGACCACCAAGTTTACCCAGAGAGTTCGACTTTCCACGGATCATAGGCGTCTCAGATATCTTCCAGTTCCTGACACCAAACATCAACACATCACCAGATTCTTTCCGGCTGGCCTTGGGCGACAATCGTTAGGGTTGGTGTTGAGGCTTTTTCCTCCACCTCCTCTCCTTCTTTGTACTCTCATTCTTCTTCTTTCGTTGTTCTTGAAGACCTTTTTGGGTCTCCCCGCTGCTTCTGCTTTGCTTTGTATGGTGCAGTCCCATCGACCTATTTTTGTGGTCACTTGTTGGACATTTAATATAATTATCTTATCTTATCTTAACTTATCTTCTTGAGCAAAGTGACAAGTTATTAATTTTGGGTGATTGAATAGTGAATTTGTGACTTCTAAAGCATTTTTTTAGTGAGTTGAAAGTGTATGCAGGGCTCTGCATCAGTTCTGTTCTCCTTTAATCACGGGAATGGTGAAAATTGCAATTGGAATACAATAAAAAATGCATCTGGTTTGTGCCCATTCAACTTACGTTTTTCTTCTATGGAAATTGCAGTTTCTTTTGCACAGTCGCCCTCCTGATTTGTGGTCTTGTCTTCCAAAAATGGCATATCATGCCATAGTGCTAGACTTTGCCTTTGCACTTCTTCAAATCATGTGCCCTAACATGAGTCTCTACCTTTACAAATTGATTTTTAATCGCTTCCTCTTTTTCGTTCGTACCAGACTAGGGTTTCCTCGAATGCCAAATCTGATACCGATGTCAGTAAGTACGAGAGAGAATGAAGTGAAATGGAAGGCACATGACATACTTGTGTGGCTATGTTTTATTAAGTAGATAAGATAAGATGCGATAAGTATATTAAATGTCCAACAAATGACCACAAAGTAGGTTAATGGGATTGTACCATACAATGCAATAGAGAAACAGTAGGGGAACCCAAAAAGGTCCCAGAAAACAACAAGAAAAAGAGAAGAAGCTCGAGCCCGAAGGGATGGGAGAATGCAAAAGAAGAGAGAGTGAACAAAGCAGAGGGGGTGGAGGGAGGATCCTCAACACCAACCCTCTCAACTGTCATCTAAAGCTGGCTGGAAAAATTTGGTGATATGCTGATGTCTGGTGTTAGGAGCTGGAAGAAGCTTGGTACACATATGCCTTGCAAAAAGTCTAGCCCTCTGATTAGGCTTGGTGAATTGTCGCCTATGGGGGGGTTCTTGGCTGAGTCTGAGTCCGGATCCCTCTGGTTTAGGAAGTAGCCCCCTGGTCCTGACAGATCTGGTCTGGGGTTCTCTACTGGGGAACCCCCGCTTGGTGCCCCTCTCACTGGGAGCACAACAAAGTAGGAGGTGATTTGCCGAGTAGTAGTCTCCTTGGAAGGGGCATGGAGAATCCTGTTGCGAAGCTTAAAAGCTTCCTGTAAATAGAGGGCGAGACACCTCTGATCATAATACTTGAAGAACCTCGTGAACATTGGGCGTTCACGGAAAAGACAATGAAACCTCCCTCTGATCTCATAGTAGGTAGGGCATCTGAAAATGAAGTGTTCCTCTGTCTCAACCTCCTGGAGGGAGCAAAGCTGGTAGATCCTTTCAGACCGGTCCAATTGGTGATCGTTCTCATCTCGAAGCCTGTGGGAGCCAACTCTGAACTGACGCAGAGATATGCGATGAGCATGCATCCAATGACGGGAGATATAGGTGGGACGGGTGATCAGTCCATTGTTGATCTCAAGAAAGTGATTGGCATAGAAGGCCATTTTTTGACGTAGCTCGCCCCAGGGGTTGGTCCAAGTGATTTGGATAAACTGTCTGTAGTTGTTGTCCCTGATGATTCTGTGCAGGTCCTGCTTACTCGACAGAAGGTGTGTGGGAGCATCCATGGAGTAGCTAAATGGGGGGAGACGGTCCATGTTGATTCCAAGGGATCCCAGGAGACAGGACACCCTGACATATCAACATCGAGCACGGTCGCTATGGTCAGATAGAGCAATGGCTTCCGAGGAACGGTAGGCAAGATAGATGTACCTTTCTCTGCTTGTGGAAAAATATGACAGTCTCTGAATGCGATGCAAGAGTGATACGAGACCAAAGATGACCTCCAGTCTGAAAGGGTGAGCCCCAAACTCGGCAAGGATGATATTGTGGGGAACAATTTCCTTACATCTGATGATCCGTCTGAGCATAAGGATATGAACTTGCTTAATAGCAGCCCAATCCAACTCGAGAAGGGAGAGACCCCAAACCTTAGAACCATAGAGAACGCGGGCCTCACAAGAGAATCAGAGAGGGACATCTTGGACAACGTGTTCTGGAAGTGATGGCGGAAGCATTGTCTCTCAAGGATCGCAAGGGAGCCATACCCCTTGTTGATGCGGGGTTGAATAGCCGGACGTAAACTGAAACGAGGTTCAGAGAAGAGAACTCCCAGATAAGTGTAGGAGTTGGTGATCTCCAGTTCCTCTCCCCTGTAGAAGAAATGGAAGTCCGAGATCTTTAGGCCATTGAAAACTAGAACTTTGGTTTTATAAAGGTTAACTGTCAGCTGTCTATGATCACAGAAAAGGGCTAAGGCATCCAGTTGTCTCTATAACCCCTCCGCAGAAAAAGCCAAAAGAACCACATCGTCAGTGGATAAAAGGATGTAGATCAAAACTTGGTGAAGAAAACAGTCGTCCACATCTTGAATATGGTCCTTGAGAAACTCCTTTAGCTCATCGATGTAAATACCGAACAAAGTAGGAGAGAGGGGCAACCCTGCTTGACCCCAATGGTGCTCCTGATGAAGTTGGAAAGCCTAACAACAGTGCGTAGGCGGCCCAAGACCTCATATAACCGAGTTATGGCGGCAAGAAGGGTTTCCGAAATGCCAATGTCTCTAAGTTTGTGGAAATGAGCTTCCTGCGGAACAAAGTCAAGGCTTTCCGAAAGTCTATAAAGCAGTAGAAGACTCTAGATGAACAATGACGTGTTTCCTCAATGATAACACGAAGGGTGAGAATGTGATCAATAGTCTGGCGAGTTGTTCAGAACCCTGCCTGTCCTCTGGCCCTGGACTGGTGCTGCTTTAGAAACTTGGAAAGCTATATGTGGAGAACTGTAGCATACAACTTTGAGAAGGTGTGACCCACCATAATCTTCTTGTAGTTATTCAGATTAGAAGTAGGACCATATTTATGAATATGGTGGATAATTTGGTGGGACCAAGACTGTGGAAAACCAATACAGACTGCCTAATCGAGAAGGACTACCAGATTGCTGACGATAGTGTTGATCCCATACTTGAAAAACTCTGCCTGAAAGCCCTCCTCATCTGCCACTTTACTGCAATTCATAATTGAGATGGCCTTATGAACATTTGTGTAGGTGAAGATGTGGCAGGTAGAGGGTGGCAAGACAATCTGAATATGGGGTTGACCTGGGATATCATAAAGGATGGAAGTATGGGTAAACATAGTGTGGGGGTCAAGATCCAGAGGTAGAGGGGAGCGTCGAGGAATGATGGTACACCAAAAGTGTTTGGGGGAGTGCATAAGTGAGGTGTGGAGCTCCCTCCTTTTAGGCAATGAAGGTACGTTTTTTGTGACGAAGGAAGTTACATATTAGTTGAGAAGGCTGATAACCAAAACTAACTAAAATATATTAACTGATAGTTAGTGTTTAACTGATATGTTTTACACACTCTTCAAAAGGTTGGTCATAGAAGAAGATTTAGCTCATTCTAAGCTTGAAGAAAAATGTGCAATTTATGGTGTTGTCATGCAAATGTGCAACATGAAAATTTCCAATTTTCAAGCATGACAACGATACTTGTGTCAAAATTTTCAAATTTTACCTTTCCAAGACACCCCAGGTCTACTCGTTCTTAACACCAAGCCTTACTCAGTCCGTCTAATGGTCCTCAATTGGATGTCCATTCAATCCCCTTAGGTGATTTAGGAAAGCAAAGTCAGTCCCCCTAGGTGATTTTAGGAGTTCTTGAAGAATGCCAATTTTGGGCAGTTTTGGGAAGGGCTATCTCTGGCCTTTTCGGGACTAGTTCACTCCCCTGAAGCAGAACGGAGGAGAAAAATTCAACATGGAGATGCAATTAAGGTCTAAGAACATCAAGGAAAATATTTTGGAAGATTAAGAGAAGATTTGGTAGTTTTGGGGCAGGTTCATCATAAACGGGTTCTCAGACCTAGGCAACGCACAATATTAAAAAAACCCCTGAGCTTCAAGAAGCAATCCCAGGAGTTCTATAAGGAGTTAGGAGCTAAACAAGACATCGTCGGAAAGGTAATTTAGAGCTCTACAAGATGGTGTGTTGGCTAGATTTTCTACATAGCCGAAAACCTAGGCAGTCATGAGATAAATCTCCCTCATTTACTGGTGAGGCTCCCGTGTAAGATTTTGTCAGTTATATATCCTAATATCTATTTGCTGGTATTACTTTAACTATGTAGCTCATGAACCATAGCTAGACAGTTTCGCAGCAAGTAAGCAGCTGTTAGAGAAAAAGAAATATCTGCAGAAGAAGAAAATAATAGGAAACGGGAAGAAAGGAGAGAAGATGTGCAACCCAATCAATAGCTTATAGAGTTGATCGCATGCACATAGATTAAAACAAACAGATCATGAAATACATAATTCAAAGCAAAGGAAACTTTCAGATCTAAATCTAGAATAACACAAAGTTTATGAATAGATCTAAAAATAAATACGAGACAAATGCACCGTTGACACAAAGTTCTCCGGAAATCTCTTTTCTATTCTTCAGCTTGCAGAAAGCTATCAAGGGTCTCGGCTTAAAGTCTGGAACACAAGAATGCTGATTACAAATTCTGATCATTTAACCCGTAGGTTTTTCCTCTATTTATAGTGTATACAGGGCAATTACAAATAGGAAGCTTTAAATGAATTCCCGCATGTGGAAGCTATGAAAAGGAAACAACTGACCATCTTCCTCCTGGATGTCCTTTTTGCATGACATGCATGATTTATAACTGAAAAATAGAACTTTAATTTTGCATATCTGCCACTTATTTCCAAGTAATTGACTTCTTCAAGTAACAACTTTTAAACCAATCACTTAAGTTTTATAATTTAATTGATTGCTAAATTACTTTGTCGGAGAAAATAAAAGAAAGAGGAAAAGAAATAAGAAGAAAGCTGCAACCCTCCCAGTCTTGTTTTTCTTCTTTTGTTGCATGCGGTTGACTCTTTTGCCTTTGATTCTCACCAAACTGGATCTGGAAGCTATGCATGACTGTGATTTGCTTGCGGGTATTGCCTTTGACCCGTCTTCCCTTCTATCCTTGAAACTTTTGCAATTCTTCTTCAGTACATGCAAAGTAAATTCAATGAAGGCTTCAACTGGAAGATTGGGAGCACATGCACAAGATCTTGGAAGGAATTTTCCATGCACTGACTTCTACACTGGCTGTGTCAGAAACAAGAGGATGAATTTTTGCCGGAAGCTTTTGCAATTATGAGATCTAGATCTGTTAATTCAATCGGCCTATGTCTGTATCATTGACTTCAGCAAATCTGGAAGCTATGCATGATTCTACTAATCTTTCTCTTTCATCATGCTTCAACATGGCTGGAACAATCTTTGTCTGAACTCTTTCTCTTTAATTCTGTCGGAATCCCTTGTAATTGGATCCATTTGTGTAGATCTGACTTCTTCAGATTCGGAAGATATATTCAATGTATCTGACATTGATTTGAGTACCTATGATGAATACCTGCAATTAATTCAGACAAAGATGGGGTCCAAAACATGAATACTTGATTTCTGTCACCAAAAATCTGCATATGAAGCTTGCTGCCCTAAAATTTGAGGTTTTGCTTGCAAGCAAAGCAAACAAAAATATTATTTAATTCACCAAAGCACTTATACCAACATGCAGATAATTATCATAGCAAGAATCAAGCCATTCCAACCCTAGGCGCCAAACCTTGAAGCTCCTCTGGCAATGAAAGACACTCTTTAATGTAAAAACCTCCTTTGGTGCCAAAACCTGTTTGGGCTGCAATCCTTTGCAAAAAGAATTAATTGCTTCTTCATTATGACAGCTCATGCTTATATAATCCTCAACATATTATTTTTAGTAATTGCCCTTCCTATTTTTGGCAATTTAATTAATAAACAATCATGTTTATTCACCCAAATTGGGTGAATAATTATGCATGCTGCTGGTTGTTTTTTTAAATAATTTATTTTATTTATTTTTAGCATGCATCCTTGACTTCTTCTTAGCTCAACGACTTGCATTGACTTTCCTTCTATTTATGGCGTTAAAATTGGGTGAATAAACCATTAATAAATATTATTAAATGCATTGTTATTCACCCAAGGTGGGTCACACTTTTAAGCAAGGGTAATTTCCAAAAATAGGAAGTCAACTTTTATGGGAATTTCCATGCTGCACTGCAGCTCCAAAAATCCCCCTCCTCCACTTCAGTGATTTGACTTTCATCATGGGAATTTTTACCCTGCAAGGCAGGTAAGAAATTCCTGCTCGATGCTTTAAGTGATTTTTCTTTTGTAATGAGATTTTTTTACCCTGCAAGGCAAGTAAGAAATTTTTTATCCTGCAAGGCAGGTAAGAAATTCTTGCCTGCTTGCCACTACCAAAATTCCCATTGCAGCTTAAGTGACTTTGACTTCATGGGGAAAAGTACCTTGCAAGGCAGATAAGAAATTCCCGCCTGCTTGCAATTATTAAAAATCCCATTGCAACTTACACTCATTAATTCCAGAAAATGTGACTTGCCTGGGAGAGGCTTTTTGTGCATGACTTAATCTTTTTTCGTCAGAAGCTTGCATTTTGAGGTTGATTCCTTCTAGTGTTGTGTTGGTAGATGATCTCTAGATGCTTTAAGCACTTAAACAGACTATAGTGGCGAAGGAATTGACCTAGGGGAATTTCACAGAGAAACAACGGAGAAAACCGGAGAAAAACGGAAGGAAAACCGGAGAAAAACGTAAAAGAAATAAATAAAAGCGAAAAAAGTTGCCAAAAGTTGTAGATAATGCCCTGAATTCATTCCTGGTGAAAACCCTAATGAGATGAGTGAATATTGGTATGCAAAACTTCAACAGGATTCAACCGGAGCACAATTTACTTCAAACGGGGCATTATTTATTCAATAAATAATTAAATAAAAATTTCCCGCAAACAAAACTTGGCGGAGGGATAAAATGAGTTTGGGCATCTGGGTATTTGTCGAAATTGGCTCATATGATTCACCGGAAATATCCTAACATAATACAAACATCTTCTGGCAATGAAAACATAAATAGACCCGTTATTTTAAAAGAACGAATTATTTTCAAATGGGTAGTCCCAAATTTCAGGGTGAAATCTGGGGACACCATGGTGGAATCAGATTTTTCACAACACCTAGGCGCCATATGTTTATATCCAGTTTTTCTCATGCATGGTCATGGAGCCAGAACAAAAATCCGATTTTTCAGGGCTCAAATGGAGGAATCAAGAGTTGAGACCCCCACCATTGGATTCAGAAGGCCATTTATAGTCAAATTCATATAAAATTTCACCTTGAAACTCATCTGGGAGCTCAAGATATTATCGTTGGAAGTTGGCCTCAAGGTAAGCTCTCGCACTTTGCCAATTCTTGAAGTGGACACGTGTCAGCTCCAGGAGGCTGGCGCATTTTGATGTCCCTTTCATCCCTTTAGCAAAGGGACATGAAAATGCGCCCAACCCTCTTTAGACCTTTGATCACCCATATGACCCTTTGCATTGCCAGTTCAGCCCCCAGGAGCTAGTTTGAGCCATTCCTCTCACTGCACGGATGATTGCCAAGTGTTGCAACTTGGCGCGATGTGCAAATTGATGTCCGTTTCATCCCTTTAGCTAAGGGACATAGGGGACACAAAAATGCGCCCAGCCCAAGCTATGCCTTCTAGTCCTCCATACGCCCGAACTTCAGCCCACAGGTGCTTCCCTCAAGCTCCCTCGCTCAAATGTTCAGCCGGTTAGATGATTGCCAAGTGTCGTAACCTGGTGCGATGTGCAAATTGATGTCCCTTTCGTCCCTTTAGCAAAGGGACATAAGGGACACAAAAATGCGGCCAGCCTTCATGCTTGCATTTTTTGAAAGTATAAAACACAACACTTAGCCATTTCTGCATCTTTGTTTGATCTCCCCACACCTCCACACCTTATCGGAGCTCTGACAAATTTTTCCCAGACATCCCAACCTCCATTGTTGCACTCAACCAACTCCGCCAACCCTTCTCACACTGAAACACATATTTTAGAAGAAAAGGAGAAGAACGAAGGTAAAACGAAGAGCTTCATCTGAAAACCTTCATTGCCGCATGACGAAGAAATCACCATAACTTGCAAAACAGAGCACAAATTGAAGCACTATTTTTTGCTGTCTTCGGCATTTTCGAAGGCCGTAAAAACCTCACCAACAGATCTCTCATACGCAGCGAGGATTAGTTGCAGCGAAGAAACTCTCCATTTCGTACAACGAAGACAAAAAGCAAATTTCCCGCCAAACCGGTGATCGGTTTGCAAGGAAATTCACTGGTGAAATGAGTGAGAAAAACCCACATCAAAAATATAAATTTTATCAACATCTGAGAAGAAATAGCAGACCTGCAATTTTCGAGCTCCATTAATGGCTGCGGTGTCTGTAGCCACTGCCAAGTAAGATATTTCAAGTTTTAAAATCTCACAAACCTGCAAGTGGGTAGGCCTAAAATTTTAGAGGATTGATATGGGCAAAAACCCATATCAAGTAGAGGGACTTCGACTCCCAGAGTGTTGGCAAGAAATCCACAAATTTGTCCATACGACAAATTTTCTCGACAACATAGTAATATTTCCAAATTGGTGCAAGAAAGTGACAATAGTGCTATTTGAATGTCCATCACTGAAGAAGAACTCTGGTACATTGTTTTCTCTTTCAACAAAGACAAGTCTCTTAGACTGGATGAATTCCCAACACTATTTTGTTAAAGCTTCTAGGATACCATCTTTGAAACAAAAAATCACAGTTTATTGCAGACAACCATGAAAATGATTGATCTTTTTGAAATCACGATTTTTCTTTTGGTGATTTATCAACGATTTTTGGCAATTAAAATAATTGAAAATCGTGAAAAATCGTCCATAAAATTGTGGAATATCGTTTGCAATGTTTTAAAACGTCAAAACAGGGAAATACTTGCCCATTTCCATGCGTTTTGAGGCTGTTTTCTATTGCGCAAGTTCAACATCCCTGTTTCGCTAGGGTTTTGATTGGGACGAGCAGGTTTCAAACACCATTAACAAGTTTGGCATGTGTTTCAAACTTTCGCATTTTCAACTATTGCTTTTTCAACATCTCTGTTTCGCTAAGGTTAAACTACATGTGAGTATTGTCTGGAAGAAAATTACCAGCTCTTAGTCTATTTTGAAGTAATGATGAATAAATCCTTTTAATGATATTGTTGATACATTGCAATGCATTATGGTACTGCTTGGAGCCTTGGATTAATCATATTATGAGTTGTTTTTTTGTAGTTATTTAGCTTATTTTGTTGCATGTGGTTAATTCTTATTTATTAGGTTGAAATTTACATATTTTTTAATTTTTTGTGCCCTATGGCATTCTATAGATTCACTTTTCGTGTCATTTAACAATGTTTTACATTTAATTTAAGTTTATTTTATGAATTTAAATGTTTTTTAAAGCAGCGATAAAGTTGCCAATTGATGCCGAGAAATTGCCAATTCCCTATTTCCGAGTCAAAATTTGGCCTGCTGATTAATTGCTGATAACGCTTTTTTGAACTATCGATACCATCAAGGGGGATCTACTTGATGTACAGAAAAATCAAGTAGAAGCAAAAAACTCTTAGGCTAGATAAATGCAACAAAACTTGTTTTTGGTCCCTACAAAGGCCCATGCTTACTCAATGGATTGCTATAGGCTTATAGCACCATTTAACATGGGATACAAAACTATTTAAAAAACAATATTATGCAGATTAAAATGACTCATGTCAAAGCTGATCTCAGAAACACAATCAACATTTGTCCAAGGGTGTTGAATCACCAACAACATAATCTTTGGCGAAGAAATAGTTTGCTCTACGGAATTTCAACACCGACCTGGTATGATTCTAAAACTTGACACGTCAAAGACCCTTGATTGTTGTAAGCAGAATTTAATTTCTGAAACCATGAATGCTTTAGGGTGCGATACAAATGTTATAAAATAGATAGAAATTTGCTTCACCACCACATCCTACTCGGTCTCCAAAAATTGCACAAAAGGTAAATTTTTTAAACCTACCAGACGACTAAGACAGTGGGATCCCCTAAGCCCTTGTTTATTCTCATGAGCAAAAACCTACTTAGGCTATAAAAGAGTTACAAGCTGATGGTAAAATTCGTGGATGACCTGTTGTTGTTGGAGGACAATGCCAATCAGGCTACCAATTTGCTAATAATACTATTCTATTTTTCCACTAACAGAAAAAAGGACATTCTTAATCGTTATTTGACACTTTGCTATTACTAGAAGGCTTCTGGATAGGTCATAAATGGAAACAAGTCAATCCCCCCAAGAAATAAAAAGGAAGTTCTTTGGCTGTAGAAATTCAAAGTAAGAGCTTTGCATATGGACTAACTTGCATTCCCAATCCATTGGAAGACAACCATGGTCTTATGGGAAAGAATAAAAAAAATGGTTTGATATCGAACTTTCTCTGGATGAACAAATGGCTCACTCTAGTTGGGAGAACTCAGCTGGTAAGAGTTTTACATCAGGCTGTCCTTGTTTGACATCCTCACACTACTACCTATACTAGCATTTGTTGGGTCTTTTGATCCAAAGTGTTTTGTTGTATTTGTTAGTACTTTAGTTTATATATATAATGAATGTAAATGGGGCATGCATCTCGTGAGAGACACTCCCGTAGGAAATAAATTAGATTAATAGTTATTTTAGTGGGTTAAAATTAGTTTATGGGTAGTTGGGTTTGGGTAGTTAAGTCCCGAATGTCAACATGCTTTGTAACTTGCCATTGGCAAGTTTATATATCATGTAACCTGACTTGTTTGAAATTAATAAAATATATTGGGTTTTTGTCTTCCATTTACCTGTGTATTCTTATTAACAGCTGTACCAGAGCTTATGAAAATTGATCCATGACAAAGTTATGTGGGCCTACGAAGTGGAGGATTTTACTTCCCTGAATATTAATCAGAGCTTATTTGCTATTTCAATTTTTTATCTTACTTGATAAGAGTGGCATTGGAGAATAATAGCCAAATTTTCAGAGGATTCGAAATCTGCCTGTTGTAATGCGATTATCCTTGCTTGAAGCATGAAGAGGTGTGAAAGTCTTTGCTTGGCATTTCAAAACCTTGCCCAAGTGCTTCAAACTGCGCTAGGAGTGTTGGGACAGCATTGGAAGGGTCTGCCTGATAATGTTGTTTGAATAGGTGTTGAAAGATTGAATAAACAAAATATTTTGAGCAGCAAAAGCGTTGATGGTGTTGAGAGGTTGAATACAATAAAGATTGAGTAAACACAAGCATTGAATCTTCCATAAAGGCATTTGAACATATGATCAATCCTCATAAAGGTGTTGCTGAAAATGAAGTTAAAATGAATAGCTGGAACACGGTGTTAACATCCTTCTAATAATCTTGGAATATGTATAAATAAGCATTGAATGGAGACCGAGGCGTTAATATCTGATTTTATCATGTCTGTTCATACAAAGGCATTGCAGTCTGATTTCTCATGTTCTGAGCATTCAAAGGTGTTGAAATCTTATATTTTGTTTATTTTTAACTGCTGGAAATGAAGATGTATGATGGTGTTGGGAGAAGCTCATAAAATTGTCAAAATTCAATCAAGGGTGCTGGAATGCAAAGAAAAAGTTTGAGAAACTTTTAGGCAACCAATATCTACGTGGTCCCATGCCTCTCCTCCTTTTTTGGTTAAAGCTTCTTATTGCTGGGTTAAATCTCTTTCGTGGAAAATCTTTTAAGTTTTCTTGGCATGCTTTTGAAATAGTGAAGATAAAACGAAAAATGTTTTCGAACTTATTTCAAAGTGAGAGCTAGTAAAGTGGTTATTTTACAATATATAGCCACTATTGAGAAGAGGTTAAGAGTTCAAGTCTTAATAGTCATATTTTTTGCATATCATGCTAAGTAGACATGTATTGATATGTCAAAAAGTCTATATATGAGTGTATGTAAAATGGTGAAACGAGTGTGTGGAGTCCAATAGGTCCAAGGATCAAACCCATGGCTGTTATGTCTTTCATTCATCTTTTGAAAGTAGCAGGTATTGTATTACGAATCTACTAAAGGGTAAAGACAAAGCTGCAATGGTATTTCTTTGTGTTTTATTTTATTTTTCTGTGTCATCAGGCTAGAATAGTAAGTCTCATCTCGGTAGTAGGGCTATTGACCCCTATAAACTACACAGAATGGAGCATGAACATGAAAAATATATTAGTTTTTAATGACCTCTAGAAACTAGTTGAAAGCCAACCTACACCCCCTACCGAACCTGCTAAACCTCTTGAGTTTCAAAAGCGTGACAAGAGAGCACTAGCATTGTTGAAATCCTCTTGTTCTACATAAGTCATCATTCACATTGAATCTATCAAGTTTGAAGCTTGGAAAGCTCGGAAAACCCCCAAAGACCCATATAAAAACAACCAACATACAAGAAAATCGATTTCCTAATGCGGTTGTTGAATACTAGGGTTAAGGACGATGAAGATGTTTCAGGATACATTTCTAGGATGAAAAACATCAAACAAGAATACAACACTATGGTGTAAAATAGATGACGATATGCTTATCTCCATAATTTTAATTGGCTCAACACAAGTTATACAATTTTTTATAGAAATGTTGCAACTCAAAGACAAAATCAATAATGCAACATTGGATTCCATTTGTGAATTGCTTAATCTAGGTGAGTGACAATTTGTTTGTAAAGAAGAAAAATCAATCTACAAAAGATATTTACCTTACAAAGGTAGGGACATGAGCAACAAAATAGAGAAGAGACATGAGCAACCTAAGAACATTCAGAAGCATTCTCCAAGGCATTTTTAGAAGCTTTCTCCAAAGCACTGTCTGAAACATTCTCCAAATTTTTCCAACCATAAACATTAACATAAGCATAGACATTTTTCTTGGTCAAGTTGTCACTCAAGCGACTCTTCCTCATATTATAGTTTTGGATGTCAGAAGACATCCAACATGTTATAATTGTGGAGGTATAAGACAATATGTTGATGTATGTCCTTCTAAAATGTAAAAATACAAGCATAAAAAGAAGGCACATGCACATTATCTTGTACACTCTAGTGGAGATTCTTCTGGTTACTCTAGCTACTCTGGTTATTCTGACACTTCATCTGATTAGGAAGGATCCTACATGGTTGAAGCATCTAGTCCAACCTGACTACATTTTTTGAGTGCAAAAAGATTTACCCATCTTGAGTGAGTTGTTAACTCAAAGATTGGGGTTTGTTATAGCGGCAATTTTCGGTGTGTTGTTTTCTATCAATTTTTGGTTTTCAGTTCTTCGATATTCATTGATGAGGTTTAGATTGGGTTGTTTGGATTGGTTTTCTACTACAAGGACTTCTCACCTCTTGCTTGATAGGGGGAGATACTGATTGTATGAGTTGGTAGAGGAGTTACTTGCACCAATAGTGTTGAGAAAAGGTTCACCAACATTGTTCGGCATTAGGGAGATGTGCCATACATAGTATTGGATAGTCACTTAGCGAGCTTCTTTGTGAGGCCTTATGTGGATCAATGTAGTTGACCATGTTCAAATCTATAAAGAGAGAAAGAATGAAGATAATGAAGTAGAATTAGAATGCACTCACCATTTATTGTGTGTCCGTCATTTTACTATGTAAGATGATTATAAAATGTTTGAAGTGGTTACAAACTTACAACTGTTTATTAGTTAATACTTAACAATCATTAACTTAATGCTAAATTATAAGCCTTGTATTGTACTAGACCAAATCTTAATTGTTCTTATATTGCAATACGGGTACAAAAGGGTTTGAGGGGATGGGCATGCCGACAAGATGTTCATCATGCCACTACTTGCGGGGTAGCGGGCTTCTGTATGAAGTGGCATTAGTTGATCAGTACCATGATGTACATTGTGCCAGTTTGTAAGTGCGACAAAGACTATTGGATGACTTCACAGTCACATGCTTCAGATCATTTTCTATACCCCTTTGGATCAAGGGGGTTTGTTGGGTCATTTGATCCAAAGTGTTTTGTTGTATTGGTTAGTACTTCAGTTTATATTTAAAATACATATAAATGGGGCATGCATCTCATTAGAGACACTCTTGTAGGAAATATATTAGATTAATAGTTATCTTAGTGGGTTAAATTTTATTTACCGGAAGTTGGTTTCGGGCGGATAAGTCCCATGTGGTAACATGTTTTGTAACTTGCCATTAGCAAGTTTAATGTAATCCGGCTTGTTCGAGATTAATAAATTGTATTGGGTTTTTGTCTTCTGTTTACATGTATTCTTATCAACAACGTTAGTTGGGGAAATCCCTCTTTCTCAATTGAAGTTGCCTCTTTCTTCTTGGACTTCCCCTTCCAATTCTTTGGGTGAAATTGTGGATGAGTTTTCCAACATTTTACATCCCAATGTCCACTCATGTTGTAATGAGTGTAATAATTTTTGTCCATGTCCTTGGACAACATTTTCTTCCTGTACTTCCTGTTGATTTGGAGAGGTCCTTAAAACTTGCATCCTCTTGGATCATTACGGTTTTTACCTTGATCCCTTCTTTGACTTGAAGTGTGGTGTAAACAATTTGCTTCCTTTTTGAAGTAATTAGGATTCTTGGTTATGGATTACTTCTTCCAACACACGACAATGCAATGGTTACTCATTCCAACATGGATAGGTATACTAGCATTCTTGTACTACGTGGCCCCTCTTTCTACAATTGAAGCAAACAATGGAAGACTCGTCTCTTACATTCCTTCTTGGGCTGCCCTTATGCTTACTTTTGCTAGTTTGATGAAGTGATATTGCTCTACCTAGTCCATTTGGGTGTTCTCTCTTTGGAGATACTTTTGATTCTTCTTTGATTTTTTCTCCTTTATTGAGAGGCCGTCCTCTTCTTGGATTCAATTTACACTCACCCATGTAGTCATGAAGTGACCATTGTTGTCTCCTTCATGGAGCTGCTGTCCTTCTCTTGGAGAGTCTTCTTTGACCATTTGAGGCGTTGTGATGCTACCTCCTCTTCATTAGAAATCTGTCCATTCTTTAGGTTTGATAAAAAGAATGATGGCATTACCTTGCATGGCTGTTTTTGGTGGGGTAGCAGCCTGGGCTCTTCGTCTTTGCAAACTTGTCCTGCTTTAGCTGTTTTGGAGCATTCTTGAACTTCTTCTTTGTCACCAAGGTACCCCAAACCTGCATATTGAGGCCTTCCCTCAACCTTTATAGATTTATCATTCCTCGGACATTCTAGACAAAGTCCTTTTCCATCGTAACCCATCTTGAATAACAACTTTGAGTGAATTCCCTTAGTACGCTTCTCAAAACTAATGGACTCATTCAGATCTTGATTGGAAGAAAGATGTGATGGAGTGCTTATTGTGCTTACCTCAGTTAATGTTTGTGTATCTTTGTTAAAGACTGATCTTCTTTGCATGTGTTAGGCTCATGGAGCTTCTCTTCATCATCATCTTGGAACTTTGGTACACCTATCTCTTCTGTTACACTCGTGCAACTCTTCAATGATGTCCCATGCGTAATGGGTAATCGTTCATGGGCTGTACCAATCTAGCTTGGGCAACTCTTGATTCTTATCTTTCAAGTGTTGCATCCATCTGTTCTTGATACTCTTTGTTTTTGCCATTTGGATTTGATACCCACAGTTTATCTATTCAATCTGCTTGAAGTCAGTTCCCTATCTTCAAATGGTCTTACCCATGGTTGATACTGTGTAGACAAGCAAATCCTGCACTTCCAGATGTGTAAATGAACACATATGTGAATTATGTAGAATATGTTGAGCTTATTTCCATAACGGATGTGGGTATTGTATTGAGAGAGTGGAGGCTTGTAACCAAATCTGTAACAAGCCGATTCTTGGTGGACGTAGCTTCATTTATAATCAATAGACGTGAACACACAATCTCAAATATTGTGCATCTCTGCCTGTCTCTGTTATTTCTTCCTTGTTCACGTATTCCAACCTTGGTATCAGAGCTGTAGACCAAGTGAGGAAAGAGAAGTTTCTACAAAATCAGCCCCATTAGGGCAAAAAATCATTCCGCGTGATTTTATCTCTGAATTCCTAACAGAATGAAATTGAGGCTGAAGAAGTCTCGTCATCGAGGTGATCTTGGAAGCTTTGAATCGAAGTGAAGGCTTCAATCATAAAGTGCACAATCATATCATTCAAAGATGCGGACATAGTCGCAAAAATAAGTTCATGGCTTAGGTGGAATCCGGCTTGCAACTCTGGGAATTCTTATCTTTCGGGAGCTACATCCTCTTACTTAAGGTCTTTGTTTTCCAGCTTGGATTTGCGAGTTTATCTATTCAATCTCATGAAGTATTCCCTTGTTCAAAGGTGAAAGCCATGGTTGAAGATTATGTAATTCTATTTTAGAATGTTTGTTTTTGCTTTATGTAGAATGAAGCTTTACAGAGGGAAGTATGAGAATATAAGACTTATTTATAAGGTGTCTAACTACAAGATGGTTGCAACCGGTTGTAACTATATCAACCGTTTTGTAGCTACTTCATTTATAATAAATAGACGGACACACAATCTCAAATGTGTGCATTCTGCCTTCTCTTTATTTCTTCCTTGTTCACGTATTCCAACCTTGGTATCAGAGCGAGACCAAGTGAGGAAAGAGAAGGGCAGAAAATCAGCCCCATTAGGGCAAAAAATCAAAAGCGTGAATTCTGAATCAAACGAATGAAATCGAGGCTGAAGAAGTCTGAATTGAGGTGAATTGAAGCTGAATCGAAGTGAAGGCACAATCATATCATTCAAAGGCGACATAGTTGCAAAAATAAGTCGCAAAAATAAGTTTGGGGAGGTGGAATCCAGGAACTTGGGAATTCAGCTCGGGAGCTACACCTTTACGAAGGTCACGAAGCAGCTTGATGGAGCCCTACCAAGTCATAGTATTGCTTTCAAAGTGAAAGCCTTCGAAGATTGTGTAATTCTATTTTAGAATGTTTGTTTTTGCTTTATGTAGAATAAGCTTTAAGAGGGGGTATGAGAATATAAGACTTATTTATAAGGTGTCTAACTACAAGATGGTTGCAACCGGTTGTAACTATATCAACCGTTTTGTAGCTACTTCATTTATAATAAATAGACGGACACACAATCTCAAATGTGTGCAATCGGCTTGCTCTTTATTTCTTACTTGTTCATGTATTCCGACAAGAAGCATTTACACACTCAAATCTAAAAATGTGTTTGCAAATCTTTTCAAGGCATAAGGATAACCTTCTCTCATACCATCTAATCTGTATTCCGCCCAGATATTCCAATGCAAGGTTCATCAACACGGTCATGGTTTGTGCATCTTTGGTAGAGGATGGTTTCCTTTGCATGGTAGACTCTTCTCTCCTCTTCACTCTTCACCATCATCTTGGGACTTTTTCCAAATCTCTTATTTGATGTGCGACCCTTGTTGCAACTCTGCAATGAGTCCCATGAGGAAATCTCCACGATTTTTGAGTCTCACTTGCAACTCCTCAATGGGTCTTGTGGGGAAATCTCCACGACTTGTTAATCTCACTTGCAGCTCTTGATTGTCATCCTCCAAGAGCTGTAACATCTTTTTCAACTCTTTGTTTTCTGTTTGGATTTTGTGAAGATGCCGTGACATCTTTTGAACCCTTCGTTTTCTGTTTGGATTTGTTGGTTTATATCTTCAGGCTCTTGAAGTCCTTTTGTCTTCAAACTTTTCCCGTGGTTGGACTTCGTAAGCAAAATCCTGCACTTCCTTGTCAAAGAACAAATATGGAATCAAAAACACACAAATCTGAAAATGTGTTAGCAAGCCCTTTTAAGGCACAAGGAAAATTGTCTTTGATACCATCCGATCTGTAATTGACATGGATATTCCATTGTACGATTCATGAGCACGGATTTACTTTCTTAGTATGTTGTTCCAAAATTTCGTGCTATTGAAATTACACTGATGTGGTACAATTTGATGCTTTTTCAGCTCTATGAATGCCATAGACGACATACATTTTATTATGCCACTTTACACATGCTACATTCTTTTGCCTATTATGGTCATACTCCAACCATGCTACTACAAAAATGTGCGATTCTTCTTTAACTCACATAACATAGTGCACAAAAAACATGTAAAATTTTATGAGAGAATGATTTCAATTCCTTTTTGCTTTAATGAACAAGTGCTTTGTTTTTGCTCATACATTTAACTGATTTCTTATGTTCTCTTAAGTGTTTGAGATAGTGAATTAGTTGCAAGAAATAGAAGTAAGCAACAAATGAATCATATATGCATGGAAATGAAAGAAAAAGTAAAAACACAAGATATTACCTTGGAGAAACCCAATGTGGGAAAACTCCAGAAGAACAAAGCCATGCTTCCTCATCTCCACTATCTTCTTCGCAGTTTTACAAATTTACTTCCTTTGTGAGGCCTTCAAGGACACCAACATCGTTCAACACACACTAACACTTGCAAATACTCTTTGTAATATACTGTGGATCATTTGCTTCCTCAACAGACTTGACTACTATCCTTAGCCATCTCAGTTGTGTAGTATTCTCCTATCTCATAAGTCACTTAAAAATTCGGTGAATTGATTTAACTGCTTGACCCTCTATGGTAAATCATCTCCCTATCGTTTCCTTTTCCCATGCATTTCACTCATATGAAACTACTGCTAAAAATGGGGCAAACCCACTGCTCAAAGGAACCAATGGTTGTGAAATAGCCCCTTAAGGAACCAGCGGCTATAAAAGTGCCACCTGCATGTATCATTAACTATGTAAGCACATTCACTGTTCACAAAATGTCCTTCAACTTGTAGAGGCTATAATGTTTGCATACGAACACGAAATCGGGTGCCATTTTTTTAAAGTGACTTTCAATAGAAATCCAAATATCAATTAGAATCCACTTCATATGTTACACCGATGTTGTTTTTGCCTCTGAATGAATCTACTTTTACGAGGTCATAACATGTCTCAAACACATCTTTAGTCTCGTTAACACTCGATTAACTCAACCTTGACCGACTTCGATAATGTTCATGACCTAATTTTGGATGAAGCTTCAACCTCGAGTTTTTGGGGTTATAATTTCTGTCTATTAAATGGATATCATTTGACCTTACAAATAAAAATCTACATAATGTCATCAAGGGCCAAACATATTTATTACAATTTCAATTACAACGCTTCTTGAAATATTCTACATGGAGATAAGATACTATTTTGGATATTACATACCTTACATCTTTCAAAAATTGATCTTATAACTCAACCCAAACCTTATGTCCTTTGAAAAAGTTTAATCCATTCTATAGATTGAAATCCTTCATTTGCATTATTCCAATACATAAATGAAATCTGTTTACAAACTAGCAATTGCATGTGTACAATGCAATGTGAATGCCGAATGGTAAATATTATTTGTTTTAGAGGGATAGTTATTACTTTTGTGGTTGATGTTGATAAGGGGTGTGATTGATTTTGTAAGTGTAGAAATATAGATGAAGCATTACATTTAAAAGCTTCTATCTCTACATTTCAAATTTGTTACAAATTCGTATATATACATTTACAAATCTTATATCACGTGTGGTAGCCTTTCGTACGTTTGCGGACTATTTTATTTGAATTAAACATGAATACATGAAGACTTCCATACATTTGCAAATTTTATATCATCGAGTGGTAGCCTTTTGCTTATGCTTTGCCCATCTTTGAGATATATGAACCTATCCCCCTTATTGTTCTTAATCATTAAAGGTCCTCTGGAAGATCCATCAAATGCACATTGAATTGTCTATCACTGAACCACTAAATGTGCAGTGGGAGCTCTCTCATAGTCTACCAAATGTCCATTGAGATCCTTTGTAAGTTCAAATCATGTTCTTAGTTCCAAGTCTTTAATCAAGGGTATTTTTTTATGTTTAATCCGAATGTGCTACAAAGAAATACTATTGACAAAAGGGGCTTGTGAATCAACCATATTGGTCCCTTGAGCTACTGACAAGAACCTGAGCAAACAATACCTTCCATGTCTCACGCATGAAAAAAGTATATGGAATAATATCAATACATTATAGGCTTTCCCACCCATAAATAGTGGAGGACACGATCTTTGAAGAATTATCATCAAATAAAGACCTAGAATTAGACTCCTCCAATAATGCAAAATCAGTATATTACCTTCTTGGCTTCTAATGTTATGCCTCCATTTGGATGAAATGTTTTGAAATGCAGCATAACAAAATGTATATTTCCCTCATCTTTGTTTGTGTTTATTCTAAAAGAATGCTTGAGCTTGTAAATGTAGATCTAGATTTTTGTTTTTGAATATTCATCTTCTTTGACTGAAATAACCTTTTGAATTTGTGGAGAAAACTTGATAATTGAAATTCTTTGATCAGATTCATGCATTGATATAAAGTCTAGTTGTTCTAGTTGATATTGTGATGATGTACTTGTGAAGGAACACAACTTTTCATTGACAATTCCATCAAAATTTTACTTGAATTTCCTCTCCATACACTCTATCCATTGTCTAGGAACATTTTGTCATACATTCCTTAGACTGCGATGTTTCTCTAGCTGTCTTTCATATTTAAAATTTGAGAATAAGTAGATTCGTTGAGAATATTGTAGCACAGCTATCTGTAACGGTCAAATTGGAAGCAAAGATAACACATTAGGTTGAGAAAAAATCAAAGTTGGTGTCAAAATTATTAATAATGAGAGGTGGAATAAGAATGGAGACTAGTTATGATGATGGTCCACATTAAGGAGATTGACAGCATTAGGATTGTGGGTCTGATACCAATGAAGCAAGTGTTGGCTGCTCAAACTGTAGACCAGCAATGGTAGCTATTAAATAGACATTTTGAAATCAACAAATCTATTAGCAAATTTTGAATTAGAAACTAGAATATAATAATTCTCAAATGAAAAATATTTATTTATTCTTCAAGTTACAAAAAATAAAAATAAAATAAATAAATATCAACATTTACAATTAAAATTCCTCCAATAGTAATTGTTTTCAAGGATAAGAAAAACCACTTATGTTTATGTTTAAATTGCAAGGTATGCCTGGTGGTCATATAATACTTTAGCTAAATGCAACTTATCTCTTACACTGACTAATTTTCTTGTGTTGCACAGGCTGTTGCATCTATGTCAAGATTGGATTTGATCAGCTTCATTATTGACTACCTAAGTTAGTCTATCTCTCAACTTTGTTAGAAGGTCATCTAGGTTCATTTTTCGCAATAGACATTTGATGTTTTTATTGAAAACTTATTCATAGTAATGAGAGCCCACATTATCAATATGACCAATGAGGCCTAAGGAGGATAGTAGATACATGTCCCATCGAAAAAATGGATGGTGCCACTTCTTGGTAACTTGATAAGAGCAGACACCAAATGCTAACAAGGATTAAATAGTAGGTAGTACACGAGTCTGATACCAAGTGCAAATGAAGAGATGCAAAAGAATGGAGAGAAGTACTTTAATTGCCTCCTCGTGAATCCAAGGGACATGAAAGACCTGAAAATTTATTGCATCAAAGAGGTGTAAAGCATCTTAGGCTCATGTTGAGGGCTATGCCATATGCCTGTCAAAGCTATTTTGCTTGTAATTTTCACTTTACGGAATATGTATTGAAGACACTACCATGGGATTTATGGGTCACCTAAGACTACGACAGGTGGAATTTACACATAATTTTACTGGCTGAGGGAAGTAAATTTCGAGCCTTGGGATAATGCCATGTCGTATATTGTTCACCTAGATTTAATAGGGGCATTTGGGCTTGATATATTCTACCGATTTAAGTTCTAATCAATTGTAAGAAAGCCTATTTACTATTATGTCTACAATACTTTGTTGTTGCAAATATCATCTCTTACAAGCTGATGTTACATGCTATGATAAGGTTGTTGCTTTAACAAGTGATATTAGCGCTAGACTAAATCTTTCACCTTGAGTAGAATGGCCCAAAGCTTTGAAATTGAGCAACTTGAGTCCAAGTAAATAGGGGAAAAAGGATTTAGATAATTCCCATTAAGACAGTTGACACTCTTGATAACTTGTAAAGAGAGATTAATACCTGATTTGAAGATTCTTTCGAGCCAAGTTTTGTGAGAAGTTAAGAACATTTAAAACCCTACAAGTAGGACCTCCAAATCTGGCTATGACATCTTTAATCATGTACCAATGGAAGAAGGGAAAAATTTTACCAATATTGACTTTCCTGAATATGATGGAAAAGATATGAGCCTAAGGTGGGTAGAACTAAGTTATTTCATCTAGATGTGAGTGGATGAGGCTTGGAAGAATGTCATGGTTATATTGTCATTAAAGGGGCTTACAAGAGAAAAGAAGAATGGTATAACTAGTCAACCTGGTATTGAAGTTAAGACTTGGATCTTGAAAATGTTGAAACTGAGTCAAAGGTTGCATTCATAAGAAAAATTACACCTAAAAGCTGACACACTAATGGTTTTGAGTGGTGGATCTAGATGAATTATGTCAACGCTACTAAAAATTAGTCTCGAAATGGAACACTTAATGGCCTAACTTTTCAACATTTATGCAACTGGTATGAGTTATTGGCTGTAAATGTGGATAAACCTCAAACCTCATATTGGTGATGTTCTTGCAGCAATTTGAACTTTGGAAAGCAATATGCCTAATGATAAAGTAGTTATCTATTGAGCATCTCCTTCACTACCAAGAAAGGGCTAGCGCATGAAACCTTCTAGCTCCTCTAGTTTCTCAATGAAGAACGATTCTTTCAAGGGTGCTTTGAAGTAATTAAATAATCCCGTGGATTTTGGATATAAGACCTAGCTTAACAGAGGTAATTGGCTATATCTATGGAAAATCTCCATCTCGTCAAGTCCCAATTGTAGAGGGGCAGTTCTTATTGTCATAGCTATGGTGTCATGCACAAGTTTTAGGCCTTTCCCTCCTTTTTTTTCTCTGCATGATATGTAAACTATCATTACTCATTTTTATGCTAGAAAACATTTGTGATATATCATTTTTCTGCTTTGTGACCTGTGCAGGGATCTGAAGCCTCTATAATTTTCTTGTGGATGAAGCCAAGGGTGTGATTAAAATTAGAGATCTTGGGCTTGAAAGGGCATTTACCATTCCAATGAGGGTATACAACCATGAGGTTATGTCTCTAATTTACATTTCTAAGGAAATTGAACAACATCCATCTCAAAACCGATAGTTGTTTGCATCTATTTGGGTTCAGTAATACTATTGTGCGTAATTATATCTCTTAACCATTCAAATTATCCAAAGGCATTTACATGGATATACATGATTTCATATTGTATGGATTATCAGACAACAAATCAGAAATCAATCTTTGCAAAATATTGAATCAGATCTCCTTCTCATTTTTGATGTTGGATGAAACTTGGAAAGGTTCTGCAATAAGCTGAGAACATTATCTTTGACATTGGCATGTGAACACAGATACTATCAAAAGCAGACAACAGCACAGTCATGGAAATTGTTGATACAGAAGTTGCAGCAACCTGCAGGGATCTTGGGATTGTAAGAAAAATCTTCCATTTGCCCTTGCTTTGCACCAAGAAACAACCCTCTGATCGACCCGCCATGCATGAAGTTGCCAGAGTATGCCAATGTCAAAGACAACTCCATCCATATTTGATTGGTCCGGATTGTTGAAGAAATTCCTTATACCAGTTTCAAACAGTGATTTGTTATCGTCCCCAAGTTTGAAGAAGTTATCTCCAAGCAGCAAAATCCTTGTAAATCTCTCTCAGAATCTCATTAAGCTCAATTACATCAGCTGTATACTGCATAGCATTGATGCTCGTTCCAACACCACTTCCACTCAACTCATTTCCTACTCCACCACAAGTGAACCCTCTCAAATTCCAAGAAATAAGGGAATATTATATTGTCATAGATAAACCCTCAAAAAATCCCAAAGCAAAAAGGGCATATTCTACAATGTACAACCCCCATGAATTCCTTTCAGTGTTGGGATCCATGGAGTTCAATTAAGTATTCCACCAGACCAACATACCCACATAGCTATATATGAATCAAATGCAAAGGAAAAAAAGCACAAGGTGAAAGTGGGCATACCTTGTCATTTCCTCCTTTATTCCCAAATACACAAACAACTTTGTGCTTGGAACGGCAGATGACGGTCATCTGCTTCCATGAATCTGGTAAAAGAGGTTGGAAGAGTGGAGAAAGATGAAAGGGGAATGGATTCGGAGAACCCAGTGCAAGTGGATGGTAGGGCAAAGGGAGTATCGGCTGGCAGACAATTCTGTAAGGAGAAAACAAAAAAAAAACATGGAATTTATAGAGAAATGGGTAGGTAAGTAGCTTAAGTAAGAAATTTGTTTTTTTGTTAATGAAGGAACCGTACAGTTGGTTAAAAACGCAGGCTCGCCCAGATGTCCGCTTGCAGATCCAGCGCAATTTTTGGGTGGATTTCTTTCACATCTGCAAAGAAATCGTGCAAAGCTTTGTCACAGTCCTCTACCAGTTGAAGGCTGAAAATCTTTAATGGTTTGCAGCCATGTCTCCGGGTGCTCTCCGGCTCCGCCAATCATCTGCAGCAAAACGCCGAGAATCGCAACTGTTAAAAATAGCCGGGAAAAAACACAAACATCCAGACGGCCGTCAAACCGTCAAATTTAACACAGTCCTAGAAACGTCCGCAAGGGCCTTTTCTCATACGGGGAATGCCTTCAGCGTAATAAAGTGGCAAATGTCTTGTCAAAGATTTACTTTTCATTATAAGATCAACTTGTTTTAATCCCCTTCAAGGAATGTTAGCACCTATAGGTGCTATTGCCGGTCCCAGTTTTTATATATATATATATAATTCCTGTCTAAAATAAAATTTCTCAAATGTTGAGTCATTCTGATCATTATAAACGTATATGCATGGCTTCCAGATAAATATTATACCCCAACAAGATCTAACCTCTTCCTCATACAAGATTAAAATTCCGCTTTATGGTGCACAATTCTTATTACTTTTTGGCAAGGCATATTTGTGGAATGACATCTATATCTTGACACATTTTTTGCTACTAAAAACATATGTCTAGCTTGAAGTTTGCATTTCAATCTTTAATTTAGTGCCCCCCTTCGAACACATGTATAAGTGCTAACTTTAAATGCTATAAATTGTGTTAACCTCTATGTAAGGTGCATTTAAGGAAATAGTAAACTCATAGTAAACTATTAATCTAGTGCCTTCACATCTCAAATTAATTTGTTCACTATCAATATTCTAATTACATATATTAATAGATATTGCATAAAAAACTAAGCACAAAACCTAAAATGTAATGAAAACAGACCTAGGGAGGGACTCTTCATACAAATCGTGCGAATCTTGTTTAGAAGATTGTTTTAGTTTTGAAATAAATTTTCCAAGTTTTAGGCTAAACCATCTTTAGTATGCTTATTTATTTCGTTGGAAGATTTCATTTATATCATAAGTCTTGGTATTAAAACAAATTCTCTAAGTTTTGTTTCAGTCTTTTATTTAAGATCTGCAAACTGTGTAAGTGCGCCTAATTTTTTATAATTGGCTGGTTAAAGGAAATGTGCTGCATGCAGTTAAATCCATTTTGCTGGAGCAAACCCTAAACCGGCCTGGGTTTCTAGAGTTTTATGGAGGAATTTGAGGCCGACAAAGGCATATTCTGCGTAGATTGTATTTGAATATCTTAATTCATCATATTTGCCTGGTCATTTTTGAGCAGGTAAATTTGCTGGGAATATGGTTTATTTAAAGTCTTGTTGGGACAAATTTGTCATGAATTTGGTATAATTAAGATCGCTGCAAATAAATTTGTAGCAAATTTGGTGTATTTAGAAGTTTTGCTGAGAAGGCGGGGCATTTGATGTTTTTTTCCCCTGCAAGGAGTTTTTTTGCTGGTTGCCTTGTGTCAAGAGGTGCGTCTCTAATTTTTATCTGAAGAATCCTTGATGGATTTGAGTTAAGAAAGTTTTTTAATTTTAATTTTTCAAGTGATCTTATGACCAAGCTCCAGAATATACTGTTGCTTGCCATTCCATCTACGCTGGAATAAAAGTGATGCATAGGAAATTTTTTACTTCCTACTTTATCTTTAACTTTATATCAATGTATCCATTAAATGCTTATTTTTGGAAATAAATTCCAAAAACTAAGAAACGTATTTCATCAAATGCGAATATATTGAAAAAATAGAAGTGTTCATTTGCTGATTTCGAGGTGCTAACACTTTTAGTAGTTTGCATAACCTAGGCTTCTCTGAGCAAAAATTTTAAAGAAAGAATATCATCTTTGTCATGATTCCATGAGTTTTACAAATGTTGAGCTTTTGGCCATGCAAAGATCTGCGTTTTCGTTTCTCTTTCATATACACCTTTTAATATTTGAAATCCCATAAATAAAATTAAATATGCGAGGAACGATTTTACTTATCTTCAAAGCAAACTGACCATTAGCAAATCCTGAAGGCCTTAGAAATTGGAAAAGAGTCTATCTTTGTCAATTTATTTTAAAAATAGTTTTGGCAGGGTATACGATATTTAATGTTTTTCCCCATCCTGTTTAATCAGTTTGTAAGCTATCCACTGTCTGGAATTTACAGTGTATGCAAATGATGGTCCTTACATTTAGCTTCACCTTCTTTTTTGAATCTATATATCCGATTCCTTACATTACAGTCAGCTTTACCTGTCTTGAATAACTATTGTGCTGATTTTTTGTTTGCTGACGGGTTTGGACTTAATTCGTCTCACATTCTGATACGTAATTACTTTTCTTGCTTTTATGTGATTTTTGTTCAAGTATGTTGTCTCAAAATTTCTATACACTTGTAAGTATTTTCTCCATGTTTTCTGTATTTGCTCTTAATGGCATAGTGGTCATTTGGAGGGTAAAATTGCTGGAAGTGAAACAAATCACGTGGCAATGTTGGAAATATATTAGTTACTATGTTACATTAGGTTACTATCAGAATAATATTAGTTAAGATATTATTTATTTTGAGTTTGTGTCTACATGAGTTATTGAAACGACTCACTTCGAATAGTTTGTTCAAGATATGGCTTTGACACCATGATTGTAGGAGCTCAATGCCTATATGTAAGTTCCATCTTGTTGAATAAAATGAATCACACAATATTTCTGATATGGTATCAGAGCACTCCTCTTTCTGTGCTAGTGATGGAGGATTAGGAAAATAAGTTGCAGCCCTATATTGTTTTCCCCCTGAGATTGAGTGGCATCAGCTTTGTCAAAGAGTTTACATTATTTTGAAAGACTATCTTATCTGCAATAGTTAAGGTAGAATCGTATTGTTTAAGGTATCTAGTAGTGATGTACGATTTGCACAGCCCCGTCAAATCTCTGTGTACTTATATTGGAGTACTCAATTCTTTCAGTATTGATCTCTGCAGTCTTCACGACATTCAACAATTGTCATTCGCCTACTTGCCTATGGGTCCTTCTACACGATTCTGTTATGTGGGCACTGGAAGCTGGTGTATTGAATCATATCTATTCATTTAGCTTTTTTAGAACTTTTGCAACACAAAATCTTACACTTTCTGGCTGCCATGGAATATCATCAAAGCCAAATTTAGATTGGGCCAGCTGGATAAAGAAGCCATTGATGAAATCATTGCTGCGATGCCCGTTCACATGGTACATAAAGTTTTTGTAGCCTCTTCCCGGCCCTGGTGGAAATACTGGAAGTGGTATGTTGATACTCCATTCCACAATTACACAGTCAACAAAGGCTACGAGTGGTTCTCTCCCCACTTCCCCATGGTGGCTAAGCTTAATTCTAGATGGGGAATTCGATCCAACACCTCAACTTGGAGTCGAAGTCCACATTGTATGGGCAGCTTGCTTGGAGCTCAAAATTGCTCACTTTGCATGGAGCATTTTGCACTAGGGCCTGCCTATTGGGAAACGATTAGTCCAAATTGGAGCGGCCAACTTGACTTGCCCGTGTTTTGGGCATTTATAAACATTATTGTACCTCTTCTGGTTCTATCCCAAGGCTCAAAATACTTGGAATTGGATCCATGATTTTTTCCAACCCTTCCGGTCTGAGAATTTCTCATAGCAGCACGTTCGTATGGGGGATAATCCCAGGATGCCGCAGAAGTTCACCCAAATCTGGCATATGTTTAGAGGGGAGATTTGGTTTTGGATATGGAAAGAAATAAATGCTTTTCTTTTGCTAAGTCTGCTGTGGATCAACACTTTTCTTTATGTAACAAATCCATGGTTATATCCCATGTGTTATTGTAGATTCAAGTTCAAGCAAACAAGGTTGCTCTCGAGGTTGAACACCTTAAACTTTCCTGCGTCATTGGGGTGATGCCCCATGCAATGTGGCTCAAGTTTTGCCGTCCCTGGCTCGTCACTCTCCCCCTTGTGGCTGCGGCGGTAGTCAGTAGCGGGGTGGTTGCCGCAAAAGCCGCTCTTAGTGCTGGTCTCGCAGTTGTGTTCGCTGATCCCCGCGTTGGTCGCCTATCAGGTGGGGTGCCACGTGACCTTCGTTACCACGGGCTTGGGGATGTGGTTCCCCTCTGTCGACTAGGCCACCCCCTGCCTTTTCTCATCACTAGTGGAGCTTGCTGCCACCTCAGGACAAATTCCCTCGGCTTGCCTTAGCCATTTCTCTGTCTCGTGTGCAGGCGGAGGATATTATTGAAGAAGGAGAGTACTCTGGCTCGGGCGTTGGCTGGAACCTACCCGATATTGGGAAAAACCTTCTAGGCCCTGGTTGGCATGACCATGGTCCGTCTGCTGGGCAATAGTTCGCGGCAGCAACGTAATTTTCTGTTTCCTTTTTTTCGATGTAATAGATCATTTTTCCTGGGCTTGTCCTAGTTTGGGATTTTCTGCTCCTAGGCCCTTTTGTGGCCTGGTTTGGCTTGTGTCTTTGAGGCGGGCTCCCATACCGCCTTTCTTTTTGTGAATAATCCTGTATCATAATACCCGTTATTTTAATATGAGATCTATTCCATCGAAACAAAAATATTACACTCTTTCATTTCATTCTGCTGCTTTAGAGTTCAGATCATCAATGTCAGATCTGCGACCAATTCTGTGTGCAGACCTACTTTGTCCACTGCATCTGCTAGATGTTTGCATCAAATTTCAATAATCATCCATTTCTATGTCACATCCTCTGTGTGCTCAGATTGTGCAGCTGCCAGCTCTGCAGATCTTCAAACTCGTGCAAATGTGCCAGCTACTCAAACCAGCCAGCTGTCTATGCGCATGTTTCAAGATTTTGTCCTATATAATTGGATTTCTGTGCATTAGCTCAACGTTCACCGTTCATTGATAGTCATCTCCTTATGAGGACATAATATCCATGTCAACGGCGTGTCACTTTTCTGTGCACTAACATTGCCGTGCTTTGGTGTTATGTGCGCCTCTTAGCCTCTGCACATGAATATAAATTCAAGCTGTGGAAGGGCACCCCACGCTGACGTCATATGGCTATTTTCCCGTGTTAGCACACATGTAATTAGAGCACCCTGACCGAGTCTAGAAATATGTTTGAATATTATATCTAAAGAATAAACATAAAAAATGAGGTGGCTGTCTCTGAAATATTTAAACATCCTGTCAGAGCTTAAAATCTGTACTATTTTTGCAAACTTTTAAGTGGCCTTGGGATGCCCTTTCCTGAGCCTCCGCAGCAGTACTTGCTGCTGCATGGTGCGTTCTTGCTGATGGAGGCCACCCTTGAGCGTGCTTTTAGCCCCTTTTTCCTATACATGTGCGCAGCACTTCATAAATGCTTTTCCTGTGTATTCATTGATTTTTGCTCTTGAACTGTGCATCTGTCCTATCCGTGGCCATGAGTTTCTTGCCTTGACTTTACTTTTCTAGTATTGTCTATTTTTTAAGTTTGTTGCCTTCTTTTTTATATTAGGTGGTTAAAAATTTAAAAAAAGTCAAACTCAGCCCTACCTGTGTCATAAGCTAATGAAGGCTTAAATAGGTTTATGCCTATTAAGTTATTTATGGTATAGTTTTTAACTTTGTTTTTTTTAAAAGTGTATAAAATTTAGTTGTCTTATTAGGTGGCCGTTTTTAATTTTTTGTAATGAATAGTTCTTTAGATTAATAATTTGTTTAGTGGCATTTCTATAATTTTTTTAATGTGTCACTAATTTAAGTTTATGGCTTGTATTTTTTCAACTCTTTTTGTGATTAAATAATGTGGTTAGTCATGAAAATCCAGAATAACGAATAAAGTCTTCGTATATTATTTTGTTGATAAACAATCTTTTTTTTCGTTGGTTTAGTTATTTTGTGTCCACTTGAGGTCAGTGTGAAGAAAGCTTGTGTATGTTGTATGTCAAAGTCAAAATATACTCTGTATGGACGCTTTTTCAGGAAAACCTGACGTCCAACAGTCCAACTAAATAAGTGTGTCCACTCTGGGGGGTCTATCTAATGAATGACATACAAGGGAAGACAATTTGACCTAGTAGATGAACCTGCAGGACGTTAAAGGCAGCAGAAAAAGGAGGCCAATCCAACCTCGAGTTCACCGCTAACTCAGGGGTTGCAGATTACATTAGTGGAAAATCATATTAAGCCAAATTGACTACAGTTGAAAATGATTTCCATTGACAGTGGTGGTCATCTATGCTGTTCTTGATTAGGTGGCGACAATCATGTACAGTGGCTACAAACGTGAACTTCAGTGAGAAGCCCAATGCTCACTGAAGACAACTATGACCCAATCCTCATATCCCTTGATGTGTACTTGCTCGGTGAGACCCAACAAACCAAAGGAGCAATTTTGAGAAAGACAAGTGGAGGCCCATGCCACATTTATAGTAGCCGAATGGAAGACAGGTGGAGGCCCATGGAACACTTATAGTGAAGAGCCCAGTGATGATGTGTTCTCAGTAGAAATTGAAAATGAGTAGATCAGTAAGGTCCAAACCGATTGATCTCGTTGTGAACAATTGTGTGATTGTTCACTATTCTTGGACATTGATGTTTTCCTATTCAGAGTAGTGCAGTGGAAGAGTAGTGAGCCCATTCCCACTATCCCTGTTGAATCGGTTGATGTGTTCCCATCCATGTATTGGCTGATGCGTTACCATTTGTAAATGGTTGATTTGTTCCCGTTTGTGGAAATGGTCGATGTGTTCCCCTTCAACAGAGTTTGTTTTGAAATGTGATCTGTTCTAGGTCTCCTGAAGAGTGTTTCCTTTCCCTATGTTTGTACTTGGGGGGTAATGTTGGATATATATTAGTACATATGTCACATTAGATTAATAGTGTAATATTAGTTAGGAAATTATTTATTTTGGTTTGTTTCTATGTGAGTTTTTGAAAACTTGAAACAACTCACTTAGAATTGTTGGTTCATGATATGGCTTGACTTCACGATTATAGGAGCTCAATGCCTATATGTAAGTTCCATCTTGTTGAATAACATGAATTGTGCAATATTTCTGATAGCTGCTGTTGCTAACTGTCCAGTTTTTGCTTGTCTTTTGCCTATCCTCTGTGGGAGTGAGATAGACATTTCCTAGAGTGAAGATTGGACACTCCAATATAAAATCATGCATCTGTCTATTCTTGTTATGACTTCTATTTTGGGTTTTACAAACTTCTTCTGTTATGAAATACTGCTGCCTTTTTCTATTGTGGATGAAGGGTATATCTTCCATTAGGTTCTCTCAAGCACAACTCTTTTGCCACTAGGGAATATAGGGATGGCACTTTACAGTTTACAATCATAATCATTCACAGCTCGACATCATACTATTTTATTTTGAAGTAAGCAAACCCATGGGGAATCTACCCCTATTCAAATAATGGCTTTGAAATATTTCCAGCTCTTAGTTGTCTTTTGACTAAGTTGCTAGGAAACGTGTATGGGTTAGAAATGCGAAAACACCAGTTTTTAAGAAACCCTTGTGTATGAAATGGCATGAAAACATCCATACAATATATTATTAAAAATTATAAATATATATAAAAAAGTACATAATACTCATTTTTAATCCATAAAAGATTTAACACTTAAAATACTTTGTATTCATGAAAGTTTAAAACCTAGACTGTTTGGGTACGGGTACGGGTATGGATACGGTTTGTTGATACGACAAATTTTTAAAAACTTTGGGTATGGTACGCTGTTGGGTACGTTTTATATATATATATATTTTTATATATATATATATGTATATAAAATTATAAATATAAAGAAGCATTTGCATGCTTATTGAAATTTAATACTCATAACAATCATTCATAGAACATGAAAACAGATTTGAAGATTTCCAATACTTTGAGAATTGCGACTTGAGTTTGTATTGTTCATAATGTTCAAAACATAATAGTTAATAACTTAATACATTCAAGCTCTCAACTTGCTTCACTTTCAGTTTCCGAGGCCTAAAAGCCTAGAACATATCATTTAGATGATCCTCAAAATCATTTTCATGGATGGCACTTGCAGCTCCACTCTCACTAGCTCTACTGTCAAACCCTTGTGAAGGGCTCCCTGGAAGTTCGTCATCAATGCCAAGTAGTGAAACATTAGACAAACAAGCAGCAAAAACTTCAAAGTTTGTGGTTTCAGGTTGGATGTTTCAAAGCTTGTTAGGACGTCTATTATACTCTTCCGTCTTATGCATTAAGAGGCGCAAGTTGGAATGTACGTATACTAGATCCTCAGCCAGCTTGGATGCCAACATGGTGCGTTTGGCTGAGTGGATGAAGCCATAAGTACTCCAGTTTCGCTTTGTAGAAGAACTACATGTCAATCTCTGATTTTGACCACCAAGTTCGCCATAAATGGTGCGAGGTGAGAGCATACACAGAGGGTAGACGTTTAATAAAATAGAACTTCAATACTCAACTTTAAATACGAAAAAATTAAGTAATACTTTAAAAAAATGTTAAATAAATAAATATTAAAAATAAAATAGATCATGAATCATGATCAATAATCGTGAATGATGTGTTTGAAACACATCATTCATGATCATTGATCACATACAAAACATTGATCAAAAGATTAAAAAAAAAAGGATGCATGAAAAATACCTGAAAATAATCCTCCTTGTTGTTCGTAGACATGTAGATGATTCTTCTCCTTCTCTCTCTCTCTCCTTCAATCTCTCTCTCTCTCTTTCCTTCAAGCTCTCTCTCTCCTTCAAGTTCAGAATTAGCAAAATAGCAAAATATGAGTGTGTGAATAAACAAGAGGGGTTGGATGTATAAATAGGTTTTTTGGGGGGGTCTTTTAGGGTTAAATTAGATATACGTTACTTTAGTTTTAAGTTAGGATGTTTTTTTTTTAATTTTTTGAAGTTTTATGTCAAAAAGACATTTTTTTTGAGTGGTACGCTGCGGGTAAGTACCCACATGTCTTGGGTACGTCCCGGGTACAGAAATCTGACCCGGAACATACCAAAGACATGTGGGTATGTACCCATAGTGTACCGTTACCATATCCGTACCCGTACCTGTACCGGGTACGTATCAGGCCTGGTACAGGAGGGGAAGGTGCGTTTTGGGGCAGTCTACTTCAAAATATTCAACTTACTCCAATTTTCGTAGGTGTGTTTTGAAATGGAGCAAAGAGGTGCTTATATATCTTTTGGATAGTGTCTTTAAGAGGTTGGGGTACTTAGATTAAGGTCAAGGTTACTTTTTTTTGTTACTTTTTTTTGGCATTATAAATATTGACAGTGCCACTGAAATAGGACAAGTACGGCCTGGGCATGGCAAAACTGTACCTGAACCGAACCCGGGACTGTGACGAGTTTCCACAACATTTCAGCCCTGTACCAATACCTGTACCAGGTACATTCATACGTGGGTATGAGGGCTTGAGGGGCATTTCTGGGTATTCGAGATTTTAGCTATACTCTCAAAGTATAAGCTTAAATTAAAACTAAGGTAAAGTCACTTGGCTGTCGGATTTTTATCTAGTAGGCCTATAAAGCCTGAGATCATCTTGTTTTCTGTTATATGTTTGGTTTTACTGCAATATATACATATGTATATAGAGGTCGAAGAATACCTAACACCCTTACCTTGGTATCAAAGATCACAACTTATATATTAATGGCTTCTAGCCAAAGCACTATTGTGAAACAGTTACATTATTTGGTTTATTATTGAAATTATGAATTTCAAACCCACTTGGGGTTGCTCCCCAAGAATGGTTCTCTTAGCCCTGGTTAGGTAAAACAATGATTTTTGATCTTGAACTTTTGTATTGCCCGTCGTTTTGGAATTGGATTGTGTAGGGTTTAGGAGAGAACTTTCTGTGCTTGGGCAGCTTGTTGGTAGTTTCAGCTGTTCATGCCGCCCTTTTTGGAAAGGGTATTATGGTTGCTCTCTCAGTTGTGGTGATTTTGCATCCATGCTCTATGCATTTTTAAGCCAATAGACTGCAGTCCCTTTTAGCATTGATTGTGGGCAACATTATCTGGAGTATTTAGATATTATGGGAACATTTTAAGTTCAGAACTGCTGCCTTTTTATTGTTGGGTCGACCATAATGCGGGGGAGGAGATTTAGTGGGTTGTTTATATATATTTATCATTCTAATTTTGAAAAGGGGATTCATATTTTTCCTTAGGCATTTTTGTTATCTTTTTGAGCGTGAGCATAGGAGCTGGTGGGTTCAATTTTGTGGATAGAAGAAGCGTCTGGCTGGAAGCTTCCTTCAATTCTCACCTCTATTGTCTCTTTCAGGCAGGCCCTCTTACTTCTAGACACTCTTTGTCTACTTTGTTTTTGAAGGAGGTATTCTTATCTTGCTTAACCTGAAATTTCCTATGTAGAGTTTGAGGTTATTTTAAAACCCAGATCTCGTTTTTTAATATATGAATTTTACTTTGCTTGGGTACTGGCCCTTTTAGCCGCAAAGCTGCAAACTCTATTGAGTTGGCTCTAGCTTTTCAAATTAATATGAGGGCCCATTTAGCTGTGAGTTCAAATTGAGTTGGCTGTAGCTTTTCTTGTTTTTAAAAAAACTTGAAAACCTTCAGCCAACTCAATAGCACTCGTGGCTAATAGGGACAAATCCCAAGCGAAGTAAAACTCAGATATTGCAAATTTTAGAACTAATTTCACAGCATCAAATCCCTGAAGTTTAAAATAAACCTAATTTTTTTTGTTTGTGTACTTACATATGTACATCTTGATATATATATATATATATATATAGAGAGAGAGAGAGAGAGAGAGAGAGAGAGAGAGAGAGAGAGCACCCAAACTTGGGTACCCGCACAGGTGTTGGCTTCCCTGAGAAGAAGCCTGAAAGCCTCTTGGGCGCCGTCTCTAAGTTCGTTCATATTGTCTATTGCTGAATGGACCGTAAAGAGGGCAACGTCAACTGGGGGGGAGGAGTTTGTGATCCAGCCATTCATAAATGAACAAAGAATTCACATTTTGGGCGTAATGCAGCAAATCACGATATTGACCACAGAGCCATTGAATACCCCGACCCGAGCCCAGACCTTGCTCATCTACTTCTTCCACCCACAACAATTGATCGGGAAGAGAGAAGTTGCAAATACTCCATACTTGCTGTCTTTCTTATTCTCATTGGTGGTGCACTCTTTGTTGACCAGGGTTGACAAAACTATAGAACTTGCCATTTGGCTTCCATTATTGCGTTTAGCAATTTATTTACTATGTACCTGCTCTGCCTGTTTTAGTACGTGGTAGTCTTTCTAATATCTACAAATTTTCCTGTAGTTATATATATGGCCTTTCTTGCAAAGCGTTTTAGCAAATGAATAGTTGCAAATACTCCATGCTTTCTTTCTTATTCTCATTGATGGTGCTTATATTCAACTGTATCTTCTATGCAATTGTGCAGTGTTATCTTGGCCTGTTACTATTCTGTCTGTATAGTGTTTACAAAGTACAAGAATTGCTTTATAATGTTCTTTCCTGCAAAATGCCCTACATTCTGCCATGATATTTTTTTATTGTCATATTACCATTCTTAATTTATTTTCTTTTTTTGGCTTGCAGGGGATTACAAGAACTCAATATTTTCTGTTGCCAAGATAAAAGCTTCGTTTGTCTGGAAAGGGCCTTGGCGATTTTCTTACTCTTTCATCTCACCTTGGATTTCTACAATGGCAACCATGGAAAACAAATTCATTTCTAGCATCCCAGATGGAGTTTCGGATGTGCCTCCAGAGCCTAGGAGAACCTTCCAAGTGGTGGTAGCTGCCACTTTGGCAATGGGCATTGGAAAGGATGGGAAGCTTCCATGGAAACTACCTTCTGATCTGAAATTTTTCAAAGAAATCACAACTCACACTTCAGTTCCTGCTAAAAAAAATGCCATTATAATGGGACGTAAGACGTGGGAAAGTATTCCAAACAAGCATCAACCTCTCCCTGGTCGCTTGAATGTTGTGCTAAGTCGGTCAGGTAGCTTTGACATTGCAACTATGGAGAATGTAGTTATGTGTGGGAGTTTGGGTTCAGCCCTTGAAATGCTTGCAGCTCCTCCATACTCCTTGTCTATAGAGACAGTGTTTGTCATTGGAGGTGGTCAGGTTTTTAGGTAAACTCTTTGCTATTTCAAATGTTGTGAATTATCTTGCAATCATAGCTTTTGTAAATTGTATGTCATGAGATTGTACTAAAATTGTTTTTTCTTTACTTTTATCCAGAGAAGCTCTCAATGAACCTAACTGTGATGCGATCCATATCACTGCAATAGAGACTCCATTTGAATGTGACACATTCATGCCTCCCGTAGATAAATCTGTATTTCGGCCTTGGTACTCGTCATTGCCCTCTGTGGAAAATGATATTCGATTTTCTTTTGCGACCTATGTACGATTTGGAAGTTCTTCTAGCATGGACACCCCTAGTGTCTTCTCAAAGCATTGAAAATGGGTCTAAAAACGTGAATATATATGATGGGTTTGAATCTCGGCGGTACCAAATTCTTCCCAAATTCATCTTTGAAAGACATGAGGAGTATTTGTATCTTAGGTTGGTACAGGATATTATTTCAAATGGGATTGACAAGGGAGATCGGACGGGAACTGGCACACTGTCAAAATTTGGCTGTCAGGTTATCGTTTTCTCTTAATCAAGTTATGTCTGCTTTGATTTTACTGCTGCATTAATTTATTGTTTACTTATTAAATACAGACAAATGAACGAACTCTTGAGTTACTGGTCCTGTTTTTGATATTTATTTCTTTCATGTATTCCAACAATGAGAGGCTCATGATAAAATTTGTGTTTCCAGATGCGGTTTAATCTACGCAAGTGTTTTCCGCTTCTTACAACAAAGGTGATCAGTTGTTTTCGTCTATTTCTTTATAGGATTACTTAGTAATCTGCTCTGCAATTATTAATTTTTAGTCAGTGTTTTTATTCTCTTTGAAAACATCTATGCAAGAATTGTTGTTAGTCTAGATTGTAATTAGTCTAGATTGTAATATTTTCATAATTTGGAAACCTGCATTATTGACTGTACCGCTCCATGGATTACCATAGCGAGTTTTTTGGCGTGGAGTGGTTGAGGAGCTACTGTGGTTCATAAGTGGTTCAACAAATGCAAAGGTAATTTTCAAATTGGTGCTAATGAAATTAAGTTCTCTAAGAATACTTATTTGATCTGGTAAGGAATTATGAAAGTGAATGTGGCAACTTAGCTGACAAAATTCCAAAGATATCTCATGTGCAAGCTGAAAGTACATAGTTAGATGCCCAGTATGGTAATTGTTTTACAATATTGAATAAACACGAGAGGAGAAGTCTGATTCTTTTCTTCAATTTAAAATGTTCATAATTGTATCATTATATGTTTCTATATTCTGTGAACACAGTAAACTATTGTGTTGAACCTTAAGATTTGTTAAGATGCTCCCCAATTTTCTATCTCATTCTGTCTTCACATACTTCTCCTTGCTTTTCTGTGCAGTGTTTCTTCATGATATATCCAAGAAGTTTACTTTTTTCATTTGAGATTTGGGCTTTATAGAGAAGTTATCAGAACCTACATTTTATCATCTTTAATGGAATGTATGCAATCACTCTGTTTTTTACTCTTGGATTTTACTTGGTTTTGGTATCTTCCACAGTGACCAGGAGGTGTGGGATATGGGGATGGGGGACATCATTTCAAATTAGGGTATGGGAGTATGCAAAAAAAGGGTATTTATATAACATTTAAATAGAGTGACTTGAACATGTGGTTATCTCTCTCCCTGTCCCTGAACCAGAGTTTTCTGGTGACCATGGTATCCTTTATATGACTCTGAATTCCTTCTATATATAAAATACATTATGAAGCAAGCAGATTGTAAATTGTGTATGTGTCATAGGGATTAGATATGAATTTTTAAGGGGATGCGTCAACCATGATACCCATGAATATAACAGTTGGAACTAAGGAAATTGGGAGTGGGAGCCTGAAGTACTTGAAAGAAGAGGCGTTAAAGGCAGCTATCGATTAAGGTTGAACCGGAGAGCACTCAACTATTTCTCTTATGGCCCGGGACTTCGGGTCAAGGGAGATAGATAGGGAGAGGTGCCCCAGCCGGCCGAGATAGCATTTATGTGCTCTTATGGTCCGAACTATTCTATAGATAGGGGGGGGGTCGAGGGAGATAGAGAGAATCTCTATATAGAATAGTAGATATTAGATATGGTGCCAAGAGGGAACCGAAGGGGACAAGTGGAAAGGCCTCAACCCATGACCATCATCATGGGAGTAAAAACGTTGGAAGTAAAACCTATTAGAAAACTAGATAAGAGTCTGTGCTATCTTCTTTAGGAGTATGATGTTCTATGTGATGCACTTATCTGGTATTTCTGAGTCAACCATGTAACAGAAGCAAATACCATTTGGAATAAATGTCATTTGGTAGATCGACCTTCGTGGAAGATCATGGAGTTCACTAGTTTGATAACAGTCAGGACCAAGGGAATTTACTTGTTTTTAAATGATTTTTTTTTGTCTGTGCACGAGTTTTGGGAGGATATTTCATATCTTTACTGAAAGTGCTTATGTGATTATCCATGTTGATTTTTTTTCTATAAGATCAGTCTTTGAATAAATTTTCTTTCCTGTTTTCTATATTCTTTCCTTAACTAAACTCTTAGAACTTCTGTCATGGTTTCTTTTGATTTTTTTGGTTTCAATTCTCATGATGCAGGTTCTGCAAGAGAAGGGTATACATATATGGGATGGAAATGCATCCAAAGATTACCTTGATAGGTAATCACAGCACCCTGGTTCCTCATGTATGAATTTACATCGTCAACTGATACCCGATAATGCAAGAGGTTCTAGTTCATTATTTTTTTTTTTCTCTCATCAAATTTCAAGGCGGAAAACATATTTCAACCAATGGAAGCATTGAAAACAGACAGTGGAACTTGTTGATTGTAAAACTGCTGCAACAGTGATGCAATGAATAGCTTGGTCTTAGTTACACTGGATAAAAAAAACTGAAAATGCATTGTTATGTGGTGGGAATGCTTGCCCGTGGTGGTTTAAATTGGATATCACAAGAAATGGGTACCTCGAGCATGTTAAAATATAGAGCTATAGAGCATTATATAGAATGTAATGCGATTCTAGGCAGTTGAAGAGGTTGTAACCAAACAACCAAATGTAACTAAATGTAACCACCTCTTCCTATGATAAATTCACCCTGCTTGTGTCATTTGAGCAGTGCAGTTTGCCTTCACTGAGTTCTTTCTTCTTTTTGCATATTCTAACATTGGTATCAGAGCGGATCCAAGGTTTGCAGTTCGAGGAAGCCTTGTCAAGAGGCACGAACTGGAAATTTGAGGAAGCCCTAACAAGGCACGAACTACTTGCGCAAAACATGAAGGTATTTGGTGAAAAATACCAAACGCTCAAGGCACAAAGATGAGGTCACGAAATTCCTTTCATTCCTGTAATATGCAGTACACTGTCGTAGCAGAAGGAAAAACTAGGGCAGCATACTGTTCATTTGCAGTGACGTTATTATCGTCCTGTTCGCTGAACATTGCTCGAGTCGTGGCTGTTGTCTACGGTACATCGTGGAGCAAACTTGTGGAAAGTCTGCAGTCGTGAGGGCACAGTGCACAGAAGTGCCATCACGAAAAAAAAACAAGCTTTTTAACCAGAACGTGCCCAATCGGTAGGGCAGTTTCGAAGGCAGGTCCACAGCATAGTTGTGGAGCAGAGATAATATTACGTTCAGCCACCAAGGTATTCGCCTTATATTTGCAGAATTCGTTTCATAGCCATTTGCTGGAGACGATTAATTTTTAGTCATTTTTGCTACAATAAGTAATACTTGGTGGGCAGTTAGATAGGCAACATTTTATGGGCTTTGGGCGAACCATTCAAGATTGTTATTTCCGTTACTTTGGAATGATAACATGGCAAATATTTCAAAGTTGACTTTGCCGGATGAAACCCCAATTAACGGACACTAATCCTAATGTATGCACGTCATAAGATTTTAACGCTTGCGGAGTTTCGTGATGGCCAGACCTAACAAAATCACGGGTAGTGAACAGTTGTCGAACGACATAAGCAAAGTCGATGAGGGCAAACGATCATAATATTTGAAGCATATTAATATTCAGAGGGGGGCCAACAAAGGTATTCACGTTAGAAACGTTTTGAATAATCAATTTCAGGGAAACGAATACGAGGGGGATATGCCAATATTGTTTTTGGAATACGTCACAGACGTAATCCGGATACGTTTTTTGGAGTTTCCAACGGTGTTTTGCATAATTAAATAATGTCATTTGCTTTTTAAAAAAATAATAAAATCTTGCATTAAGTGAACCCTGGGCCTAATACATTTTATTTTATTACTTGCTAAACACACTTCCTGGAAGCTATATAATGACCTCTTGGGTCAAATATAAATCACACTCATTTTTCTCTTGCCGGAGACAATTTTCATTAACGGGCATTAATTATTAATGTATGGAGTCATTAAGATTTAAAAAAAAAATCATTGTGGAGACATTTCCGTCGATGTTTCGTATCCAAGGTTTTTTGAATAATTGCACGGGTGGTGAAAGTTGAACAACGACGAACTCCAAGGATTCCTGACAACATAGGTCGTAAGGAAGCGTTATTGCTCCTCAAGTTATCGGTGTCGGATGATATGATACCGGAAGTGCGGAATGCTCACTGTGGCAAGCACGTTGTGGGTCTAGTCTGAAGGATAAATATCATACGTCGGAAAAGAATCAGGTTTTATACCTGAAGAATATGCTCTTTTCCGTAAAGTTACAAGAAGGTGGATCGCTGTCTAAGCACCTACTTCGGATGAAAGACCTCTGAGACCAATTATCTTCCATGAACAAAAAGGTGGACGGCGATGATATGGCGGCTCTGGTTCTGAACAACTTACCTTCTTCGTATGAGTCATTTGTGGAGGCACTCCATTTAATGGCTGAAAGTCAAACACTCACGTTTGACAAGGTGAGTTCCTACCTGATGCAAAAGGAGCGGAGACAACTTCAAGCAAAATCTAATTGTGACCATTCAGAGAGTGCTCTTGTCACTCAGTCAAAGGGAAAGTGGAAACGTCAATCGGGTGAGTCTTCCACTCGGTATCAAGTCACATGCTATTACTGTCACAAGGTTGGGCACCTCAAGAAGGATTGTCGGAAGCGGAAGTATGATCTTTCGCAGCAGAACAAAAATCCATGTGATGAGAAACATGTGGCAGCAGTTGCAGAAGAACGGGATTCGGATGACGGGCATGCTCTTTATTGTCTTACGACATCATGCTCGAATGACACTAGTACCAGTTTTTGGATCATTGACTCTGGTGCATCTGCACAATTTTCATGTCGTAGGGACTGGTATGTTTCATTTACTGCAAATATTTGTTTTGAATCAATAGTGTTAGCTGATGGAGAATCACTTGCAGTAGAAGGGATAGGAGATATATGCATTGTATTGAATAATGCTCATAAATTGCTGGTATGGAATGTTAGATATGTACCTTCTTTATAAAAGAATCTTCTATCTATTCGTCAATTAATTGAAAATCCCAATATTTTTGTGGATTTTTGTGGAAAGAAGTGTGTTGTCTCTGATGTCAAATAGAGACAGATAATTGCCCTTGGTATTGGGGAAGGTGGTTAGTATCGGTTTGTTGATCTGGCTGTGATCAACATGAATGTACGTGTGGAGGACAACTCCACCATTTAGGATGTGCAGGAGGCTGCAATGCCTCGGGAGGAAGCCATTCCTCACAAATTTGTTGACTTGGATACAGTCAACCTACATGCACCTATTGTGGAGGGAGTATCCACTATACCAGATGTACAGGAGGATGGATTTCCTCATTCTAAAGAACAATTTGTTGTGGACGGAGACTCCACTATTCCAAATGCATTGACGGTGCATGGTGAGATGGCATGAGAGGTCCTTACTGGAAGGACAATAGAGCATGAACAATTTGCTCATTGTGTTGTGAAGGATCTTTCCCAACAGAGGGGGATAGATGGGCAAATAGATGAGGAGTTGGTTCTCACTCCTACCACTGCTGAGACAGAGATGGTTATTTCTCCTACTATTGCGGAGTTGGTTCTAACTCCTACTGCACAGATGGTCACATTTCTCTTATTGAGAAAGTTGGATGAGCACTACACGATGTTGCAAGGACATGATCGAGGTGACTTCGATTGGAGGATAACTGAGTCTCTGTACAGACTTCAGCAAGCTACACAAGCCTGGAACAAATTTTTCAATCCACTTCTCCAAGGTTCTAATTTTAGCACTCTGGAGATGGGGCTGACACTCTCAGCCATTGGTGATTCATCACTGGTCAATGAATCACGTAACAAAGAACCAGTGGACCACTTGCCATATCCTTTGTTCATGGGACCAGATTTTTGTTTTGTGGTTCTTCTTCATTCGACAACCGCAACACAGTCATGGACTGCTGATTTTGAAGTCCAACCTATGGCACAGTCTGTAGATGTAATGACTAAACATATGGGCTTTAGGAAATTTGTAAAATTTCGGGATAAACTTGGTATTGTTTCCGGTTTAGTCATTAAGAGGGGGTGTTAAAATATAGAGCTATAGAGCATTATATAGAATGTAATGCGGTTCTAGGCAGTTGAAGAGGTTGTAACCAAACAACCAAATGTAACTAAATGTAACTACCTCTTCCTATAATAAATTCACCCTGCCTGTATCATTTGAGCAGTGCAGTTTGCCGTCTCTAATTCTTTCTTTTCTTTGCATATGCTAACAAAGCATGATATCTAATATCTATAAATTGTAAAATTGGAGTTAGCTTTTTAGATGATGTTTAATTGTAGCTCAAGTTATTTCATTGTGTTTTGTTATTATGGTACATTTTTCAAACTTTGGTTTGTAGCCTCAAAATTTTACATGCTTTCTGTTTCAGCATTGGGCTGAAAGAAAGAGAGGAAGGTGATCTGGGACCAGTGTACGGATTTCAGTGGAGACATTTTGGAGCTAGGTCGGTAATGTGTTCTTTAAGAAATTGATGTACTGGGTTGTTTTTGCAATGAAATCTGCATTATCTGCAAATTCTCAATATACGTTGTTTGTACAGGTATACTGATATGCATGCAGATTACACTGGACAAGGCTTTGATCAACTGGCAGATGTAATTCACAAAATCAAATATAATCCAGAAGATCGGCGCATTATACTTTCTGCATGGAATCCTGCAGACCTAAAGCTCATGGCTCTTCCCCCATGCCACATGTTTGCACAGGTAAGCTCATAAATATATATTGCCAAACTCCTACACCTGTTCACCTGTCTCTCTTCTGTATAACTTCATTCTGATGTTTGTTGTACCTGTCTTTCTTCTATATAACTTCATTCCGATGTTTGTTGTACAGTTTTATGTCGCAAACGGGGAATTATCATGTCAAATGTACCAGCGATCATGTGATATGGGTCTTGGTGTTCCTTTCAACATTGCATCTTATGGACTATTAACATGCATTATTGCTCATGTTTGTGGTATGTTGCATATAAGTTGGATTACTTGCACTCCAAGTGTTAGTGTTTTTCTACTCATAATTTTGTGTTTTGTTATGTTGAATTTGATTTGTATTCACTTTCTGGCATCTTCGGGATGAATGTGTTTCTAGACCTTGTGCCTGGTGATTTTATTCATGTGCTCGGAGATGCTCATGTATATAAAAATCATGTTGGGCCTCTCATGGAACAACTTCAGAATTCACCTAGACCATTTCCAGTAAGTCCATTTGCCTTCTCCATTTTTGTTACTGAGGTGTTTGCTTCTGTTTTTTATCCATAGAATTCTGTAAGATGACTGATAATGGGAATACACCTGTTTTTCAATGTATTCTGTTTTGTACTGCAGGTTTTGAAAATCAACCCTGAAAAGAAGGATATTGATTCTTTTGTTGCAAGTGATTTTCAGCTTCTTGGATATGATTCTCACAAGAAAATAGACATGAAAATGGCCGTGTAGCTGCGATATTGTGAATAGTGATTCTAAACTCTAGAATCATAATGAGATTGAGTTTTAGGTAATATTCTGGATCCAGAATTGTGTACTTTTCAAGACTTGTTCAAATGAGCAAATTATCTCTTTTTCTATGTGCACACTTGACAAAGTAGAAGAAACAATGGGGTTGTTTTAAGATGCATCATTGATTTATGGTTGATCATCGCAAGAATGACATGTCTTGAGTTGTTGAGTTTTGCAATTCCATCTTCAGAAGATGATTTGGAACAAGAAGACAAGATAATGGGTATTATTTGTTTTGACAGTTTGAATACTTGAAGCGACTATTATCTTAATATGTGAGCAAATAGTCTTTTCTAATCAAAATTTCGAATGTTTTAATAACCAGCCTCTAAAAGATCTATATTGATCTGTAATTTTATCATAATTTCGCTAGTTTTATAGTTTTCGATGGCACAGATATTCATAAACACTATTCATCTAAATGGTTTGCTTTAATTTCATTTCTTATATTCAGCATGAGCACATCTTTGAGAGATCAATTGCAATTGTGTGCAAAACATAAGCAGTTTGTTGTCTCACCTAGCAGGATATATACCTGAGAAAGGATTTTTGCTTAGATGGATTTCTTGTTGCGGTTAGGCCAGTTTAGATATGTTCTGTTCTTTTAAATATGGATGCAGTACTTATGAGACCGTATTTCCTTTTTTAGAGGAAATGATGGTTTATTTTCATTTTGTTTGAACTCCCATTTTATGTTCATGATTGATATTTGCAATTGTTGTCTTGTTTGCATGTAACTCTGTTTTTGTTACCTATGCCTTTATTGGATATGGCCTGCCATTGATGTAAACATTTCTAAGCTGTAAAAAAACTATCGAGAGGAATTGGAGAGGTGTTTTTGGTGAACTATTTCATTTTTCGTACAACTCTTAATCTGGTATCATTGTTAAGCGACATTTTTCTGTTTAGAGCGTTTATATTTTGCAAGCTCTGCATTTTTGTCACCAATGTTGACTCATATGACTATCATACTGTGTTGGACATCGTGTTCTGAATGGATGCATTCCCATTTGCTCCCCATATCTGTGAACATTCAGTTCCCTTTTGCCTAGGATTTTGAATTTTAGGCATCCTCTTTTTGCCTTCAATGCTCCCAAATGGATCCTATTGATTCATCTTATCAACACCCGATTGGTTGTAAATCTAATCCCATGTCCTATTTATATTACTTGGATGTACATGATACAACCACGGTTATGCTAAATTGATCAGGCGGTGGCAATTCTTGAATGTATTGAGCTTCTTTATTATAAAATCATGTTTCACAGGTTCTAGTTATTTTAATGTCTTCACATTTTTGTAGTTGTCCCACCTCTAGAGTCTCTTTTGTAAATTAATGGAGCATATTGCAAAGAAAATGCCTATTTTCCTTTCGAGTCAGATCATGGTTCAATTTGACCATTTCTAAAGCCATTGTATTGATTTATTGCATACTTCATCTAATAGAGTTGTAATAATGACATTTGGGCATTGTCTCTATCAATTGTCGAAGAGAAATAAAATCACAATCATTCACCGCCCCTTCTTCCATTATCCATTTTCTATGATTGTTCGACGTAAATCTTGACGTTTGGTTTCAGTTACTAGGTATGTGCCTTTGATAGGATGAATCCCTTTTACATGTTGTTTTGTTGCTTGTACGTACCCAAAATTGTAGGGTACTGTACCGCTAGAACTATGTTACACATGCCTCAATGATGATACAGGTCGCCTCGCAAGGTGTTCGGGATCCAGAGAAGCTCACGAAGTATATGATAACATCCCAAATGCTTTATCCATTTTCCTTGTGCTTCGCTTTATCCTCTGCCTTCCTTTTCTAAGCTTTTTGACCTTCAGTGACGAAACCCGCCGCCCTGCTTAGGGCGGCGGTCGTTAACGTATTTCCCAGCACGCTCCTTTGATTGCGAATAGCTTTTCTCAACCGCCTTAGCTCGTATTAATGTTTTATGTTCCCTGGAATAATGTTTTTTTCATTGTTTAATGGTAAAAGAGTTCTAATGGGAATTACCTTTGGGTGAATGTGAAATCTATAAATAGCCAGCTTGTTTTCAAGCAAATGGCCCCTCAACTTCTCATTTCCATTGTTTAGTCTTTCAATTTCTTGTTTAGAGCTCATTTTGTTTTCATGTTTGCATCCATGCTAGTTTTCCTTTGCTGTTGGAAGCCATTTGATCTTCTTGCTTCAGTCTTGTTCATTGTTATTCATACAAATTAGTTTAGAGCAGAGTAGTGTCATTTGTAGATTGAATCCATTAAGAGTTGCAGGTTGTGTTCTTCACAAAAGGTAGATTCTAAAATCTCTCGGTACACTTGTGTTGTATTCCCGTAATAAATCCCGCTAGGAATTGCATATGCCAAGCTCTGTCACTTGCGTTGTCCCTTTCCTACTCGCATTATATTCGGTCTATATCCAAAGCTGCCATTGTTCAAAATACGTTTTTCTGTTGATGTTAGCATATACACTCTTCTGGACTCATGTGAACACGAAGGAACGAGGAGATCATTCTGAGGGGACAAAATCTTACACTACTGGATTCGCCACTGTTATGCAAATTCTAGGTTTTATCTGTTAAAGTTTTAGTTAAAACATATCAAATAGAGTAGTGAAATATTTCATTTCAGTTAAGTTTCATTTTCGATATTGCCAGGGAAGCTGTGGGGATTGATAGTTTCTGAGAAACTATGATTCATTCCTCACTTCTGAGGTAGGATCGAGAATCTTCAAGATAAATCATCACACATCTCTTTACTATCCTCAAGCCAATGGGCAGGCTGAAGCGACAAACAAAACATTGAAAGTTATTCTCCTCAAAACAGTAAAGGAAAACAAACGAGATTGGCATTTAAAATTATATCCGGCCTTGTGGGCCCACCGAACCTCAATAAGAACACCAACATGAGCAACTCCTTTCTCGCTGGTATTCAGAGCAGAAGCAGTTCTCCCACTTGAGGTTGAAATACCCAGTCTCCGCATCTCATTACAAGGGATTCTAGATGAGGAAGCTTACAGGGAGGCATGCCTCTCTCAACTAGAAAGCCTTGACGAGGCCAGGTTAAACGCCGAACAATGGCACAGAGCCTATGCTGACCGGATGTGCCGGTAGTATAACAAAAAAATCTATGAGCGAGAAATATATGAAGGAGATCTAGTTTTAAGACTAGACAGCTGGATCGATAAGAAAACCGGCGAAGGAAGAAAGTTTCGGCCCAAATGGTTGGGCCCATACAGAGTCATGAAGGACTACGGAAATGGTGCGTATCTCTTGTGCACACTAGAAGGTGAGGAATTTGGTGAAACTGTCAATTCCTTGCACCTTAAGCAGTTTTACGCATAAAATGTCAAAATCATTGCTAGTACATTATAGCTACCTACATTGCATTAGTCTTTTAGCTGCTTCATTCTGTCCATTTCTTAAAAATGATAGTTCAGGAGCTTACTCTTAAAAAAATTGTTACAAATTTATGAAGATATTGGCAAAAATATTCATATCACATCTCTTCAAACATCATCAAATATTTTCAAATCTTCTCATCAATTTCGACAGACAAACATTGACGGAAACCATACCAAGACCTGCATACTTGGTTGTGCTCTTTCTTTCTACTAGGTAAAGTTGTCCTTGCCTACACCCTGTTCTGGAAGCTTCTTGGTGTCACATCTATCCCTCTTAAAATCTCTTGGAACGAAAGGATATCCTAAAGTCTTAGATCAGAAATGTCAAATGAAATCAAAAGAACCAAACAAACAAAATATTTTATTTTACACACTTCTTTGCCCCATCAACCTTCGGTGATAAGCCCACATCTCTTACTGGTGATGTGAGGTTGGGAAAGGAAAGAAGTGCCCTTACTCACCTATATCTTGCCTTTGGTGACAAACCCATGCTTCTTACTAGTAGCATGAAGCGGGGGTGTGGGGGGTCCAGTCACACAAACTAACAAATCTTGGTATGCTAAAAACACAAGTCAAATTATGTTAAGAGAAAGCAAATATCCAAACATCCAAATTCCAAAGAGATCAAATCCTCAAAACCAGATTTTGTCAACCAGGTTGCCATTTATGAATCTAAGTCTAGATAAACTGAAAAGTAAGTGGCCTTCTAAGCTTGGTAGTAGTTATGAGTAGGGTGGGTGTGTAGGTCCAAATTTGGTTCTTGTTCTTGGTTTGTCTGTCTCTCATCATTCCATTCAATCAAGCTCATACAACTTGTGCCCTTCCTAATTCTTGGTGTTGAGCCCTCGCGTCTTACTAGTTGCGTGGATTTGGGATTGGGGCAAGTTCATCTCTTTATCACTATGCATTCATCACATTTTTCCAATATAAGAAGGAATTACAAACATTTGCCCAAAGAGTTCAAAAGTTCAGTACTACCATATGTTAGTATCATCTCACATCAACACGACAAAAACATATAAAGTAAAACATTCTATTTACTATCATTTGTTGTCCATTGCATACATTCTGGAAACATGAAAAACAAATATTCTAAAAAAAATCTAACAACACATTTCGAAAATGAGTCACAAAATACAAGATACCAAGAGTCTAGATCCAAATATATATATATATATATATATATATATATATATATATACACAAATTAGGTTTCATATACAATGCCATCATGCACTAGGCATGGTCAAAACGCTCAATGAGCCTGAAAAGTACAAAAATACTCGTATAAACAACCTAACAAAGGTCACTACAAAAAGAGCCAAGTGGCCTCTCAATCCTTATGGGATCCCTCCGAAGGTGCACGATCACATGTCTAGGACTCCGGCTATGCCTGGGCGCTCTGAGTGCACTGAGGGCTCGCGGTCACGAACAGTAGCTGTAGCCTTGCTATGAGAGCGGATCCTCCTCATCAGGCACTCTCCAGCCCTATACCCAGCTACCTCGGCATAGAGGGAAGTCACCATCTTGGCCACATGCCAGACAGGGGAAAAAACATCGGTATGCCTACCGGCTATTGAAGGCTCCCCTGCATCCACGGATAGCTCGGCACGAGTCTTCTCCGTGGGGAGCATCAGGGTGTCAGTACATACCGGGCGAATCAAGTCTCGCCACTCATCAGTAGTCTCTGCAAGCAAAGGAGAAAACAAATTAGAAAATAATCAAAAGGTGAAACCAAGGATGAACAAAAAGAGAGGTAGCAACTAAGGCAATTCTAGCTAAAATAAATATCAAAAGAAGAGTGACAACTCACTCGGATCTCCGGGCCTCCAAGAAGGATCTGTGGGATCCGTGCCTGCCACGAACGTCACCGCTGACTGGTGTCCCCCTCCTACGTCTGGGGCAACATGGCATCCTGCCATGGACTCGTCCTCTCCGCCTAGGTCCTGAGAAAGTAACTCCTCTGAGACTAGAGTCACCCTCTCCGCACTTTGCTCTGCCCTCTCAGCCTGTAGGATCTCTGAGTGTCATGCCACTCGGGATCGCTATCCTCTTCCCCACCCAACTCACTAATCTCCATGTCCTCGGTCTCCTCCTCCGTCTCTCCCCTGTGAACTCCTCAGACTCAGAGTCTATATCAATGGGGTCATCACTGCTATGGGCAGGACCGGCAGAAATCCGAAGTAAAGGTGCCTGAGGAGCACCGGCTCTCTCTCGAGCGTGTACCACCCTCCTGGCTGCAATAGGGACACCAGGAGTAACAACAGTCCAACCCTGGCCTCTAGGACCTCCCCTAGCCTCCTGAACTGATCTGAACACTGGCACCACTGGGGGAAGCATGTCAATGTAAGCAAGGTCAACTGCTGAGGCACTCGATCAAAGGGGTGTGTCTCTACCTTCCCCATCCTGTCCACAAGCTGCCCTGTAGTAGAGCAGGAAATCAAAGTAAAGGTCTCCTCGCCCCACAACCCTACGGCATGGCCTGATAAGGTGTGGCCTCCATATCCTCAGTAGTCAGGGAAGCAACTGGCTGGTGGGGTGCTCTAAGCACCATCATCTCTGTCCATCTAGCTTCCCTCACAGCCCCGGGATCCTCCACCTCTACACCTCTCCCATAAGGGATGATGCACTCATAGACCCAGCTCATAACTAAGGTCGGATGGCTCAGCGACTGTCCCTGTAATTGAACCACCCTGTATAAGTTGTGATAGGTGGTCCCAAGTATATCGGCTCCCCAGGCATAAATCCGACCATGTGCCTCAATCTGTGCGATGATGGGGGCCCAACAGTAGAGCAAAGTATCCCCCTCCCTTGTCCCCAATCAATCTCGAAGCAAGGATGCCCATAATGGCTTGACGGATCAGAGGGATGGGCAAGCCAGGAATAGAACGGACCTTCACCCCCTTCTTCAAACCAGTGGAGACAACTGCGTCTCCCATATAGGTGGCCCACTGAGTCACCTGAGCTCTGGATACTGCTGTATCAAATGAAAGTCTCCTCCCAATAATCAGGACTCCCAAAATGTGGTAGACATCCTCTAGGGTGATAGTCCACTCACCCCTAACACCTGGAAATCGGAAGGTGTTCCGATCTGCATCCCAGTAAGAAAATAAGTCACATAATATGTGACTGGCAGGTGCAACGTGGGGGACCCGTGCAATCCTCAATATACCTGCCCTCTGGAGAGTATCCTGCTCAGCCTGAGAGAGTGCATCTAACACTGCTAGAAGCCAATCACACTCTCTCTCTCGGCTCCATCTAATGTACTCTTCCTTCTTCTACAAAACACCCAAAAACATGCAAAAAGAAGCAAGTTAGTATCAAGATTGCATTGGAAAAATCATTAAAGCAAGTAAGAATACTAAAAATGCAAAAATAAACTCAAACTAGTGTTGTTTTAACATTTTGAAGAGAACCACCGCCCTGAGCAGGGCGGCGGTTCCGTAACCGCCACCTTAAAAGGTGGCGGTCCTGTAACCGCTACCCTGCTCAGGGCGGCGGTCCTGTCCTGCGACTACAAAATGGGTCGCATGCCCTAAAAATGCTTAAAAATACAAAAAAATTGACCATTTTAGCTAAAACAAAAGCCTACCCATTAGGCGTCCCCCCCTAAGAGACACATTTAAAACTGACATTTCTAAAAATGACCCCCCCAAGACAAAGATTTCATCATTTTAACATTTTGGGTGCAAAAACATTAAATCAAGAAGAACTAACCTGGGATCTCGCAGGTCGAGGTTCTGCTCACGGAGGCATGATCACTATCTTGATACGAACGTTTCGACTATACTCTCGTTGAAAACCGTCACCGTGGGTCCCAGAGCTCAAAAACTATCAAATCAACACGCGCAAATGAATAGGAAAATGGTCCCGTTATTATATATATATATATATATATATATATATATATGGTGTTTTGACTCATTTTGAATGCCCCTTTTGCAGGTTTAGAGCGCCGACGGAGGTAAGTTCTTATCCCCGCGCAAATGGTAAGTCCTCATTTCATACTAATTTAGTGTTTATTTTTTGATTTATTTTATCTATCTGCACTTGAGTCCTCTTTCCATTTTGCAGGTAGTAGGAACTTGGATGGCAACATTTCGACACACGGGCGTGTCAGGTATAATTTCTAGCTTCCCATTTTGGGACCGCCATACTCGGACCCACCATTTTACGCCTCTTCATGGTTAAAATGCTTCTCCGAGGGGGCAATATGTACGTACCCAAAATTGTAGGGTACTGTACCACCGGAACGATGTTACACATGCCCCAATGATGATACAGGTCACCTCGCAAGGTGTTCGGGATCCAGAGAAGCTCACGAAGTATATGTTAGCATCCCAAATGCTTTATCCATGTTTAAGCTTGTGCTTTTTTTTATCCTCTGCCTTTCTTTTCTAAGCTTTTTGACCTTTAGTGATGAAACCGCCACCCTGCCAGGGCGGCGGTCCTGTAACCGCCGCCCTGCTCAGGGTGGCGGTCCTTCACGCATTTTCCAGCACGCTCCTTTGATCACGACTTGCGTAATTTTTCAACTTTCACCAGCTTTTCTCAACCGCCTTAGCTCGTATTAATGTTTTATGTTCCCTGGAATAGTGTTTCTTCATTGTTTAATGGTAAAAGAGTTCTAATAGGAATTACCTTTGGGTGAATGTGAAATCTATAAATAGCCAGCTTGTTTTCAAGAAAATGGCCCCTCAACTTCTCATTTCCATTGTTTAGTCTTTCAATTTCTTGTTTAGAACTCATTTTGTTTTCATGTTTGCATCCATGCTAGTTTTCCTTTGCTGTTGGAAGCCATTCGATCTTCTTGCTTCAGTCTTGTTCATTGTTGTTCATACAAATTAGTTTAGAGCAGAGTAGTGTCATTTGTAGATTGAATCCATTAGAGTTGCAGGTTGTGTTCTTCACAGAAGGTAGATTCTAGAATCTCTCGGTACACTTGTGTTGTATTCCCGCAATAAATCCCGCTAGGAATTGCATACGCCAAGCTCTGTCACTTGCGCTATCCCTCTCCTACTCGCATTATATTCGGTCTATATCCAAAGCTGCCATTGTTCAAAATACCTTTTTCTGTTGATGCTAGCATATACACGCTCTTCTAGATTCACGTGAACACGAAGGAACGAGGAGATCATTCTGAGGGGACAAAATCATACACTACTGGATTCGCCACTGTTCTGCAAATTCCAGGTTTTATCTGTCAAAGTTCTAGTTAAAACATATCAAATAGAGTAGTGAAATATTTCATTTCAGTTAAATTTCATTTTCGATATTGCCAGGGAAGCTGTGGGGATTGATAGTTTCTGAGAAACTATGATTCATTCCTCACTTCTGAGGTAGGATCGAGAATCTTTCAATTAAGTTAATCAGCTATCTAGTTATTTAGGATAAACTCACAACTACACAGGCAAGTAGCTACACCGGGCTACCTTGCTTGTTTTAATTTTGTTATTAGATTAGTTGTCATTTTCTGAATATATTAGATTAGTTTCTCTTTCAATTCTATTAAAATTCTATCAAAAATACAAAAATAGAGGAATATATATATGTTGTAGATATATCTTGCATAATTAGTTTATTTCATTTCAGTTAGGCTTATATTGATCTTGTATGACAATCACGGGACCTAGGGAGCCCAGGGAATACGTTTTTGAGCCAATCGTGCCTCAACCAAATCTTGTTGTAGCATTAACTGACATAGACCAAAATCTCAGAATTCAGGTCTTCCGAACAACAACAGACCTACAAGAAATCAGCACACAGCTAAGAGTATTAAACATAGAAGACGACAAAGCACACACATTCTGGTCAAATCAGCCAAATTATAGACTGCCTTGATAGATATCCGTATGACTGTAGAAGGACCTGAAAGAGAGCAAACATTCGGTTGTGATCCACTAGTCCCACAGCCAGACGCAGGAGACCTCCTCGTTGATATAGACACTAGCTTACGTATCCAAGTTGCCAGAACACCTGTTAGGTACTCCGAGAAAATCGTGCAACTTCTAGTTCTAAACGTAGAGGCCGAAAAAGGCATATGACTACTGGATACTCGGAATTAGGGGTTGACTCTTCATATGACCATAGGAGGTCCACAACAACCACGAACTTACGGTTGTGATCCACAGGTCCCACAACCCAACAGGCCTACAAATCAATCCAACGTTGATGTTGGTTTGCGAACATTAGTGTTTAGGTCCTCTCCACTTCCACCATACATTATCACACAACTATCATTATTAAACATAGCAGCTAATCAAGCTAAAAGATTTCTGGACTAGACCAGAGAATCGTCCATAAAGCACCAAAAGATCCACTACACATTTAGCCATTCCATTTTCATGACCTTGTTGGGAGATATATACGAAGCACCCACAGGTCATCTTCCACGTATTCCACAACCCATAGATCGGATCACAACAGAGCTCGATATTGATTGGAGCCTTCGAGCAGCTATCCTCACCGAACGATCTATCACACCGGTTCAGGTTAGGAGGGCCTTCTTTGCCTTAGATTCATAGATCCCGCTATTGCGTGTTGAAGACATAAGATTACCTAACTAGCTTATCTGCATCCCACGTGTATTCCATCCCCACCGGCTGTCTCGGCACGACCTCGGGAGGTCGGGTGCGAGGAAGAGTTACTTGTAGATTCTCATGCTCGCATGTCACTTTTCCATCATACAAAATTGGTGAACCCAACATGTGAACACTTCCTACCTTCTGATTCGAGAGTCTTATTTCTACTTGTTCTTCCAATTAGTTTACTTTTCATCTTTTCCACCTCTTTAGCCTCCACATCAGCTTCACCAACAAAATTGGTGAACCTGACGTGACTCAAACTAATTTTCCTTTTCACACTTTCTTTTCTTTCATCCACCTTCGCTTTCTTTCCCATTATTCTGTGGGTATTCATATACCCCCCGAATATGTCGGGATATGATGCATATGGCAGACCTCTCCTAGGTCTTGAAGCATACTACGATCAACTAAATAGACAACCATCACCCTCGCTCTTAGCATGGGGTGACAACTATTCAACTAACCGATTTTCAACACAAACTCCACCTCAAAGGACTAGATATAGTTCTTCTTTCCAAATAGAGGAGTTGGATCAGCTCACTCAAACGCAACAACCAGAGCCTTCAGGCTCAAACAATATGATGCTCACTGGAGAATCTGGTTCATCTCCTCAGGTGTTGCTTAGACCACAAATTAGTAGACAGTCAGATCCATATCTATTTTTAGATGACGAATACTTAGCACGTTATGCTAGGAGTGAACAACGCTCTCAAAATATGTACCCACCTATAGGAGGTTTGCAAACACAACCCGAGGTCTCGTTCCAAGAAAACACCCCCATTCCTCCACCTATAGGAAATGCCCTCGGTGAAACTTGGCAGGGCACCGATCAATTCATAGCAGGGTACCATATGCCTATACAACCTCAAGATATACAACAAACACCACTAAGGAAAAATACCGTGTCTTCACCAAATGAGGTCATCTCAGCCTTAGTTGAGAAGGTTAGAGGGTTGGAACTTGCTCAAGCAAGTCAAAATTCACAGTTCATGCAGGCAAGGAACTTCCAATCCTCCACATCATCCTAGCCAAGTAGACCTCCTCATAGGAACAGGCACGTTGGGCATGCCTCCTCAGTATTCACAACAAATGCCAACTAGAACCGCGTTTTCTAACGCCGCTCCAGTTGAAAATATAATACCTCCCGGTTTAGTACAAAACAATCCATTCCTAAGCAATGCTCCTCCATACTTAAACATGTATTCCAAATCACCACAGGGAGATATGTTCTCTTCTCCCGGCATGTTCGCTCAACCACAGGGATTCCCTTATGCCCCTGCAAATACATATGCTATGCCATATCAACAACCCATTCCACCTCCACCCCCTCAGCAAACACCATCAATGGTCGAAACCTATGCGATAGGGACTTATTCAGAATATTTGAAAGAACCTTTGGACTTCACTATACGAAGCGTCATGCTTCCAAGACCTCTCCCCGATCTACCCAAGTACAAAGGAGAGGGAGACCCAAATGCACATATTAAGGCCTATGCCACAGCCATTCGAGAACTGCTCCCTTGGGATGGAGTTGTTGCTAAAATATTCCCCAAAACTTTAGAGGGTATCACCCTCGATTGGTATTACAGAATACCTGAAGCCTCAATACATTCATTTAAACAACTCGTTTCAGAGTTCATCAAGGCATTCGACATGAACAAATTGTTGAGAACAGGAATCAGGGAATTCTTGCATATTAAACAAGAACACAATGAATCTGTTGCTCATTTCATCCAAAGATGGCGTACAGTCCTCTATTCTTTAGCAAGCGCTCCAAACATGGATCAGATGGAACTATGTGATTTATTCCTTCATTCTCTCAGCAGAGAGATAAAGGAAGAAGTCTAGAAGTTCCCACTAAGAACTTATGATGAAGTGCTCGAGAGCGCTCTCCGAATAGATCAAGCTGCAATAGATAGAGGTCACAAGACATATGGAACAAATGGGAGGTTAATCATCCCCAACCAAAACACTATGACTTATCCTACTACCACAAACGCCAATCAAGGACCTAAAATCCTTAACAAAAACCGTGGAGTGACAACAGATGGAGTGACTGACCAAACAAAAAAAGCAAACGTTGTAAATGTTCCACCACCAGTTAACAATCAACGAAACAACAATTTTACCCCAACAATCAACGCGGTGGATTTTAATCATCCCCAATGACAACAACAAACAACAACAATGGCAGATCTAGACACAGGGTCCAAGTCAAAACTCAACTAGATATCAAAACCAAAACCAAAGGAAACAAATGCAAAACTTTAATCCTAATAGTCAACAGTTTAATCAGAGTTTTGGACCACAACACGTGCCAAACCAACAACCTAGGAGTTATAATCCCAACTCGTATTGTGGTTTCCACAAAATTCGAGGCCATGACACTAGGACTTTCCACGATTACAATAAGTTCATGCAACGTTTGCCAGAAGAACAAAGACAACTCTTCATAGATATGTTCTTAACAGATTATGTGACACCTATGCCAAATACTTTCACAGGGGCAGTTTCCCCTCAAAACGCACCTCTTAAGATCTTCAATGATCCACTTCCAAATCACAATAACAATAATAAATTAAATCCAAATGGGACAAACAAAGGTGTAATGACAGGAAATAACGATCATGAAGCCTCAACTTCACTAAATCCACCTGTCGCACCACAATTAGGAAATCAGCCACGAACCAAGATAGTTGGTCTAGTGGAGTTAGATACTAAGTTGCACGTAGAAGCCATAACAAGAGCACGAGAATATTCTTCTCAACCAAATCCAATCTATCCACTAGAGCCAGATAACATTCAACAAACGTTGGTAAAACCCATGGGTGCTTATGATTTAATTAATGACTTAACAAAGACCTTCTCTCACATCTCCTTTTTGGACTTATTGAAAAATTCTCCTGCCCATAGGGCTACTCTTTTAGAAGCACTAGGTCTAGGTCATTTAATTAACATCACTCCACCTCCCAAAACACAAGTAAACCATATAGACTTCGATATCCACCCTCCAGGGCAGCCAGATAGGGATACCGAGTTTATATTCGACATAAACAAAATGCCAACAGATGCTGAAATTACACGTAGAGGTGATCCGGCCTTGCATTTACAGGTGTGGGTTTACAATAATTACGTTAAACGTGCAATGGTGGACGATGGGGCAGCAGTTAACATTGTCCCCTTCTCTTTCCTTCAAAAGCTAGGATATGGAGAAACAAACTGTTCCACAACAAGAAATACGCTAAGAGGTTATGATAGCCTTAAAGCTACTTCAATTGGGACTATAATACTACCAGTCACCTTAGGACCCAAGACAATCCTCACCAAGTTTTATATCATAGATCGGGAAACCAACTATAATATGATCCTCGGTCGACCATGGATACATCGCATGAAAGCAATCCCTTCTACGTTATTCCAGGAAATAAGATTCTTACACCTAGGAAAGATATTCGTAGCAAAAGGTGACCCAAAACCATTCGACATACACCTAGCAGACCTGAAGAAAAGACCAGGCATTCACTCTGAGTTTGAACTCCCAACAAACCAACTTAACAAACCAATCGACTCAAAACCGGAAGAAAAATTAATACCTACAACAGAACTAGAAATTACGAACCTAGTCAAGGGCATCCCAGCCCTCAAGGATGAAGCTAACGTTGTAGAAACAGTGTCATTAGGAACTACTGCAAAAATTGTCGAGTTACTGGAACAAGATCTACCAATTTTCCTACCATTTGATTCCACAGGTATGGGATGTACCCTAGGAGTTGGTTCTCTTCCAGCAGAGGAACTTTACATGGTAGAAGTAACCGAAACAGAAGAAACAGACGCAAAGAATGTCCCAACATCCATTTTTCCTAGTAAATATTGGACTCTCCACTTCGATGGAGCTAGATGTCACTATGGAGCCGGGGCAGGTGTGATCTTTACTTCTCCTGAGGGAAAGATCCTACCTTTTTCTTTTAAGTTAAACTTTGAATGTACAAACAATGGCGCTGAGTACGAAGCCCTCCTCCTTGGCCTCCTCATAGCCAAAAGGATTGGTGTTAATGACATCAGAGTGTTAGGAGACTCACAATTAGTTGCAAACCAAGTCTCTGAAGTATATGAGACTAGAGCTGAGCACTTACAGCTCTATAAAATAGCGGTATTAGATCTAAGCAAAGATTCGACTTCATATCCATTGAGGCAATCCCACGAGAACAAAACCTTCTTTGCAGATTCAATAGCAACCTCAGCTTCACGTTTTACCCCAAGTAATGAGTTGGAAGATACAAGTTTCAAGGTATCACTTCGTACTGAACCATTGGTGAAGAAAATATCAACAAACCCTCTTCTAACACATACAACTGAGAATGAATCTTCTATCTTACATCATGTTGACAGTGATAAAGTCACTCTCAAATATCTAAACACCTATGCAGAGCTACACCTTGCTCACCCTATAGTTGATCTTTCCCTAATACCACACTCCTCTTCCTACTTTGGAAATCCCACGGTAGAGTCTCCTCCACAGAAGGATCTCGATATCTACGAGATAGAAAATGGAGAAATCTTGGAACTACCTCCAGCCCCACCTGAATTTGAAGAAGGTAACGCTTCTTTGATAGAAGAAACCATTGACATAAACATTGGAACAGAGGAAGAACCAAGAATTTTGAAGTTGGGATCCTCGCTAACTCTAGAAGAAATAGAAATACACACCCAAATCCTCAAAAAACATCAAAAGGCTTTTGCATTTAATTATAAAGAAATGACAGGTATCGCACCACAAGTTGCGGTACATAATCTTGTCACTAAACCAGATGCGAAGCCAATTAAATAGAAGTCAAGACCAATGAAGCCAAAAGTGGCTCTCATGGTAAAAGAGGAAGTAGTAAAACTTCTCCAAGTAGGATTCATCAAGCCCGTTGACTATTCACAATGGGTGTCTAATATCGTTCCCGTCCTAAAAAAGAATGGGAAGATACGCATTTGTATAGACTTTCGGGATATTAACAAAGCTTGTCCCAAGGATGATTTCCCATTACCATCCATTGACGTTATCGTTGATGCAACAGCTGGATTTGAACTACTGTCCCTCATGGATGGGTTCTTAGGGTACAATCAGATTAAAATATCTGAACAAGATCAAGCCAAAACCACATTTATAACCCCTGGGGAACTTATTGTTATGTTGTCATGCCATTTGGTCTTAAGAACGCCGGCACTACGTATCAGTGGGAAATGACTTATATATTCCATGATCTTATCCATAAAATTGTGGAATCATATGTGGATGACTTGTTGGCCAAGGCCAAGAAACGTGTGATCATCCGGAAAGGTGCTCCGTATCATCCTCTCATGACTAATTGAGTATGGTGTCACATTAAACCCAGAGAAGTGCGTTTTCGGTGTAACAGGAGGAAAACTTCTAGGATACATTATATCTTCACGAGGGATTGATGTTGATCCGGCCAAAATATGGGTTGTTCTCGAAATGATTCCACCTTCGGACGAGTCTGGAATCAGGTCATTTCTTGGGAAACTTGGTGCAATCCGAAGGTTCATCCCAGATTTAAGCTTTAAACATTCATCCAATCAACAATCTACTCAAGAAAGATTATAGTATCGATTGGACTGAAGATTGCAATGAGGCTTTTGAAGCAGTTAAGCTTTTTCTTTATTGTCACCACCCATGCTAATGCCTCCCAAGCTAGACTGCCCTTTGATTCTATACTCTCGAGCCACTCATGTCTCGTTGGCCTGCATGCTGGCTCAAGAAGATCAGATGATAAATGAGAATGCGCGATCTATTTCATTAGCCGAACGTTGCTATGATTATGAAACACATGTTACACATAGGTTGAGAGAGAATGTCTTGCCATAATTTTTGCAAAAAAATGTTTTAGACATTAGATGTTAAACTAGGAAACAAGGGTCATTGTAAAGACAACCATTTACGAACATTTCTCACACAAGGATCTTTATCTAAAAAAGCTGGCCGTTTCATAACCCTAATGGGAGAATTTGAGTTAACATTCGTAAACCAAAAATTTGTTAAAGGACAAATCATTGCAGACTGGTTAGCTGACAATCCACTAGATGGAGGCTGAGCTGGTAGATCTAGACTTTCTCGATGAATGTGTATAATTTGTCGAAACTAGACCCCCCATTTCTACATGTCCCTGGTATACTGATATCATCAATTTTATCATGGACCATACATACCTGGAAAGTGCCACATCACAACAAAGAAGGTGGTTACACATTATTACCGCTAAATATGTTGTTTTAGACCAAGTGCTCTATCGCAGAGCCTTCGATCGACATGCTTTTAAGATGCGTCGACATAGAAGAATCCAAGAGGATTCTTCATGAATCCCATAGTGGGATATGTGGGTGCCACTTCGGTGGTCACGCCACCGCTTGTAAAATACATTGGATGGACTATTTTTGGCCCACTCTCGAACATGACGCAGTGGAATTTGTATGCAAATGCCACAAATGTCAAGAATTCTCTCACAAGATTCACATGCCAGCACAATCCCTACAACCAATAGCGATTCCGTGGCCCTTCTCCACTTGGGGTCTAGACTTAATAGGGAAATTCTATCCCTCACCAACTAATGGCCATAATTTTATAATCACAGCCATGGAATATTTTACCAAATGGATGGAGGCCATGCCTCTCACCACTATACCAGGTTCAGTGATTGCCAAATTCATTTTGAACCAAATTATCTGCAGGTATGGTGTCCCACGAGTCATTATCTCAGATAATGGCACGTCCTTTAAGAACGACTGAGGTTCGTGAGTTATGTAGACAAGTTCAAGATAAATCATCACACAGGTGCTCTCTTTACTACCCTCAAGCCAATGGGCAGGTTGAAGCGACAAAAAAACATTGAAAACTATTCTCCTCAAAACAATAAAGGAAAACAAACAAGATTGGCATTTAAAATTATATCCGGCCTTGTGGACCCACCGAACCTCAATAAGAACACTAGCATGAATCAACTCCTTTCTCGCTGGTATTCAAGAGCAGAAGCAATTCTCCCACTTGAGGTTGAAATACCCAGCCTTCGCATCTCATTACAAGGGATTCTAGACGAGGAAGCTTACAAGGAGGCACGCCTCTCTCAACTAGAAAGCCTTGACAAGGCCAAGTTAAACGCCCTGAACAACGACACAAAGCCTATACTGACCAGATGTGCTGGCAATATAACAAAAAAGTCTATGAGCGAGAAATATATGAAGGAGATCTAGTTCTAAGACTAGACAACTGGAACGATAAGAAAACCGGCGAAGGAAGAAAGTTCCGGCCCAAATGGTTGGGCCCATATCGAGTCATGAAGGACTACGGAAACGGTGCATATCTCTTACTGCACATTAGAAGGTGAGGAATTTGGTGAAACTGTCAATTCCTTGCACCTTAAGCGGTTTTACGTATAAAATGTCAAAATCATTGCTAGTACATTATAGCTACCTACATTGCATTAGTCTTTTAGCTGCTTCATTCTGTCCATTTCTTAAAAATGATAGTTCAGGAGCTTACTCTTAAAAAACTGTTACAAATTTATGAAGATATTGGCAAAAATATTCATATCACATCTCTTCAAACATCATCGAATATTTTCAAATCTTCTCATCAATTTCGACAGACAAACATTGACGGAAACCATACCAAGACCTACATACTTGGCTTTGCTCTTTCTTTCTACTAGGTAAAGTTGTCCTTGCCTACGGTCTGTTTTGGAAGCTTCTTGGTGTCACATCTATCCCTCTTAAAATCTCTTGGAACGAAAGGATATCCTAAAGTCTTAGATCAGAAATGTCAAATGAAATCAAAAGCACCAAGTAAAAAAAGTATTTTATTTTACACACTTCTTTGCCCTATCAACCTTCCTTGTGGTGATAAGCCCACATCTCTTACTGGTGATGTGAGGTTGGGAAAGGAAAGAAGTGCCCTTACTCGCCTATATCTTGCCTGTGGTGACAAACTCATGTTTCTTACTAGTAGCGTGAGGCGAGGTGTGGGGGGTCCAGTCACACAAACTAACAAATATTTGTATGCTAAAAACACAAGTCAAATTATGTTAAGAGAAAGCAAATATCCAAATTCCAAAGAGATCAAATCCTCAAAACCAGATTTTTTCAACCAGGTTGCCATTTATGAATCTAAGTCTAGATAAACTAAAAAGTAAGTGGCCTTCTAAGCTTGGTAGTAGTTATGAGTAGGGTGGGTGTGTAGGTCCAAATTTGGTTCTTGTTCTTGGTTTGTCTGTCTCTCATCATTCCATTCAATCAAGCTCATACAACTTGTGTCCTTCCTAATTCTTGGTGTTGAGCCCTCGCGTCTTACTAGTTGCGTGGATTTGGAATTGGGGCAAGCTCATCTCTTTATCACTATGCATTCATCACATTTTTCCAATATAAGAAGGAATTACAAACGTTGCCCAAAGAGTTCAAAAGTTCAGTACTACCATACGTTAGTATCATCTCACATCAACACGGCAAAAACATATAAAGTAAAACATTCTATCTACTATCATTTGTTGTCCATTGCATACATTCTGGAAACATGAAAAGCAAATATTCTAAAAAACGTCTAACAACACATTTAGAAAATGAGTCACAAAATACAAGATACCAAGAGTCTAGATCCAAAGATATATATATATATATACACACACACACACACACACACACACACACACACACACACAAATCAGGTTTTATATAGAATGCCATCATGCACTAGGCATGGTCAAAATGCTCAATGAGCCCGAAAAGTACAAAAATACTCGTATAAACAACCTAAAAAAGGTCACAACAAAAAGAGCCAAGTGACCTCTCAATCCCTATGGGATCCCTCCGAAGGCGCATGATCATGTCTAGGACTTCGGCTACGCCGGTGCTCTGAGTGCACTGAGGGCTCGCGGTCCCGAACAGTAGCTGTAGCCTCACTATGAGAGCGGCTCCTCCTCATCAGGGGCTCTGCAGCCCTATATCCGGCTACCTTGACATGGAGGGAAGTCACCATCTTGGCCACATGCCAGACAGGGACAAAAACATCGGTATGCCTACCGGCTGCTGAAGGCTCCCCTGCATTAACCCAATCTTGTTGTAGCATTAATTGACATAGACCAAAATCTCAGAATTCAGGTCTTCTGAACAAGAGCAGACCTACAAGAAATCAGCGCACAGCTAAGAGTATTAAACATAGAAGACGACAAAGCACACACGTTCTAGTCAAATCAAACCAAATTATATACTACCTTGATAGATATCTGTATGACTATAGAAGGACCTGAAAGAGAGCAAACATTCGGTTGTGATCCACTAGTCCCACAGCTAGTCGCAGGAGACCTCCTCGTTGATATAGACACTAGCTTACATATCCCAGTTGCCAGAACACCTGTTAGGTACTCCGAGAAAATCGTGCATTTTCTAGTTCTAAATGTAGAGGCCGAAAAGGCATACAACTTATGGATACTCGGAATCAGGGGTTGACTCTTCATATGACCATAGGAGGTCAACAACAACCACGAACTTACGGTTGTGATCCACAAGTCCCACAACCCAACGAGCCTACAAATCAATCCAACGTTGATGCTGGTTTGCGAACATTAGTATTTAGGTCCTCTCCACTCCCACCAGACATCATCACACAGCTATCATTATTAAGCGCAACAGCCAACCAAGCTAAAGATTTCTGGACTAGACCAGAGAATCATCCATAAAGCACCAAAAGATCCACTACCCATTTAGCCATTTCATTTTCATGACCTTGTCGGGAGATATATACGAAGCACCCATAGGTCATCTTTCACGTATTCCACAACCCATAGATCGGATCACGGCAGAGCTCGATATTGGTTGGAGCCTTCTAACAGCTATCTTGGCCGAATGATCTATCACACTAGTTCAGGTTAGGAGGGCCTTCTTTGCCTTAGATTCGTAGATCTTGCTATTGCATGTTGAAGACATAAGATTACCTATCTAGCTTATCTACATCCCGCGTGTATTCTATCCCCACCGGCTGTCTCGGCACGACCTCGGGAGGTCGTGTGTGAGGAAGAGTTACTTGTAGATTCTCATGCTTGCATGTCACTTTTCCATCGTACAGTACCATGTACTACTTTGCTTTCATGTGTTATTATCTTTGTCACTTACTATTGGGTATATTGACAAAAATGAGCTTCTTTAACGTATTGATGTGTATATTAGAAGGGTGTGTATATTGAGAGGTGTGGTGTTTACAATTGTAAGTATATAGAAAGGACATGTTTAGACTGACAGAGAACCAATCCATCTCCCCCCATTTGTAAAAATGGCTGCAAATGCTTTGATTTTTTTGCCACATCTCCAACTCCTAAGAGGAGATGCGTATGTTGCATGGAAAACAAAGTTTAGAATTCAACTTGAATTTGGAGATATGGGATGTAGTTGAAGGCTTCTTAATTTGACATGACAATGATGTTGCTGCATGACAATTTGATAAATTCAATTAAAAGGCAAAATTAATCATATTGTTTGGAGTTTTAGATGATGTGCAACCCCACATTTGTGATGCTAAAACAAATGAGGAAATGTGAGATAAGCTAAACATGGGTTGAGGTAAAGATTACAAATACCATCCTCTACCTTCAGAGTGAATTACATCGTCTCAAATTGAAAAGTGGTGAAAAAAGTGAAACCTTTTAAAGACATGTTACAATGTTGAGGGCGTCACAACATTAGAAGTGGAGCTGACGAGTGACCCTCTTGTACCCATTGTTTTGAGAGTGATGCCCATAATATATAAGATCTTTGTGACCACTTTGAATGTCACAGGACAAACACTGGATTTTGAGAATCTAGTGATCATGTTGCAATATAAAGAGAGTGTTATTGATATAATTTTAACACCCCCATTTTTTGAAATAAACATAACATTCATGTCATTACTTGCTTGCCATTGCATTCATATAAATCTGGCGGGGGCCATTAGGTATTTATTACATTATTTTAATTGTTAACATTAAGTGGTTTCATAGCATTCTTTAAAATTGTCGGTTATCATCATAAATTTGATATAAATATACATGTCATCTTGTTTGTTGATATCGATGGTGGGTGGTTATCATGGAGATCAAATTTTGTTTCTTGATTTCGTTATTTGTGTTTTAAGCTTGTATTTTGATCTTTTTAGTTTTTCCATTTTGGAAATGATTAACGAATTAGCAATGGTTGAAATTGATGTTTTGGGATTGATTGGCGCATCATTTCGTTGCATGCTTCTTTTTTGAATATTTTGTCTACACAAAGAGAGCTTTTCAGGAATACAAATGAGTTATTGTTGTGACTTTGGTTAAGTTTGCTTTCCTTTCATATGTGGATGGATTATATGAAGTTTGTTGAGCTCGAATAATACATAGGAGATGGTATAAGGTTTTGATTTAAATTAAATCAAAACATTTTGATTGCTTTTGGACTTTAATCAATCGCCATTCGTGAACACCGAGTTTTGAGGTGTGAGTTGGCAATAAGTAGTGGGATGGGTAATGTTTTGAATTTAATGGCATTCAATGCGGGTGTATGGACATCAAATTAGGTGAGGTTGTTTTTTTGGGTCATTTTGGTTTTGTATGGTGAAAATTTGGAGCTCGGAAGTTTCTGGTTTTATGCAAAGTTGTCTCAATTTTGAGCTTCATACTTGTCCACCACCAACAGGTATGAGCTACCTCGCTTCGATAGTTGTATTCAGTTGAGTTTAGCTGTGGATTAAAATTTGAAGCGATATTGACATATGTTTATCAGTATATTGCCTGCAATTTTTGAGCTATCTAAGTTTTTTGCATACCCAGTTTTTAAAGTCTGCATATAATAGAATATATGTCCTATGCATATCGAAATAATACTTCATTTGGAATGAGAAGCTTCTGGGTTTTCGTCATATGAATAGTTATGAACTTTACTTGTGAAAGCCTTGAGCTCACCGTGCGAGGACTCGCATTTTAAATTGCATTTTTAAAAAAATGTGTGTATGGAATAAATGGGTATCTCTGTTAGCTCGGAAATAAAGATTTGTTTGCATTCTTGTTCATATTTGTAGAGCATACATGATAATCATTAAAGCTTTGCTGGATGAAATGAAAAAATGGTTTCCTTGAGCTATAGTGACTTATATTTTGGGTCATTCACTTGGGTTTTCATTTACTAACAAGACTGATTTAATGTGAATCGTATACCAGTGTTTTGGGTGAGATCATATTTCTATGTTTGAATTAAAAGAGCAATTTCTCAGTCATCTGGTCAATACCAGTATTCAGTGGAAGATTTATAAGGAAATGTTGATAAAGAAAGGACTTGGAATGTTATGTAATCTCATTTTTGAGTAATTTTATAAGTTTTCAAGATCCCTGTAGACTACAATGAAGCTTTCTAATGCATGCATTCATTCTTATCGAAGTGGTAATAAGGTCAATGGCAATAAGTTTGTTGGCATATTTTGTTTCGATGATACTCAGGAAATGAAGTTACAGAGCATTTTTGATATACTTGATTTCTCACCCGTACATACGTATTTGAAGGTTTTTTGACTTCAAAAATTCATAGTGTGAAATCTTAAATTGGTGCAAACATTTGATTAGTTTCATATAGTGATGGTATTCTGGTTTATCACTTGACTGTTTAATGAAATCTATGGAAAGTGACATCAAAGGGTTAAAGTGAAATGACAATGTATTTTAATTAGTCAAATGTGTTACCTGTACATGCATAATTTTAAGGGCATTTTCTCATTTCAGAAGCTTGAAATGATGGACATATGTTTTGTTTATATAGAAATGGTATTTTGACACTGGGCAATTTTATAACTTGGAAAAGTGACATAAAAATTGGATTGAGATGACTTTGCAGGAAAAACAAAAGCACACTAAAACTTGCATGTTAAGACTTGGTGATTACCTTTTATCTTTTCAACATTTCATTATGTCTAGATGGGATGGTCGGGGTTCTAGAAAGTATGAGTCACATCACTCTTGGGGGAACAATAGTTTCCATGGTCGATCACAATGGCAGAGGGATTCACCTACGGGTGGTCGAAGGTGAACTAGTATGCTTTGGGGAGGCAGACCTTTCATTAGGCATGGCCCTACACGTGTATTTGTCCATCTTGATGTCAATGAGCCTTGTCTTCATGAAGTTCTACAAGTAATTGAGTCTTATCCACACAATCCACCTTCTCGCCGCGTTCATAATCCTCTTTTACACAACCTTGAACATGCACACACTGAAAAATAAACCTGTCTCCTCTAATAGATCTGTTCATCTGCTCCTTGTGTACCTCCGCAGCCTACTTTAGTAGTTAATGTTGTACCGCTCTTGCTTGAGAAGAATTAAATTGCACCTTCTTATGGATCCCGACAGACCTATAAGCTTGCTAGGTCCTCTTCCGTCGTGCCTAAGGTGATGGGTGCAGTGAAAAGAGTGAAATTGGAAGTAGAGGAAGAATTTGGTATAATCACTAGCACCATACTTCTTGTGGAACCATATGAGTATGCAGAAATGGTCACTGAGACATGCACACCACTGTTAGACTTGACAAGAGATGACTGAATGTGATACTTTGATTTGATAAACTTGATTGGATATATTTGACACTTTGCTACAATTCACATTTTGGATATCATACTTTATATTTTGAGATAGATTTTGAATGACTTAATGGTGACAATACTTTATTAATATACATCGATGGATGGTTGTTGATATTTGATTTGCTGTTATATCATTATGATGTGTTAGCTATTGAAAGGATGAATGCTTTATATGGATTGTGTTTACATTTATTTAATGTATATAATGCTTAGTGGGCCCTTGTTTAGATAATTCATTCCTCATTCAATGATATAAAGTGAAAGTTTTCATATAACCCGTGTCTTTATTTTAAGTTATATTATTCACTTAATTTATAAGTGAAGGCTTATTATTATAAAATTATAAAACATTCTTTTAAAACATTTAAATAAATAAATCGGTCACAACTGATTCTATTCATGAGAATGTTATAAAAGGACATGGAGGATTTAGAAACAGGGAATGAAAAATCAGGTATTTGCAGCTATTTTGAAAGTTATTTCATTATGAAATTATTTCTTTGCAATGCATTTTTGAAGCAAGTGATCTTATAGGCGTTATGACGACATTGTTTTGAGGTTTGAGTGTGAATTTCGAATACAACAGGTATATCCATATTTACTATTATTATTCTAATTATCTGATTATGTATTATGTATTTTATCTAACTGATTGTAGATTTTGTCTTTCATAGCTAGAGCAAGCTTGATGATATCTTCACTTCAATCTCGAAATGAATGTAATCAGTAGCCATGCTGACTTTGATGTTGAATTATGACCTTGTTAAGACGTTGTTTTAGCGATCATTGTACTTAATTTCATTAATGCAAAATTTGTCATCTTCATCATGTTTATATCAAATTTTTATTTCGTCAATCATGTAAATATGTTTATATGTTGTTTTATTTTCTTCTCTTTGGTTTGTTGTTTGTTTTGTTCTCAAGATCATTAACATTGGAAAATAATTACAAAGAAGAGGTTATAAGATATCACTCGAATCTTCGCCTTTTCAAGAGGTTACCTAATCCATAGGTTTCACTCTATCGTATAAATGTTGATAACATTATTTTTGATTCAGAAAATCAGTTTCGATATACGAGTGATCAATTTGCATTCAAAGTCATTGAGTTTAAAGATTAATCTCTTATCATTATTAGTAATCATTTATGTGGTCTTGTTGTGTCTTTTGATGTATTTTTGTTTATCTTTTGTTGATGTGTGTACATTCTTATTGCTAGCAAAAATAGAAACTTCCCAAATATTAGGTTAAATTATTATTTAGCCTATGTTAAACTACCCACGCTTAAGCTAATTCTTAAGTACAATTACGATTAAACTAGTATGATTTCATCTTGACCTTTTGTGTTAGGCGAAAGAGTTGATTTGTTGTCGGTCTAATTTTTATCGACAACAAATTTGGTGACTCCATTGGGGATCATTTCTATTTCTTATTTCTAACTAGATTTCTTCTAACTGTCCACTTTTCTCTTTTTTCTAAAATTTGAATTGCAGAGTAGATTTCTTGTAACTATATACTCTCTTGAATTTCATCAATGACCATTAGAGGTCTTGAACCTCTTGACTAGGTTGGTTTACTCATTGGAAACAATCAATTAGACGTTAACTTTGACATTATGACTCATGTTTGGGATTATGCAGCCACAATTGCACAGTTTGCACAAGTGAGGTTCTTAACGAAGAAGAGGATAGAGCCATAGACATTCAAAGGTCCGCAAGGTCTAATATCGAAACCCAACGTGACATTGTAAAGAAAAATAAACAAGTCAAAGAAGAAAGAGAAGCAACTTAAAAATATGAAAATAAGTGTAAGGTTTTACCTTTAAATGTTGTGAATGATTAAAAAACTCTTGAAACATTTCAGTTAGTTTGACCTTTGACTTGTGTTGTTTGTTTCTAATTTCTTTACAATGGCTGATGAAGTTAATAGAGAACGAAGACAAAATGGAGAGGAAAGAGAAAGGGTGCATATTCCTAACCATAACCGAAATAGGATTCCTGGGTTTGAAAAAAATAGGGACAATGCCACTGATGATGAAGCATCAAATCACGAAGAAGCTAACCTCAGCCCATGGATTAAAGGAAATCCAATTGATATTGGAAGAAACCCTCCTAAATTACCATCATTAAAGGGTATACAATTGCCTAAGTTTTCTGGTGAATATGGTTCTTCTTGGGAAGATCATCTTGATCCATTTAAATTGATATGTGTAGCCATAGGGGTAACTAATGATAGGGCTTCTTTGAGGCTTTTCTCACAAACTCTTGATGGTAGAGCCTATAAAGCCTTTATTAGTTTGCCTTCAAAATCTCTTACTAGGTGGTCAGACATAGAAGACTGGTTAGAGGATTGTTTTGGTAAAGATAAAGATGAGTTTGAACTTGTGAATGAAGTTTCAAACATGACTATGGATCTTAGTGAGACCATCTATCATTTTACCATCCATTTCACCAAGTTAATGTAGACACCAAAATTTGGTATATCTACCCTTGTCGCCCCACGTTCGCTTCTTGTTACCATGGTCACCTATCTAGACCATTTATTTTAATTCATGTTTTATTAATATTCCCCTCCTTCCCATCTATTATCCCATTCATCTTTCTTAAATTATTGCTAATCCTCATCATTTATCCCCTAATCCTCATCTCATCATCTAATCAACCTCCAATTCTCCTCTCTAGGTTGTTTATCATCCCTAAACTACCTAGTTGCTCATCCCTAGGCTCCCCTTAGCTTTTATTTACTTCATTTCATCCCTCACCAACCCTTTTCATCTCCCTATGCAACCCTAACCCACCTAAGCCTCCTAAAACCCTAATCCCGCTTCTAATGGGATTGATGCCTCGAGCTAGGCATCCTCCCACTACCCAAATGGACAGTTCCTCGTGGTTGGTGGTGACCCACCCAGGTCGTTGTCGACCCTAAAAATCCACCCACACCCCTCCTTCTAAAGGGATGCAAAATTAGAATTTTCATGTGAATTGTGAACTTATCTTTGTGCTTGAGCTTCTTTGCAGTTATTTCAGTCTTCTTGGAGTCTCTTTGAGCTTGTTTGCATCATTTGTGGAGACTTTAGGGAGATCATCTTTGTCTTGTGCTGGTTTATTCCATAGTTGAATTATCATTATTTTTACTATCAACTACTAACGTTTTTTAGGTGCAACTACCATAAGAGATTTAGACCCAACCTTCCCTTTTATCCATCTTGTGTGCAAGTTGTCAATCCAGCCCATCCACTTGCGGTCACACCTAGGTCAGCCCAGGTCGTCGTCGACCCTGTCAGGTCACCGTCGACTCTACTCCTGTTGCATCACCTATTATGCCATCTAGATCCATAATAGTCTGTTAGCCTATTTCTATTTCCAGATAGTTCTCAAATCTATCTTTATGTCACTATGTCAGCCCAGATCCACTCTACCAATCCTCAGTATTCACCAGCTCAGTCCAGTCACCGTCGACCCAATCTATATTTCCATCCCATCTCCTTAGATCCCCATTTTTTTACATCCTTTCTATTTCTCCTGTTTCATATCTTCTTTGTAGGATATCATCAGTTGCTACAGGTCTTCATCATCTTCAGATATGTATACAGAGACTATCAAATCTATATTTTTGGTTGCTGTATTGATTCATCTGCCCCAATTGTCATCAACTGGACCTCTACACCCTGGGTCGCCATCGACCCAGCAAGGTATATTTAATTTTATGTCATTTTAGATCATATTTGCACTTTCCTTTCATTTCTACAATTTTAATTTCTGTTTAGTTCAGATTCTGCATGTTATTTAGTCATTTATCATTTATCTTATCTTCTTTTATAATACGGGGGTTGACATCTGCGTAAGGAACTTCACGCTTCTTGGAACCAAATTCATTGGGCAACCCCCCTCATCTACCATCTAATCTATTTTCTTTCTAGTTGTCTTTGTTGTGTAGATCTATTTACGCCTGTCCTTCATCACCATATTATCCAAGGTACCATAAACCCTTGCATGTTTTGAGTTGCTTGATTTTCTTTAGTATCTAGGTCACTAATCTGAACAAGAAAGAGAAAATTTTGTCCAACATTCTAGCACGCCCGGTGGGACCACCCTTTTAGGTGAGTCTCTTGCATTTCATTTTTCATTTCCATATTTCTTCTATCTTTCACTAATGTCATAGGTAGAGGCTTTGCTTTTGCTTGTTCGTGTTGGTATTTTGGATTTCTTGGATATTACTTTTTGCTTGCTCTATTATGAAGATAAGATAAAAAGGAAAAGCAAAAACCGGGTATTCCCCTTTTGTCTTAGTTTCTCCTTTTTGCATCGCATTTTCCATTCCTTGTTTGGTTGTTCTCATCGAATCTCCATATTTGGTTTTGGGCTTAAAACAAACCTCTTTCATTCTTGCTTACAAATATAGTGTAAGTAGGGGTTTAATTGATTGCATTTTACACTTCTTCACACACATCCAAACATAATAATCAAATTTAGACATCATAAAAATACCATACCAGGTGGACCTAATTGGGATTTCATCACCCAATATGAAAACCTCCGCGGTGTTCTGGCCATGTTATAAATCCTATACAGACTTGGGCCTCACATACCTTTGGGTATATCAATGACTCTCCATCCAAAACTACCTGAAACCAACCTTAGATTGTCATTTATTAGGTACCCTAATTATCCACTTCCCCTTTTTCTTTTTCACATTTTCTAATTAATCAAGATAAAGAAAACACTGCATGTTTGATTTGTTTTCTTTAATTAGAATAGTCATTGTTTTCTCATTTTGTTTCATGCTTGTTATCACACACTCTTTAGCTAAGAGAATGGAACAAAGTATTGCATCAAAAAATCCCATCACTTCATCCCAATCAACTTCTTCTTTGGTCATTGTCCCATCCATGCATTTAGTCTCCTCTTCTATGGTCACCCAATTTTTGATCATCAATCTACCCCATCAAGAATATCTTGTCCAAACCACTACCCATGATGAGACCAAACCCTTTTTACATCGTTAATCCATCCCATCTAGGCCGGCCATGCCTCAATCTGCTACGTCAGTTGAAGCTTTTGGGCCTCCCATTATCCCTCATGGAAATATGGAGTTCGAAGAGCTCCTTGACACTAATCTGGTGGCTCTTCATGATTACCTTATTAGGAAATCAACCCAACTTCCTATCAATGGGCCATCTATCCAACAAATATATGCTTATCATTCCAATCCCGAAACAACCCAAGTTATTTCTTCACATCTTGCAGTGTTTTTCCCTAGAGCCATGAATGAGATCGTTGTGGCCCAACATGAGTTTGATCCATCTTCTTCCACTAATCCTCAACCTCATCAAACCACTCAACTAGTCACACCCATTCCTCCTAATCTACCTCCCATCAACACGACTATCACTACCTCCATTCCTATCACTTCTTTGTCTACCATCATCACTAGTATCCCCATATAATCCTTCCAACAATCCCAATTATTGCCTCCCATATCCGAACAACATAGTCAATCATTACCCCTCACATCCCACATTCATGCAAATTTCATCACTTCCCAACCTCACCCAATGGAGCCTACTCACACTCACCAACCTCCTTCTAGGGGTGTTTACCATTATATGATGTCTAATCCATCCTCCTCAACAATATCAACCCATCAACACTCATATTCCCACTCATCATATACCTCAACAAATTCATATCCTCATCTCACAACAACCCACCCAATCTCAACAATCATATCACATTTCTATTTCTCAACATCAACCATTGCAACAACCCATAATCTCAACCAATGACATTCCTCTTCATCAAACAATTCCTCAAACACCCACTCATTCACAAGCCTATCAACAACCCTATCAAACCACTTCTCATGTCATACAACCACAACCATCTACCTCTCATCCAACCACTTCAAATGACCCCATGCATGCCTTGATGAATAGGTTGTTGGCTAGCCTTGAAGCCGCTAGCTTGGGGCATAAGGTTACATTCTCTTACGAGAAAATTTCCAATGAACCTATCAATCCATTGGTCCTATTAAAACCCTATCCTCCTTATTGGGAACTTCTAAAATTCACCAAATTGAATAGGAAGGAGGATCCCCAACAACACCTTCGTGTGTTTAGGCATGCATGCTATCTCATTGCCTATGATCAAGACCTCATGCTTTACACTTTCCCTATGTCATTGGTCAGTCATGCATTGGATTGGTACAATGGAATCCCCTCAACACTCATTGTTTTCATTTACTCAACTTGCACAAATCTTCTTAAAACATTTCTCAATCAATATTAAGCACAAGATCAAAATTACATACTAGTACGCGATTCAATAATTCGACGATAAGATTCTAGCACATAATTTTTCACAGTTTGATGGGGTGGAATCATAAATCAATTATCATTTATCCCTTCCAGAGATAGAGCTCATCGAATTATTTTCACGCTCTTGTGCGAAGTATATATCTCATCCACCTTACAAATCCAATCATTTCAGACATTTGAAGAAGCCTTCATTATGGCTCGTAAACTTGAGACTCGTGCCCTTGAGTAAGGATGACTTACGCTTAGATCAAACATGCCAAAATACGAGTTTATTAAACCATCTACACATAGCAAAAAATCTAAAAGTTCATCCAACACCATAGTGGTTAAGTATTCCTCCACGTCCACTTCTAATACGGGCCCTCAACAAAGAGCTCCTAGACCACCACCCAACTACACTCCTCTTGGAGATAATCCTATAGCTCTATATTTGATAAATTGATGGCAGTCCATCTCATCACACTTCCTCCCATTCAACCCTTCGACGAATCAAGACCTAAACCAACTTGGTATCCTGAAGACGACTATTGTAAATATCACCAAGTTTGCGGACATGATATAGAAAAATGTCGAACCTTTAGAGATCTTGTCCAAAAACTCATTGACCAAGGTGATCTCCAAGTGGATAACCCTAACGCACCTCCCAATCAACCACTTGATGTTTTCAAACAAAAATTTCCTAATCATGCACCAAAAAATCAAGCTACCCCTCCTACATCTCAACCAGCCAATGCTCACACCATTAACACCATCAAAACTATCAACACCATTGATCAATATATCACCCCATCGATGACTCCGCCTACTTCACCAACCACTACATCTACCCCTTCCTTAGACATTGTCCCTATATCTACACCTATACCAACATCCATTCCCATCTCTACACCAATCACATATATACCCATATCGACTTCTACCATTGATTCTACATCCAAATCTACTTCATCACTTGTCACATCTACATCGGATTTGACTATACCCACTAGCTCACCTACATTTATTCTACCCCCACCTATCACATAAAATCCATCCTTAACATCTATTCCAATCCCCATTTCTACACTTATACCTGAGCCAATCACATTGACTATTGTGACCACATATACAACATCCTCTTCTCCTAAATCTACCTCATCCTCTGAAGAATTTTTGAAATCACTCCAACTCGCAATGACTTTAAATGATGTCCCTATGTCATCCAAAAATCAAACACCTCCACATCAACCCAATCCACATATTCTTTAGACCTCATCAAACACAAGTTACTTCCTCCACCAATATCAACCCCTACACAATAATATTTAGACCTTCTAATTGAGATTGTAGTAATCCCTGCCAAAGGTACCTCTTTACTATCAAAATCTAAGACCCTTGGCATGCTTCCTCAAAGGTCTCTTTCACGTTCTCATAAAAAGATAGACATCTATCCACCTAAGATCAAGAAATCCAACACCACATCATCTATATTAGAACCACCCCCATCTCTCTTAGGGCGATCCCCTTCATCCAAACCACCATAACCAACCAATCAATCCAAATCAAAACCAACCAACCCTTCTCCAAAATCTGACCTTTCTTCTAGGACATCAACCATCACTAAATATGAATCTAAGACATCCAAACCTTGAAAACACTAAGACTCAACCTTTAACACCCAAGTCATCTCTTACATATACATCTCTCACATCCACCTCTTCTTCTAAATCCAAACTCAAATCTAAGACTCCTATTACATCTCACAAAGACAAAGTGCCTCTCAACACCTTGGTCGAATCCTATGGGGAGGCTCTTTCAACACTTGCTTCAAATTTCCACCATCACACTTCCTCATATCAAGGAATTTGATCCCAATAGTAAGAATCTATCATGGTTTGACTCCAAACTCATTTACACTTATCATCGCACCCCTGGACATGATACAAAACATTGTAAAATGCTTCAAACCATTGTCCAAAACATTATTAAGGAGGATGACCTTCTTATTGAAAAAAATCAATCTCCTCCTTCCACCTCCTCATCCATGACCATTTCAACATATACATCATCAACCCCATCCACTAAATTACACAAGTCCCACCATTCATCACCGAATTTTTCACCATCCCACCACTAAATGAAAATTCTTCTAAGGATGGCCCCCCTTTTTTCAACAATGTTGTTCGGATAGCTACTCGTTCTGGCCTACATGAATCCAAACCAACAACCTAATCAAAATCAAAAGCATTGGTTACTATCCCTCCTCCTAAGGAGTTTACCTCATCCACACCTCCATCAAAACCTAAAGTTGTTGTCACTTCTCCTTCTAGTGAGCCCACTTCATCTCCATCCACATTATCATCAAAACCTAAGGTTTCTATCTTAGCTGCCCCATGACCTATTGAACAAAGCTTTGCCAAAAAACTTCATCAGGCCCTAGTTAAGATGTCACTTTATGATCTTATCCAAAACTCTTCGAACCATAGGCAGGCTCCCACTAAAGCCTTGAAATGTATCTTAACATCTAGTGATGAGACTCAGCCTTTCACATCTCTTGTAGGGGCACTTATGGCTTCTACTTCCATCTCCTCTGATGATGCTGAGATCCCAGACATTTCACCTGAGGACCATGACCTTCCCATTTTCATCATAGTTAGAATCAATGACACCTTCATTCGACGATCCATGATTGAAATTAGAGAAAATATCAACATTATTTCAGCACATACCTTTGATCAGCTCAAGATCCTTAACTCCATTTTCACCCAATCACCCACGGTCCTTCGTGCATTCAATGATGTTATCGATCCCACCTTGGGGACGGTTGTCCTTCTATCCACATTGGTGAGAAGCTCCTCCATGAAGTATTCTATATCGTAGAAGGGGAATTTTGATACAATTTCTTTCTTGGATGACCATGGATTCATGCCATGCATTGTGTCCCTTCCACACTTCATCATTACATCAAATATGAACATGAGGGAAATATCTTGACTCTCCTTGCTGATGCTCCTCCCTTAAAAGAATGCAACATGACTTATCGACCCAATGATGTCCTCATTCCCAAAAATGATCCATCTCAACTATCCACTTGTTCATCCATCTCTTTGTCTAAGCTTTCCAACGATGATTCCTGAGACAAGGTCACTGACAACCTTATGTTGGGGGAGTATCGTCTTCTCATGCTCAATACCTTCCCCACGCCTCATTACCTCAGTAGACATGGCAAAGCCCGAACATATCAACCTAACATTGATGATATCATTCCTTTTGGCCCACCTCATCTTTGCACCAATCTCATCTATGGTGGTGTCAATTATCCTTCTTCTCACATCGATGATCATCTTCACACCAGACCATATACTGAAGTTTTGGCTTCCTCTACAAACCATACTTCACTCACACATATTTTCATCGTTGGGCATGGAAATGATTTGGCATGGGACGTTATGAACATGGCATGCATTACTTTGTCATTGATCAATGTCACAAACCTCACGAAAAATTCTGACTAGGTTACAAAGAGCAATCCTCCTATCCCCTTACACCATCTATGATACTTACGGACATGCCTTATCCATCTTCTCCATCCCATGAGGTTATGGATACGGATGACACCTTGTCCATCTCCTCTAGATTTTTTTATTATTAGTCTTCATGATCTCATTGGGGCCACTCACTTATCCACATGTGAGGGTGAAACCAGGTCCCTTCCTCTTCACTTTCCTGATATAGTGGAAGAATATTCTTCTACCATTGACATTCTTCAATGCGCTGATAACGATTTCATTCTTTCCTACATGGGGGCAAAAGATTATTATCTTCATAAGTCCTTACCTCTTGAATCATCCACTCTTCTCAATGAGTCTGCCATTGATATCAACATCGGGACTCCACAAGAGCCCCACATTCTCAAAGTGGGTTAATCCCTTAGTCCACATGAGCTTGAGTATTTCACCACTTTTCTTTCCAAACATAGCCAGGCCTTCGCATGGTCATACTATGACATGTCAGGCCTTGATCCTTCCATTATCATTCATAACATTTTCACCTTTCCCAATGCCAAGCCGGTTAAGAAAAATCTTCACCGCATGCAACCTCAAGTTTCCCTCCTTGTTAAAGAGGAGTTACAACACCTTCTTTCAGCCAACTTCATCATTCCTATCAATTATCCTCAATGTGTCTCTAATATCATACCCATCGCTAAATCATCTGGAAAGCTTCACATTTGCAATGATTTTAGAGATCTCAATCTTGCTTGTCCTAAAGATGATTTTCCCCTTCCCAATACCGACCAACTCATGGACCTCACCACTAGTCACGAGATGATTTATCTTATGGATATTTTATTTTGGTTATAATCAAATCCTCATCACACCAGAAGACCAACATAATACTTCTTTCACCACTCCTTGTGGTACCTTTTGCTATCGTGGCATGCCCTTCAACTTGAAAAATGTTGGAGCTACTTATCAATGAACCATGACTTACATCTTTCATGATCTCATCCACAAGACAATAGAGGACTATGTCGATGATATTTTGGGTAAATCCAAATATCGACGCGATCATCTTTATGTCCTTAAAATAATCTTTGATTGTCTCATTCGTTTCTTCCTTTGTCTCAATCCAGCCAAGTGTGTGTTTAGAGTGTTAACTGATAAGCTCCTTGGCTTCAGCGTATCCATCAGGGGTATTAAAGTTGACCTCGAAAAAATCAAGGCTATCCTTGAGATGCCTCCTCCCTCCAATCTTAAGTAACTTCACAGTCTCCAAGGATGACTTCAATCAATTTTCCGCTTCATCTTGCAACTTTTAGATCATTGCCAACCCTTCCATCATCTTCTTCACAAAGACACAAAATCCAATAGGGATGATAACTGCCAAAAATATTTTGAGGATCTTAAGTAGTATCTCCTATCCCCTCCAGTGCTTACACCTCCACACAAGGGGGAGTCCTTCTATCTATATGTCTCTACTACTGGTCATGACCTAGGGGATATGTTGGAATGTCATGATAATGAAGGGATATGAGCAAGTCTATTTATTACATCAGTTGCACCCTTCACGATTATGAGACTCACTACGCTAAATATGAAAAGATGTATTGTGTTCTTTTCTTTTTCACTTCTAAGCTTTGACATTATCTTCTCAATCACAAAACTTATGTCATCACTAGCTTTCATATTCTCAAAATGATGCATTCTAGCCTTATCACAATGATCACATCACTTGATGACTCATGCTCATGACTGATTTTGACATAGATTTCATCTCTCAAAATTCTATCAAGGTCCAAGCTATTGCAAACCAATTAGTTGAAGCCCCTTTCCCTGATACTCATCTTCCTCGTGAGTAGTTTCGAGATGAATCCATTAAAAATTTCTACCATGAGTATTCTCCTCTTCGGATGACTATCTTATTTGATGGCTCTAAGTGTCAACAAGGGGGAGACACTAAAATCATTATCATTCCTCCTTAGGATACTCCTATCCCCATCGCTCAAAATTTTAAATTTGAGTGCATGAACAATATGGCAGGAGTATGAAGCCCTTATCTTAGGTCTTGAAACCAATGTATTTTAAGGGATTCAAATCCTTGACATCTATGTGGATTCCAAGCTCATCATCAAACAAGTTATAAGTGATTATTAATATAAAAATGACATTCTTTAGAAATATAAGGACATTATCCTCCTTCTCCTTGAGGATTTCGATTCTTACACTATCCAAGCCATCTCTCGATCATCCAATCGTTTCGCTGACACGATGGCTTCTCTTTCATATCTCATCCCATGGATAACAAATGAATCCAAACTCTCTGTTGTTGTTCACTATTGTGATCAACCATCTCATGAGTTACCTCACGTCAATCTTGTTGAATCTAGCACACTAGATCTTTGGTGCTCTCAAATATTTGATTATCTATACAAATCCATCATTCCCTCTAACCCATTGTTATCCAAAATTCACCCCTCGAGGTAATTTTGATAACATGCATCAAATTCTTCAGTCCCAAGCAAGTAGATTGATTCAAGGCCCAAAATCATGTTTTGGGGGTCTCTTTGGTTTCTCTGTAACTTCCCCATCCAAGGAAAAAATCCAACAAGTTAGAGAAAATTGAAAAAATCCAAAAAATGGAGTCACAGTCTTGTTTTAATGCATTGCAGGTCTGGGGGCTACGGGTCATACTGGTGCGGATCATACCAAGGTTCGTCGTACCAAGTCTGTGGCTGAAATACAAAGGAATCGGAAAAGTCGGAACTTTCTGTCCCAGGTGGTCCACGAGATAGTTGGGATGTCGGGATGCACAAATCCAAAATCACCGCAGGTAAAGAAAATAAAAAAAAGTGTAAGTTTTTGTCTCACACGGTCCACAGGACATTTGGGACACAGGTACGCGTGGGACACACAAAGGTGAAAAGGCCACAAAAAGGGCCAAGATAAATGGATGCAGCCGATGCAGACGTCAACGGACCTCACAGCCCAGTCAACGGTAGACGCATAGGGACAAGAAGGCCCGTATCGGCCGATGCGGAAAAATGTGTCCCGGACAACCGGGACACGCGGACCCAATTTTGCCGCAATACCCACAATCCAAAGGAAAAGTCAACGTTTGACCCGTAAACTTCAAATGGCCATAAATTTTGACTCCTAGCTCTGATTTTTACAAATACTTAAATAAAATAAACATAATCGGCTCTAGTCAGTTAATGCTCATTCCCGTCAAATGACAGAAAATGTCTGGCAGACCCATAATAGCTGCTTGCACTCAGAAGACCATAACTTTTGCATTTCTCAACAAAATCACACAAAATTGGTATCGTTGGAATCTTGGCTCTGATCCCGACACACAGCAATCAAGAAATTTCAGATTTGATGAGATATAAATGGATATTTTTCATAAAACGTGGCCGGGTTCATGACATTGTTTTATTTGGTAGTTGGGAGTGAAATTAAGAGGCATGTTCATCATTCTTTCCATGCTGCAGCACCTGGGACAGTAAGGGGAGCCTTTTACAACTAACACATAATCATTTCACTCAATTTAATTTCTCTTACAAGTGGTTGAAGGATAGATTTCGGGATTTCCATTTTTCCCTTCTCTCTCTCTTCTCATTTTTTCTATAAATTGGAGTGTTAGGATCATTGTAAGGGAATTAATTTTATGATAGCAAAGCCCTGTAAAAATTTTATTTGTAAAGCCAATGTGTTGTAGGCCCTTATATTGGACTCCTTGCATAGTGATCCAAGCCCTTATCTTGTAACATATTGAATTGTGCACATCATGAAGCAATAAAATACAAGTTTGTGGATGCATCTTCCCCTGCTATGTTTTCTTGAATTATTCTTACCCCTTCAACCTTGATTACAAGTGTATTGTGTCTATCTTTATGCTCTTGCAAGGATCCATTATTATTGTGCATGTATGAAATATTGTTGTGAATGCATTTTCAAATTTTGGAGAACTGTTATCACCCCTTCTAGTATGTATTTTGCTGTTGTTCTTCACACATTAGAACACTACTCTCACACCCCTCCTTTTCTGGTGTATCACTGTTGTAATGTAGGCTTTCATCTTATGCACTCTCTCTCCTTGGTCCCTTGGAAAATTTATATTAATACAGGTATTTTTACTTGCATTAGAGTAGATTGTGACAGGTAGTTTAGAAGCAAGAACCAACTTTCTCTGGAGGTCTATCTCAAGTAGCAAGTCGTACAACTTGGAGATAGTACCCATGTTATCCAATCACACCGTGAGCTCAAGTATATGCACTTGTGTAAATGTAAGGGTGTTGTGATTTGGTGATAACACCTATCTAATAATGGTATGAGGTTATTCCTTCAACGTGCTAACCACTATGCCATCCTTGTAGGCATTCTCTACAATCATGGGTTTGACAGTATCCTCCTTCGATGCCTTAAATCCCATGAATCTACTTGTGACATCCAAGAGGTCCACGATGGCATTTGTGGTGGAAAATTTAGTGGCTTAGCTTTCACTAAGCGTGTTATTCACCTTGGATATCATTGGCCTTCTCTCAATCATGAATAATGCGAATACGTTAAGAAATGTGTCAAGTGTCAGCAAAATTCTAATATTGTCCACATTCCTAGCCATGCCTTACAACCAGCCCAGGATCTTTAACCCTTTTTGCAATGGGGCCTTGATGTCATTGGTACTATCAATCCTCGTTCTTCACAACATCATCATTATATCATCATTGCAACTGAGTATTTCACCAAGTGGGTGGAAGAAATTCCACTCACCTCAACCAAGCTAATCAAATCGTTAACTTCATCTATCACCACATCATTTTCCACTTCGCCGTCCCTCATAAAATCGTCACAAAAAACAAAAATTCCTTCAAAAAAAAATATCTCAAGAAGCTTTGCAATTCATTCAATATCAATCTTAGCTTCTCTTCTCCATACTATCCTCAAGCTAACAACCAAGCTGAAACGACTAAAAAAAATATTCATAACATTCTTGCCAAGACTATTGATAGATTGGGTCATAATTGACATCTTCATATCCATTTTGCTCTTTGGGCTTATCGGAATAACATCCGCACCTCTACGAGTGTTACTCCATTTTATCTTGTATATGGATCTAAAGTTGTTCTTCCCCTCAACGTTCAAATTCCATCCATATGTGTGTCTCTTCACGAATTCATTTCTGATGAATATTATCGCTAGGAGCGTCTGACACAACTCGAATTATTAGATGGACACCACCTTATCGCTCTTGAGCATCATCATGTTTATTAAAAGCGCATCAAGCATTCTTACAAAAATCACCTCAAAGAACGCAACTTTAATGTCGATGCCATTATCCTTAAATAAAATGAGAACATCACTACTCTAGAAAGGAGCTAACATGGATAATTTTCCCCCAACTGGATTGGATGTTACGCTATCATGCATAAGTATGGTTCAAGAGCCTATCGTTTGGCCTCCCTTGATGGTAAACCAGAAGTGCAACCACTTAACACATTGCACTTGCGACCATTCTATTGTTATCATACCTACTGGTGAGCACTTAGTCATATCCTTAGATCATTCCTCCATCATTAGCCTCTTCCATCTATCATCGTAATGATTTGGAATTATGTTATATGTCGTCACTTTCCTAGTGGTGGCCTTAAATATGGGCACCACGACTCTGTCCATAAAATTTTACTTATGGATAGGTTCTCCCTTCTTGGTGAGAACTCCACGATCATTTCCTCCACCACCCTCTTGTTTACCTATTGGAACCACGTAAAGGGTCCACATGCATCTCTTGTACATCTTTTCATCCCCTCCTAAGTGGTATACTTAGCTATACCCAAATCTTCCCCATGTAAAAATCCCGAATGCTTATATCTCATGTTATCTTATCCAAAAATAGACTAATCCCTTGAATGACAACCGTTCATATAATGCAAACAATAAAATAGAATGATCCCTCGAAGGAAAAATATCATGCATATCTTATCCTTAAAAAAAAAAAATCAGACCATTCCCTCAAAGGATGGTTACCCTATGACAACGAAGGATTCCTGTATTGATCATCCTTCTATATATCCAAAAGAAAAAGTATATAAAATAAAAAATCAAACATCCTAAGAAAGCTTCCCACATTGATAACCTTTCTCATATGTTGCAAACTTCCCGCTTTGATCAGTTTTCTCTTTTCCCTCCTCCCAGAGCTGGGACATAGTCCTAGGAAAAACCACTTATGAAGAACCCTCTTCCTGCATACAAGTTGCATCTAAAACCCCTTTATCATGTTGAAAATTAGGTTTATGAGCTCATTTCATATGTACTTCCCTCATAATTGTTGATATAACTAAATATCGTTGGTTCCATGTTAACACCTACTTTGGTAACATGTGCATTACGTTACCTAGACCCCTTTCTTGTTCACCTCTAATACAGTTGGAGGCATCGTTCCTCACGTGTTACTTGATATGATGTAGCATCATTTGTACCCATAGGTCACTAATCATTCAAGTTGTGTTCTATCTTCATATTCTCTTTACTTTATTGTCATGGCGTTTATCTCATCTAAATCATCTATATGGTATCTATCAAAAATATCAAATCTAATCACATGTTCCTACTCTATCATCATCCATGTCTATCCTCCATTGCATCTATTTCCAAATCACATTTTCTTATCATCACATATCATTTATTAAACATCCAATCATACATATACATTCACCACCATCATCAATTACAAAACAAACATATACTCATCATCATCCATAATCACAAACATAATCATCAACATAAATCAAATAATTATCATCATACAAATGACACATTCTATATCATGACAAAATCATATATATATATATATATATATATATATCATATATTGTCATAATCAAGTGTCTTAATACATCATTGGCCTCTAAGGGATCTCTCTCAAAGCTGATATATCATCAAAATCCGTAAAGTTGACATCATATAATCTCAAATATTTCCCACCTCGGGTAGGTTATTCTATCTGTCTCTGGAGCCCGCTCTGGCCCTCATCTTGGGATGACTGAGCTACACTCACTACACTCTTAGATGGATCTACTCTCGCTGCTCCTCGTCATTGCAAATACTCCCGATATCTCAATGTTTGTGGTAACTTGTGTACCCCTATTTGCTCATAGTATCTGGCCTCTACAACTAATGCTCTATATCAATCCATGGATATGGTGTTAGGAGGTGCCATCTGTCTTGTCCCTTGTGATGTGGCTAGTGCACCGCTTGCTGACTCTGAGGCTAATATAGATGTAAGATATCTAAATCAGGCTCTATATTCCTCCCTCTGCCTCTTATACCGTTCACTATCCTAGATTGTTGTCTCTCTCTTGAGTCATTGCATCCCTCTCCTGATGTACGGTCTCGAGATCCTGTTTCACAACATCTCTTTCTAAGCGACCCGCATCTCTCTTTGCACACAGTTGTGCCATATCTTTAGAATCGCCTTGGTAACCATCCCCACCACCTCCAAGATCCATCTTCTTCTTGGCCTGTATCTCCTCATCCTCATCATATCCTCTCTCCAATCCCTCTCTAGTTATCTATGCCACTCAATTCCTTAATAACCAATCTGTAAACCCAACTCCAACTCCCACATCATCATCATCATCTGATGGTTCCGGTGCCTCCTCCAATGGATCGTCCATGTCTGGACTAGACAAATATCTATCTCCTCACACCTATAGACAATGGGCTCCCTGGGTATTGTCTGGATGACACCAAACTGTTGTCAGACTCTATTGAACTACATAACCTCGATCATATCTAGTCTATAACCGTGTACCCACCTAGTCCTCATACCAATCAACTTTGTATGTACTCTAGGCCATGTAGAGAAATATCGATATGGCCACCATTTGATTTGATCTATATCAAGCTCTACGAAACTATCACTGTACCAATCTGCATCTCTGACTCCTCTGTTCCCATGATCCTGATGGGCTCACCATCTCAGAAATCCAATTGAAAAATATATGTGATCCCATGTTGATCAGAGAACACTTGACAGAACTCACACAAGAAGTCTGTGTGGGAAAGCAGGACAGGTTTAAGGGCACGAATGGACAGGAAGAACCCGCGCGCAGAGGGCAAGTCCAACATTCAAGACTTAGCCGATTTTGAGCATGAAGACCTATTTTTAGAAGATGGCGTGCGAAACACACCAATGATGTAGAAACATGCGCGCCACACATTGTCTATCTTTTGAGGATCAGATCGAAGCGTTTTGCATGGAAACAAGCTAAGAATATGATTGTCACTTCAGTTAATTGTAAGAGGTCTATAGATAACATAGTTGCATGTGTGGCTATGCCTGTAAACGACGCATGGCTATTAGTAGCATGTGAACTATTTTGGAATGGATAAGTGGTGAAGGGAAATTCCCCACCCTATATATATGTATATATATATATATGTAGTGAATTACCTGAGAAAGAGAGGGGTGAGAGAGATATATAGGTATATGCAAAGCATAAGAGGTAAGCATAGAGAATTATGTGCATGTGAATGGATTACTGTATCAGATCAATGCGCGCATCAGTATAGAATGCCCATATTGTAAGGAGTTTCTGTGTTTATTAATAGATGGAAGTTATTGGCTGAATCTAAGTGTCATTCCTGTGTGTAATCGAGTAGTGTATATTCTTGATTCCATCATGATATTGTTTAAACTTGTTCGTTCATAGATATGAATATGGCATGCATTGTAGAATGATGGATTAGTTATGGATCTATATGTTTATTCCTTCATCACACTAACATCTTGCTACAACAACCCTAAAGAGGGGCCTGGTACCTTTGCGCGCTTCGGGTGAGCGCTCAGTCTAGGCTGAGTGATGTGCCAGTGCGTCTAGGGTGTTATCTGGTAAATTCTAGGCTGCATCATTGGTTTTGTTTCCGAGACCTCTTTTTCAGTTGTTTTCTGGATGGTTCGCAATGAAGACATATCGGTTAACTCTAGCAAGTATTGAGGAGTGGATACACGATCTGGAGGAAGAATATGCACAACGGTTTGACAGTGGATCTAAGTTTAACGCACACACTTGGGTAGAACAAAATATGTATGACAACTTATATGAGAGATTTTTCGATATCTTTCCAATAGAATTATACGGGTGGGTGATTATGTATGCATCTAAGCAGAATTGGAGGTATCGCGCACTTGTCTAGACACAAGAAGAATTTTAGGCCCTTTATGATGTTGATTTGATCTAGACTCACATTGTGGATACGTGGTTTCGTGGTGTTCTAAACAGTTATATTATGGAATATTCAATTTTAACATATTCTTTCCTGGAGGTAGCTGAATTCTAGTTTTTACGGTATCCTAGAGGAACATATCTGCAAGGCATTCCACTGGCGATCAAGATCTTGATGGTAACTTGTAACCTGGAGAGTAAACTAATGGCTAACTAAACCTCACAATGCAGGGAAGGAACAGGTTTGGTGAAAGATGGTAGACTATTGGCGGAAAGGTCAGAGAGAGGAGAGGTGGCTTAAGTATAATGAGGTGCACGAGAGGGAGATAGAGAAGCAGTGTACCATTGTAGAAAGTATGGCGTTGAGGAGAGAGATGGCTTGTGAAGGATTTGAAGCTAATGTAGAAGACGTGGAGCCAGAGCATCAGGAACTCCCCCATCTTGGAAAGCATGACAGATATCCCCACTTGGCTTCACATAGGAGTGTGCCAACAAAGACTACCTAGGCCGCGGGCGCGCATCTTAATCCACCTAGTGACCTAGCCCTTGTACTTGGTTTTCCAGTATCTAGTATGATAAGTAATCAACAAGCAAGTTTGGGAAGTAAGAGGGCAAGTACCTCAATGGAAGGACAAATGACTTCAATGTTATTTGGAGGTGTGTTTTCAGGCACATCATCCACACACAACGTAAGCACTCCGAATGTTGGATTCACCTCTAGAAGTGGAACTACCTCACAGACTATAGGGGTTTAGTATAGTACTATTGTCAGAGGATAGGGGAGTACATCTACAGGTCCTATTCCAGCTACAGGTGGAGGATCTGGAGGTATAGGTGGTTCTAGTTCTGGTGGATCTGGTGGTTCTGGAGGCAGAGGAAACACAAGAGGTTTTGGATCAGGTGGTCAAGGCCCGTAACAACCACAAAATATTTATATGGAGATGTCTCTTCATCTTCCGGAGTATAGAGGCATAGAGGATGTTGTTGAGCATGTGCACATGTGTGAAATCTTATGGCACATGAAAGGGATCACGAATGCTGAGTGTAAGGCAAGTCAATTCACTACTACCTTGTAGGGACGTGCATACAGCTGGTATAGAAAGTTTGACCCTGATCAAACTTGTGTGGATTATGTAGCATTGAAGGATGCTTTCTTAAAAGATTTTTATGTCTCAGAGTTTGAGTAGAAAAGTATTAGCGCGCTCAAAGATATCAAGTAGGGCACCATTGAGAGTGTACATGAGTATGATGCCCACTTTAAGACACTTCTATCTAAGATTTCTTATGATATTCACACCAGCCAACATGCACAATGGTTTGTTGGAGGATTGATTACACCATTCAAAAGAGCACTATCACATAAAACATACATTGATCCGTCCGAAGCACTGGAAGAAGCTTTGTGTGCTGAGGTAGTTGGGAACATTGACACTGGCGTTAGTCCATTCTTACAGGCACAGATTGCAGCTATGGCCAAACAATTAGAGAAGCTATCAGTGAATTCAGCTTGTGAAACACGCTTGGGGATTTGGTGTAAAAATTGTGAGATGGAAGGCCGCACCAAGGATAGTTACCCTCGTAGATCTATACTTTCATTGTTGTTAGACTGTGAAATCTGTCATTTGAATCATGATGCTAGTCAATGTCTATTTTTACAACGTGCGATAAGGAAGAATGTATCATGATTTTACAAAATTTGCAGGTCCACGACCCATGATAATGAGGATTGTCGATTGATTGGTTAGATCCAGGATGCTATAGACATTATCGTACGAAAAACAAGTGTAACAGATAATTCTAAGGGTATGAATGAGCACCAGGATCGGGACCATAATCAAACGCGCTATGACAAGAATGAGGGCCATTTTGAAGGAGGTCATGGAAGAGGACATGGATATCATGGTGGATATGGAGGATAAGGCCGCGGTGGAGGAAGGAGTGAGTTTCCTTGAGGAACATGCTATACATGTGGATCCCTTGATCATTATAAGCGTGAATGTCCCCAGAATTTTACATGTTCATTCTGCGGAAAGAATCATATCTATGAGGAGTTCCCAAACTTATATGAGCATCTCAGTAAACATCATAAGCAGGAAAACAAAGGCATCAGAATGGTTAGGATCCAGCGCTTGGAGGAAAATCAATGGATGCCCAAGATAGCACCAGAACCTGAGGCCTTAATTGTAAAGATTACCACACACGTTGAAGTGGCACATGCAAGAGAGGCATCATACTAGAAGCCTATGATCACCAAGGAGGAGGTTTTTCATGCAAGGTACCAAGATCCTGCTCATCAGAAGGAATTTTACTAGGATACCATGGAAGTGCTAAGGAATCTTTAGGGTGAGATACAATAGTTAAAGGAGCAGAAGAAAGCATCAAAGACAATCCAAACTGATATCAATGATCTAAGAGAAGTGTGTAAAATGTTGCATAAGGAGAACATCATCCCACTTTTAGGAATTTGGTTAAAAGGGAACACTCCGCGCACAAGTATTGAGACCGGCTGATAGATCCTACATGCAAATATTCCCCTTGATAGCATTGACTATGACAAATAAATTACCTCGAATGTTGTTGTGGATGGATGGCTGTTGAGAAATATTCTGATAGATACAGGTGCGGAAGTAAATGTGCTTACATTAGATGCATGGGTACAAATGGGGAGACCCCCATTGTAGCCATCATCTAATGTGTTGTTTATGGCGAATCAGGACTAAGTCCACTCCCATAGGGGTTTTGAAGGATGCATCTATAACCATACAAGGGGCCAAGTTCACTGGGGATTTTGAGGTATTAGCACTTGCAGAAGCAGATAGTTTTCCAGCCTTACTTGGATGCCCTTGGTGTTATGCAAATAATGTTGACTTGAGATTCAATAAGGGGTATATCAGCTTTGAGAACAAGTAGGAAAGGGTTGTGATACCTTAGACAAATGGGAATTCTACACCATATGTTGAGCATCTAAGTGAGGAGGACTTAAATAGAATCTATGTACGCACTTTTCAGGATCCAAAGGTCAATGAGCCATCAAAGGAAGGCATCCTACAGTGGGAGGATTCCCACTCTATTAGTGATACTACGAGTATTGCTTGTGACAATTGGGCTCATGGTACATATGAAATAGTAGGGCACGGGGTGAAAAATGTGGTTGCGTGTAAGAATGGACTTCGTTTTGTTCGATGGATAGGAAGCATAGTACCTTGGTATACTGGGGCAGAAGAACTTCCTGTATTTTTAAAAGCCATAGAAGCACAGTGGACAGATCACATTTAGAGAAGAGATATGTTAGTATACACATTGTGCAAAACAACAACGCCCTAGTGGGTAATTTATAGAGATAATCTTACAGAGTGGAAGGAGATCAAAATTTCACTATCTACTAGGTTTGGAAGAAGCAATGCACCTACACAGATTTACACTTATAATGGTGATCAACCTGCTCAACATCACATTCAGCAGTGTGAGAGACTTTGGACAATGGGATAGGAAGCATTACCACCTTCACTCTGGGTGCATAGATTGTATTCTACTCTACAAGGATGTGTACTCGCCTGGTATGTATGTGCAGAACTACATCGAGAGACTGGGAATTGGTAGAATTTGACTATAGGAATGATCCAAACCTTTGCCTATTTTTCTTCCCAACCTCTAATAGAAGAGGCATTAAAATTTGTTAAGCGGTTAACCATGGGAGATAGTGCAAAGGAAGGGGAACTCATACATGAATTATTTGGTGCATGTTTTGAGGAAGAAGGAGAAGACTCCATATTGCTTGAACGTGGTTGCCTTGAGAAGGAAAAAGGAAAGATGGTGTACCTTGTGGATGATGAGGAAGTTGAAAACCTAGATATTGATCATTCACATGGGGGGGCGCGAGGTCTTGGATAGTGCAGATAAGGATATGTGCATATACCATGAACCAATGAAGAAAAATAAGGTCAATATAGGATCAGAGGTTGAGCCTAAGGAGGCCATAATTGGAGACTACTGGTCAGATTTGGAGGTGGCAAAGATCATTGCTTTACTCAGGGATTATTAGGACTTATTCCCTTGTGTGTATCATGAACTGAAAGGCGTGCATGAATCACTTAGGGAAATGAAGATAAAGCTTAAGGATAGGGCACACCCAGTGAGAAAGAGACCTTACAGAATGAATCCTAATTTGTGCGAGAAGGTAAAAGAAGAAATTGATAAAATGTTGAAATCTGGAATTATTAAGCCCCTTGATGAGTCAGAATGGGTTAGTCTAATGGTGATCAGTATCAAGAAGGATAGACAAATCAGAATATGTGTGGACTATAGGGAGCTAAATATTGCATGTGTAACAAACCCATTCCCTATGCCATTTATTGAGGAAATACTAGAGGGAGTTGTAGGGTGTGAAATATATTCCTTCACAGATGGGTTTTTTGGGTATCATCAGGTTAGGATTGCTCAGGAGGATCAAGAAAAGATTACATTTACTACTGAATGGGGCAGCTTTTCCTATACTGTGATGCCTTTTGGATTGAAAAATGCACCTGCATTATTCTCGCGCATAGTTGTTTAGGCATTCAAATATTTTATTCATAACTTTTTGCAGGTTTATCTAGATGATTGGACAATATATGGGCTTGTGAAGGATCATTGTGACAATTTTCACTTAATGTTTGAACGATGCAGAAAATTGAGTATCTCTTTAAACATCAAGAAGTGCATATTTTCTACACCTTTTGGAATATTGTTAGGACATATAATCTACAAGGAAGGGTTGTTGGTTGATCTAGCTAAGGTTGCAGTCATTCTAGGCCTGGAAGCACCTACCAGTCAAAGTGAGGTGTGTGGATTTTTTGGGTCATACGAGGATACTATCGGAAGTTCATCAAAGGGTATGCAAAAATTGCCACACCTCTGGAAGAGTTACTGAAAGGAAAAGGTACATTTTATTGGGGAGAACCGCAACAACGCACATTTGAGATATTAAAATAGAAACTTACTACCGCGCCCATTCTGTATTTTCCCTCATGGGATAAACCATTTCATGTGCATGTGGACACCTCTGGCATGGCCATTGGCGCAATATTAGCTCAAGTTGGAGAAGGTATTGTCAATCATCCAATTTGTTTTCGCTAGTAGGAAGTTGACTCCTGCTGAACAGAATTATACAACTACAGAGCGCGAAGCTTTGTCAATGATCTATGCATTACACAAGTTTCGACAGTATTTTCTAGCTACACCATTTGTATTTTATACAGATCACATGGCATTAAATTATTTGGTGAAAAAACCGGTCTTGCAAGGGCGCATATGCAGATGGGTACTCCTATTTCAAGAATTTGACTTCACAATTGTGGTGAAACCAGGAAAAAGTAACTCTGGACCAGACCACTTGTCTAGAATTCACTCAGGAGAAGAAGCACAAACAATTGAAGAAACTATGCCAGATGCATAGTTATATAGGTTACAACATGCGACCTCAGAATTAGAAGACATTGCTATCTTTCTACAAATTGGTATGGCACCAGAAGGAATGAAGGCATTAGAAAAGAAACAACTTTCTATACGTGTGGCACCGATTTATGTTAATCAGTGGTGACCTCTACAAGTTAGGCAAAGATGAAGTATTATGCCGTTGTGTATTAGAGCATGAGTGCAAAGATATAATGGAGGAGGCGCATGGTGGTATTGCAGGTGGCCACTATGCAGGTGATGTGACTGTACGGAAGATCCCGACTCACTGGATTATGGTGGGAGACACTGTATAAAGATTGTAAGGTGTATTGCAAAGCGTGTGACCATTGTCAGCATCTAGGAAAACCAGGACAAAGAGATGAAATGCCACTGAGACCTATTATTAGTGTAGAACCATTTGAGAAATGGGCTATTGACTTTGTAGGACCTATTTTTTCAGCCGCGTGCAGGAATGGATCACACTATATCATTACTTGCATAGATTATCTTACAAGGTGGGTAGAAGTAACACTTACGAAGGACTGTACAATGGCTACAATAGCTAGGTTTCTATGGGAGAATGTTCTTACAAGATATGGTTGTCCTTTAAGCTTGACAAGTGATAGGGGTACACACTTTTTGAATGAGACAATCAGGATCCTATTAGATGAGTTTATGGTTGCACACCATAAGACTACACCCTATCATCCTCAGGAAAATGGAACTACTGAGGCTTTCAACAAGATTTTGAGCCAAACTTTGATAAAAAATTGTGATGTTGGAAGAAAGGATTGGGATGATAAAGTGTCAGTTGTTCTTTGGGCATATAGAACAACTTATAAGAGATTAAACAAAGCCACACCGTTTCAGTTGGTGTTTGGCACAGAAGCCATTCTTCCTATAGAATTTATGTTACCTTCTTTGTGCATTGTGTGCGTTGTAGGTCTAAATGATGAGCAAGATTTAGAAAAGCGTATTGAGAATATGATTCAACTAGATGAGCGAAGAGCCATAGCACGATGGAGTCAGAAGCAGGAAAAGGCTAGGAAAAAAGCATGGCATGACAAAAACATAAGGGATAAGAAGTTAGAGATTGGACAAATGGTACTTCTTTATGACTCTAAGTTCTTGCGCCATCCAGAAAAGCTTAAAGTACATTGGTTGGGGCCGTATGTCATCACTCACATACTTGAATCAAGTGTTTTCCAGTTAGAAGCACTTGATGGAACACGGCTACCCAATTACTTCAATGGGAGTAGGATGAAGCCCTACTATAACTAAGTCTTCTTGGTGTTTGTAATAAGACAATATTGCCATCTAGATTAGGTTTTCAATTTTGTATTTCCTTAACGTATTTCCTTCATTGTCATTATGCTTTGTCAATTTAGTTGTTGTTCTTTTGTAATAAGCGTGCTTGCGCGCATGAAGCTAATTACTATGTGAAGAATGTTTATGCGCAGAGGACTGCACATACTTATAGTGTGGGGTGGTTGTTTATACCTAGGTACAAGACTGTGTGAATTGAAAGGTGAAAGGAATAAGTTGTTATGGGTGTGGTTTAAGTCAAAAGAAGATTGCTTCTCAAAAGTGACCAAGGATGGAGATGAAAGAAGGAACAATATAACGTGAGGTAAGTAGAGGCCATGATAACTACCAAGAAAAGGTACAATGACAAGGTACCCGGGTGCATGGGCGTGCGAAGATGTACCGCATGGAACTAATGAATTTGGTCAATGAATGAGAGGATATTTGGTAGGTGAAGGAACAATAAATGCATCAAACTTTTAGAATCTATATAAGGATGGAATGTGAATTCATTTTTACTGTTGTGATTAAGAGTATTTGAAAGAAGCCAAGTGCAAAGAGCCGAGTGATCATTTTAAGGTGTGAGAGGTGTGTAATCAGTCGTGATTAAGATATCTGTGTGCAAAAGAAGCTTGTGTCCCTAGTGGTGAAGGGTTTGAGTGAAGCGAGGTGACAGAGACGAGCTAGGGGCATGTAATTTCACCTAGGGCATGCTGAATTGAAACTAGGGTTTGCTTCACACCTTATAGAATTTGAGCAGTAAGGATCTACAAAGGATTGTAAGGTATAAATGACACCCAAGAGAGTAGTTGCAACAAGAGTAAAGGGAAAGAAAAAGGTGGTAGAAGAAGAAGAAATGGCCCCAGAAAGTAATTTTTTCGAGATGCAATATCCAGAGGGGGTTATCATTAGCCAAGAATGGGATTCTCACATAAGGAAAAGAAAAGTGAGTGAGTATAATCACCGTACCATAGAGAACAAGAAGGATCTTGACGCGTTGTTAAACACGAAGACAAATAAATGCATGACGGAAGATATGTCGGTGTATGACGATGCTGGCGAGAAGATATTGCAGAGGATAGGATTTTACCAACTCTATGAGCTCCCTTATTTCAGGAAGTATGAGCCCTTGTACCAGTGGCTCATAAGCAGAGTGCACGAGGATTTTTTCTTCTTTGTAAGACATAGAGTTATAATTTCAGCCGCGCTCATCTCCACGGTAACGAGGTTAAAGGCACATGAGACGATTTACGAGATGATCTGACAGATAAAACTACAATATTGGAGACCAAAAAGGAGTTGGGATATACAAAGGGTCTGCGCAGTATGGACATCAACAAACTAAAGAAGTATCCAGTGGTACAAGTGGCCGCACATCTCATTACAAAGCTCAATGACCAGGAAAGATGGTCACAAGTGAACACCATGTGGCTGCACATTGCCAAAAATATGTCTGAAGGAGTAGTCTACAAAATTTTGTGGTATATCATAGAGACAATCATTGAAGAAGTGTGCACGCAAGAGGAAAGATCAGCTTTGGAGTTGTTTTGTTATCACTAGTGTTCATAGAGATTGAAGTACCTGATGGGCCGAAGGAGAAGGTATGGGAGTATCCAATGGAACACAAATCACCTGCAGAGTGCTTCAAGAAGTACTTATGTGAGGGATCCATGACAAAGTAGGTTAATAAATGTGCTGAGGAGTGGTATGATAGGCTTCGTGTGCAGATTTTGAGGAAGAATGGCGCATCCCCAAGGACTTGCCTTTGGTGGTTGGAAAGGTAGTTCAGTTTTTTGTATACCAACATTTTTGTATAGCACGGTTTGCCATGAAAGATGGAGCATGGAGTCCTTGGTGCAAGTTTCCATATGCATTCATAGCAATTTACTTCTAGGCATCAGTACACAGGTTTACAGACACGTGGCGAATGATGTTCAATGTGGATAAGGTAGACTGCAACTACCACACACTAAGGAAGAAATATGTGTATTCATGGTGGGGTGCATATATTGAAAGACTCATTTATGATGTTTTGAGCATTAAACTAATAAGTTTAGTGGTGGGAGATATTGGAGCAGCGCTGGTGTCTCTCCAACTAAAGCCAAATATGGAGAATAACAAGTATGTGGAAGGTGAGCTCGCACTTCCAGCACCACCAAAGGGAAAAAAAACAATGGAGAATATCCCAACGCCTAAGCCCATCGAGCCAATTGAAGTGGAGGATGAGGAGGAGGAGCACAAAGATAGTGGTGGTTTGGAGCATAGAGGTAGGATACATCCTACAAATAAGGGTGAAGTTGAGTGCACCACTACACCACCTCAACCACAAGAGGGGGATGATGAGGACTTGGATGTAGTCAAAGGGGAACATAGATTTAAGAGGGTATTCAGGAGAACAAGGACCCAAGGTACTACTCCAAACATGGTGCGCAGATCACCCAGACTCTCTCCACAGAAGGAGGAAACCGCACAAAGAAGGAGGAAATTGAAGTTAATTGAGGAGGTGGAAGATTCAGAGGAAAGTGCACCTAATTCTCCTAAAATTCCATAGAACATAGAAGAATAAAAGGGTGAGGAATCAAAGGAAAGAGGAGAGGATGAAAAGGGACCAGAGAAAACAACTATAGAGACTGTTCAGGACATGGAGACACAAGTCCCAAATTTGGAAGCTAAAGTCCCTAAGCAATAACAATCTAGAAGAAAAAGTGGAGAGCACATTCGACCAGACATGGGGTATGTAGAGGACGTAGGTAAAATTATCCTTGCCCACTTCCAGAGCACGATAGAACAGAAAGATTTATTCAACTGGAAGCTAATGGATGAGGATATGGCAACTGTGCACACTCAAAAGCAACTATCATGGTCAATGCACACCCATATGGATGAGCCGAAATTTGATATATGTGAAGAGTCATGTGTTTCAAGATGACTGAAGAAGGCATTTCAAGCTAGACATATGACTGTAAAGCCTACTGTCATGTCAGATGAGCAGGTCAACAATGCATTGGTGAAAGTTTCTACTGAAGTGGTGAGAAGAAACATGGATAAAGCTACAACAATAAGAGCCTTACATGAGGAGATAAAGGCAAAGGATGTAGAAATAACACGCATAACGTAGGAAAGGGACTTAGCGCAAAAGAAAAATGACGTATTTATCAACATCACAGAGGAGATTGAAGACAATGTTATAAGGGCTAGGCCACACTTGGAGCCAAAAGTACCACAGAAATTTCCTTCAGCAATACACTATTTAGGTACATTGGTGGACCTAGTGCTTGAAGATGAACCTCTGCACATGCCAATGCTAAGGGATTTAGAACAAGAGGCAGAACGAGAGAAAGCTTCAGTGATGCGAAAGATTGCATCCTATGAGGGGCTGATGCAAGCGCTACAAGAAGTATTTAAGAAAGCAGACCAGGCTTTGAACATCTACACAGCTCCAGAGGCACTTATCAACATAAAGATCATGGAAGAAAACAATGAGGTCCAAAAAGCAATGAAGAACAAAACATTGGGCCACGCAGAAATATTTTCAACGGTTAAGCAAAAGCATGAGGCCTTGACAGTAGCATAAGAACCACACAAGACTCGGCTGGAAGAGCTTGGGAAGCTCATTGCACAGAAAATGGATCTTCTAGAAGGGTGAATGACCTCAATGTCTAGCATTGTGTTGGTTCTACAAAATGAAAAAGGGGAGATTGCAAGGGATGAATTGGAGTCCATTGATGTGGACATTCCAGAAAAAGTAGAACAAGCACTTGCTGAATGATAGGATTTGGAGGCCGCAATAAAGGAAGAGTATCCAGAGTTGATAATTCAAACTGATATAGAGGAGGCTGCCTCATAAAAATTCTTTATTCATCTAAATTCTTTCATTATTATTCTTTCCATTCTTCTATTCTTTACTTCAATTTTTGGAGATACCCATTGTCGGGGTGAAAATGAGATTAGTGTGGGGTAATGTTGATCAGAGAACACTTGACAGAACTCACACAAGAAATCTGTGCGGGAGAGCAGGCCAAGTTTAAGGGCATGAATGGACAAGAAGAACCCATGCATGGAGGGAAAATTCAACATTCAGGACTTAGCCGATTTTGAGCATGAAGACTGATTTTTAGAAGATGGTGTGCAGAACACACCAACGATGTAGAAACATGCGTGCCACACATTGTCTATCTTTAGAGGATCAGATCAAAGTGTTTTTCATGGAGACGAGCTAAGAATAGGATTATCACTTCAGTTAATTGTGAGAGGTCTATAGATAACACACTTGCATGTGTGGCTATACCTATAAATGACGCGTGGATATTAGTTGCATACAACCTATTTTGGAATGGATAAGCGGTGAAGGGAAAGTCCCCACCCTATATATGTGTAGTGAATTACCTGAGAAAGAGAGGGGCGAGAGAGATATATAGGTATATGCAGAGCATAAGAGGTAAGCATAGAGAAGTATGTGCATGTGACTGGATTACTGTATCAGATCAATGCGTGCATCGGTATAGAATGACCATATTGTAAGGAGTTTCTATGTTTATTAATAGATGGAAGTTATTGATTGAATCTAAGTGTCATTTCTGTGTGTAATTGAGTAGTGCATATTCTTGATTCCATCATGATATTGTTTAAACTTGTTCGTTTATAGATCTGAATATGGCATGCATTTTAGAATGATGGATTAGTTATGGATCTATGTGTTTATTCCTTCATCACGTTAACATCCTACTACAACAACCCTAAAGAGGGTCTTGGTACCTTTTCACACTTCGGGTGAGCACTCAGTCTAGGCTGAGTGATGTGCCAATGCGTTTAGGTTTTTATTTGATAAATTCTAGGGTGCATCATCCCCTATGACCCATGAAATCCCTGGTGGCCTAATAAATACTATGTGCTCATAAACCCAACAGTGAAGGAGGAATCCTACATCCATTCCTGTCCTCCTCTCTGATCTATACATCACCAACTCATGATACACCTATGCTAGGAGCGCTATCCCAAATGATAATATGGTTTGGTGATCCACTATATATGCTAGAATCCTTGCTATGTCCATGGAAATATAGCTCTGCCTGAGTCAAGAAGTGCATAACATGATATCTCCATCATCACTAGGCATATCATTCGGCTTCGCGGTACCCCACGCTCATATCTCATCTCATACGAAAAGGCACATGGATGAAATGTAATGTGTGGGGCATCGTCTCCAAACAACTGTGTCAGAACCTCCAGTTTTCTATCAACTATAATGGGAACTATTTTCTCCCCTTATATCGGTAAATTGAGAATGTGGTAAACAATGAACATCCTCTAGGGTGATAGTCATCTCACTTGTCCTGAACCAAAATGTGTATGTGCACACATCCCACATCTCCACCAATACAATCATCAAACCCACATCTCGTGGGATCCTCTGATAATATCTGAATCCTCCCAATCTGACCACCACTAAGTGATCCCACTCAACATCTACTATATCCCCCTGGTATGATCAGATAGGGTTGGGACTCTGTCTCTCAAGTATAAGGTATCTCTGGCATGTAATCATCAATAAACAAATCATATATCAAATTTTACATCATTATTTCAATTCAATATTTAATCAATAACAATCAAAAATATCAAATTTATCCATCCCATCCCGATTCGATGCCAACCCAGGTCGAGTTGACGCGCCTAGGTCAAGGTTGATGCCTTTTCAGGTTGGGTCGAATACGACCATAGCTAGTCACCACCGACCTCCCTAGGCACTAATCCAAAAATTTGAAAAATGTAAAAAATAAATAAAAACATAAAATTAATTAATAACACGGCCAAGGATTCGTTACTCACCATCCTGCGTGACCTATGGTGCTTCCTCACAGCTCCTCTAACCTCCATCTTTCTTCAACTATCAATCTCCTTTTACAACTCAGAGCTCTCAGTCGTCACTTTAAGGTGTGCAAATGAGCTTAGTCGGCTAAATTGTGGGCTTATATAGCCACCAACCATAGTCGTCACCGACCCCTTAGGGTCGCCTCTGATTTATCTCGGTCATCATCAAACCATGCTGAATTTCTTCATCATTATTCTTTTTTCTTCTCCACATCATTATACCATCTTTCCTTCCATTTTTATTTTTGGCATGTCACCCATAACACACTTTTCTCTGTTGTTTCCAACTTTTTCTCATCATCATTTCTTATTTTTCCATTTGTCCATTGTTATGTCTTTTACTAGGGTGCCATATTATCATCCATATCTTATCTTAAGTACACTTTTGTGGCCATATTTGTGTTCCCTCTCAAGGAACCATATCACATATTTTTATATTTTACCTCTTTGGCCATTTTTGTGCCCTTTGTTAGGGCATCATTATTTCCATCCCCGTCCTTTGTGGACACATTCCTTTTCATCGATTCTTTATGTACAAAGGATTTCACATTATTCTCACATTTGGTTGCTCATAATTTTGATGTGTTTCTATGACCCATTGGTCCACATGACTTGCATCCATTTGAGTGGTTTCCCATTGGATTGCCTTCATTTTACAGTGATTTTCACTTAGTCACAAGCCTGTAGGACATTGTCATCATCTCCCTGAAGACCATGCCCTTTTTTTCCTTCCGAAGTGACTCCTAAAATCACCACCATGTTTTAATATTTTTTCTTGAATCCTTCTTTCTTGGGGCATATTCCCTCATCTTTTCATTCTCCCATCCTTCTTTTCCCACCATCCCATCTTCATCTCTCTCTTTCAACCTCGTGATATATTTTCCTTCGTGTCCTCAATCCCTAGTTTGAAGGGGAGCACATCATCAAATCCTTTATCCCATCTTTCATATCTCATCATTTTTGCCTCGTGGATTGCTTATGTAAACCACTTGAAAAAAAGGGGTGAATGTAATCACCAAAATTCTATTCACTACCCTTTTCGCCCCGCATTCGCTTCTTTTCACCATGGTCACCTATCTAGACCATTTATTTTAATTCATGTTTTATTAATATTCCCATCCTTTCCATCTATTATCCCATTCATCTTAATCATTATTAATCCTCATCATTTATCCCCTAATCCTCATCTCATTATCTAATCAACCTCCAATTCTCATCTCTAGGTTCTTTATCATCCCTAAACTACCTAGGCTCCCCTTAGAATTTATTTACTCCATTTCATCTCTCACCAACCCTTTTCATATCCCTATGTAACCCTAACCCACCTAAGCCTCCTAAAACCCTAATCCCACTTCTAATGGGATTGATACCTTGATCTAGGCATCCTCCAACTTCCCAAATGGACGGTTCCCCATAGTTAGCGGTGACCCACCTAGGTCTCCGTCGAACCTAAAAATCCACCCACACCCCTCCTTCCAAAGGGATGAAAAATCAGAATTTTTATGCGAATTGTGATCTTATCTTTGTACTTGAGCTTCTGTACAACTATTTTAGTCTTCTTGGAGTCTCTTTGAGCTTGCTTGCATCATTTCTAGAGACTTTAGGGAGATAATATTTGTCTTGTGTTGGTTTATTCAATTGTTGAATTATCATTATTGTTATTATCATCTACTAACATTTTGTAGGTTCATCTACCATCAGAGATTCAAACCCATCCTTTCCTTTCATCAATCTTGTGTGCAAGTTGTCAAATCAACACATCCACTTGAAGTCACACCTAGGTCAGCCCAGGTCTCCATCGACCCTGTCAAGTTGTCATCAACCCTTCTCCTGTTGCATCACCTATTCTACCATCCAGATCCACAACACTCTATTAGCCTATTTTTGTTTCCACACAATTCCCAGATCTGTCATTTTGTCACTTTGTTAGCCTAGATCCACTATACCAGTCCTCATTCACCACCAGCTCAACCCAGGTTTCTGTTGGCCCAATTCATATTTCCATCCCATCTCCTTAGATCCCCATTTTCTTGCATCCTTTTGTTTTCTCGTGTTTCAAATATTCTTTGTAGGATATCATTAGTTGTTACAAGTCTTCATCATCTTTAGATCTACATATAGAGACTATAAAATTTGCATTTTGGTTGTTGTTTTGATTCATCTAACCCAGTCACCATCGACTAGACCTCTGCAACCTGGGTCACCATCGATCCAACCAGGTATATTTCATTTTTTGTCAATCTAGATCATATTTGCAATTTCCTTTCATTTCTGTCATTTTAGTTTCTATTTAATTCAGATTTGACATGTTACTAAGCCCTTTATCATTTATCTTATCTTCTTTTATCAATATGGGGGTTGACATCCGCATAAGGAAGTTCACGCTTCTTAGAACTGAATTTGTCACTAAACCCCCTCATCTACCATCTAATCCATTTTCTTTCTAGTTGTCTTTGTTATGTAGATCTATCACGCTTGTAGTAAGGAGTCTAATTTTCTCCCGTACTTCATCACCATCCTATCCCAAGGTACCATAAACCCTTGCATGTTTTGAGTTGTTCAATTTTCTTTAGTATCTAGCTCCCTAATTTGAACATGAAAGAGAAAATTTCATCCAATAGTTACAACAATATATACCTCCTAATGTAAGACCTTCAAATAATCTAGCAAGGCTATATTTTTGTAATGTTTTACTATAAAAATATATACTTATGTTAGAGGATAAATAAATCTATGAATTTAAAGAAACTCTTACTTTTTTTTGCAATATGAAAAGAAGTTGAAGAGGATTGGTTGCAAAGATAGACCATTATCTAACTCTTCTACTGAAAATATTTAAATTATGAATGCTATTCAGAATTTAGGAAATGAATTGGTTGTTAAAATTAAATTAAATGATCATCCCTCATTCTTGAAAAACACACCTGTAGGGTCTGCTAAGGTAAAAAGTGAACTAGGAAAAGTCAAATCTGAATCCAAAGAATTTTATTGTGGAGTTTGTGAGTTAGAGCATGACCTTGACACGTGTAAAGCTACTAAGAAAGTTAGTTAGTTCATCAAAGGAAAAAACATTTCAGAAATGTGTATTTTTATTGACTCTGATGTAAATGCAGTGCAAACTCAGTCAAAATACTATGTTAATAATGATGGTTAGAAAGGTAAAACAAATCATGATGCTAAAGGGAAACATATATCTGATCACCTTGAAAAAGAAAATTCACATGATAAACCAACCAAACTTGTTTCAGACGACGTTCCATTTGGTTTAAATAATGCTCAATATCAGCCCTACAAAGGTAAATCATTTAGAAAATCATCTATATTTACTTCTGGGTATGATATTGTAGTTGATATTAAGAACTCTAAGAGAAATCTGAATATTTTTGAGAGCCTTGGATTTCCTGGTCAATTCAAAAAAATTGGAAGCTTCTCACAAAAATAGATATGAACCTAACCCATTAGTGGTTGTCCAAGAAGATGAATCTGAGAGTGAAACAAATAATGATGAATACCAGGTAATGACTCAATCAAATTATGCACCTGATTACATTTCACCTTTCTATGTGACAATTAATATTCAAAATACAATCATTCATAACTGTATATTAAATACAGGTGCATCAAAGAATATTATGCCTAAGTCTATTGCTGATCAATTGGGTGTTACATATGAACATGATAACATAAAACTAACTCAGTTTTGATTCTTGTCAAACCAAATGTGTTGGAAAATTTAGGGACATAGTCATGAAGTTAGCTCAAAAGATGAAAGAGTTAGATTTATTGGAAATGTGCATATCTTAGACATACCTGCTAATTATGCTATGTTGCTTGGAAGGGATTGGTCTCAAGCCACATATGATTTTTTTGGAAAAGATCTTACTTGGGCACCAGTAGGAAATGCCATAACATTCATCTCACAGGGAAGAATGGTCAAGAACACCAATCGAGAGAATTTCATCATCTGTTGCTTTTATATAAACTAGTATGGGAACTTATAGTTTAAATTCTTTAGACATTAATGATTTTGATGATGAAGACTATCAACATGCTAGATTATTACCCTATGATGATATTTGGAAAATGTGCTTTGATGGAGCTAGTTCTCAATTTGGAAACGGTGCTAGTGTAGTCATTAAGTCACCCATAGGAAGACAATTTAACTACAATTTTCAATTGAAATTTAAAGCAACAACTAATATAGCTAAGTTTGAAGCCTTATGTTTAGGCCTGCAACAAGCTTTGAGTCTGAAAATTAAAAATTTAGTTGTTTTTGGAGATTCAGAATTGGTCATTAGACAAGTTAAGAAGATTTATAAAACTAACGAAACTTAGCTTCATCATTACACACAAAAATTTTGGTCTTTTATTGAACAATTTGAGGCCTTTAATATCAATCATATCTTCCGGGAATTCAATTCTAAGGTTGATAAATTAGCTACTTTTGCTTCAAATCCCAATTTTGTTGATCAGATCGATTGCATTTTTAAATAATTTTATAGGCCTATGATACCTAATTTAGAGATTAATTGGCCTATTTTCTCCTGTGATGAGCATAATGATACATTTTTGGAAGGAAAATATTTTGACTTAGATGATTATGTGTTGAATTGGGGTGATTATTTGCAGCTCTCAAGTAATAAATTACCTACTAGTTTGGTAAGTTTGGAATCTATGTTTTCTCCTCATGATCAACCTAAAATATTTTCTTCTTCTTAACCTTCTAAGAGAATCATAGGAGAAAATATTATTGTGAATCTTGGTATTGAAGAAGAACCAAAATATGTTATTTTGGTGCTTGTTTAACTCCTAGAGAAAAATAAGCCTTCATTAAATTTTTGAAAGATTTCATTGACATTTTAGCTTGCTTTTATAAAGACTTAAAAGGTTATGATACTAGGATGATCAAACATGACATCCCTATTAAACCTAGAATCAAACTTGTTCATCAGAAGCCTAGAAGAGTGAGCCCGTTATTGGAAGAAACCATCAATAAGGAGCTTGAAAAGATGTTAGAAGGTGGTGTCATTTACCCGGTAAGATATTCTGAATGGGTTACTCATTTAGTGTCGATACGAAAGAAAAATGGGGACATTCATCTCTGTGCTGACCTTTAGAGATTTAAATTGTGCAAGTGCTAAAGACAACTTCCCTTTACCAAATATTAATCAAATTTTACGGCAAGTCACCAGGTCAGAAATGATGTCTCTCTTAGATGGATTTTCAGGTTACAATCATATTTTTGTAAATCCAGAAGATAAACATAAAACTACTTTTACTACACGAAAAGGTACCTTCGCCTTTAATCATATGCCTTTTGGCCTTTAATAAATGCATGTGCCATGTATTAAAGAGAAATGCATGTTACTTTTTATGATTTAATTGGAGTAATAAATCATATTTACTTAGATGAATTAACTGTGTATTCTAGGAAAAGGAAGAAGCATTTGGAACATTTGTGAGAAATATTTATCTGCTGTCGTAAGTATGGTATATCTCTCTATCCAAAGAAATCTATTTTTGGTGTTACCGAAGGAAAAAATTTGGGTCATATCATCACACAAACATGGTATTTCTATTGACCCAAAAAGAGTTAAAGTTATTCAAGAATTGCAGCCTCAAAAAAATGAATCTGGTTTACGTTCTTTTTTTGGAAAGATCAATTTTGTATGGAAATTCATATCTGATTTTTCTGATAAGGTTGCGCCATTGCAGATTTTTTGAAAAAGAATCATGGTTTTACATGGGATTCTCATGCTGATTCTGCATTTGTAGATGTTAAAAATGATATTGCTTCCGCACCTAAGTATTGGCTAAAAATGACTTGTCAAAACCTTTTGTCTTGTACTTAAATGCTACTGATAAAGCTATGGGTGCTGTCATAACTCAATACTTTGAGTCAAATAATGAAAAAACCCATTACTTATTTCAGTCAAAATTTAAAATACATTGAAGTCAGGTATCCTTTGATTGAAAAAAATTTGTTTTACACTAGTTTCAATCTTAGGAAAATACAAGTATTTGCTGATGGGAAATAAAATTATTGTTCGTTCTAATGTTCTTGTTTTAGCATATTTTCTTAAGAAACCGATGATTGATGGAAGATTAGCCAAGTGGATTTTCAAAATTCAACAATTTGATCTAGAGATACGGAAACATGCAAAACTATCAAGGGAAATGAACTCGCTAAACATCTAGCTGAAAATGATGATTCAAACATTAATGTGGTTATCCTAACAATCGATGATGTCTTGCATGTTGTACCTCATTTTCAAACCATGATAGGTAATGAATTATCATCCAAGTTTAATATAGGTTTTAACATGCATGAATGGGATTGTTTGTTATTCTCAAGGAGATTGGTATCATGACCTTGTTTATTATTTTAAAAACCAATCATGTCCTAAAAACTTAGATAAGAAAAACATAGAGCACTTTGTTTTCAAGCTCTTAAGTTTGTGCTTTTAGAAAATATGTTGTTTTTCAAAAATCGTGATGGCATACTTTTGAGATGTTTAACCCATGATCAAACTGAACATGTGTGCTTAGAAGTTTTCATGAAGGTGTTTGTGGTAGACACTTTTTCTGCCAAAATAACTGCCCATAAAATACTGCATGTTGGTTACTATTGGCCTACTTTATTTAAAGATGCATACAAATGGGTAATGTCTTGTGCTCCTTGTCAAATGTTTGCTAGTCATGAACTGTTTACCAGCCATGCCTTTAAATCCGGTCATCTCCGGAAAGACCTTTTTCAAAGTGGGGAATTGATTTCATCTCAGATATTCATCCCCCTTCTTCTACTGGTCATAGACATATTCTAACAACTACTGAATATTTTACAAAAATGAGCTGACAATTGTTTCTCTAAAAAGCTCCATGGCTAGTGAAGTTGTCATTTTTTTTTTGAAATTAATTTTTTTTTCACATTTTGGAGTACCTCAGGAAATTATATCTGATAATGGTCCTCAATTCATTTATGAGGAATATTTAAATTTCCTTAGTAAATACTCCATTATTTCGATTCATGCATCAAAATATTACCCACAGGGTACTGGTCAAGCTGAATCTAAGAACAAAAATTTAATCAACATCATGAAGAAGTTGGTCAATGACAGTAAAAGGAATTGACACCTTAAAATTTTTGAAGCCTTATGGGTTGATAGAACAACTGTTAAGTCAAGGTATAGGATTTTCACCTTTTATGCTTGCCTATGGTTTTGAAGCCACTATTCCCATTGAACTACAAATATCTTTAGTACATATTGCTTTAAATTTTGGCATAGATGACTTAACCTGACTTGCAACTACGTTTAGATGAATTGTTGTCTTTAGATCAAATGAGGATCACTATGCTTTACAAAAAACTTGAAAAGGGTATGAGAAAAGTTAAAAAGGTTGTTTGACAAAAAGGTTAACACAAAAATATTTAAGGTTGGATACTTAGTTTTATGTTGGGATAAAACACGAGAAAACCCTGGGAAACATCACAAGTTTGATTCATTATGGTCAGGTCCTTACCAATTTCTTCGATTTTGGGAAATAACACCTTTCATTTGAGAGAAATTGATGGTGATTGGCTGAGATTTACAGTGAATGGAAAACATTTGAAACACTTTTATAATTGATCACTTGACTTTATTTTATGTATATATTTTATTTGTTTCTGTTGTTTTCTTTTCTCTTGGTTTGTTTTTCTTTTTGGTTTGTCTTCTTATTTGGTTTGTTGTTTTGTTTGTTTTGTTTGGTCTTAACAAGTTGTCATGAGCATCTTGATATTCTAACATGCTATGCGTGTAAGAAATTTTGGATGGAGGTGAAGGTATTTATCAAACTTCTTGGATGGTAAGATTACTTGAAGCTTTCAGTTGGATAATTTATAGAATATATTTATCAAATTTTTGGCAAATAATATTTTCTGGTATATTTGTTGTAGAAGAAGACATACTTAATTTTAAAAATAATGAAGGATGACTATGTATTTTGAACTTGTCCAGCCCTCAATTCCCAATCTCTTGTATTCCCTTTTTCACTCTTGATCCATTGGAATTACATCCCTTTGATCATAAAATAATTATGTAGGTCCACATAGATCAACTCAAGAAACAATGAACCTGCATTTTACTCTTGAGCATGTTAAAATTTAATCATTTTTTATGCAGCCTAGCCTTTTGTTTCAAGAAACTAGCTCAACATGGTCACCAGTGTTATTGCTAAAATTTTAACACCCCCCTTTTTCAAAATAAACATAATAATTTATATAATTACTTGTTTGTCATTGCATTCATATAAATCAAGGTGGGGGCCACTAGGTATTTAATACATTATTTTAATTGTTGACATTAAGTGGTTTCGTGGCATTCTTCAAAGTTTTTGGCTATCATCATAAAATTTGATATAAATATACATGTCATCTTGTTTGTCAATATCGATGGTGAATGGTTAAACATGGAGATCAAATTTCATTTCATGATTTCATTATTTGGGTTTCAGGCTTGTATTTTTATATTTTTTAGCCTTTCCATTCTGGAAATGATCAATGAATCATACGATGGTCGAAATGGATGTTTTTGGATTGATTGGCGCACCATTTTGTCTGCATGTTTCTATTTCGAATATCTTGTTTGCACAAAAACGTGACCCTTTCAAAAATACAAATGGATTTTATTATTTTTAATGCTATATCTTGTGGACTTTGGTTAAGTTCACTTACCTTTCATACATGTTGGATGGACTATATGAAGTTTTGTGAGCTCCAATAGTATATAGGAAGATGGTATAAATTTTTGACTTTATATTAAATCAAATTGTTTTGATTTCTTTTGGAACTTTAATCAAACCACCATTCGTACGAACACCAAGTGTTCCAAGGTGTGAGTTGGCAGTACAGGTAGTGGAATGAGTAATGGTGTTGAAGTTAATGGCATTCAATGCAGGTGCTATGAACATCGAACAAGGTGATGTTGTTTGTTTTTGGGGTCATTTTGGTTTCGCATGGTGAAAATTTGGAGCTTGGGAGTTTCTGGTTATGTGTAAAGTGGTCTCAATTTTGAGCTTCATACGTGTCCACTAGCAATAAGTATGAGCCATCTCGCTTCGAAAATTGTTGTATTTAGTTGAGTTTCACTATGGATTAAAATTTGAAGTGATATTTACATATGTTTATTGGTATACTACCTGCAATTTTTGAGCTATCCAAGTTTTTTGCATACCCATTTTTTCAAGTCTACATGCAATAGAATACATGTCCTCTGCATATCAAACTAATACTTCATTTGGATTTTTTTTAAAATCCTAAAATGCATATGATAAGCTTCTGGGTTTTTTTTTTATGAATAGTTATGAACTTTAATTATGAAAGCCTCGAACTCACCATGTTGGGACTTGCATTTTCAGTCGTATTCTTTTTGAAAATGTGTGCATGGAATGAATGGGTATCTCTGTTAGCTCGAAAATAAATATTTGTTTGCAACATTGTTTTTATTTGAAGAAAATACATGATAATCATTAAATATTTATTGGATGAAATGAAGAAAATGGTTTCCTTGAGTTATAATGACTTATATTTTGGGTCATTCACTTGGGTTTTCATTTAATAACAAGATTGATTCAGTGTGAACCATATACCAATGTTTTGTGTTTTGGGTGAGATCATATTTCTTTGTTTGAATGAAAAGAGCAATTTCTCAGTCATCTGGTCAATAACATTATTCGATGGAATATTTATAAGGAAATGTTGATAAAGAAAGGGCTCTAAATGTTCTATAATCTCATTTTTAAGTAATATTATAAGTTTTCGAGATCCCTGTAGACTATAATGAAGCTTTCTAATGCATGCATTCATTTTGATTGAAGTGGTAATAAGTTTGTTGGTATATTTTGTTTCGATGATAGTCATGAAATGAAGTTGCAGAGCATTTTTGATATAATTGATTTCTCACCCATTCATACATATTTGAGGTATTTTTACTTCAAAAATTCATAGTGTGAAATCTTAAATTGGTGCAAACATTTGATTAGTTTCATATAGTGATGGTATTATGATTTATCACTTGATTGTTTAATGACATTTATGGAAAGTGACATCAAAAGGTTAAAGTGAAATGACAATGTATTTTAATTAGCCAAATGTGTTACATGTACATGCATAATTTAATGTTTTTTTTCTCATTTCAAAAGCTCAAAATGATGGACATATGTTTTGTTTATACAAAAATGGTATTAAGAAATTGGGAAGTTTTATAACTTGGAAAAGTGACATAAAATTTGGATTGAGATGACTCGGTAGGAAAAAAAAAAGCATGTTTTATTTCATTATTATATGGCATGCTTTCATTGACTGTCATTTATGATTTTGGGATTACTAGATTTGTTCTGGAAGTTTAAATAAATCGTGCATGCTAAGACTTGGTGATTACATTTTTTATTTTCAGCATTTCATCATGTCTGGATAGGATGGTTGGGGTTCTAGAAGGTCTAAGTCACATAACTCTTGGAAGCACAATATTTTCAATGGTCGATCAAAATGAAAGAGGGGTTCACCTAGGGTGGCTGAAGGGGAACTAGTACACTTTGGGGAGGCATACCTTTCGTTAGGCATGGCCCTACTCACATATTTATCCATTTTGATGTTAATGAGCCTTGTATTCATGAAGTTCTACAAGTAATTTAGTCTTATCCATACAATCCACCTTCTCGCAACGTTCATAATCCTCTTTTGCACAACCTTGAACATGTACACATTGAAAATAACCCACTCTCCTTTAATAGATCTATTTAATCCACTCCTTATGTACCTCTATAGCCTACTTAACCATTTAATACTACATCACTCTTTCTTGAAAAGAATCAAAATGCACCTTCTTATGGATCCCCACAGACCTCTAAGCGTGCTAGGTCCTCTTCCACTATGCCTAATGATGATTCCATAAAACAACTCATCATAACATCTATAAAACTATAAACTTTACTAAAAAAACACTAATCAATGCATGGGAATGTTTTAAATAGTTATATCTAAAGTAGAAAGTAATGCATTTCCCCTTATTTTGTATTAGGAGAACTAATGACCAATGAAACTCCCACTAACTACTTTGTTGCGTAATTTGGTGACATATGCAGGATGATGAGGCACATTATTTTCCATTTTGAACAATTAGATTCAAAGGAGACCGAGTCTACAACCACTACGCCATTTTGAAGACTAGACCATAACAATCTATAAACTAGGAACCCTATTTCCAGAAGAGTTATGGGGCATTGTCGGACTTTTATGAATTTCTAATCGATTTCCTATAGCTTTGGCATGTGTTGTAACCAGCCATGTCTATAAGACACCTTCACGTGATTATTTCTTAGTTAGTTCTTTTTAGTATTACAACAGATAATAGATAGAATTTATTTTCAATTGCTCTTTGAAGTATGTAACAAACTTATTTTGATCAATATAATACATGATATTTTGAGGATATGTTTGTGTTAAGAGTCTAATTCCTGAAGTAGAGAAAGGGCCCACTTGATTAAGGAGATTGGAGGATTGGTACTTCATGTAAAATCTTTACATTTACTAAGTTCCAGTTTTAATATCTTGACTTGGTGATTATCAAAATAGAAACTTATATCTCTTTATTTCAGCTAATTTCCTTTACTCGTCATTTATTTTAAACAAGCATTTCATTTCAGCAAAGCATTTCCTTTAACAAACATTTCATTCAGTAACACTGTTTCAATAGAATAAATGCATTTTATATACTCTGTTTTCCATTCGATAGTTTAGAAAATTTTAATTTTCAGTACTTTATAAATTTACTCACTTTCAGTAGATAAGTAATATAAAACAAGAGAATCCCCCAAAGAGAGGACTTCCATAGTGACCGAGCTGCATTGTTTCACCATTTTCTTTACGTTTTTGAATGTGATGAAACATATAGGGGTAAGGGCCAAGGAGAAATACCTGTTAATGTTGGTCATTTGATGGTTGTTTGTAGGTGTGAAAAGGCTCTGGTTATGCTTACATGTAGTTCTTTCCTCATTTCATTGATCTCATAATGTGTCAACCCAAAAACAAGGCTACTAAGGTGAATAAATGGTAACTGACGACAGTTCCTGGTTAACCGGTGCTGGTTTAGGGCTGACCGGTGTCAGTTAAGATGGGATTCTCTAGGTTACTAAAAATTTCAGATATCTCCAATTTCTTGGGCTAGGTTCATTTTATTTTTGTGGATGAGAATGGAAGCTTCCCTTCTAATGAGCAAGAATGTGGTTAGAGAAATCTTAGGCATGTGCTTTTAAGGCTAGACCAAATTTTAGTTCATTAAGGCAAGTAAGATTAGGTCTTAGTTAGTTATGGAAATGTGCCAAGAATAGGTCTAGGGTGAAGTGGCTAGGTGAAGTGGAAATTAGCTTGATTAAAATAATTAAGTAATGAATATTATTAGGATGGGTATTAAGTTGATTAAGTTAATTACATTAATATTAATGTGGGGTGGAAGGGGCCATGGTTAGGTGAATATATTTGAGTTGGATATTTGACGGGGGGCCAAGGAGAGTGTGACCCAATTTTGGTGTCTATATTTTGCCCCTTTTTGTTGGGCATCCTGTATTGGTAGGTGGCGTTGAAAAAAATAAGATTTGGGTGCCCCATGTGTGGGTGAAGGTGATCCCCCTCAAACCAAGAACTGGTGAGGTGGAGGACGAAACCGGTGAGTGGTTTGATAAAATATGGATGTGGAGAAAATGAGTGTAGATGTGGGCTAATGTGGTAAAGGGTAAAGGTAAAAATGGTAAAACAGGTAAATGGGCCAGGGTCAAAGGTAATGGCAGTCAAATGCACCCAAACATTATAAACTACGCCACGGTACCAAGTTGAAGAGCTTGCAAAATTTACGTCCTCCAAGGTCGATAGGTTTATCCAAACAAGGTTAAAGTGATTCCGGTATCCAAGGTATAGGATATGGTGTGGAAACAAAATGTAGGTCAGGTGCAGGAACGTTTAGGTATGATCTGGTACACCAAAATTTGGGTTGGAATAAACAACACAACAATAGGCAAGGTAAGGTTAGTATGCAAAACAACACAGGTAACAACATCGCAAGGTATAATGAGCACATGGGTTTAAAGCTCACAAACAATGTTTCGAGTCTAGGCATATAGGTCACGACAAGGGTAGTGCCAAGGTATAGGGAAAAATAACATGTCCCTAAACACAATTAAGGACAAGGATAGGTAAGATAGGTGGGTAGGTAGGTGGCAAGAAGGGTGGGTAAGGTCAACAAGAGGGTAGTAAGGATAAATGTGGGTCAAAATGGGTAAAAGATGGTAAAAGGGGTATGACAAGTAACCAATGCCAGTTAGGTAATGACCGATGTCGATTGGCTAGGGCATGCTTTGACCAACGTCGGTCATGTCGAGTTGGGTATATATAAAAAAGAAAAATCCGTATAATATGGATTCATATGTATGTTTTGGATTTTGTGAAAATGACAAGATCATGAGACATTATGCCTTTTCGAGAGGAAAGTACGAGGGACTATATCGAGCTAAGGTGGAGGGATCCGATTGGTGAGAATAGCCAGGTAGACAGGCCCACGAGATCGGTGTGGTTGATTTGATTAGATAGAGTGGAGGATTGGATTTGGTGATTTGGACATGGCAGAGGTCAGAGAAGGGTTAGGTGGACCACCGGCACAATGGCCTGATGAGCCCCCACGAAGATGGCATCACAGCGAGGTAAGATTTGATCCCATTCTACGTTTGTTAAGTAGATATGTTTATAGAAATCTGGTTAGGGTGAAATGGGTTTTGGGGGGGGGAATTTATTTTTAATTTGGGAAGAAAAATGGGTGAAATCGTAATGGAGGAAGGTGTAGTTACATGAATGAGGGTAGGGGAGGGATTGAGGGGGGGGGTTTAGGTAGGAATGGGTGGGTAGGATGGGTGATTAGGCTAGGTTTGAAAAAAATTAGAAAATTGGGGGGGGGGGGTTGCCTTGTATGCATTCTTCACCAAGCGACAATTTGACCGATGTCGGTCAAAGAGTTGACGCTGTCACAATTAGTCAGGGAAAAGGTTCTCGAATCAGTCAAGTAGCAAGTGAGTGGATGCAACTGTTGCAAGAGCCCATGATGTCTAGTCAACTACAACAATCTGCGACTATGCTCGGTAGACTGGTTTAGATGAAAAAAGAGTTCAAACAATTACAAAATTACACGTTGGGAACATACATGTTCAATTTTTCATGGGAGATTGTTGTCTGTTTCTTTAGTGATAACCAACAACAACACATTTTTAATGTCTTCATCTGCACACAGGGTAATGACCTAGGGAATTTAAATATGCCAAGAAAGTGACAATGCAAATTATAATTGTTTCCATCCAAAGCTCTGTACATTATATCACTTTTTTGCATTTTGTACAATAAGTAATAAAGGGTTGGGGACAAGGTTATGTTTGCGCTTTTTAATATGAATTTGGCTCATGGGATAGGTTTCTGACACATACAAAATCAATCACCCATAGTTGGGTAAACAAACGAGGGACTACATATGAATGTAAAATAGGGTACCTCCCTTATAACTACATGTTCGAGGGGACGTGACCGTTGAGGAGTGGAGGCAAAATGCCTCAAAGAAATGTGGTCTCATGGAATGTTATGATTGTAATGATATAGCACAAAATAGCTCATAATCCAAGTCTGATGGTCACTCAAACACGTTGACGTAGATAAAGAAAATCTGGAATGTACCATACACCATTTCAGATTTTTTATATATAATTGCATATGACTGTCTCATTAGATGATGTTTACAATATTTTACGACTGATAATATGTTAGGAGCACTTAGTCATGTATTTCAATCTACTTTGACAACAGGCACTTCACATCCAGTTGATGCTGACATTCTTCGGAGAGTAAGTATTAGCGGAACATAACATGTCTCACTTGAATTTGTTCTCAAATATTACAGCAACTGGAGAGATGTTATCTAACATCCCTTCCTAATGTATTTCGCAGGCTATTTGTTCTAGCTTTAATAGAAAATCGTGTGTTGTCAATCACACTGCCTTTATGCAGAGGGTGGGAGACTACAACGAGTAATAATTGTATTTCTAAATTTAATAACATATACCATTCGGACGTTCACATTGCATTGTACACATGCGATTCCTAGTATGGTAAAACCACTCCACAGGGACCCTATCGCCCCACGTTATACATACGGATTGGCTTCTTCGTTACTGCCACCTCGAACTTGTAACTAACATCTACAATCTTGGGCACACATTCACCCCATTGTGATCCATTAATTCGTCACTAATTGGGTCTCCAACAACTCTGCACCTGGATGCACTTTTCAACCGGCGTATGTTTCTGGTTTATTTCCAAGGCCAATGACTTCACTGTTTTGCATGGTTTGGTCGGCCACGTTATACCTATTTCACCGATGTATTTCACTACATGGTAGCATCACTACCGAGGCCACGTGTGGGGTAGACATCCTTGAGAGGCCGTATGTTGATGTCCCATGATACCTATAAGATCGGCCTTTATTTTTAGACGACATACCCGCCGACTCTGATGAGATTGCTATGTTTTGCCTTGATCTTGCAGGAGAGTACGAGATGTTACCCATTGACAATGTTAGATGACTCCACCCGGGTTAACCGTAGGATGTACCTCCAGTCATTCCCAGACTTGTAAGACCTATGCAAAGTGGTGAGGCCTATGTTTCTCCTGCACAGCTGACAATGCTTTTGACTCGGAAGGATCGAGTCCAGGTGATCTCCCCGAATCAGACTTGATCCTGCTTCGAATCCTGACCATAAAGTTTTTCCATGCACATCAGTGGCTGTCCAGCACCGTTGCATAACCGTGCCATTCAAGTCGGGGAATCCAGGTCTTGGCCACCATGTTATTGCAAAGACATGCCCTCAATTGGGGGAGTTGGTCGACCTTAGTCTCCACAATTCCCACTAGAGCACAGATTCACCATAAGATTTTGCCACTAGGGTTAGAGGCATAGACTCGGAATTTTTCCTTCCCATGTTTGCCATTTGGCTGCCACAGAATCACGCTGATTGTCCACTAATTCAGGCACCTTTTATAGTCGTCTTTGTGAATCCTCACAAGAAGTTGTAGTTGCCTCGTTCCTTCATAGAGCTTCCGAGATAGATTTTCACAAGCTGACATACCACCCTGTCGATTACATCTTACAACCTCAACACGTTCCTTACATAACCGATCAACTGCAGTGCATTGAGACTGATGGTTTAACCTATAGACTAGTACGATTATGGCCAGGTTCATTTGATTTTACTCCATGGCTCGCCAGACTAAGACTCTCTAGCATTGACCATGGTGATCGACTTCCAGGGATAGATGTCGAGCTCGTGCCTACTATCAGAGTAACTCAGAACTACGAATTCTCCATTGGGATTAACGAACCTACACTGCTCACTACACACTTACTGTGGAGACTCTCCTTGGGACTGGCGAGCTTCGAGATTACTCTCTGGGTGAGGCCACTAGTGTATGGCGACTCGACTCCAGCTTCCTTAGCTATGTCGAGACTCCTTCCTCCGCTTATGTCAGATTTTAGTGGGATGCCGCATGATACCAAATGAGGAGGAGACCTGTGAGATAGATATCCAACCAAGCCCACGATTCAGTGCACTAGAGCTACTCCTTAGCTCAAAGTCATGCTGTTGATGTTTATCCCATCCTATTCTCTCATTTCTCATTTCATGGTCAGGTTGTACACTAGAGTTCCCTCTACAGATCGATTGCACTAATATCTTCAGTACTCCATGTAGCCATCACCTGTATGTATCAACAAAGTAAATCCTGATGTATACCTATAGATCTTGAGCTAGTTCTCATAACACCCGACAGAGCTGTGGCTTTGACTGTTGAGCTCACTTATCTGTGTCATGTCGCCGGAAACTAAGTGAATACATGCCATTATGGAGTCTGCCTTAGTTTTATTCCTGGTGGAGCTCAGGTCGATTTAGGCATGATTCGAGATCCATGATGATGTAGGCATGATTGAGTCTTGTTGATGTAGGCTAAAGATTTGACTCGCAACATGGTTCTAGGCATGTGTTGACCTTTAAGTTGATTCATTTCCTGATTGAGCTCAGGTTCAATGTTGGCATGATTGAGTCCACGTTGGTTTATCCACCTACTACAGGTACGTTGATGTACACATGATTGAGCTCAGGTTGAATTAGGCATGAGATCGACACAGGTTGATCTTAGGCATCGTTGAATTTCCATGTTTCAGGTAACATGAGTGATCTAATGATGACTGTACATGTAGGTAAGGGTTGTCACTTTCTAGATGTATGCTATTATGTAAATGTGAGGATGCCAACCGACCCATCTGATGATGTGATAAAAACATACCTCAATTGATGCTCGTTTGGTTTAAGCTTCTCATTTAGTGATAGCTCCTCTCTCACTAACTTGAGTGAGCTATTTGACTATGAAAGTCGAGAGGGTGTCGTGCTTTAACTTCCAAGCTTGATGTGAGCTCACAACCTCCAAGGGCCCTGCATAGCTTCTTCGAACTACTACCTACATAGTGCTCAAACGACAAGGGGGCTTCTCTTAGCAGTCAATTTATTTCGGTCCAATCTAATCTATGGAAGTTTATACACAAATTAGAGGAATTCATTGGTATGTGCTTGACGTACCTGAGCCGTCGAATGCTAGGTCATAGGCATGGTTGAAGTTGTGTTAACTCATAGGTCCTTGCCATGAGCTAATCCTGTCTAGGATAATCAATACTTAATGAGCTTGAAGTTGCTCCATGGTCAGAGGTGGTAAAAAGAGCCACGTAATTGACAAGAACCTTTCTAATGAGTCTACCATACTTGTCATGATGGGCTTATGAACATAAGACCCTCAAGGCCTTATATCATGGACTTCATGCTAAGATTGAACTCCTTCACCATGATCGAGAAATGTCATACCTGTGGCACCTGCCTGACGAGCCTTCAAAGATGATATCCTTCGATGAAAAGGCAATGAGGTGAGATATCTCAAGCTCAGCTTCAATCGTAGTCGTAGATCCAACATAGCTCTTTCTCTTCTGCCAGAAACCCAGACTTGACAGTAGGCAACTCTTTGTCTTACACCTCGCTAGCTTGTCCTGCAGATCTTTGTCCTCGAGCCACTCGACTGCTCCGTTCTATTAAAACTACCAAGTGATTGTTATATTATTTCCTTGAGGTCTTCGTGAAGCTAATCGATGCAGGACTCGTCTGGATATTAGTTTATTGGATTTGTGAATTAAATTGATATAGTTGTCAACTTGATGCATGGTTCTATCAGATTTGAGTAGCAGGCTCGAATTTTGAGTGAACCCAGATGTCACTTTTGAGCCTCCTATAAACGTTAGCTTGACGAGTTGTTTTAAGCTCATATCCAGTATGAATCCATTTCTAATGGCTGATTTGGGATCCGGATTTTAAGTCATGGACATTAGGATTTCTCACAGGAATACCAGGTTCTTGTTTAGATGAGAAGACCATAGCACATAGAGATTCACTATGGAACAGGTGATTTTGAGTCAATGAATGACCATGGGATTCTCGTGTTGACCAGGAGTGAAAAGTATCCTGTCGGGAATCATTTTCCGCACTCTGAGTAAACCTGTGGTACTTCCCTTTTCAATCTTAGAGCATAACAGGCCTCTGTTAATCACATGATGCTTGTTTAGACAAGTGATGCTAAAAAATGGATTATATGGAAGGTTAACGATGCTCAAGGGATGAGTGATTTAAAAGACAAAAGGTGATTATAGCATTTCATGTCAACAGTAGAATGGTCAAAGATGCAAGATATTAAGGGGCTCCAGGTTCGGGTTTACCTTTGAGAGACGATAAATGAAAAGCACATGATCCATAGGTATGAGTGATACGATGTAGGGTCCAAGCCAATTAGGAGCTAATTTTCCCCGTTTACTTTTCTCCGCTTTTGTTACATCTATGATTTTCCTTCATGACAAGGTCACCGACCTTAAAGGTTCATTTGTTCATGCACATGTTTTCATAGGCACGTTTGATACATTTTTGATAGATTTGAAGGTGATCGAGATCACTTAAGACGATGTTCATCTAATAAGCTCAAGTTGGGCCAAACGGTCTTGGTAGAAAAATTCATCATCATTGAGCATGTCTTTGAGTGAGAAACGAAGTGACAGAATTTGGACTTCAAGAGGTAAGACAGCCTCTGTACTGTAGACCAAAGAGAAAGGTGTAGCTATGGTGGAGGTATGAATACTGGTGCAATAAGCCCATAAAGTAAAAGGAATGTGCGTGTGCCAATCCTTACCAGTATCGTCAACTACTTTGATAAGAATTTTTTTAAGGGTTTTGTTAGTCAATTCAATTTGGCCATTTGTTCGAGGATAATAAGGTGAAGAAAAACTAAGTTAAATGTCAAAGGTGTCACAAAGTTTGCATAGGGTTTTGTTTTTGAATTGTTTTCCGTTACCAGTGATGAGACGGTGAGGAACACCTAAGCGACAAATGATGTGATGGTTGATGAATTCACAAATTTTATCAGCTTTTGTAGAAATGAGGGGAATGTACGGCTTCCACCCATTTAGTGTAATATTTGGTTGCGGTGATGATCCATTGGATGACGTTGAGAAGTAATGAGTGGTTAATCTCTCCAATGAGATCTAAACTCCATTGAGAGAAAGGACAAAGGTCTCTGAGCGACCTGTAAGGCGTGACTAGGGGTTGTGATGAAGATTAGTTTGTTGCTGGCATTTCACACAACGTTTGACATAGTCACAATAGTCTTGGTTTAAGGTTTTCCAGTAGTAGCCGAGGCGAAGGATACATTTAGCAATAACTAAGGCCACTGAAAGTGACCACCGTAACTCCCCTTGTGAACTTCCTTAATGGTGTATGGGAATTTTAGAACTTGTAAGGCATCGTAAGAGAATGTCGTTGAAACCATACTTGTAAAGAAGACCACCCATGATGGCATAATGGGAGACATGTTTAAGAAAGGCACGGATTCTATTACGAGTGAGATCAACAGGTAGAATGGAAAGGGAAAGATAGTCTACATATTTCTTATACCAAAGGTCATGTGGTTCAGGGGCAATGGGTCCGATGGAGTAGACCTCACGAGGTAAATAAGAGGGTGATTATAGCCTTTATATTGTGACAAAGATTTTAGAGTTAGCGGGTGAAGCATGTATCTGAGAAGCCAAACATACCATGGTATCCACAAATTTATTGGTAGATCGTGGGGTGGTTTCAAGTTTGTAATGGTCAAGTGTGGTCAAAAGTATGTCTACGTGATGTTTATACTTTTGAAGTATCTCATTATGACATTGGTATATACCATTGACTTGGTTTATGACCAGCTAAGAATCACCAAAGATATTGATGGACTTAACATCTAAGGCATAAGCAGCCTGGAGACCCAATACAAGTGCTTCGTATTCAAAAATATTATATGTACAATCAAAATCAAGTTTGAAAGACAAAGGCATAGCTTCACCATCAAGAGGAACTAGGATAACACCAGCCCCACCTCCACGATGACATTTGGAGCCATCAAAGAAAAGTGTCATTTGGTAAGCGGGTTAGTCTAGGGAAAGGGTAGTTATATAATTGTCTGGGAAATCAAAGTTAGATGGTTGATTCCCATAAATAGGTGCATCGGCCAGTTGGTCAGCGATAACCTGGCCCTTGATGGAATTTTGATGAATGAATTCGAGGTTGAGGTTGGCAAGAAGCATAAGCTAATGTGTGACACATTGATGTTGATAGGGTTTGGCATACATATAGTGTAATGGGTCAGTATTAGTAATGACGAAGGTTTTGTGATTGAGTAGGTAATGGTAGAGTTTGGTGGCGCTAAGCAGAGATTTTTGGCATGGGTATATCTAGTTTCATAGTCTAGAAGGGTACGAATTATGTAATAAACTATTTTCTCTCGGTGTTGGTCATCGCGATGAGAAAGCACGGCACCTAAAGAATGGTCAGTGGAAGAAATATGTAGGTAAAAGGGCTGGTCATCCTTAGGGGGAATGAGCACTAGTGGTTGAAGGAGGTATTGTTTTAATGATTTGAAGGATTTATGACATTTATCATCCCATTTGAATGACACATCTTTCTTGAGAAGATGATGGAATGGTTGACAGTGGTCGGAAAGTTGTGAGATAAAACGATGAATAGATTGCAACTTACCTTGTAGGATTCGAAGTTAACGGAGATTAGTGGGTGGAGGTATTTCCAGAATAACCTTTACTTTAGCAGGATCGACTTCTATGTCACACAAAGAAACAATGAAACCCAGGAGTTCTCCGGAAAGTACCACAAAGACACACTTCTTTGGTTAAAGACGAACACAAAACTTGATGAGGTGGTCAAAGATGACTTTAAGGACAGGAAGGTGTTCGATTTGATGTTTAGATTTGGTAAGGAGATCATCTATGTAATCTTCCAATATGCGATGCATGATGTCATGGAAGATGTAAGTCATGGCTCACTTATATGTAGCACCAGTGTTTTAAAGGCCAAAAGACATGACTCGATAGCAGAAATTCACCCAAGGGGTGATGAAGGCATTCTTGTATTGATCTTCTGAAGCTAGTAATATTTGATTGTATCCCAAGAAACCATCCATGAGTGATAGAATTTCATGGCCAACAATGAGATCAACTAGTTGGTTGATGCCTGGTAGGGGGAAATCGTCTTTGGGACAAATGAGGTTTAGGTCACGAAAGTTCATGCAAATGCATAGTCCCCCTATTGCCTTTGTGACAGGAATGATGTTAGAAATCCATTTGGGATAGTCAATGGGTAGGATGAAGGAAACTAAGAGAAGGTGATGCAGCTCTTCTTTGACCAGGAGAACAATGTGAGGATGCATTTTCCACAAATTTTGTTTGATGGGTTTTGTTTCAGGAATGGTTACGATATTGTGGACCACGGTTTTTGGGTCAATACCGGGAATATCTGCATAGGACCAGGTAAACGATTTTCTATGGTCTCAAAGGAAAGAGGTAAAGGCTTCCTATTTAATAGCGTCTAAGGATTGGCCAATCTTTAGAATGTGTGGATCGCCCTGAGTATTAATGTTGATTTCGATGGTCGATTCATTCAACATGGTTTGCATCTCAGAAGGTAATGACCGATGAATATAAGAATCTTCCGCACCAAGGTAAGTGAGGATGGATTCATCATCCTGACATTGAATGACATTAATAGAAGGTGTATCATCATTGATCATGTTAAGATACATGAATGGGAGAGAAGAGGGAGCTTCGCCATCGTGTTGGTAGGTCAGAGGTCCTAGGGAAATGGTGTTCACGAAAAAAAAAAGTTAGGAGGAATAGAGTCAGGATCTATGGACTTCGTGGGTGAAGATGGTAATGTGGGTGAATGAGGTGGGGAAGGTTTTCCATCTTGGATGAGGTCAATGTAAACCTTCTTGGAAGGTGGTTCGTCAAAACCAATCCCACTACGGTCATTGTGTTTATGAGAGGTACAGAAAATGACAGTATGGCAGCCTTGTTCGTAAAAGCCGAAGCCAAATCCTTTCCATTCACAACATTAGAGGAAAGTGTCAGCGAAGTGGTGGTTAGTGTGGGATTGTAGGTCAGATGAAAATGGTTGGGTTTGGGATGGAGGTTCGGGTTTATATGTGGCTATATCAATTCCCCCATATGTTAGATTAGTGCGAAGGTGGGGATGGCCATAAGGAAAAATGTTTCCGATGTAGATGTCATAACGGAGGTGATGATGCAAGTTCCCATACTCTTGTGGGGTGAGGAAGGTGTTGATATTGTAAAGGTTGTATTCCCCCAGAGTGAGACATTGAAAAACACCTTCTAAGGGATCAGTATTTGATATGTGGGTAGTGGGGATAGACGAATCGCTAGATGATGGGGAAAAAAGGTGAGTCAATGGTGTAAAGTCGAAGGGACACAACCCATGGCATGGATCTACGGCCAGCAAAGCAAAAAATTATACTGGAACTCCCCTTCTAGGTAAAAAAGTTTCAGGACAGTGCAGGGACCCATGTGGACATGGAGAACAATGGTACCCAAGGTAGAGGTCATGGCATCATTGAAGGACTGCAACATAACTAGGTTACCATGCATGTAATTAGCAGGTATTCACATTTGGTCATATGCATGGGAGGAGATGATGTTAATACTAGCACCACCATCAATCATAATGTGTCATATGTATATATTATCAATAAAGACAGATGAAAAGAGCAGGGTCGGGATTGTCATACTAGAAAGGAGCAATCTCTTCATCTGAAAAGATGAGGGCGGCTACTTGGGGATTAGGGGGAGGCATAGAGGAAGGTGATGACCTAGTGAGAGAGGCTACGTGGTGAGGGGTAATGATGGAGGCTTCAGGCGTGGAGTCATTTGGTAAAACCTTGATAGATTGAAGGACCTCCATGAGGGCTTGACGATGTGACTCACAGGTTTGGATGAGGTCATATAAAGAAATTTTGAGGGGGGATTGGTGTAGTTGTTTTAGCATTGTACGATGTGTGACCCCATTGGAAATAGGATATGCAGGACCTTGAATGGTCACTTTGGGTATGGGTGCGGATGGTATGTTGGGTACAAGGTTGGTTGATGGGTCAGTTGCCTTTTCTTTACCCTTGTCTTTCTGAGCATGGGTGGTAACGTGAACCATGTTAATTTGAGGGGAGGTGGATGAAGAGGGTGTGTCATGGAAGGTATAATGGCATGAGGGAAAAAACACTAGTGGGGGATACGATCCTTGTGAAATGAGTAGGGCGCATTGGCATTCGGGTGGTGGTTTGGCCAACTCTCTTATACAGACCATGTTGATCTAGAATCTTGGGGGTGGATCAAAGAGTTGTGGGGATGGATATTTTGGTCACTAAGTAGGTAATGGAAGAAGATCTGGGGAAATTGGTGAAGGTGAAATGGGGGTCTTCATCAAGAAGATCATCATCGTCAAAATTTTATTCGAGAGGACATAATTAGACAAGAGTGGTTTTTAAATCCTTATAGTTCTTTACATCGTGTCCTGGCACACGATAGTAGGCACAAATTTTAGTTTCGTCAAACCCTTTTGGTTTGGGTTTGAGTAGGTAGTAAGGTCTAAGAGGTGGTAATGTGATGACAGAAGTGTCGAGGAGACTGCTTAAGATTTTGGCATAGGACCCTACTAGTGGATCACAATGGGAGGTGAATGTGGGTTTGGGTGCAGGTATGGCTGATTGTGGAGGAAGAGGCTTTATAGGAGGGGGAATGGGTTGGTCCACTAGTTTTGTGTTTGGGGTGGTCTTTGGTCTTGATTGCATCTGCTTAGGTACAGGCATGGTAGAAGAGCTAGTGATGGAAGGTTTGGTTGATTTAACTACCTTATTGGAAGGTAACAGGTTTTTAACTTTAGGTTGCACCTTCTTGGGAAAATTTGACATGGGTGTATGCAATGTAGAGGGAAAAGAAGATGGTGGAAGAGGACAGATTACCCACGAGGGTAACCGAGTTGATGTGGAGGTGGTTGGTAGAGGTTGGGTAGAAGGTGTTAGTGGAAGAGAAGAAAGTGTCATGGGTAATGAAGAAGTTATGGACGAGAGTGGTGGTATGGAAAGAAGGTTACGGGTGATGGCAAAGGTTGTGTGGATCACTTGGGTATATTAGAGGTTCATGATGAGGAGGTGTGTTGTTATATTCTTGGCTTACCGGTGGATGGAGGTTGTTTGGCCAGGGTCGAGGGGTGAGGTCCTAGGATGGACAGAAGGGGTGAAGGTGATAATAGTGTGGTAGGCAAGGCTGGTGTATGAGGCCTAAGAGGTTGGGTTTTATTTTTAGGGTCCGAAATAAGTTTAGTTTTGGTTTGGGAAGATGTGGCTAAATCTAATTTTATTTTTGGTTGAGTAAGGTTTGATGTCGGCATGACCCCTAAGGTTGTGACGGGTTTAAGTAAGAGAGATGATATAGGCGTGGGTTTAAGTTTGGGTGTAGATGTATCTCAGGTTATGGGTAGAGGTGTGTGTTGGGCTATGGTTGGTGACATGGAAGGTGTTGCAATAGTCGTGGTTGTGTTTTTTTTGGTCACTCGAAACACTTTTGGATAGATAGTGGAGGTGTCAGTGAGTGACAGTTGCATTTGGGTTGAAACAAGAAGTAGAAGGTGTTCCCAAAGTAAGGATCTATCAACATAGTCTAGGAGATCGGATAAGCATGAAAATAGTATTGTTGTAAGCGGGGCCAATGTGGATCAAGTAACAATTCCCGTAAAATGTGTTTGAGAAACAAGGAAATGGCTAGCCTCATATTCTGTGGGTAAGAGAGTCGAAAGAAAATCAATGGGATATTGAAGGTCCGATGGAAAATGCTCATCTAAAGGCAATGGTATTTCTATAGGATCATCCATGGGTAGAGGAGAGGATGGGCTAGATGAGGTATAATATCCTTGTGATGGTGTAGGTTGTGGACATATATCTCCTATGAGTAGGAGAGGTGCCACTAACAACTGCTTAGGAATTTGAGGGGTCAAAGGCGGCGTGCTAATTATAGGATATTCCATGGATGAAGGATAAAATGAAGGGGGTTCCTATGTAGGTGGAGGAGTAGATGAAATAGGTTCTTTTGTAGGTAGGGGAGCTCGGGCTAAGATTTCATCTATGGAAGGAACATGAGGCAATTGGGAAGCAACCGGTATGTCATCGAAAATAGCATGGACCTCGCAGACATTGCTATCATTTTTTGAAGTGTCACCAACCTTATTGGAATATGGGGCATGATTAGGGAATGAATTCTTGAAGATATTTAGGTTTTGGTTAGCGGGTGCATTTGGGCTATCCAAGACAATGTCTCCATTGTCTAACATTTCTTGGATGATATTCTTGAAGGTGATGCAGTTACTGTCATTATGACCTTTGACACAATGATAATTAGCAAAAGTCATGTTCTTTATACCATGTGGGCATTGGGAAATCAGAGTAAAAACCAATGTGCGGTTTTATAAGTGGAAGGGTAATGACACTAGCCTTAATAAGCTATTTGAAAATAGAAGAATAAGGTTCCCCTATTGGGGTATACTTTCGTTGTTCTTGTCTGAACTAGAAATCTTGGATGGGAGAGAGATTAGAAGAAGGCTTGGATTGGTTTGATGGGTGAGAGGTTCCAACCATGAGAACTATGGCATTAGTAGATCCTTTGGGTTTTGAATAGTTGTTTTTGGGTTTCGAAGATGAAGAAGCATCATTTGATTTGAACGCGATGTTCTTATTACGAAGCTAAATTATCTTCTCTTTGATAGCATGAATTTCCAATGGTGAATTCCTCATCAAAAGTGTGAAAGGTTTGCACTTGTAGGGCTGGTGAGATGTGTCTAGCACAAGCCCAAGTAAACAACTCTATGAGTTCAGTTTGAGGTAATTAAAATGTGAGCTAGTTAATTAGGCTGCACCAGCGAGCGAAAAAGTCAGCGATAGACTCATCGTCATACTGTTGTGTGGAATAAAGATCAATCATGGTGACCTTCTTAACAATGTTGATTGAGAAGTGGTCTGAGAAGGCTTGGGATACCTGATTAAATGAGTAGATGGAGTGTCTTGGTAGCCCAATGTACCAGTACAATGCAGGTCATGTTAGGGACACCGGGAAGGTCCGTAAGAGTAAAGCATCATCATGGGCGATCATGTAACACCCATGTTTGAAAGACCACAAATGTTGTTATGGGTCTTCTTTACTATTGAAACGGTTGAATTTTGGTATTTCCCAATGTACAAGGTATGGGTGAATAGGGATGGATGGATGAATGGGCTCATTACAGATTTCATCGTAGGTGAGAGAATTGTGTGATTTGGAAACCGATGCTTCTAGCATCTGCATCCTTTCATTCATTAATTTGATGAGGTCATTGGTAGGTTGTGATGGAAGGTCTCCTCTTGTGTCATAGGAGGGATGGTACTGAACATGCGATATGGGTGGCATTCCAGTGTATGGCGATGCCAAATAGGAAGGTTGAGAATAGGGGACTGACATAGAGGGCATATATCTAGAATGGGTGACGGACGAGATAGGGGGTTGTTGATAGTATGAGTATGTAGGTGGGACGGTCGCAGTGACTCTAGTAGCGATTGGGGGCAGATATTGTGGGATGGAGAGGACCAGATTCTGGAATGGAGTAGGGGTCACCAACACCATGAGCGGTTGTGTTGAAATTGATATCTATGAGACAATGGGCACAAATGAGGTTATGGTTTGGGTGGTTGATGAGGGGACAATAGATACTACGGGTGTGACTGATACTGTTGATGCAGTGGTCATAGTGGGTATAGGGCCTAGCTGTGAAACCACTGGGGGTAATGCAAGTGAAGATAATGTTGAACTAGTAGGGGCTGATGCAGAAGTGGGAATAAGGGCATAAGAGATGGATACATGCATGCCATATATCAACTGACCCGAGGAGTCCTAGGTGGAAGAGTGGGAAAGGTAGAACTGTAAGGCCATGGGATTTTGATCAAAGATTTGTGCAAATTCCTCGTCTCCTGTGGCAATGGTGGTAGGTAGGGTTGGATCCATGGGTGATAGGATAGAGGATGGTGAAGGACTAGGTAGGACTGGTTGACAACTAGCATGGAATATAAGAGTGTTAGCTTGATTGCGAGTCAACACCATGTGAATGAATGTATATCAGGTGATGTTGTATCCTGCATATGACACAGAGAGAAGTGGGAATGAAGAACACAGGTTTCTATAGGTGGATTTGAGCAATGTATTAGCTGAGATTCTACATAGGGTAACTGAAAATTGTTATGGATGACCGATACCAGTTAAGGGGTAACCAACGTTGGTTATAGTGAGACATGAACAATTTTACCAAATGAGGCAAAATACTGGTGACGGTCAGATGAACAAGTTGTATTATGATTGTTTATCAAAGCATAGAGAGTACAAAGACTCACAGGAACTCTGATAGCAAAGAAAATGAAATAAGTGTTCTTTGGGAAATTTAACCCAAAAGAACAGAAAACCGATGCCGGTTAGGAAAAAACTGAGGCCAGGTAGGGGGGACCGATGCCAGTTACTGTGAAAATTGGAAAAATATTTTTAAAATGGATTGTTGTGAATTTGAGTTAGATAAATAATCAACCCAGAGGTCTATAGATGATGCAATGAAGCCCTGACACACTCAAAAGAAGTCAGAATACTCCAACTGTGATTGTGGAGTGTGCAAGGAAAAATAATGGAAAAATGGAGAAACGTATCCTCACACCTCAAAACGCACGTCAATAAAACGCTAAAAACACATATCTAATAAGTGATTTTTAATGTGTTGAGCTTATGCTATTTAGAATACTGATTCATGAATTTAGAGTAGATTTTTTGGTGAGGAAGGCTTCCTACGAAGAAAGATATCTAAAAGGAGAGGTTTCAGGTTATGTTATGGTGGGGGTGGGCCATCCACTAAGGTAATGACTCGACAGAGGTAACAAGCTGGGGAGTACCTGCTAATCCTCTGATTGTGTGATTGTTGACAGGCATTCCCAGGTAGGATGTTGTTTAAGAAAAATGTGTATATTTCAATTTTGTGTAATTTGGGTAAGACACACACAGAGAGAGAGAGAGAATGTGTTTTCTATGATTCTTTGTGTCAACCATCAGCTAGGCATGAATTTTAGCATATAGATTTCCCTCATTTTAATGTGAGCTAAATGCAGCAAATCAGAATGTAATGAAACCAATTTTAAGCCCAAATCAAAAAATTACGTTCGATGAAGCAAATGATGAATAGGAGAGGGTATACTTTTTCAGTAAATGCAGAAAACAAGAAAGAAGAATGATTCTTTTTAAATGCACTAAGAGGAATCTTTATTTTCAAGCAATTAAATAGAAGAGAGGATTGCCAGAGAAGAATATTAATGTGTAATCCTTTTAAATGGAAACAAACACACAACTTTAGCCTAGGAATGAAGAAAATGCAATAGAACCCCTGATGGGTCCCACCGGGTGTGCCAAAATGTTTCACCATTTTCTTTACATTTTTGAATGTGACGAAATAGATAGGGGTAAGGGCCAAGGAGTAATACCTATTGATGCTGGTCGGTTGATGGTTGTTTGTAGGTGCAAAAAGGCTCTGGTTCTGCTTGTATGCAGTTCTTTCCTTGTTTCGTTGATCTCAGAATGTGCCAACCCAAAAACAAGGCTACTAAGGTGAATAAATGGTAACCGATGACGATTCCTAGTTGATCGGCGTCAGTTTAGGGATGACTGGTATCGGTTAAGGCGGGACTCTCTAGGTTTACTAAAAATTTCAGATCTCTTCAATTTCTTGGGCTAGGTTCATTTTATTTTTGCAGATAAGAAAGGAAGCTTCCCTTCTAATGAGTGGGAATGTGGTTAAAGAAATATTAGGCATGTGCTTTTAAGGTTAGACCAAATCTTAGTTCATTAAGGCAAGTAAGATTAGGTCTTAGTTAGTTATGGAAACATGCCAAGAATAGGTCTAGGGTGAAGTGGCTAGGTGAGGTGGAAATTAGCTTAATTAAAATAATTAAGTAATGAGTATTGTGAGGATGGCTATTAAGTTGATTAAGTTAACTAAATTAATATTAATGTGGGGTGGAAGGGGCCATGGTTAGGTGAATATATTTGAGTTGGATATTTGATGGGGGGGCAAGGAGAGTGTGACCCAATTTTGGTGTCTATATGCATATCAACTTCTCTACATACAACCTTGAACATGGCCCTGGTCTGTAATGACATCAACACTCGAATAGGTTGATTAAATGATTGGAAGTTACAACGAACCATCATTTTTGGTGTCGTTTATGGGGATTACCATAAGAAAAACACACCATCTATTCACATTTTATGTTATGGGTGTTATTGAAGTTGAGATATGCAAACAATAGAGATCCTCAGCCTTGCCTTAAAGATAAATATTGATGTACAGGCCAAGGGAAACTAAAGGTAGAAATATACCTTGCAACACTCAAATAATATCTGCAATAGCATAACATATAGTAAACACTACTAATACTACTCCTGAGAGTGACAGTGAGTCTGAATCAACTTGTCCATAACTTGAACAATTTAAAAAAATGGGAGACATGGGAAATAATGGGAACAATGATTATAGAACCTTGGGTAGAACCTTTACCTACCCTATTGTCTTAAATGATGAAGAGGAAGAACCTATGAAAAAATTTCCCCATCCATCCTACCTATCTTTTGAGGAATGTCCATAGAAGATCTAGACCAATTCTTGTTTGAATTCAAATTCCTATGCAAAACAAATGACTTGAAACTCAAGCTCTTTCCTTCCACCCTCAAGGACTCTTCCATGAGGTGGTTTATGGGATTGGCCCCTGACTCTATTAATTCATGGGAGAAGATGGAGACCGAATTTTTGGAAAAGTACCAAGACTACTGCAGGGGAAGAGATAGGATGGAAGAATTATTTCAAATGAGACAAAAGGAAGATGAAAATATGGAGGATTACTTGGACATATTTATTTTTGTCCATAGGAGAAGTGGTTATGAGTTGAATGCAAAAATAAACAAGACAATCTTCCTTAAAGGACTTGATGATGAATCCAAAGAACCCCTCCATCTCATGGGAGGAGGTGATGTAAACAACCTCACCCTAGAACAGATCACTGAGTTATGTAGGATATAATCTAGAACAAGGGGAGGCATTAGACGAAAGAAAACATCAAAACATGCATTTGGTACCTCATAACTTCTAGAGGAGATGGCCAATATGAAAATAGACATTTTGATACAGTTAACTTCAACCATGAATGGGGAAAAAGCAAATAATATTTCTCTTTATCCTCCTACCTAACAATATGTGGATTTTTTTGAATGTGTGTGGGTGGATTTTTTGGATAATAACAATATGATTCCTACTTATCTAGCCACCATTACAGTAAAAATCATATGGAAGAAATTACAAAGACATACCTAGTGTTAGAAAAATAAGATACTGTGGTTACAGAAACCAAAAAGTGTGGCTACAGAAATTGAAATGAGGGCTATGGAAATGACTACTTTGAACTCATAAAAGAACAACATCATCTCAGTGAGTGGAATTTCTATAAAATGTTGTAGAGATACCTATGATTACCATGAAGGCTAAACATCAACTAATTTTCATTTTCCTTTAGCCAAGATTGTATCTTTTGAGAACATGACTATTTTTCACACGCTATAGCCTCATGTTTGTCCCTTAAAATATCTAATTGCTGAGACAAAACTGGCTATTTTGAATGACACTAAACAAGTAACTATTGAGATAGGAAAAGAATTGAATATTGGTAAATAATTAGAACACAACAAGAGACTAGGGTCATAGACATCCTAAGAAATCATTTGAAATATTTTTCTTGGAATTATAATGACATGAAATTGAATCATTCAAGCATCTACACTCATCATATTTATAATGAGGATGTCAAACCATCCAGACATCCGCAACGAAGGATTAACCCAACACTAAGAGACATTGTCAAAGATGAAATAGAGAAGCTGTTGAGGGTAGGATTTATCCATCCAATATCTGATAGTCAGTGGGTGTCACCTCTTGTTATGGTTCCCTTGAAAAATGGTAAGTGGAGAATATGTATAGATTATAGGGAGCTTAATAAATCCACCAAGAAAAATTACTTTCCCTTAACCTTTATAGACCGGGTTCTAGAAAATCTGGTAGGTAAGAAATACTCCTCCTTCTTGGATGAGTTTAGTGGATATAACCAAATTAGTATAACACATGCTGATCAAGATAAGACCACTTTCACTTATCCCTGGGGTACATTTGCATACAAAGTTATACCATTTAGACTTTGCAATGCACCTATCACCTTTCAGAGAGCAGTTTTATTTTATTTTTGCATACCTTACCAATGACTGTGTTGAATTTTATATGAACGATTTCACTGTCCATGGGTCTACCTTTGAGGATTCTTTGAGCAATCTTGAAAAAGAGTTAGCAAGATGTGAGCAACACCAAATATCCTTAAGTCATGAAAAAATATTGATGATGGTTGATCAAGGGGTTGTTTTGGGTCATCATATCTCTGCTAAGGGTATCCAAATTGTTCCTAAAAAGATATAAGTCATTACTAAGTTGCATACACCAATAAATCAAAAAAACATCAAAAGTTTCCTTAGACATGCCAGTTATTATGGATGGTTCATAAAATATTTTAGTAAGATTTCTGCACCAATGTTCTCTCTATTGACAAAAGAATGTGTTTTTGAATGGACTCCTCAATGTCAACAAGATTTTGAAGTCATAAATGAGAAATTGACCACTGCCCCAGTCTTGAGAGGACCCAATTGAGGCCAACCTTTTCATATTCAAACCAATGCTTCCAATAATACAATGGGAGCTATTCTTGGACAAAAATATGAGGAAGAACAAATGTATGCCATCTATTTCATCAGCAAAATCCTGACCCCTACGAAAAGAAACTACACCACTATAGAAAATGAGTTTCTAGTTGGTGTTTACTCTCTAAACAAATTCAGACACTACATTACTAGTTATAATATATTTGTGTATACAGACCATTCAACCATAAGATACTTAATGAACAAACCGGTAGTAGGTGACAAAATTATCAGGTGGTTGCTTCTTTTGCAAGAGTTTAACTTGACCATTATTGATAAGCCTAGAAAGGCTAATGTTGTTGCCGAATTTATTTCAAGATTGAATGTTTCAGGAGAAGGTGAGGCAATTCAAAATCACATCTCAGATGAGCACGGCACATCCTTCATGGTTTTCTAACCTTGCCAATTATCTAACTGCAGGGAAGTTTCCAACTTATTTCACTAGTAAAGAAAGAAAAATATTAGTTAGAAATGGTGCTACATATAAGTGGTGTAATGGAATTTTGTTTAAATGTTTTCTTGACATGATTTTTTGTAGGTATGTTCAAGAAGATGAGGTATATGACATACTGAGAGTTTTCCATGATGAACCTGGAGGAGAGCACTACTCAGTAAAGAGGAAAAGTCATAATTCCTTGGAGTTGGGTACTACTAGCCCTCTCTCCACAAATATGTCAAGAAATATGTATGAAAATGTGATGTATGTCAAAGAATGGGGAAGCCTACTCTGTCTTCTGAAATTCCCCTCAATCCTCAACTGGTCTTAGGACCATTTGAGAAGTGGGGGATTGATTTCGTTAGACCTGTAGACCCTCCATATAATGGAAAATATTACCTGATGGTGTGCACTAACTATGTTACCAAATTGGACGAGGTTCAAGCACTGACATCTACTAATGAAGATGTTGTAGCTTACTTTTTTTACCACAAGATCATGCTAAGGTTTGGAGCTCACAGAGCCATAGTATATGATCAAGGACCTCAGTTTGTGTCCAACATGATTGAGGCATTTTTGAAGATTTAGCAGATCAAGCATATGAAGTCATCACCATATCACCCCCAATCTAATGGGCAGGTGGAAGTCACCAATAGAGAACTGGAAAACATCTTGACTAAAGTTATAAATATAGATAGAAAGAATTTAGTGCTAAGACTACCTGAATCAATCTGGGCATATAACACAACTTGGAAAACCACCACTATTTTCTCCCCATATGAACTAGTATATGGAAAGAATCCATTGCTCCTAGTGAAATTTGAATTGCAGAATGAGAACAACACTGAAGATAGGAATTGACTTGGATGAGGCTCAACAAGATAGGGCAATGTAGCTGAATGAACTGGACGAGATGTGGATGGAAGCACAACATCAAGCCGAGATCCTTCAACATCAAAGGAAGGTCTGGCATGATTCTCATATAAAGACCAAAATATTTAAAGAAGGAGACTGGGTCCTATTGTTTGACTCAAAATACCAACACTTCAAAGGGAAACTAAGAAAAAGATGGTTAGGACCTAGCAAATTGAAAAGATATCTGATATTTGGATATGTGAGATTATTTCCAATTGATGGTGACAAGAGAAATTTGTTAGTGAATGGCCATAGAATGAGGTTGTGTCAACAACCCCAAGATAAATAAACCTTCACTAACGATATGCAAATGTGTGAGGAATTTGATTCAGTGGAAGAATTCAACTCTTCCAGCCATGAGTAGTTTGTCAGGAATATGCAAATAAAGGAACAAGACCATAATTTTGTTATAGTCTTCTTCCCCCCATATCTAAAAATAAAAATATATTTTCTTTTATGCATGCAAATAAAGGCTAGAAGTGTAAATTATCAAAATGTATACTAACCATAATTTCTTTTCAAATGTAGGAGGTGGAGTGCCAATGGTTAAAAGGACGTTGATCTGGCAAGGTGACGTGTATTTTATTTTTTCCAAAGGTCTTAAATATATTTGAACTTCCCAATGCACTTGATTAAAAACAAAAAATATATAAATGAGTAATTGGAGAGATGAGAGGTAATGTTGAATGAATAAAGGCATGATGTCACTCTTTCTGAAGGATGACATATGGCATGAGTGACTAGGATAGAAGTGTGGTAACCATGTGAATGAATTAAAATCTTTCCACCTTCAACAATCACATCAATCATCTATGTCGTCATTCTAGGACACCATGATGCTATTACAAATTCATGAGTAGTTTGAATTCAAGCTACTGACATTGCAAAAAACTACTCTTCCTCTTTCAAGAATCCATCACCATTGTTTTGAAAATCTACCTCCTCACTGCCTTTTCCATTCCTATTGTAAACCACCCTATTCGATGGGGAAGAAGAATAAGTCAGAGCCAAAATTTGCAGAACCACTGCTAAGGAGCGTCATCATTTATCAGGTATTTCATGACACATGTTGGTTGAATTTTATTCAAAAATTTGAAGGGTTTGATGAAGATTTGATTGAAGAGTTTTTTTCAAATTTTGAAGCAACTTGTTCTAGAGTAGGAGGGAAAAGGATTAAGATAGATAGCTAAATTGTTAGCGCAATCTCTGGTCTTCCAGATTTTAGAATCAAGGTTGTCATTAACTCCCCCCCTCAAATATTTGATAGCCCTTTTTCACTCATAGGGGGAACCTCTTCTTGAGATATAGTTAATCCCCAGGGGATCCATAAGGGTATTAAAAGAGAAATCTTACCAAGGAATTGGAGGGAGGTAACTTCTTAGGTAAATAGGTATTTCATCTGTGACAGAAAAAAATTAGTATTAGAAGGAGATACCCTGAAATTTTTGACCCATTTGAAGAAAGGCAGGGAAAACCCTACGCTCAAATTCAATCTCCCTGAATACATAGCAAATGACATTATAAAAGTGGGGCAAGGGTATAAAAATAAAGGTGGTGATGCTGCAATTAAGCACTCATGGATTATTCAATTGATTTGCACACACCATGCCTCAAGGAAATATAAGAGGAAATTAGAAAAGATGATTATAGGAGAAATTTCTAGGCAATAAGAGGATCAAGGGGACTCCTACACCAATTTCTACCGAACCAATCGACAACTTTCAGCCCAAGATTCAATCCATTCCTCAGTCTGCCCTTGTGTTCATTAAATATTTTGTAGATGAGTCTATGAAACCCCCTGAGCTTATAACTTTGAGGAAAAAGGATATCATGATAACCCTTCCTGAAGAACAAAGCCATACTGTTGAGGCACACAAAACTCATTTGGAAGCTCGAGAAATTATGCCTAAAGCTCTGAAAATCTAGACGGTAGCTATGGAAACTACTGCACAAGGAATTGGATGCGAGGAATCACACAGAGATGCTCTTCTTCATAATGATGAGGTTTTGAGGAAACACCAAGAGGAAATTATTGCTCTAAGAGAAAAAATGAGAGGTATGGAAGTAAATAATGTGTTTCTTCAAAATGAGTTTGGGTAAAAGAATATAGAAAAATATAGATAAATAGATGTTTTGAGAATGGAAGTCACTAGTTTAAAGAGACAGAAAGATATTGCTTTGAAAGCATGAGATGATTTATCATCTTGTTGGACTCAATTTTTTCTTAAAAACAAGGAGCTGGTAGAAGAAAATTAAAAACTTAAGGAAGAGGTTGAATCTAGCTCTAATGCAAAGACAAAATTGGAAATAGTTGTTGAGTCTGTATTTCCTTTAGCTTGTAGACTCTTAACTTACAGGAAACCATCTTTAGTGTATATTATATTTCTTTAAGAGCATTTTTTTTATTACATAAGGTAAAAATAGGGATCGGATCCCAGGGGCCTTACAAAAGATTGAACAAGAACCACCGAACATCAAAGGAAAAGAAAGGTCCACAATAGGAGTTAAACCTACTTAACTCAAATAATGAAGAATAGGACCAAAGATCAAAAGGATAACTAAGAATAGAACAGAGAAAAGAAACTAGTCATAAACAACTGATTACAAAAGTTCACAAAAAAATTGCCAACAGTCCTGAAAAAACTAACTAAGTTTTAGGAACAACTTCACAATTCTTAACAAGACTTTATTTGTCAAAAACCTCTATACCTTTTTCAATCATATCTTCCTCCATCTTGTCCTTAGAACTACTGATGCACATATTGAACTTAATCCTTTTAGAGCCTTCCTCAAACCCCTTCATCCTATCACTCAGCTCTTTGACCTGTAACTCCATCTCAAAAATCTTATGTTTAGCCTTCACCTAGGCAGAGACAATTTTCTTAGAAACATTAATGACATCCAACATGGTTTCCCTTTGACCAACATTGGTTTTCTCCATCGCTGGAATCACCCCTTTAAGATACTAAAAATTTTTTGCTCCACTCCTCAAAGTCCTTAAAATTTCCACCACAGACCCTCTTCCTCGATGTGCCTCACTTCACCACACCCTTCCTCACTCTTCTCCTTATCAATATCCTTCCCTGCAAATTTACCTTTGCCAGCCTTCATCTTAGTCAGGCATTCTACAAGAGTAATATCTTCCTCCTCCACCTTATCTTTTGAACGAGGATTCAGAATAGGTTTCCCATTTTCAAACATCATGAGGATGAGCCCCTCATGCAGAGGCATCTCCACTTTCTCTTGTTGGAATGCCATCAGAGAATTAATCATCGACATAAATAGAAATAAAGGAATGCTCACCATGACATTATGTCTAAACATATTCAGAAAGGTCATATGATGAGTATAAATTTTTCCTTATTTTCCCTCCAGAGTGATATACTTCATAATTTGGAGACAAACATCTCTCCATATTCCTGGGATACAGGACCTGGCAATACTGTTAGTAAAAAAAGAGCACCTTTCCTTTCCCACGAAGAACAACTTGATTTCATGCTCCCTATGGGTTCTATCCTTAAAAAAATTTCAGCCCTTCCATTTTCATCTCCGTCGCAAGGGCAATGGTGATCTTTGAAACTTTAATTTCCATACCTCTCACCCTAAAATTTCCCTCTTTCCAAGTTCTACCAAAATCCTTTGACAGGGATGGATCGTGACCATGTAATTTGGAAATGAAATTACAGAAACCCCTAATCTTAAGCTTATCCACAAACACTGATTAAAAACCTTAATATTCTGGCTATCCGGTTCAACCCTAATTCTATCACCACCCATCTTCACTATACCAAACCTCCCCTGCTCACTTACACTTCTCACTTTTGGGACACCTTGCAAACAGCCAAGACTAGAGAAATAGTTCCTTTTATGAAAGTTGTCATTGTACCTGAGGTACCAACAATCACTCATTTCAGCATCATCAAACTTGGCGCAATATATCTCTATTAATGAATTCATTAAAGACCGAGGGAAAATTATATCCTTTAGACCAGATCTTATAATCATGACTATGAACTCCATAATTTTCCATCTTATCTGCACACTTATTTCCTTTCCACAAAGTATGATTAAAAGATACCTTTTCAAAAACCTTTTAAGATTTACCTAACATCATTAAGGACATTTCTTAAAGGCCAATTTATGGATCCCTTATTGTTAAGAAAATTAATAATAATGAGGGAGTCCCTTTCAACCTGAATGTTATTGAAACCTTTATCTTTGGCCAACATAACCCCCGATAGAAGAGCTCTAGCTTCTGCCATATTGTTTTTTTTTGTCTCCCTAACAACCCAGCATAAACAAACAACCATTCACCTTCACTATTTCTTATAATTACTCTTCCCCTAACTTGACCTAGATTCCCTTTAGAAGCTCCATCAAAATTTATCTTAACAACATTATTCTCAGGCCTGATCCAAAAATTACTCTTTCTAGGTTTTTGTAGTTCCACCAGACTGAGGGCGAACTTATCAAGAACTTCTTGCTCACATTTCGGACAGGGTTTTTAATCCCTTCCTTTAAAGAGTTTGGTATTTTCCTTTATGGTTTCCAAAAAAAATGCTTTTGACTTTCAAGATAAGAGCTTTCTGGTCATGGAAGATACAATCATTCCTAGCCTTCCATAACCCCAAAAATAGGTGAGGAAGGACAATATTCTAGGCCCATACCAAGATAGGGAAATTGAAAGGGCTCTCCCATTGAAGACAACAGTCCTCAATAGTACTAGGAAAAATCCATTGAGTATTGAACAAATCCATTATGGATTCAAACAATTTTTTGGAGAAGGAACAATGAAGGAGAAGATGGTTGACATTTTCCTCCTCTTTCCTGCAGAGAGAGCATATTTTGGTAAGCTTCATACCATGTTTCCTAAGATTATCCACCATCAAAATTCTATTTTGGACAACCAACCAATAAAAGATGTTAACCTTAGGGATAAGTTCCTTCAACCAGAGCCTACCCCAATAGTCTTTTTGAAGATCATCCTTAAAATTTTGACTATAAGCTGATTTAACCAAGAAGTTTCCAGTATCTTCCTCTTTCCATTTAATGAAATCCTCCTTGGTCTGAAAAATGGGGATATGGAAATCCCTTAATTTCTTGTTGAGATCTCGAAAGGGTTGGATATCTCCATCAAATTCCAGAGAGGGGACAATGATTTCCCACCTAACATTTTCCTCCTGAATCCAGAAATATCTTATCCAAAATTTTCCCCTTTCCTCATAGAACTGAGAAATCCTTTTTTAGATTGCCAGGTTTGCTAAGGAGAAATCCTCAATCCAACTATCATACCAGAAACTGATTCTATTAACTTTACCTACCTCCCAGATAGTACCTTTTGTTAAAATTTCTTTTGAAGCCAAAAAATAATTCCATAAGAAAGACCCTCTAGGAAGATTGTTTTGATTGAAAAAGGACTCCATTCTACCTATATTTCACAAATATTTATTCTTTATGATTTCCACCCAGAGTCCTTCCTCTCTAGCAATCCTCCATCCATCTTTGACAATCAAGGCCTCATTCACAAGAGAGATATTTTTTAAACCCAATCCCCCACATAATTTTTATTTAGTAACTTTTTCCCAAGCCCCTAGTGGGAATTTGAACTTCTCCTCAACACCCGCCCGAATAAATCTCTTCTGAATTTTCTCCAAGGACCCAATAATTTTTGTATGGAGATTGAAGAGGGACATCACATAAATAGGTATACCTTGAAGAGAACTTTAAAGCAATTAAATATTCCCTGCATGGGAGAGAAGGAGACCCTTTCAAGATGATAACTTTTTGTTAACTCTTTCCAGCAGAGCATTCCAAATTGACATATCATGCTTCTTTTGGACCAGGGGCATGCCTAAATAAGAATAAGGAAAATGCTTAATCTGACACCCTAGGATGCGTGCTAATCTAGATTGAATCTGATTCTCCACATTAATGAAGAAAACAACACTTTTTTGAAAGTTAATCATCTATCCCGAAACAATTTCATAGTCATTAAGAACCACCTTAAAATTTGAGGATTCCTGGACTGAGGCCTTAGCCATCATAAAATTAAAATCCACAAACTGATTTAGACATATAGAGGGGAGACCATTAGAGATTTTAATACCATGGATACAATTATAGAGAAATGAATGCTAGAAGATTCTAATCAAAGACTCAACCATTATACATAAAGGAAAGGCGAGAGAGGATCACCTTGTCTCAGAACTCTACCAACTTGGAAAAAACCTTCTGGTTTACCATTTACCAAAACCGAATAACTAACAGTGGAAATATAGGTCATTATCATATTCACCAGGATTTTATCAAAACTAACCATTAACAGGATAGCTCGAAGGAAATACCAAGTGATCCTATCATAGGGTTTATGCATATCTAGCTTAAGAAACATATCCGATCTACCAGAGTTTTCAATAGAATGAATTGCTTCTTGAATCACAATAATGCTATCTGTGATTTTCCTTCCCAAAAAAAAATCCCCTTGATTTCCCGAGATGAAGTTAGATAGAACAATTTTGATCCTACCAGCTATGATTTTAGTCAATAATTTATAACTGGTGTTACAAAGGCTTATGGGTCTGAAATCCTTTACCTCTTTGGTTCCAACAATTTTTGGCACAAGGACCAAGAAGTTATTATTCATTTGTCTCAAAAGGTGACCATTGTTGAAGAACTCTTGGACCATATCAACAACCTCTTGCTTTATCACCTCCCAAATTTTTTGAAAGAAGAAGGCATGGAAACCATCTGGACCTGAGATTTATCAGATTTCATATAAAAGATATCAAAACAAATTTCTTCATGCGAATAACTTCTTAAGAGATCTCTATTTTCAAGGGGGGGTGATCACATTGTGGAAAATATCCAGAACTTGGTTCTGAGCCATCTCCTCCACCCTCTGCCCCTCCTTGAAATAATTTATTATAGTCATGTTGATATCCTTACTTTCCGAAAAGATATCACCATTCTCACTTTTAATTTCATTAATATTTAAGATATTTTCTTTGGAGGTAGTGGAAAAATGAACAAATTTAGTATTCCTATAACCCTCCTTGAGCCACTTCAACCTAGATTTTTGTCTCCAATAAACCTCTTCTTTAGCCAAAATGTCTTGGTATTCAATCAAGAGTTTTTGTTCTTGATTCTTGAGAACAATATTAAGACCATCATTCTCCATAAGTTCCTCAATAGTTCTTAACTCTTCTGCTATTCTAATTTTTTCCTGGAAAATATTTCCAAAAGTCTCCTCATTCCATCTTTCAAGGCAACTTTTAATATGCTTCAGTTTTAAACAAGGTCTCAAATTAGCAACCCCAAAAAATTTAATGTCCCACCATTCCTAAATTCTGTTGAAAATATATGGGTGTTCTAACCACATCTTTTCAAATCTGAAAGGTCTCGCTTTCTTAGATTGATTTATCCCCAGATTAAGAAGAAGGGGGTTATGATCAGATCCAATTCTGGGAAGGGTTTTAAGAGAATATACTTGGTTAATCATACATAGCTCACTCACCACAAACCTATCCAATTTAATTTGAATGAGGTCAGATCCCATCCTCGTGTTAGCCCAAGTATATTTGGATCCTTACATATCTAAATCAAATAGACCATTACTGACTAGGAAGTCAGCTAAATCCTCCATACTCTCAAAATAAGAGATAGAACCCCCCTTCTTTTCACCAGGGGAAAGGGGGGTATTGAAGTCACCTCCAATAATCCAATATTTATCTTTAAATAGTTGTCTAAAACTCGACAGATCCCTCCAAATATTCCTTCTTTCACAGACCTTATTGGGAGCATAAATATTAGAGACATACCAAGATTTTTTAGAGCAATATTATTCATGGCAGTTGTATAGAATTTGTTGTGGAGAGCCTCATGAGGCTCCTGATGGAAAAACCTTTTTACAAATTTATTAGAGTTATACTCCAGAGGTACAAAACTTATTGTGTGAATTCTATCTCCATAACATCTTGGTTACAAATGTTCCTAACTTTTTCATAAATATGTCAGTAGGATAATTTCAGGTAAAAAAAAATTCATTCATTGATAAGAAATCAGATTGTGTGGGAAGAGAAAACGGATATCTTTACACAACAGACAATAACTATTGGCTTCTACATTCAACCCTAGCACCATAATGATATTTTTGATGAAGAAATATTTTAGGTCTTTGTATTACCATGTTGGAATTGGTAAACACACCTCTGAGATCTTGGAAAAATGTGTCAAAGAGTTTAAAGCTTACTTTCAACAAAACTTTGGCCAGGCTATGATAGCCTGTGACAAAATATAAGACACCTTGAATTTTCCACTGAAAAGAAGAGAAGTGATTTCTCCTCAGAATCTCAGCTGGAGAATGAGAAGGGGAGATACACTTGTGGAAATTATTCAACAATTAGCACAAAAAGGGAACAATGAGTATAATGACAAATGGGTTGGGATGCATGTTAGGCATCCTATGATTCTCAACCCAATGACTACTTGGCAAAACAGTGTTCCTCAAACAAATGAAAACTTTACGACATGGGCAGAAACTATGTTTGCAAACCAAGGATGTAAGGGCACCAAGAAACAATATGCAGATCAATTTGAAGAGTATGACATGACAAAAAATCTTGAAAAACAATAAGGTTGAAGATATTTTGTAAGAGGACTTGTAAAAGGTAAAGTGCAAGGGAGATGATGATTCCATAAAATGACTCATCATAACATCTATATAACTATAAAATTTACTCCAAAAAAACACTAATCAATGCATGGGAATGTTTTAAATAGTTATATCTAAAGTAGAAAGTAATGCATTTCCCCTTATTTTGTCTTAGGAGAACTAATGACCAATGAAAATCCCACTAACTACTTTGTTGAGTAGTTTGGAGACATATGTAGGATGATGAGGCACATTATTTTCCATTTTGAACAGTTACATTCAAAGGAGACTGAGTCTAGAACCACTAAATCATTTTGAATTTTGGACCATAACAAGCTACAAAATAGGACCCCCAGTTTCCAACAGATTTATGGGGCGTTATGGGAATTTTTTGAATTTCTAATCGATTGCATATAGCTTTGGCATGTGTTGTACCCATTCGTGTCTATAAGACACCTTCGTGTGACTATTTCTTAGTTTTTTCTATTCAATATTACAACAAATAATAGATAGAATTTATTTTTAGTTATTCTATAAAGTATGTAACATACTCATTTTTATCAATACAATACATGATATTTTAAGGATACATTTGTGTTAAGATTCCTAATCCTGAAGTAAATCAAAGGCCCAATCAACTGAGGAGATTGGTGGATTGGTACTTCATGCAAACTCTTTGCATTTACTAAGTTTCGTTTTTATATCTTGACTTGGTGATTATTTGAATAAAATCTTATATCTCTTTAGTTCAACAAATTTCCTTTACTTGTCATTTCTTTTAAACAAGCATTTCATTTCAACAAAGTATTTCCTTTAAAAAGCATTTCATTTAGTAACTTTGTTTCAGTAGAATAGATGTATTTAATGTAAAATTTTTTTCATTTGATAGTTTAGAAACTTTTGATATTCAATATTTTAAAAATTTACTCACTTTCAGTATATAATCAATATAGAACAAGAAAATTGATACCAAATAAACCCCCTAAAGAGAGAACCACCATAGTGACTGAACTACATATCAACTTCTCTGCATACAACCTTGAACACAACCTTGGTCTACAATGACATCAACACTTGAATAGGTTGATTAAATGATTGAAAATTATAACGACCCATCACCTAAGGTGATAGGTGTAGTAAAAAGAATGAAATTGGAAGTAGAGGAAAAATCAGGTATCATCACTCACACCATACTTCCTGATGGAGCCGTATGAGTATGTAGAGATGGTCACTGAGGCAAGCACACCACTATTAGACTTGATAGGAGATGACTGAATATAATGATTTGATTTGATAAAATTGATTAGATATATTTGACACTTTGCTACATTTCACATTTTCGATATCATACTTTATATTTTGAGACAACTTTTGGATGACTTAATGGTGACAGTACTTTATTAATATACATAGATGGATGGTTAAAATTTTATTTGGTGTTATATCATGATGATTTTTTATCTATTGAAAGGATGCATTCTTTATATAGATCGTGTTTACATTTATTTAATCTATATAATACTTAGTGGGACCCTGTTTAGATAATTCATTCCTCATTCAATGATATAAAGTGAAAGTTTTCATATAGTCTGTGTCCTTATTTTAAGTTATATTATTCACTTAAGTTATAAGTGAATGCTTATTATTATAAAATTATAAAAAAATATTTTAAAACATTTAAATAAATCAATCGGTTAAAACCAATTATGTTCATGAGAATGTTATAAAAGGACATGGAGGATTCAGAAACAAGGAATGAAAAATCAAGTATTTGCAACTATTTTGAAAGTTATTTCATTCTGAAATTATTTTTGTGAAATGCATTTCTAAGGAAAGTGATCTTATAGGTGATATGATGACATTTTTTTGAGGTTTGAGTGTGAATTTATAATAGAACGGGTATATCCAGATTTACTATTATTATTTTGATTATCTGATCAAGTATTCTGCATTTTATCTAACTGATTGCTGATTTTTTCAGTCATATCCAGAGCAAGCTTGACTATATCTTCACTTCAATCTCGAAATAAATGTAATCAATATAAATTTTGGCTTTGATGTTGAATCATGACCTCGTTAAGACATTGTTTTAGCGATCATTGTATTTCATTTCATTAATGCAAAAATTTTCATCTTCATCATGTTTTTATCAAATTTGTATTTCGTCAATCATTTAAATATGTTTATATGTTGATGTTTTATTTTCTTTCTCTTTGGTTTGCTGTTTGTTTTGTTCTCAATATCATTAATATTGGAAAATTATTGCAAAGAAGAGATTATAAGATATCACTCAAATATTTTCCTTTTCAACAGGTTACCTAATCCATAGGTTTCACTCTATCAGATAAATGTTGATAACATTATTTTTTATTTAGAAAATTAGTTTTGATATACGAGTGATCAGTTTGCATTCAAATTCATTGAGGTTAAAGATTAATATCTTATCATTAACATTAATCATTTAGGTGGTCTTGTTGTGTCTTTTGATGTATTTTCATTTATATTTTGTTGATGTGTGTACTTTCTTATTTCTACTAGAAATAGAAACTTCCCAGATCTTAGGTTGAATTATTATTTAACTTATGTTAAACTACCCACGCTTAAGCTAATTTTTAAGTACAATTATGATTAAATTGATTTTATTTTGTCTTAAACTTTTGCATTAGGAAAAAGGGTTGATTGGTTATCGGTCTAATTTTTATTGACAATAGAGTGCATGCATATAGCAAAAGAAGAGGAACCTACTCTTGCTTCACATTAGAGAGAGTAAATACCCATGAAGTCTTCAAAACAACTCTAGAAGAAAATTTATTTGAGTAATCAACAAGGGAACAAACAACAATAACAATGTATCATTTGTGATAAAAATACCATTAATTGAAAGATTGTTTGTGCAATGCATTTCAATAGGGATCATCCATTGGAAATAAGTCCAATGACAAACATTCATTGCAGGTACAAAAAAACAAGTCTCAAAGATAGAAAAAAAGGAAATTAGAAGGAAAAAAAGTAACAACAATGGAACATTTCTAACGACGAATACACCTTCAAATTATGACTTCATGTATGTTACCCATTCACATGAACGATCAATTTCATTGAGATCTATTTGGTATGTTGATTCAGTGCAACTTGACACATGACTAAAAAAATATTGGTTCTTCAGTTTGAGAGACACAATAAAAAACATGTTTATTTGGGTGATGTTGCTTCGTATAGTGCCCAAGGAATTAACAACATCTTGCTACCTCTTGGAACACATGATTATAAAATCACAAAAGGCTTGTATGTCCCAGGAATCACAAAGAAACTATTATTTTCCAATAAAATACTAGAACCACAACTTGAAGGCTTATTTTGACAGTAAAGGTAGTAAAAAATATTGTTAGTGTAGGATATTATTTATTCCATTTATTTATTTATATGCATTATTCCTACACGTCGATTATTCCCACACATCAATTGTTATTTTTCTTAGGTGTACTTAGTCAAAGGAGTTACATTTTTTGTTAGTCACATGAGTTATAATTGGCTATCATTGTTAGCTAAGTGGGAGTTACTCCTTTTTTACTATGCTAAGTGTGAGAGTTATAGTTCCATTTGGGGATCTTTGTCCGCTAATCATGTAGGAGTTACAAATTCACTCTTATATGTGTACATATTTATTTGTAAATTATTCAAGTAGTGTATTCGAGAAATCTTGGCTTTTTTGCATATTGAGTTATTTTTTGCACTTTCATGCTTGTTAGTTATTTCATTTTTTGTAACTACATATGCATTCATTTTTCTAATAGAGATCCTTATGGACACTTTGATATGGTATCAGAGCTAGCTAGAGAAAACATGTGTTCATTTTTAGTATAGTTGCAGGTTTGAATTCTTCATTTGGGCGACTAACAAATTTGTGTGTAAATTTTGACTCTTGATTATTTTTATGTAAATCAAGCTACACCATTACATTCAGAAGACAAAAATCCTTAGGATCGACTGTAAACTTGGCTATATTCTGAGACACTTGATTTCAAGGTTTTAAAAAAGTTTGTTGTAAGGTTATTCGACGTGCCTCAACATCTGTACCAATTATTTTTTGCAGCTAGAAAACTCTTTCTAGGTTTTTTGGGTTCTTTCTAAAAAATTTCCAGGTTTCTATGTTGTTGCAAGTTCTTCTGGTTTGGCTACAAGGTGTTGATTTTGTTCATGTTGAATTATTTTCATGTGAATTCAGATCAAGTTGAGATTGTGCTATTAGTCCGTGCAAAATTTTTGGTTACGGATACAATCTGTGAGGATATGTTTCTAACAGATCTACATGGGAAGTGCATTTTGGTGTGAGTTGAGTGTATTCTGTGAGTGGGGCGTGATAGTGCATTTTTGTGTTGATAGAATTGTAGGTTGTTGTAGAGCTAGTTCAAGAGTTGTGTTGCTAGTGCAGGTTGGTTTAGGAGTATATGTTTTACGACACTATCCCACATGTCAATTCAAGGAGTGACATCACATGCCCTAGCCCTTGGTCATATGGAGGCTTAAACCCAAGGATTCCTACTAACGGGTGTTTAAGTTTATCCCCTCTTTGATTTTGGATTGAAATAATACTTTGGCTCCCTCCAAATAAATTTGCAGGCATTTATTTTTTTAGTGCAAATATTTATATTAGCGAAAAAACAAAGATTTGTTACTTTTGATAGATAACTCAGATTTAAGTGTCATTTAAAAAAATCTTATTCATGTTTGTTCCTATGGAACAATTTATTTTGTAAAACACACTCAAATTATAAAGTGCAAAATATAGGTGGGTCTAAAAGTATTAATTCAAGGGGTGTAATACTATTGCGATTCTTTCCACATTCATTCTTTTCTTTTGGAAACAAACACCAATTTTTTAATGGATCATAATTATGTTGTTTTACTTACTCCCTTCAACTATCATGAATGGAAGACTTCCATGTCACTTTCTTTGCGAAACAAGAAGCTCTACATGATAACTATGGGTTTGTCAACCAAACCAACAAAAAATAAATAGAAAAAAATGGTTTAAAAAGTGTGACAAGTTTATGGATTCATTTCCTTTTCCATGTCATCGGATCTGTGCTTTAATTTAATTATTTTCAAAACACCCAAGGAAGTATGGGACACCTTAGAAAAACTCTTTGAGAAACAAGATGAAATGAGAGGGCATGAACTGGAAAATGAGTTGATTGGTCATAGCCCTAATAGGTTTGACACACTTCAATACTTATTCACTAAGTTCAAATATGTGAGAACACAATTGAAAGAATGTGCAATTAAAAAAAATACTCATTGTTTATGTCCTCGCAAAACTAAGTCCCGACTATTCTATTTTTGTCTCTACCTTCCATGCAACCAAAAGAGCACTTGGAGCACAATGTAGCATGCCCTCCTTTGATGAGTTTGTTGTTGACTTAACTCCGAAATAAGATACACTAATTCAAATGGGTGCATTAAATTATATTAAACCACATTCTCTACTTGCAAAGCATGACATACAAAAGGCTTCAAAAGAGAAGAAACAAAAAAACAAGGATCATGAGAGCAAGAAGGATCAACCCACATCAAAATCAAACTCTGAAACTTTATCTTCTAGTGTTAAGTCCAATAAATAAAGGATAAAATGTGGGCATTACACAAGAAAACATGATGAAAACAAATGTTTAAAGAAACATATTGACCACCTCACGAGTCTTTTTGAGAAAAACAACATAGGTACCCTTGAGTCTATTAAACCATCTTCATCAACCCGTGAATCCTCCAAGGCAAATGACAATAGAAATGAGAGAGAGAAAGAATCATGAAAGGAGAAAGGGGAGAGTTGGAAAAGGGAAGAGAAATAATCATGAAAATAGAAAGGGGAAAGCCTTAGCTACAATTGTATCACTGACTCTTACATGGGTTATTGATTTTGGTGCATCACATCATATGGCTTCTTCACATGTGGAGTTCACTTATTTGGATCCATATGACATGTCCACTATATGTTTAGGTGACAAAACTTCTACATAGGTTTTTAGGAGAGGGTCTGTTGAAGTGAGTGGAGGAACATTCAATAATATTCTAACTATCATCTAATCTCCTATCAGTCTACTAGATTACAAATGTTGGTCAGGGAATGCAAGTTGAATTCATTCTAGATTCAAAAAATGTCAGAGAGTTACATAGTGACACTATCATTATAGTGGGTGTAGTCGATCAACAGACTCAACTATATTCCTTCTCTCACTTTGTCCATCCTTTAAATTCTTCACCAGATTCATCTGTACTCGATGCCACTTCTGATCTTGAGAACATTTTTGATGATGAGGAATTCTCTTCTAGCACAAATGACTATAGTAGTAATGGGGACCCACCTCCACCATCTCCTTGTCACCTTTTATTTTTAGAGGAGCTATTTCTTGTTACACCTACTTCTGGTCCATTACAAAAATTTTAGGGAACATACACCTTGATTAAAGACTCATCAGGCATCAAACAGTCTTCTACTCAGTTACAAGGCCTTCCACATTCCTTCTTTTCTTTTACTTCAGATATATCATCCATTCATACAGAAATTGACACTTATACCTTGCATGATGAACATAGTTCCTTGGATAGGAACTACACTTTAGTTGGTGATCCATCAGACATTTGGCGGGTTCATTCACTCTTCCATGGAGATCCACTCTTCATTGGATCAAATCCTGATCACAATCACTCCAGGAGGTTGCTTTGCAGGATGTGGGGTGGCTTCAGGTAGTTGTAGCTCCAAGTGGGGTTTTCTAGTCCCACCTTCTCTTCTTTTTATCTCTTTTGAGGGGAGTATTTCCCCACTAAATTTTCTCTTTTTACTCCACTTTGCGAGAGTTGCATTGTACTGGGTACCTCATCGGACCTTGTTTCCAAGATCTAATTTATTTTATGTTCATCTAAGTGACACTTAAGGGGGGTGTTAGTGTAGGATATTATTTATTCCATTTATTTATTTATGTGAATTATTCCCACACTTTAAGATTTAGCTTGCTTATGTGTACTTAGTCATAAAATTTACATTGAGAGTTAGTCATCAGAGTTACACTTAGCCATCATAGTAAGCTAAGTGATAGTTACTCCTTGCTTGACTATGCCAAGTGTGGGAGTTACAGTTCTATTTTTGGCTCTTTGTCCACTAATCATGGAGGAGTTACACATTCACTATCCTATATGTACATATTCATTTGTGTGTTATTCAAGCGATGTATTGGAAATATCTTGGCTTTGTTACTTATTGAATTATTTTTTGCATTCTCATGCTTGTTGGCTATTTCATTTCATGCAACTACATGTGCATTCATTTTTCTACCAGAGATCCTTATAGATACTCTGATATATGTATCTCATTAGATGTAAGACCAAGAGCTTAAAAAATGTTGCACAAGTATATGACATTGGAAGAATGTTCCAACTTGAGTTTGTTTTGAAGAACAATTAGGAACTTCTTGCAAAGGATTTAGACTTAGCAGAGTCATGGCATTGAAAATATGAGAATGTAAGTTTTGGATACCCAATTGCACTTATTTGCTACAATATGGTAAGATTATTTCTTCTATTGAAGAAATATACATATAAACACCCAATTTTCTAGTAGGCAAATATTGAGCACTATTTGGTAAAAGTATCTTTCAAGTTTCTAGAAAATTAAATTTGGCGCACATCAATTTTTGTAGACATATGAGACCTAATAATGTTGGATTTGAGGACATATGAGACCTAGTCATGTTGGGTCTGTAGACATATGAGACCTAATCATGTTGGGCTTTAGGAATTTGTGCTTTTTTTTATGATTCTTCACACAAAATGTGGGTATAATGTCTTCATATTGAAGACCAAGCATTCCAGACTTCCAATAAATTTAAAGTATCTGTGAAAATTTAAATTAGTCATGAAATCAAAACTCTTTGATCAGATTGAGGGAGGATATGCAAGTAAGGAATTTGCACAATGTTTTTTCCAGAACTTGTTATTTGACGTCAACTAGCTCCACGTCACATGCCACAACAAAATGGTGTTGCAAAAAAGTAAAATCACACTATCATGGAAATGGTAATTTGTACGATTGATGATTTATGTTTGAAGAAAACATATTAGACAGATGTAATAAAAAAAACAATTCATCTACTGAATTGAGTTCCCACTCCAACTCTTGATGGAGTGACTCCAGAAGAAGCGTCGTTAGGGCATAAACCATATGTATATCATCTTCATGTTTTTAGATGTAATGAATGCATGCATGTTCCAAAAAATATGAGAATAAAATTGTATATGAAATCTGAAAAATACATCTTATACGTGTATAAGGAAGAGACATTGAGTTATAGAGTCGTGAATCCATAAAATATAAAAATCTATATCAGTAGGGATTTGTTTCATGAGAAGAGTGATTCAGATCCACCTTTCATAATCTCACCTAATAAACAAATCAATCATGTTGTAACAATTGAAGGTGAGCAAATTTGTGATGGTGATAGTGATGATGGGAATGGTGGTGATGACTCTGAAGTTCCACCAACCACAAAAATGGATTAATGTATGCCAAGCTATACTAATGTGATACAAGATATTATGTTGGATGGAGTCCCAAAAACATCTACCACTGAACCAAGAAATCATAGTATGGCTCGTGAAGACATCAATTTGACCTTAATGATTATAATTGTTGAGTTTGTTGAGCCCTTTACAATTCAGGAAGATCTAGATTCAGAACCTTGGAAATATGCCATGAATCCAAAATATCACTCACTAGTAAAATTAACACGTGACAACTTGTAGATATTCATTAAGGAAGAATCCAATCAGTTGCAGATGGATCTTCAAGATGAAGTAGAAAGTAGATGGTAGTATTGAAAAGTAAAAGGAAAGGCTTGTAGTTAATGAGTATGCTAAGAAATAATACATTGATTGTGAGAAGACATTTTCTCCCACGAATAAGATCAAAACTCTCAGGATGATATTTTCTCTGGCTGCTCAGTTTGATTGGAAGGTCCACCAAATGGATGTAAAAATTTCCACTCTAAATGAAAATTTATTGGAAGAAGTATATATGAATCAACTAAAAAGTTTTTTCATTTTAGAAAAGAAGAAAAGGTGTGTAGAATCAACAAGTCATTGTATGGTCTCAAATAGGCTTCCCAGGTACAGTATATAAATATTAATGAGTATTCCATTCATCACAAATTTTATATAAATCTTTATGATCCCAATATCTACCTAAAAAATAAAGGGGAAATATTTTAATTGTTGTTGTCTATGTCGATGATCTAGTCATCACTAGTAGTTCACTTAAGTTGATCGATATAATGAAAAAATATCTTTATCGATCGTTCGACATGAAAAATCTTAGACTATTGCACTATTGTCATGGGTTGGAAGTATGTCAAAATTAGCACCGTAATTTTGTGTCCCAAATGAAATATGCTAAGTCATTTCTCGATAATTTTTGGATAATGGATAGTAAACCGTTTACCATACCTATGGAGGTAAAACTTCAATTGTATTTTCATGAACCATCACTGTAAGAAAATGCCACTCTCTATCGATAGGTGATTGGGATTCTCATTTACTTGACATGTACTAGGATAAAAATTAACTATGTTATCAAATGTCACTCATAGTTCATGCAAGAGTTGAAATTTTGTCACTAGAAAGTAGTAAAGTAGATATTGCAATACACACGAGGAACCATATACTTTGGTCTATAATACAAGAAGACTGATTAGTTCTTTTTGAAAAGATATTCAAAATTAGATCATACATGAAATATTAATGACAAGAAATATGTGTATGGATAAGTGTTCTCTTTGGGATTTAGTCCAATATCACACGAAAACAAGAAATAAAATTTTGGTTTTTTGATCTTCCATTGTAGCAGAATATCACATTGTTAGAGTTGTCTCCGAAGTAATATGGCTAGGTTACATACTTGAAGGATTAGGAGTACCAAAAGTAACCAACCATCATGTATCTTGATAATGAAGGTGTTATCAAACTTTTTTGTAATTTATTGTTTCATGAATGTGTAAAGCACATCAAGGTACATATTCACTTCATATGCGAACTGTTGGAACATGTTGATCAGAGAAAACACCTAGTTGAACTTGCACATAGAGTCCGCGCGGAAGAATAGCATATGAGAAAAAGTGTGAAGGTATAGGAAGGCATCACGCGCAGAGGTGTAGAGTTAGACTCTCAAGGACTTAGCCGATTTTGGGGATCAGATCTATTCTTAGAGATTGGCGTGCGGAGCACACAAAGCAATGCCGAGACTTGCGCGCCACTCTTCATGGAGATTTTTGAAGGACATGTCAACTCACTCTTGCATGGGCATAAGTTAAGAATAGATCCATCACTTTAGTTAACTATCAACAATCTATAGATAACATACTTGCATGTATGGCTATAATTGTAAGAAGGCACGTGGCTGTTATTAGCATGTGACCTATTTCTGGTAGAGTTAAGTGGTGAAGGGCTAGTTCCCCACCCTATATATATATATATATATGTGTGTGTGTGTGTGTGTGTGTGTGTGTGTGTGTGTGTGTGTGTATATATATATGTAATGAATTACTTAGAAAAGATATAGACACATATAGAGATACAGAAGGAAACATATGCTTTGAAGAATGGGAAAACATGAGTACATGCGACTAGATAGTTGTAACAGATCCATGCATGCACATGCCTGGTATTGTATGAAGTTTCTGTATTGTTGGTATGATGAATAGATAAAGGAAATTGGCCGAACAAATAGTGTTTGATGTGTTTTATCAATGCATGTTATTATTTTCATGATGATTTACCTTTAAGCGCTTATAGATCTAGTTAAGTATAATGATGAATAGATGGATTAGTTCCTAAAATATATGTTTACTACTTTCATCATACCACCATTCTACTACTGCAACCTTAAGAGGAACCCGGTACCTTTGCGTGCTTTGGGTGAGCGCTCAGCCTAGGCTGAGTGATGTGCCAGCGTGACTAGGTGTTAACTAACAATTCTAGGTTGCATCATTGGTTCCATTGTCGGGACCTCTTTTTCAGTTGTTTCAGAATGGTTCGCGATGAAGACATACTGGCTAACTTTGGCGAGCGTTGAAGAATGGATTCATGATCTGGAGGAAGAATATGCACGGAGGTTTGACACTGGATCTGGATTTAGCGCACGTACTTGGGTAGAGCAGAATATGTATGACAGTTTATACGAAAGCTTCTTTGTTATCTTTCCAGTAGAATTATATGAATGGTTGACTACATATGCATCTAAGTGGAATTGGAGGTATCGCACACTTGTTTGGACACAGGAGGAATTTCAAACACTATATGATGCTGACTTGAGCTGGACTCACGCAGTAGATACCTAATTTTGCAGTGTCCTAAACAACTATATTTTGGAGTATTCAATTTCGACTTATTCATGCCCAGAGGTAGCAGAATTCCAGTTTCTACAATATCCTAGAGGGACATATTTGCAAGGTATTCCGCTGGCAATCAAAATACTAATGGTAACGTTGAACTTGGAAGCTAAACCCATGGAAAGCTAAAAGAATCTCCACGCATGGGGGCAGGAACAGGATTGGTGAAAGATGGTAGACCTAGCAGTAGCATGGAAAAGGGAAGAGAGGTGGCTGAAGTATGATGAGGCACGCACGAGAGGGAATTATGCAAGAGACAAGAAATTGCAGAACAGATGGTGTTGTGGAGAGAGATGGCTCATGAAGGATTTGAGGCTCATAGGGAGGAAGAAGAGCAAGAGCATCAGGAACTCCCCCATCTAGGAAAGCATGACAGAGAACCCTCTTCGGCCTCACATGGAAGTGCATCAGTAGATATGACCTGGGCCACGGGTGCACATCTAAGCCAACCTGTTGACCTAGCCCTTGTGCTTGGTTTTCCAGTATCTAGTACAGCAGGTAAAAATAGTTTTAATTTAGGAAGTGAAAGCACAAAAATAGGTCAGACAGCAAGTACATCAATGGCAGCATAGACAGCTTCGTTATTTTTTGGGGGTACATTTTTAGGCTCATCATCTACACAAAATATGAGCACGCCGAGTGTGGGAATCACCTCTGGAGCTGGGACCACTTCCCAGACTGTAGGGGTCTAGTATAGTACCACTATTGGGGCACAGGGGAGTGCATCCACGGGCCCTATTCCAAATTCTGGAGGAGGATCGGGTGGTATGGGCAGTTCTAGTTCTGGTGGTTCGGGTGGTATTGGAGGAAGAGGAAACCAAGGAGGTTCTGGGTCGGGTGGTCAAGGCCCGCAACAACCCCAGAACATTTATATGGAGATGTCCCTTCGTCTCCCAGAATACAGAGGTATCAAGGATGTTGTTGAACATGTTCATATGTGTGAAATATTGTGCCACACAAAAGGTATTACGGCCTCTGAGCTCAAGGCAAGTCAGTTTGCTACTACATTGCAGGCGCGCGCGCACAGCTGGTATAGGAAGTTTGATCCCAATCAAACTTGTATTGACTATGCAGCATTGAAAGAAGCTTTCTTGAAGGAGTTCCACATCCCAGAGTTTGAGCAGAAGAGCATAAGCGCACTCAAGGATATAAAGTGAGGCACTACTGAAAGTGTACGTGAGTATGATGCACATTTTAAAACACTTCTATCCAAACTCTCTTATGACATTCATGCAAGTCAGCATGCACAATGGTTTGTCAGGGGATTGATTACCCCATTTCAAAGAGCACTGTCGACATAAGACTTATACCAATCCACGTGAAGCATTGGAAGTTGTTTTACGTGTTGAAGTAGTTGGGAGTATTGACACTGGGGTTAGTCCATTTTTGGAAGCTCAGATAGCAGCTATGGCAAAACAGTTAGAGAAATTATCAGCAAACTCAGCTCATGAAGACGCGCTCAGAAATCTGGTGTACAGATTGTGAAGTGGAAGGGCACACTAAGGATAGTTTCCCTCGTAGAACTGTACGTTCATTGTTATTAGACTGTGAGATTTTCCATTTGAACCATGATGCTAGTCACTGCCCCCTACTACAACACGTGATCAGGAAGAATGTGTCCTCCTTTTGTAAAATTTGTAGGTCCACAACCCATGATACTGAGGACTGTAGATTGATTGGCCAGATCCATGATGCCATTGATATTGGGGTCAGACAGGCGAGTGTGGCTGATAATTCTAAAGGGAAGAATGAGCATCAGGATAGGGATTATAATAAAATGTGCTATGACAGGAATGACGGAAGGTTTGAAGGGGTTCGTGAAAGGGGATGAGGATATTGAGGTGGATATGGAGGATGAGGCCGAGGTGGAGGAAGGAGTGAATTCCCTCTGAGGAACTTGCTATACATGTGGTTCACCTGACCATTATAGGCACGAATGCCCGCAGAATATTTTCTTGTTCATTTTGTGGAAAGGGGCATAGTTATGAAGAGTGTCCGGACTTGTATGAGCATCTCAGTAAGCAGCACAAGCAAGAAAACAAGGGCGTGGGGATGGTTAGAATCTAGTGCGCTGATAGAGAACCAGTGGATGCCAAAGTTAACACCAGAACCTGAGGCGGTAACAGTCAAGATAACCACACGAGCTGAGGCAGCACGCGTAAGAGAGGTGTTGCAACAGAAGCTGACAATCACTAGGGAGGAGGTTTTGCATGCTAGATATCCAGATCTAGCTCATCAGAAAGAAGTCTATCAGGAAACGATGGAGGTCCTTAGGAGCCTTCAAGGTGAGATACAAGGTTTAAAAGAGTAGTCTCAGAAATTGGAGCACAAGGATACAGAACAAGCCCCGTCGGATATTGATGACATCAGAGAGGTATGTAGAATGTTGCGCCAGGAGAATATTATTCCTTTATTAGGAAATTGGTTGAAAGGGAATACTCCGCACGTGGGAACTGAGACTAAGAGACAAATACTTCATGTGAATCTTCCCCCCGATAGCATTGACTATGACAAGGAGATCACTTTGAATGTTGTTGTGGACGGATGGCTGTTGAGCAATATCTTGATTGACATAGGTGCAGAAGTAAATGTACTTACATTAGATGCGTGGGAACAAATGGGGAGACCCCCATTGCAGCCATCATCTAATGTATTGTTCATGGCAAAACAGAATGAAAGCTACTCCCATAGGAGTTTTGAAGGATGCATCTATCACTATACAAGGGGCCAAGTTCACAGGAGACTTTGAAGTGCTAGCGCTTGCGGAAGCAGATAGTTTCCCAGCTTTTCTTGGGCGCCCTTGGTGTTATGCGAACAATGCTGATTTGAGGTTTAACAAAGGGTATATCAGCTTCGAGAACAAGGAGGAAAGGGTCATAATACCATTGACAGATGGGAAATCCATGCCATATGTGGAACCTTTAAGTGAAGAGGACTTGAACAGAATCTATGTACGCGTTATTCGGGACCCAGAGGTCAATGATCCATCTAAGGAAGGAATCCTTCATTGGGAAGATTCTCAGTCAATCAGTGATACTACTAGTATTGCTTGTGATAATTGGGCTCATGGCACTTATGAACTGGTGGGGCGTGAAGTTAAGCATGTGGTTACTTGCAAGATGGGTTTTCACTCTGTTCGATGTATAGGTCGCGCAGTACCCCACTATACTGGATCTGAAGATTTGGCTGGATTTTTACAGGTCATGGAAACAAACTGGGTTGACCAGCTTAAACGACGAGATATGTTGTCATATACTTTGGGCGGGATGGCCACACACTGGTGGGTAGTCCACAGGGATAATCTCTTAGAATGGGGAATGATTGGGACCACCTTATCAACCAGGTTTTCAAGAAGTAATGCACCTACAAAAATAAGCCCTTATCATGGTGATCAACCTGCTCAACATCATATCCAGAAGTGTGAGAGACTCTGGATAGTAGGACAGGAAGCATTACCACCCTCACTTTGGGTGCATCAGTTTTATTCTACTCTACAAGGTTGCGCGCGTGTTTGGTATGTCTATGCTGAATTACATCGCGACACTGGCAGTTGGAAAACTTTGACTACAGGGATGATCCAAACTTTTGACTTCTTTTCATCTACACCACCAGTGAACACAGCTTTAAGCTTTATCAAGCACTTAACCATGGGAGACAGTGGGAAAGTGGAAGAACTTGTTCAGGAATTATTTGGTGAGACAGAGACAGGGGCACATTTTACAGATGAAGAAGATGATATCATATTACTTGAGCACGCTTCTCTGGAAAAAGATAAGGGGAAGATGGTTTACATAATTGATGAGGAGGAAGTTGAGCACTTGGATGTGGATCATTCACATGGAACACGTGAAGTGTTATCCAGTGTGCAGATGTAGATGCATGCATATCATGAACCTATGAAGACAACAAAGGTCAATATAGGCACAGAAGCTGAACCTAAGGAGGTGATAATTGGGGATTACTGGTCAGAATCAGAGGTAGCAAAGATCATAGAGTTACTTCACAGACTATGAGGACTTATTCCCAAGAGGATACCATGAACTTAAAGGCGTGCATATATCACTCAGAGAAATGAAGATTAAGCTCAAGGAAGGTGCGTGCCCTGTTAGGAAGTGACCATATCGGATGAATCCCAATTTGCATGAGAAAGTAAAGGAGGAGATTGACAAGATGTTGAAATCTGGGATCATTCGACCATTGGATGAATCAGAATGGGTCAGTCCTATGGTGATAAGCATAAAAAAGGATGGTAGGATTCGAATTTGTGTTGATTATAGGGAGTTGAATGTAGCATGTGTTACAGATCCCTTTCCTACGCCATTCACAGAGGAAATATTAGGAGTGGCTATGGCATGAAATATATTCATTTACAGATGGGTTTTCAGGGTATCATCAGGTTAGGATTGCCCCGGAAGATCAAGAGAAGACCACCTTCACTACTGAATGGGGAAGCTTTGCCTATACTGTGATGCCCTTTGGATTGAAGAATGCACCTGCTGTATTTTCAAGGATAGTGGTACAAGCCTTCAAGGATTTTATTCATAACTTCTTACAGGTCTATCTTGATGATTGGACCATTTATGGGCTGATTAAGGATCATTGTGACAATCTGTGCTTAATGTTTGAAAGATGTCGACAGTTGAGTATCTCATTGAACATCAAGAAGTGCATCTTTGCTACTCCCTTTGGCACACTTTTAGGACATATTATCTACAAGGAAGGGTTGTTGGTTGATCCAGCTAAAGTTACAGTCATCATTGGCTTGAAAGTGCCGGCCAGTCAGCGCGAGGTGCGTGGATTTTTGGGTCATACAGGGTATTACAGGAAGTTTATAAAAGGGTATGCAAAATTTGTCCACGCCCTTGGAAGAATTTCTCCAGGGAAAAGGTACATTCTACTGGGGGGAGTCACAGCAGCGCGCGTTTGAGATATTGAAGGAGAAACTTACTACCGCACCTATCTTGCATTTTCCTTCATGGGATAAACCTTTTCATGTTCATGTGGATGCCTCTGGCACAGCCATTGGTGCTGTCTTAGCTCAACCAGGAGAAGGTATCGTTGATCATCCCATTTTCTTTGCTAGTAGGAAGTTGACCCCTGCAGAACAGAATTATACCACTACAGAGCGTGAGGCCTTGTCCATGATCTATGCCTTGCACAAATTTTGTCAGTATTTGTTGGCTACACCATTTGTGTTTTATACAGATCACATGGCATTAAAATATTTGGTGAACAAGCCCATTTTATAGGGGCGCATATGTCGATGGGTACTCTTATTTCAAGAGTTTGACTTTACAGTTGTGGTAAAACTAGGCAAAAGCAATTCTGGACCGGATCACCTGTCTAGAATTCAATCAGGGGAAGAGGCACAAACAATAGAAGAGACCATGCCTGATGCACAACTGTATAGGTTACAGTGCACACCATCAAATTGGAGGACATTGCTGTCTTTCTGAAGACTGGTATGGCACCAGAAGGCATGAAGGCTTTTGAGAAGAAACAACTTGCTATTCACGTGGCACCATTCATGTTAATTAGTGGTGATTTGTACAAGCTAGGTAGAGATGAGGTGTTACACCATTGTGTCTTGGAGCATGAATGAAAGGACATAATGGAAGAAGCACATGGTGGTATTGCAGGTGGCCACTATGCAGGTGATGCAACAGTGCGCAAGATCCTACTTGTTGGTTTGTGGTGGGAAACATTGTACAAGGATTGTAAAGAGTATTGTAAGACATGTGACCATTTTCAACGTCTCGGTTGACCAGGACAAAGGGATGAGATGCCCCTATGACCAATAACAAGTGCAGAACCCTTTGAGAAATGGGCAATTGACTTTTTCGGGCCTATTTCACCAGCCGCGTGCAGGACTGGATCGCGCTATATCATCACTTGTACAGATTATCTTACCCGATGGGTAGAAGCAACACCTACAAAGGACTGTACAGTGGCTACAGTAGCAAGGTTCTTATGGGAGAATGTTCTTACAAGGTATGGTTGTCCTTTAAGTTTAACAAGTGATAGGGGCACACATTTTTTAAATGAGACAATACGAATTCTTTTAGATGAGTTTATGGTTTCCCACCATAAAACTACACCCTATCACCCTCAGGCAAATGGGACTGTTGAGGCTTTTAACAAGATTTTGAGCCACACATTGACCAAGATTTGTGATGTTGGAAGGAAAGATTGGGATGATAAAGTATATGTTGTTCTTTGGGCTTATAGAACAACATACAAAAGATTGAACAAAGCCACACCTTTTCAATTAGTGTTTGGCATGGAAGTTGTTCTTCCTATAGAATTTATGTTACCTTCTTTGCGCATTGCATGCTGGAGGTCTAGCTGATGAGCAAGCCTTGGAAGAATGGATTGCGAAGATGGTTCAACTAGATGAGCACCGAGCCATCACACGCTGGAGTCAGAAACAGGAGAAAGTGCACCAAAAGGCATGGCATGATCGACACATCAGGGATAAGAAACTTGCGGTGGGACAAATGGTACTTTTATATGACTCCAAGTTTTTGCACCATCCAGGAAAGCTCAAGGTGCATTGGTTGGGGCCATATGTTATCACTCATATACTTGAGTCAGGTGCTTGCCAGTTGGAAACAATTGATGGCACAGGTTTCCCGGTTACTTTAACGGGAGTAGGTTGAAGCCCTACTATAAATAAGTCTTCTTGGTGTTTGTAATAAGGCAGTATTTCCAGATACATTAGGTTTCCCTTTATGCATTTCCTTAATGTATTTATTTCATCGTCGCTATGCTTTGTCAATTTTAGCTCTTGTTTGTGTAATAAGCGCACTTGCGCGCATGAAACTAACTACAATATGAAGCATGTTGATGCACAGAGGACTGCACATCCTTTTCATGTGGGGTGGATTGTTGGTGACTCTCAGGTATATGCTGTGAAGATGTCATGTTGTGGGTGTTGAGAAAGAAGGTTGCTAAGGGTAACTGATAAAAGATTGCTTCTCAAGATAAGAAAGGATGAAGATGGATAAGGGAAAGTATAACGCAAGGTAAGCGGCAGCCATGGTAATTACCAGGAGATGGTGCAGTGACAAGGTACTCAGGGCGCTAGAGTGTGCGCTGAAGAGAAGTCTGTGACAGAGGGTAAAAAGGCACGCTAGAAGGTTATAGCTTTGGCGCGAAATATACCATGCGGAAAATGATAAAAATGGGTCATAAATGAGGAGAATTTGGTAGGTGGAGGAGTAATTAATGCAGCAAAAAGTAGAAATCTATATAAGGATGGGATGTGATTTCATTTTTACCCTTGCGACTATGAGAATTCAATAAAGAGCCTACACGCGAAGAGCATAAAGCTAACTGATTCAAGGTACGAAGCAAGCGAACCAGGCGTGAGAAGAGATTTGTTTATTAGAAGGGCTTGGATCCCCTAGGAAAAGGGTTTGACGAAGTAGAGTAATAAAACAGAGCTAGGGTGCACAAGTTCATGATTACAAATTAGGGCACGGAAGAATCAGGTTAGGGTTCGAAGCAAATTACTCAAAACACACAACAAATGATCTACAAAACAAAACCCTGAAAGAAGAATGGCACTAAAGAAGAAAGCAGCACCGGTAAAAGAAAAGAAGAAGGTGGTGGTGGAAGAAGAGGAGGAGATGGCCCCGGAGAGCAATTTCTCTGAAATGCAGTACCCTGAGGAAGTTATTGTGGGGCAGGAGTGGAATACCCACATAAGACAGAGTAAGATAAGTGAATAAAATCACCAAACCAGTGAAAACCAGAAGAAGTTAGACGACCTGCTCACTTCTCGAATGAACAGGTGCACACTGAGGATGGCATGCCGATATATGATGATGCCAGGGAAAAAGCTACTCAAAGGAAATGGTGTCTACCAGCTTTATGAGCTTCCATACTTTGGAAAGTATGCACCCTTGTACAGATGGCTGATGAGCCGAGTCCATGAGGACTTTTTCTACTTCACAGGACGGAGGGTAAGATTGACACCCATCCTTATTGCCACAGTTACTGGATTACGGGAAATGGGTGAAGACATTAAGACCAACTTAGCTGACAAAAGTGCCATTTTGGAGACACAAAAGGCATTGGGCTATCAGAAAGGACCGCATGGGATGGACATTGACAAATTGAAAAATTGTCTAGTAGTACAGGCAGCAGCACATCTAACCACAAAATTGAATGACCAAGAACGTTGGTCACAAGTTAATTCTATGTGGCTGCATGTGGCAAAGCACATGTCATAAGGAACCACTTATAACATTGCCGGTTTCATTGCAGAGCGGATAGTAGAGGAAGCATGCGAAGGGAGTAAGATAAGTTTTGGCTACATCCTACTAAGTTTAGTCTTCATGGAGATTGGGGTACCAGATGGCCCAAAAGAGAACATATGGGAATACCCCATGAATCATAAGTCTCCAGCTGAGTGATTCAGCAAGTATCTTTGCAAAGGGTTGATGACGGAGGAGGTGAAGGAGCGTGCTGAGATGTGGTATGATAGGCTCCACGTGGCATTTGGAGAAGAATGGCACATACCCAAGGATTTTCCCTTGGTCCTTGGAAAATAGGTACAATTTGTAGTCTACCATCACTTCTATATTGTGCGCTTCCCAATGGTAGATGGGTCGTGGAGCCCCTGGTGCAAACTACCATATGCATTTCCCGCGCAATACTTCCAAGCTGCAGTTCATCGGTTCACCAACACACGGAGGTTGGTGTTTAATGCAGATAAGGTGGACTATGAGTATCACACCCTAAGGAAGACTTATGGATATCCAGGAGGAATGCATACAATGAGAATAACATCTCGGAAATCTTAAGCATTAAGCCAGAAACACTGGCCATTGCGGATATCGGGGCCACGCTAATATACCTCCAACTGAAGCCCAAAATGGAGAATAACAAGTATTTGGAGAACGAATTCATGCTTCCAGGGCCACCAAAGGGAAACATACTATGGAAAACATTCCGGCACCTAGGCCCTCTGTGCCCACTGTAAGATGATGAGGAAGAGGATGAAGAACACGAAGATAGTGGTGGCCTGGTTCGAAGGAGGAAGCAACCATCTGGCTAGGAGGGGGAGCACGTGACAACTCCCCAGGGAGAAGGAGCTATGGGGGAGGAGCAGGGTGCACAAAGATTTAAAAAGGTGTTTAAGTGCATAAGGGCGCAAGGAGGAACCCCGCAGGTGAAGGAGACAGAGGAGAAGAAATGAAGAAAACTCAGGCTGAGTGAGGAGATAGAAGAGTCTGAGGAGAAGGTGCCTCCCTCTCCAACTGAAGAAGAGCGTCAACACGAGGAGGAGAATATGGAAGGAGAAGAAGGGGATCAATCAGAGGCTACACAGGACAAGGGTGGGGATACATTTGGTATTCCCAACCTTGATGCAGCCATTCCAAGAGGACCCCGATCCCGTCAAACAGGGGAGGACACCAAGGCACATACCATGGGGTATGTAGAAGACCCAAAGTTGATCATTCATGCTCAGTTCCAGAGCACCATTGAGTAGAAGGATTTATTCAGATGGGTGCTCATGGATGAGGACAAGGCGACTCTACACACAAGGAAGCAACTTTCATGGTCTATGCACACGCATATGGATGAGCCTGACTTTGATGTCGGTGAAGAATCGTGTGTGTCAAGGTGGTTGAAGAAGGCACCTGAAACGTGCCACATGACAATCAAACCAACAATGATGTCAGATGAGTAGGTGAGTAATGCTCTAGTCAAAGTATCCTCCGAAGTAGCAAGAAGAAACATAGATAAATCTGTTACCATCAAGGCACTGACAGAGAAATTGAAAGCCAAGGATGTGGAGATAGCGCGCCTAGTATAGGAAAAGGAATTAATCAAAATAAAATATGACACTTTTGTTAGTATGGCAAAGGAAATTGGAGATGATGTTCTAAAGGTATGCCCACATCTGGAATCCTGGGTACCAAAATAATTTCCTTCTGTAATGCACTATGTGAAAGACAATGATAACATTAGTGTTGGAGGATGAAAAAGGTGCGTGTATCCTCATAGCCCAAGGACTCTGAGAAAAAGACAGAAAAGGCACAGGCTGTAGTAGCCAAGAAGATTGCTACTTATGAAGGCCTACTACAAGCCACCCGCGATGAGCTCAAGAAGGTTGATCATGCGCTAACAATATGCATAGCCCCAGATGCACTGATCATGGTGAAAAAATTGGAGGAGGAGAATGAGGTCCACAAGGCTATGAAGGATGCTTCCCTAGGCCATGCTGAATGCTTAGTCCTGGTAAAGAAAAAGTGTGAGGCACTAGCTGTAGCACAAGCACCGCATAAGGAGAGGTTAGAGGAGCTAGGAAAGCTCATTACTTAGAAGATGGATGTACTAGGAAGGGGTGCAAACCTCTATGTCAAGCATAATGCTTGTGATACAAAATGAGCAAGGGAAACTCTCCATGGAAGAGTTACAGTCCATCATTGCAGACGTGCCTGAGAAGCAAGAGGAGCACTAACTGGCGTGGGAGAACCTGGAAGTAGATATCAAAGAAGAATATCCAGAGTTGCTACTTCAGGATGAGATGGAGGGGCCTGAGGCTTAAACAGTTTTGTTAGCTGTGTATATCTTCTTCAAAATTTATCCATTCTTTAAAATTCTTTATTCAACTATTCTTTATTTATCCATTATTTGTATAAGTTTTGGACATCGCCATTATTGGGGTGACAATGAGATTAGTGTGGGGTAATGTTGATAAGAGAAAACACTTAGTTGAACTTGCACACAGAGTCTGCATGGAAGAATAGCACAAGAGAAAAAGCATGAAGGTATAGGAAGGCGTCACACGCGGAGGTGTAGAGTTCAGACTTTCAAGGACTTAGCCGATTTTGGGGATCATATCTATTCTTAGAGATTGGCGTGTTGAGCACACAAAGCAATGTTGAGACTTGCGTGCCACTCTTCATGGAGATTTTTGAAGGACATGTCAACTCACTCTTACATGGGCATAAGTTAAGAATAGATCCATCACTTTAGTTAACTATCAACAATCTATAGATAGCATACTTGCATGTATGGCTATAATTGTAAGAAGGCACATGGTAGTTATTAGCATGTGACCTATTTCTGGTAGAGTTAAGTGGTGAAGGGCTAGTTCCCCACCCTATATATATATATATATATATATGTGTGTGTGTATATGTAATGAATTACTTAGAAAATAGATAGACGCATATAGAGATACGGATGGAAACATATGCTTTGAAGAATGGGAAAACATGAGTACATGTAACTGGATAGTTGTAACAGATCCATGCGTGCATGCCTGGTATTGTATGAAGTTTCTGTATTGTTGGTACGATGAATAGATAAAGGAAATTGGCTGAAAAAACAGTGTTTGATGTGTTTTATCAATGCATGTTATTATTTTCATGATGATTTACCTTTAAGCACTTATAGATCTGGTTAAATATAATGATGAATAGATGGATTAGTTCCTAAAATATATGTTTACTTGCTTCATCATACCACCATTCTACTACTGCAACTCTTAAGGAGGAACCCGGTACCTTTGCGCGCTTCGGGTGAGCGCTCAGCCTAGGCTGAGTGATGTGCCAGCGCGACTAGGTGTTAACTAACAATTCTAGGCTACATCAGAACATAATGATTAAGTGGTCTAGCCAACCATTAATGTATATGGGTCCATCACTAATATATAGGTTAATATTTAATAATATGAAATATTTATATTTCTATCATTAAATATGCTAACCTAGGTATATACTTTAGGTTAAATATTTAATATCATGAAATGATTATATTTCTAATATTAAATATTATAAACCTAGGTGTATGTGTCAGCCATTTTAGGTTGAAAAGGTGGGTCGAGAGACATACCCATCACCTTATATAAAAAGGACTTTAGGTCCTCATTTGATATATTTGAGAAAAATATAAAGGTGTGCAAATCAAGTGATTTGGTTTTACCCTTGGTAAATAGGGTTTCAAACGAGAAGGTGATCTTACTGGATGTAAAATAAGTTCTCTGAAGTAAAAATTTATTTTCAAATTGGTTTTTATCCTATTGGGGTTTTCCACTATAAATATTGTGTCACTTGTGTTATTTATTTCTTGTAAGTATTTATTTATTTACTTATGTTATGATGTAATCTTTATTTAAATATTTATTGTAACATTATATAATATGTAAGTTGATTAAATCTGTATTTATTAGAATCCTCAAATTCTAACATGAACATGTTCCACAACACAACATTCAACTCTGTTTTTTCCCAATAGAAGAAAAACATGCATGTGGCTTGATCACCAAATCACTTGTATGTGATAAATTCGAGTCGTTTGGAGAATATCTCCTATTCACTTGAGACAATGATGAATAAAGGGGGATAATTACATCCTAGTAATTTATTTTGTACATAAGTACACGTAACTCACATTTATTATTTTACAAGGTTGTTAACATTATACTGTCAATCTTATAATTAGTTCGACATTGCTAATCTAGTAGCTTATTATCTAGATAGTTGTAGGTTGGATAACAACCATTTTCCTAGTTTTTAGGAATTTGCCATGAGTGTACAATACCTATAAGTATTACAATATTTTCTTGCATTTATAATGACTAATTTTTATTAATGATGCATTATTGTATTTTGTTGGGTTCACACATGATTCTTTAGAACCCTTTTGTAAAGTGGGGTGTTGATTTCATCCTTGATATTTACCTGCCATCATCAGCTGGTCACATACATATTTTGACAGCCATTAATTACTTTACAAAATGCCCTGAAACTATTACAATAAAATGTTTTGTCACTTCTAAGGTAAACTCTTTCTTTGAGAACAATTTTTTCTCTTATTTTGGTGTCCCCTATCTAAATATTTATGATAATGGACCTCAGTTCATTTCTAACAAAAACTTGGAATTCCTTGCATGTTATTTTATCATTTCAATTTATTCTTCAAATTATTATACAAACAGAACTTGATTTCTATCACGAAAAATATTTATTGTGAAACTAAAAGAAACTGACATTAATTTTTTTGAAGCTCTTTGGGCTGATAGGATAATGCCAAAATCTGGAACTGGTTTCTCACATTTTTTTCTTGCATATAATTTTGAAGCAACCATGTTAATTGAGTTGTAAATATTCTCTCCAAGGATTTTGTTAGAATACAATTAAGAAAATGTAGATGTCCTACAACAGAGGTTAGATGATCTTTTGGCATTAGACGAGATGGAAACTACTACTTTACAAAACTTAGAGAGATATAAAACAAAGCTTACTAGGTTCTCTAAAAAGAAAATTTTGAAAATATTTTTTAATATTGGTGATTGTTTTTTGTATTGGGATAGAGTAAGAGAGGACCTTGGCAAACATCATAAGTTTGATTCCTTATGGCTTGGTCCTTATAAGATACTTGTTGTGAGTAGAATTTTGATTTATTTATACTATTTAAAAAGAAATTGGATACCTCAATCAGTACAAGACTTGCGCCTTAAATATTTCCATGACTGATTTCTTTGTTGCCACTCAATTTTAGGTTCCTTTTCTTTTATGTTTGTTTAATTACAATGTGAAATCTATGAGCTATTACATCATAAATTGTTATACAATTGGCATACATATTCACTAATGAAATGAAAACAAAATCAAAATGTTTTTAGACTCTGTAAATATATCATGTTTCAATCGAAGTTTACAATTCAATATTGTAATTAGAAAGTAGTTTTTTATTTTAATTTCTAGGTGGATATCTTAACATGTAAATGATTGTCAATGGAATGAAGTTTTTATTTGTGAGGATATATTGCCAACCCTCAGTCTCCTAACTTTTTTTATTTTTCATTCTTCGTGTTTATGTGCAGCCAAACTTCCATCTCTCATTTTATCATATCAGAAGAGAAGTTTGGGCATAATGACTCATGGAACAACTTACCTAGGTTGTACCCTGAAAGAAAATTTGGAATTTTTCTAAGATAAAATCATGTTTCATGTGCGAAAAAGGCCAACATGCTTGCTAGTGTTATAGAAAATCTAAGCACCCCACCTTTTCTTTTAACATTTGTTGTGAATAGTAAAATATGATACATCTCAAATCATCCTGGAGCCACTATCAAATTTTTTATTGGTGGGAGATACTTCATGTTTTTAATTAGTCATGATTTTATGTCTTGATATTAGCATAACTAAGGCTTAGGATTGTATTTTTTTAATGTTAAATCACTCTATTTATGTGATGTTGGTGTTTTAGTTCGTTATCATGTTTTGTTTGATCTTCGTAACATTTGTGATACTCATCCGCAAATAATGAGATATATATCACTTGACCCATATGAACTAATATATTTTGGTGTTTTGATGGTAAGTGTGCAAGGGAAAGGAACATATAGTCGTGCACCTTAACTTTAGGGGTGCTTAGATAAATGTATGTGTCTCGTCAGCACAATAAAATTTATATCATTGTATAGCATATGATCGTGCCACATCAATATTTTTGTCTCATGTGTTCATTTAGAGAGAAAATTAGATTTTGAATTAATATAGCACAAAGAAAATTAGTATAAAGCATTTAAAAGAGGGACCAATGACCAACCTATAGTGAAACCAAATGGTCATTGGTCCCTCTTTTAAATGCTTTATACTAATTTTCTTTGTGCTAAATTAATTCAAAATCTACTTTTCTATCCAAATGAACACACGAAACAAAAAATGTTGATGTGGCGTGATCATATGCGACACAATGATATTAAAAATCATAAATTTGTATTTCAAGATAAAGGAGATAATTAGGTATGACTAGCGTTAAAGGAGTCATATTAAATGGGCTTCAATGTGGATTAATTTGAGCTACTTGCTTTAAAAGTGCTTTCTGACAATAAACACATTGAATATTTTAGTTCGCCGATTTCCGCGACCTTTGAAGATAAATTTATAGATTATAGTTTCTTGTTATAAGTTTATATGAGCTCCAAAATACATTAAACCATAGTGTTTGTAATTGGTTGTATATGTTTGCATTTCGAGAAGAGGTATGTTTTTAATGTATGAGAGCATAAAACTTGGAATGTGGTGAAATTATAGAAGTTATAATGGAAATCAAAAGTCCAAATGATTGTGTTTTTTTCAAGTGGATCTAGTTTATTATATTTTTTTGCTATTTGTACATCTAAAGGTGTTCCGGGTATAATGATAAATAAACAATAAATCCAAAGTGATAATACTTTATTCTGAATGATGTTCAATAGTTAATGGGTTTTTCTTCTAGTGAAAATGTCAATGTATTCTTGTTGCGTGGTTCAATATATTTTGAATTATTTGAGATTAGGGATTCTACAATTTTTTATTTGACACATAGAAATCATAATTTTGACTCTAGTTAAGTTAGATGATTACGAATTGTGAGTGTAAATGAAAGCTAAATAAATATGGTTGTGTTACATGGATTGTGTTTTCATCTTTTGTTTGGGTTTTCTTCTTTCAAGAATCATACATGTTTGAATAAGTATTAACATATTTATATTAGATATATCTATGTAAAAGATATGAGTGATATCATTTTTAAGGTATCTATTCCACGAATGTCAAAAAATTTATATAGACACCTCATCAATTTATTCAATGTTGTATTTTTGTTTGATTTGTAATATGAAGCATATGTGTTCCTTTTGCATTTATGTAATTGGAACTGTATGTGGAATTGCATCTTCAAATAGTATTTTGTGTTGGGGTTGATAATGTCAATTGGGATATCATTTGATAGACCACTACTTATAACCCTTTATTAAAAAGTTTATTTAATAAACTTAGTCGGTCTTTCACATCTAAAAAAGAGTGAAACGGTATGACTGTTCACCCATCCTATAAATATACGATGATCCCTCACGGGATTGATATATCAATTGTACATTGAATCTCAGCTAATAAAAAATATAAATTTATGTAAACGAATTATATAACTGCAAAGACATTGGTCTGTAATTATCTTTCTAAGACCGAGGAGCAAAGTGGAAGTGTTGGGTTAAAGTTATTGTGAATTCTTAATATAGACAATGTTTTATCAGTAGAGTTTTTTCCTTTGAGTTTTCCCAACTTAAATCTGGTGTCTTATGTCTCTTTTAGTTTTCTGTTATTTGCTTTAGCTCATATTATTTAAGCTCTATAATTTTCTATGTTTAACAAACTAAATTTGTGTTTAATTTAATTGTACATCATAGTCTATAATCTTCAACATTTTAATGGTGGATCTATAATTTGTTAATTATACTACCTGTTATTTCCCAACATGGTATCAGATTTGGTAATTATGTGTGTGCGAGATTGATCTAGAAGCTTTAAAATGAAGACGCTTGAAGTTTATTTATGGATCTATGAAGCCCTAATTATTTTGTAGTCGTCTTCAAGCTAATCAAGTTTAAAATTACATTTCCTACCCAAATATTTTTTGAAAATATTGGTTAAATGGTTGTTTAGATTGTGTTTGAGAAATTGTTTGCTTAGATCTATATTTATGCATCTAGTTTCAGTCGTTTGCAATTTAAATATGTTGTTTGTGAGATTATTTTAAGTTTTTGCATTGGTTATAGCCATTAGAACTATTTTTGACTGTGGATCTGAAAGATCTCTCTAAATTTAGTTAGTTTAGAGAATTTAAATCTGCCCCGACTTGTTTATTTTCTTATTTTTTTCTAGATCTATTTTTTTTATTATTGGCAAATAGTTTTTTGAAAGGGACTATACCCTTGGGAACAAAAGAGGGCCTAAAAGCCAAAATAGCAATGAGAACCAGAACAAAAAGGATCAAAATCCAAATAAGGCAATGAAGTCCAGCGTAGCCAGAGAGTAGCTACCCCATCAAAACAAAACCAGTACAAACATAGCAGAAAAGTAGCTAAAGGACAGCAAACAAATAGCAATAATTACAAAGAAAAGCAGCAGAAGCACCCTCAATTACTTCTTGGCAGCTTTTTCAATGCTGGATTTGATATTATGCCAAGACTTGAACATCCCCAAAGTCGTCATGTGGGTAGAGTCAGTGATATCCAGCTGCTCAATAGTCCTTTTGCTTTCCTTATCAGTGCCCCAAAGCGATGTTGAAACCCCGCAGAGATTGGAAACACTGCGAACATGTTGTTCAATGAACTCTGCAATTGCACTAAAAATGGCCATACTATAGTCATGGCATGTTTTGGCCTTCCCTAAACGAGAGTCTAAAGAGTTCAACTTCTTGTATATATCTTCCATTCTGGCTATTATCCATAGCCCCCTCCTCCTCCTTCTTCCTCTTGCCTTTCTGTTTAGCCAAGTTTTTAACCTCCTCCTTCAACAGCTTCATGTTAGCCTCTAAGGCTTCCAGCCTTTTTGCAGAGTTCTCCATCTGTGCATCCTGAGAACTAGCACTGCTAATATGCAAGAGGTTGTGGGTAATTTCAAGCTCTTAGGGACCCTTCTCCACAGCAGGGGTATCAAGGTTCAGTCTCCTAGAAGACCTAGTAACAGGTCTGGCCAAAGTGGAAGTGAAGGGGGTGGGAGCAGCAGTGGTGGGAATGGAAGATGGAGCCCGGAGGACTAGCAGAGGGGTAACAGCAGCAGTGGCGGGGACAGGATGTGGAGAAATGGGGCTAGCGATCGCTGAACCGGGCAGCAGGGGGAAAAGAGCCAGGGGAGGAAGGAAGACCAGGAGACCGGAGGAGACAAAGCTTATGCAGCAAGAAAATAAGCCCCTGGTGCAAAGGAACCGCACGGGCATGTTTTTGAAACTCCAAAATGGAGCACTCCAGATAGTTAAGCAAATAGTGGGGAAAACATACCGCGTGATTCCTGCGAAAATGGTTGAGGAAGACAAGATGCTTAGCAGGCACTGTTACGAACCTTCCCTCTAAAGAAATGAAGTGCACCATCATCCGAGTTACCTCATCATAAGGTGAAGGAATCGAGTTTACCAGCAGGCCTGCCATGACAAAGACCAACTTCTCTGAACCCTCCACAAATCTCCTCTCTTCAGCTTCTCTGTCGACCCTTTTATTAAAAAAATGGTATCCCTCCATGCCCAGGCCAGTCACCTCAGCAATTAACTCCTCGTTGACCGAAATCTTCTGCCCTTCATAATCCACAGTCCGATCCTTCCAATCCTTTGCAAAACGCACAGAAATGCTTTGATCGTGGCCTTGAACCTTCTCCATAAAGTTGGTAATGCCTCCATGGTTGAGTATACTCCTAAGCTCTGCGTATTATCCTTCCAATCTAGGTCTGCGTTGGGCTCAATCTGGCAAGGGGGGCCCCCATCGTCACTGTGCTTAACTACGTGTAACAAATATTAGAATCCTTGATAGCTCTAATGCTCAGTCCGCCTACAACTGTTACAATTTGCGCAATGAAAATACTAAGTATAATAGTCGTTGCAATTCCCATGAATAGCTGCATGACTGCTAATCTGGACCTGTGGAAGCTCACTTGTGGGAAATACGGCCCTTTTGCTAACCCACTCCCTATCATCATTAACATCATCATTGTTTTTGGGATCCATGGATTCATATAACCAGATTGTATAGAGCTTAATGCTACCCCGCCTGCGTGCCTTTCTTTTCAATATTACTCCACTTGAACTTATCCATATACTTCATATTGTCTTGATTATTCGACAAGATTTTTAAAAGCTTAGTTTTAAAGACAGCACATGTGTGGGTGTTTTATTAACGCACTCCCCATAATCATAACCCAATTCAAGAATTTGCATGTATACAGATATCCGCTTGAATGTTGCTTTGAAGTTGTTTAGGAATGCTATTATTATCCCAAACAATATGGTTAACATTAATGCCATAATTAGCCAATGCATCTGCCAATTTATTACCCTCCCGATAAGTATGCATGATCCTAATGTTATTGAAGGTTTGGCATATACTAATGGATTCTAAGATAAAATCTTTGATGTTCCAACTTGGAGGTGAGAAATTTTTAAGATGGTTAATGATATTCAAGGAGTCCCCTTCAAGAATGAGGTTTCGGATATTATGAGTCTGGGCAATTCTCAGGCCCCATAAAGCAGATAATGCTTCGGAAAAATGACTTGTTTGAACACCCATTTTCCCAGCATACGCAGCAATCAGACTACCTTTATGATCCCGGATCACTCCCCCTCCTACCACAATCCTAGGGTTACCCTTAGAAACCCCATCAAAGTTCAACTTATACCAATTAAAATCAGGAGGATGCCATTTAATCAAAGATCTATCAATACTATTGTCGGCATTGTTACAGCTATTGACAGCTCCAATCTGCCAGTTAGATAAGATATACTCTTCATTTTCAGGATAGCTCTTGTTCTTGGGGGGTTTAAATCTAGCAATATTCTCTTTGATATCATTATAAATTTTATCATTACTGAGTTTGTAGTTTTGTTTCTTATTTCTAAAGACAATATCATTTCTATCTTTCCATATCCTCCAAATAATATGGGGGATGACCAGCTTCCAGATCCTTCTGACAACACAATGCCTATAAGGTGGGTTCCATTGAATCCATAGCTGATTTAAATCCTTCGGCACCACCCAGAGAGCTTCAAATTTGGAGAGGGAAAAACTCCATATTCTGGTAGCATATTCACAATGAATAAACTTGTAGCATATTCTAGATCTATTTTCAAGAAGCTTGTGCAAATCATTAAGTGTCAAGTGGCTTTGTTGTGTCAAGTTTTAACAGATATTTTTATTTTTTGTGAAGTTTTGTCTTTACAAAGCTTGTAGCAATCATTCAGAGCCAAGTGGCTTTGTTGTGTCAATTTTGTATAGATATTTTCATTTTCTGCAAAGTTATGTTACTACGAAACTCGATCCAATCATTTTAAGCCATCTGGATTCGCATTTTCAGTCTTTTAATGGAAGTTTTCATTTTTGCGAAGCCCAAGCCAATCAGAAAGCTCCATCTTGCTTTGTGTTGTCATTATTTTTGTTTATATGATTGTCAACCACGAAACACAAGCCAATAAGGGATTTACAAGTATTTAGTCTTTTCAGTCTCTTGTTAGCTTGTTTCTAACACTTGTAAAATATGATCCAATAAGAGTGCTCTAAGTATTTTGCATTGTCAGTCTTCTATTTACTTGTTCTTGACACTTGCAAAATCCGAGCCAATAAGATTGCTCCAAGTAGATCCACATTTCGCTCTGTCAATCTTGTGTTTGCTTACTTCTAACATATGTAAAGTTTGATCCAATAGAAAAGCGGCACGTCTTTTCTATTTCCCATTGTCAATCTTTTTTTTGCCTTCCTCTTTCATTTGTGAAGGTTGAGCCAATATATTTGCTCCAAGTATCTTCGCATTTCACAATTGTCAGTAATTTTTTTATCGTGGTAGTGGATTATCCAATAAGAATTAGCCACCATTTTGCATTCGTCATTTTTTGTCAAACTATGAAAAGCGAGCCATTAAGAAGGCTTTGCGTGTGTCCAATTTTCCTTATTCTTTTTTGGTAGCAATGTGAAGTGTGAACCAATTTTATTTGGAAACGTATATTAATTTTCTTCAATGTCAGTCTTCACAAGCGTCAGTCTCTATCTTTCGAGTTGTCAGTTTTTGCTTTATCTTAGCCACTAAGATTGTGACAATTGCCGTTTTATTTTGGACCCGAACTTTATTTTAAAGTTTGGCTTATTTTGGGGACTTTAAGTTTGCTCAAGGCAATCTATTAAAAGTTTGGCAGAAATCCGTCAAGTGTCTAGTCTCTAGTCATTATATTTTAGAAAAGTGGCACTATTTGAGTAAGATTTTGCTTTCACATATTGTTTATATCATGTCAGAGTGTGAAAAAACAAACCAATTAATTAACGACACGTGTATACAGCTATGCAGTCTTTTTTTTCTATTAATTGTATTTTGTCTTGTTTGTTGTAATGAGAAGTGCAAGCTAATTGAAAAATGACACTTATATTAGCTTTTCTTTGTGTTAGATTTAAATCTATTGCCACATGTTTTATTTTATTTTCTTCGCAATTTTATAACCCTGTTGCGGACTTGATAAGGCATTTATTTCATTTAATTAATTCTTCGCATCCGTCAGAGGATCTGCCACATTTTTAAGATTTCTTTAAGCTCTTAAGTAATTAATTAATTGGTTAATTAATCTGTTAACAGGAATGTAGCTCGACACTAACTAAGCTTTGTTAAAATGATCTTAAACTCGATCAATGCAAGTTATTTTTTATTAATATTGAGTTGCTTGCATTTGTATAACTAATAAGAAGATCAGTAGCTAGTTTTTTGCCTCCATTTGACTTCCTTGATTTGTATTTTTTAGTTGTATTCATTTTCATTACCGTCTGAGCATTAAAAATGGCTAGTTCTGCTAATTTTTAAAATTAGATAAGTCTCGATTATTAAATGGAATGAATTATAACATTTGGAGAGTTCGATTGAAATCCTATTTTATGGCTAGGAAGCTATGGGATCTTGTGACTAGTGTGGAAAAATGACCCACTTGAAGACAAACAACCCTTGAAAACCTTAGCTCTTTCTCTCAGAGATCACATGAATCTCTGTCTATCCTTTTGCAAAGTATAAAAGATGAAGTTTTAATGCATATAGGTCATATGGACTTGCCTGCTGATGTCTAGAATAAATTAGAGACTATGCATGAAGGTAATCATTTGTATAAGATAATTAATCTAATTTTAAAGTTGTTTACAACTCCTATGAAAGGGGATGAGAAAATAGTTATTTATCTAGCTAAAATCAAGAACATTAAAGCTCAATTAGATGGTTGAAAATGTGATTTGTTTCAAGATAAGCTTCTGTACTTCATTATTTAGATAAAAATTCATAAAAATTTCATAAACTATATCTTTATTCTAAACTTAAAATATTAGAATGAGAATGATCGACCTGATTTGGATACTCAGTCTTTTCTATTAATTCAAAAAGACCATGTAATAGAAAATTTTGATTCAAAAGAGACTGATTCTCAAGCATTGTTCTCTTAGAATCATAAGTGCACTCATAATAGGAGAAATAATTATCCTAATCAGAAGTCTAATATCATATCAAAATTTAAATCCAATCCTAAGTTTAATTCTTCTAAACACTGTCAGAACTTTAATGTCAAATTTAATGGCACATGTAACAAGTGTGGAAAATTTGGTCATAAAGAGTGTGATTGTAGAGTAAAATCTGATAAATCAGCTAAGAATGCTAAAAATAGCAAGCCTAATAGTAAAAAAAATATCATAAGTAAAATCATGCAAATAATGCTCAATAGTTTATTGACTTGTATACTGCCCTTTCATCTTCAAATGACAATGGATGAATTGTTGATAATGGTGCCTCTAGGCACAAGAATTGCACTCCTGGTATCCTCTTAGATGTAGCTAAATGTGAGGAGAATATCTATCTAGGAGATAACTCCATCATTGTGAAAGTTGTGGGAATGTTAAATTGACAAATAGTGTAATTAGGAATGCCTTATATGTTTCTCAACTGAAAAAGAATATTTTGTCTTGCTCTCAGCTAACTAAAGAAATTTGTAAATTTGTTTTGTTGCAAGATAAGTGGTATGTAAAAGATAAGTTCAATAATATTATTGCTTTTGGTATTCAGAAAAATGGTTTGTATATCTTTGATGATTTTATGTCTGAGTCTTACTTTTCTATGAATGATATTCAACTTTGGCATGAAAGACTTGGTCATGTAAATTTCAAAATCTTGTATGAAATGCCTAGACTGAATCTTATTATTGGTTTTCCAAAGGTGAAGTTGGATTATGAAACATGTGAAAGTTTCTTGCGTGGTAAGCAACATGTTGAACCATTTCACAAACATCATGATTTTACTTCTTATCAGATATTATAACTGATTCATAGTGATGTAAGAGGTCCTCTTGAAGTTATTTCTCTCAATGGTGCCTTATATGTTGTTTGCTTCATTGATGACTTCTCTAGAATGACTTGTTCTTATTTCATTAAGAAGAAGTCTAATGTCTTTTCTACGTTTTAGAAATTTAAAGCTTTAGTAGAGAATGCTTCTAATTTGAAAATTACAAGAATTAGGACTGATAATAGAGGTGAATACGTCAGCAAAATTTTTGATGAGTTCTGTGTGTCATATGGGATTCAAAGAGAGTTGACAACTCCATATTCCCCTTAGCAAAATGATATTATAAAAATGAAAAATAGGACTATCTTAGAAATGGCTAGGACTATGATTCATGCTTCCAATGTGCCTAATTTTTTGTGGGCAAAAGCCATGAACACTGTTGTCTATATTCTTAATAGAGTGCATATTAAAGCTCTTCATCAAGCTAATCCTCATGAAGTATGGACAAATCAAAAACTAGATATTTCTCACTTAAGAATATTTGGTAGCTTTTCTTCTACCTTTATTCCTAAAATTAATAGGAAGAAGCTTGATCCAACCTCCTATTCTTGTATTTTTGTTGGATATGGTTATAGAACTAAAGTTTTAAGAGTTTATTATCCTTTCAAGCATGAAATAATTGAAAATATGAATGTTCATGTCTTGGAAAAGACATTCTGTGATGATTCTCATGAAACCTCCTCTATTTCTCCCGAGATAGAACTTGATAATCCTTCTCCTAATATTATGGAAACAAAAGTTCAAGGGGATGATTATTCTGATCTAGACATGATAGAGATTGAGGGGGAGTCATCTCAAGCTATATTGCATCCTAAGATTCTTAAATGGGCTCAAACTTTGGTGAAGGAGTCTAATCATGTTAGTATTAGAAAGGTAATTCACAGTCAACATACTTATCATGCCTTGATGACCCTCTATGAGGTTGAACCACAATCTTTTGAAGAATTCTGTCAAGATGATAGATGCATTCAAGTTATGACAGATTAATACAATGCTTTGATTAAAAATAACACTTGAGAACTAGTCCTTCCTCCTTCTAAGAGAAACATTGTAGGGTCTAGGTGGTTGTACAAGATTAAGTATAACTTTGTAGGAGAAATTGACAAGTTCAAGGCAAGGCTAGTAGCTCATGGTTTCACTCAGAAACTTGGTCTTAACTATATTGAGACTTTTTCTCCTGTAGCTAAGATGTGCACTATTATAATTCTTCTTGCCTTGGCTTCCCAATACGGTTGGGAGATTCACCAAATGGATGTTAAAAATGCTTTTGTAAATGGTGACTTAAAAGAAGAAATCTACATAAGTCAGCCTAAATATTTTGAAGAACTTGGTAAGGAATTATTTATCTGTAAGCTGAAAAATTCTTTGTATTGTCTTAAGCAAGCTCCTAGAGCTTGGTATGCTAAAATTAATACTTTCTTTTAGGATCTTGGTTTCACTAACTATTGTTTTAATAATGACTTATTTGTCAAGTTCAAAAATAATCATATTATCATTATTGTCTTATATGTAGATGATCTTTTGATTACTAGCAATGATAGAAATTTAATTGTTAGAATCAAAGAAAGGTTAAAAAACGTTTTGATATGACTGATTTAGGTTTTCTAAATCATTTTCTTGGCATGGTTATATTTCAAGATCATAAGTCTATTGTTGCATCTCAATATCAGTATGTTATGAATTTACTTAGAAGATTTAATATGATTGATTGTAAGTCTATTTCCATTCCTATTGAAGTTGGTGTTAAGTTAGATTCTAAATTTGTTTGTGCTAAATTTGATTCAACTCTATATAGACAGCTAGTTGGTAATCTAATTTATTTGACTATTACTAGACCTGATATTTCTTATACATTATGAGTAGCTTTAAGATTTATGTAAGAACCTTATGAGGATCATTGGAAAATAGAAAAAATAATTTTGAAATATATTAAAGGAACATTTAACTATGATCTATTTTATTCTTTTTATAATGATGCACAATTATTTGGCTATTGTGATTCTGATCATGTTGGTGATGCTGCAAATAGAAAGTCTACTTCTGGATATGTTTTCAAGTTGGGTGCATGTTTCATCACTTGGAGTAGCGAGAAGAAACAAAAAAAATTCTATCTCTTCTACTAAAGCAGAGTATAAAAGTGTTATGAAAGCTGTAAAGGAAACTATGTGGCTGAAAAGACTGTTGGATGAACTTCACGTGGGCGTCAAAGGGAGCACTACTCTTCTATGTGATAGCCAAAGTTACATTTCTCTTGCAAAAAATCCAGTTCAACATCAAAGGACCAAGTATATTGAAATTTGTATGCACTTTATTAGAGATAAAGTCTAGAATGGTGATATTGCTCTCAAGTTTTGTTCGACTGAAGATCAAGTTGCATATATCTTTACAAAGCCATTGTGTGTTGTGAAGTTTTGAAAGTTTCGTGCCTTGATGGGCCTTTCAGATTTTCCATTGAGGGGGAGTGTGCATGACAATGCCACCTCTTAACAACTGTTGTAAACTTCCAATACTTCCTTCATTTTGTAATAAGTAAATGTGTCACATTATACATGAAGTTACTTGTAAATCACAGTGAAGCTTTATTTATGGGTATGCCTTAGTTTATAAAAGGCTCCATAATCTGGTGTAAGTCTTCATATGTAAAGCATTGGTCTTAAAAATTTATGTATGAGAATATCTGTATGGTTTCCCCTTGTCTCCATGCTAACCTGAATCACCATTGTTGATTCATGGATATGCAAATCCTTTTGTAGAAAAAGGTAAATTTGGCATGTCTTGTTTTGTTCTTCCCACTTAACATTAAGGGGAAGTGTTGGGATTGATAATTTCAAGTGGGATATCTTTGATAGACCACTACTTACGACCCTTTATTTAAAAAATTATTTAATAAACTTAGTCGGTCTTTCACAGATAAAAAAGAGTGAAACGATATGACCATTCACCCATCCTATCTGAAAATGCAACCCCATTTCTGGGAAGAGCCAAAGGCTCAAATGTGCAGAGCACAAAAATTCAGTCAATCATACTCGATTCACTAATCAATATTACAATACACAATTATATAGGGCTAGATATTCTAACCACTAATATTAATCTAGGTTGTATGTTATAACAACTCCGATTCTCTCTCCAACTACTAACCATCCTAAAATATCTCACACCCTACGTGAGTTATTTTCACAACTCACACCATTAATTTATTTGTTCCACACAAATAATAATATTAAATATGGAGCATTACAATAATCATGTTAGGACTAATTCCCAACATTCCCCCTCTTAGTTCTAACATGGGGTGAGGAACCTTCTGGAGCTGCATGATGACGGTTGGTCGTGGTCAGTCGTTGCCTCCATCTTCTTGGTTGTTGCTGATGGTTGAAGGTTACCATATTTTGAAATTTCTCTCCCTTAATTGAAAAATCCATGGATGTCGGTTTCAACCGATAATACATCTAATCACAATTTGATCCCCTTTATTTCTCAAAAACAAATTTATCACTCTTGAATTTTATATGTCCCCCACTTTTCGAAAAATACACCCTTTTTTAATAATCAGCCTTCTTCTAAAGTAACCCCCCATTACAAAGAACTTATTTTCCCATTAAATTTTTCCCGAAAATATATACCTACCTGTTTTAAATTTAGAATATTTGTTTCAGATATCAATATGTAAAGGATTAAAATAAACTCTAAACCCAAAACAATAATTAAACTCAAAGTTAAAGGAAACATAATTTCTTTGAGTGTCGAAAACATAAATGTAAATCTCTATAGTCGAGGAAAATGGATCATCGAGATATTCGTCTGGATCGTCGAGCTTAGTGCATGCGTGAAGAGGGAAATACACCCGAGTTGTGCAGGCCCCGCGCTATGGCCTCCGCCATTTTTCCTGCTCCAATGAATCCAAACTTCACATCTGATATTCCTGACATCTCTGCCTGCTCAAATTCTATATCTGTAGCGAAATATATATTCACCAACTGCCTTTCTCCAATTATTTATATATGTAATGTTCCTTACCTGAACCCATAATCGCATCTACTTGAAAAGCATTATAATTCGCCATGTTGGCCATATCTGTGCAGAGTCGAGTTGAAAAAACATGACTACGAGGTAAGTTGTATGTTGAAGCCGCCACAGAGAGGGATGTTGTTGTCTTGAGGTGAGGTCGGTGGATGTTGAATTCATTGTCAAGTGGTGCCAACGAAGTGAGATCTGGAGGGCTCGAATACAATGCACTGTACCACACATGGGTCACAATTTCCCATATTAAATTGGTTTCCAGCGCAAAAACTTGTTTGGAGGAGGTCAGTGGTTCAATTTTGCTACCCTCCATCAGAACGGCTGATGGATAGGCCCACAAACACCACATGCATGACATTCACGACTTTTTTTGTTCCCTATTTTGATTTGTCCCCATCAATCAGGAGAAGTGCGTGATCTTCCAAATAAAACCTAATAGAATTTTACAATGTAAAAGTCGATTATAAGTCCTTCACAGTTCAAAGCTATCACCGATCAATATCATGGAGAAGTGCAATGCATCAATACAGTCATCGATCTAATACAAAAAGGGTTGAAAGCAAACAACGCAATGCATGTAGAGGTCAATCAAGCTCAGGGAGCTTTCCAAAAAGAGTTCGATCCAGAGACACTTCAGACGCTTCAGACGCTTCAAAGTAGAGATTGCATTGGTGGATCAATCAGGGGGCTCGACCTTGTACTTGTAAATCCGTGGAGATGTTGACAGGATGGTAGGTCGATGCTATAATTGGGGACGTGGAAAAGTGTATATGTATGTGTGTGTTATAGGTATGCAAACAATGAACAACATGCGATCACCCTAAAGATCACGCACGTTTGTAGTCAATGATAAAGTTAAGTTTTTGACCAACATGGAGTGTAGACAATAGAAAGAATGAATAGTATGGAAAGAGAGATGAGGATGCAAATGGAAGGTGAATGTCACTAAAATTGCACGAGGTCCGCTCAACAGCTGTTAAATTCCTTTGCATTTTCCTAGCCAATATATCTCTTTCACGTCTCAGAACTCAAATATTGGACGCCACAGTATTGATCTGATCATCTGCAAGGTTAGAGTTATTCAAAGTCCTCCATGAGAAACTCTTTCTCAGGGAAGACAATCTCCTAAATTCCACGTCCAGGTAAATGGAATCTGTAGGATCTCCTTTAAATAATAAGAAGAAATGAGTTCTATGAGTGGTCAACGTTTGAGAGATGAGAGATTGAAAAATATATTCTAGATTTTTCAAACAGTCAACGCTTTCAATTTTAGCAATAACGTCAATCATATTCGATTCAATAATCAATATTACAATAGACAATTATATAGGCTAGATATTCTAACCACTAATATTAATCTGGGTTGTATGTTATAACAATCCCGATTCTCTCTCCAACTACTAACCATCCTAAAATATCTCACACCCTACCTGAGTTATTTTCACAACTCACAACATTAATTTATTTGCTCCACACAAATAATAATATTTAATATGGAGCATTACAATAATCATGTTAGGACTAATTCCAAACACTATAAATATAAGATGATCCCTCACGGGATTGATATATTAATTAGACACTGACTATAAGCTAATAAAAAAGTTTTTTATGTAAGCAAATTATATAATTGCAAAGACACTGGTATGAAATTGTCTCTGTGAGACCAAAGAGCGGAGTGGAAGTGTTGGGTTAAAGTTATTGTGAATTCTTAATACAGGAAATGCTTTATCAGTGGGGTTTTTTCCTTCGGGTTTCCCCACTTAAATCTGGTGTCTTCTATCTTTTTTACTTTCCTATTATTTTCTTTAGCTCATATTATTTAATCTTTGTAATCTGGTATGTTTAACAAGCTAAATTTGTGTTTAATTTAATTGTACATCATAATCTATAATCTCTGGAATTTTAATGGTAGATGTATAATTTGTTAATTATACTTCCCGTCCTTTCCCAACATTTCGGAGCAACTATCAAATTTTACTATAACATATGTTGGTGATTCTGGTGGGGTACTACCAAATTTGTGTATTATATTTCAAATATACCCTTGAGCTCCATTTACAAGCCCAACTTCTATGCAAAGATTGGAGGTTAACATATACATCATTAGCAACTAATATCTCCACATCAGTTTTATCATTTCAACGTTCTGCTAGTGCATCGACATTACCAATTTTAGTTATAAGGCTATGTGTAACAAGTTATGTCAATTCATATATGTGAATATGTTTATAAACATAGCTAAACATTCAGATTTTCTTTTAAAAGATATCATAATAACACTTTACTTTATACTTGAATTTTAGATTTATTTCTTTAACCTTACTTTTTGAGGTTACAAATAGATCTACTTAACTTTGTTCATTAAATTTTAAATACCTCACAATTAAGGGAAGATATACATATTTATTCCTTCTTTTAAAGGAAGGTCTTCAAATATTATTGCATGAAATATCTAAAATGACAATGTTATCTTTTACAAATTTTACAAAGAGATCCTAAAGAACATCATCATTGTTTACTTGTTTCCTTGGGGAACTTGATATTTTCCATCATAAAATTTGAAGGAAACGGTTATACCTAAATATCTTGCAAGTTTGTGTTTTATCATTGCAAAAGATTCGATCGCACGACCACATACTTTCAAGAATTTTGACTTAACTAACTTTGCTAAGTACATGTTTACATATTTAAATGTTGACACACACACACACACACACACACACACACACACATTCAAGTATACAAGAGGGGATTAAGCCCTAGGTAGACTAGGCAACTCAAACTACCTAGGGCGCCAACACTAAGGGGGCGCCACAATTTTTAAAAAATTATTATTTTTGTTTATTATTATAACTTAATATTAATATTCTTTTACCTAAAGTCAATATTAATTGACCCTTTTATTGATATTATTATAAAGTAATATAAATTTAATGCATAAACATAAAAATGTACTATATTTTTTTTACAAGTAAAATAAATATGCATATTTTTAAGCTCATCCAATTTTCTTGGTATTATTACCCTTTCTTTAATGTAGCTCTAAATAATTCAAGTGTGTAATTTTTTCTCAAAAATGTCTCATGTATATTTTATAATCTCACCGTTGAAGTTAATAGAGACAAGTACAATTGAAGGAAAGAATTAGTTAATTCTCTATTCCTAATGTTTTAGGAGAAATGTCTCTTTTTTATGGAGGAATTAGTAGGCTTGATCCATATACCACTATGCATAAAATGATGGGAGCTACCTAAGAAAAAAAATTCTTTCCAAAAAGCGGTGTTTTTTTAGCTTTAAGTCTCATCCCCTACTTGATATTGGTAAACAAGACAAGTAAGCAAGCTTGTATACAAAATTGTATTTTTCGTATTCTAAGCACATCCTATGATTAATTTGCTCCATCCATGGATTATCACTTGTCCTTATTTGATAATTTTATAGGATATTTTTAATCCTTTTGTATACCAATTTCTCTAAATTAATGATGTATAATGATCCTTATGTAAATTCTAAAAAATGATAATGTACGTGGCTTTTATTTAGCTATTTTATGGGAATAAATTATTAACTAAAATTTTAAGAAGGGCCTCCACTTCAATTACTGCCTAGGGCTCTCCTAACCTTTAATTCGGCCCTGCAAGTATGATATAATTTGAAAATGAGGAACTCAGACCAGCTTGTTCTTTCTTATTCAAACAAACAAACTCTTTATGAGGATTCATCTTCCTATTTTGTTTTGTGTAAAATATAATTTATTTGTTGCGTGTTCTAGAGTTATTTCCTTTTTCTTATTCTAGCATTATGCATGGATTATGTTCGTTTTTTATTTATTTTTATTTATCTATGCAAGTTTAAGAGAATGCCAATGATTTAGCTTAGCAATGTAAAAATATCACATGTTTTTCCTTTAGTGTCTTGAAGAGGAAGTTGATGGTAGTCTACGGAGACAAAATAGGGAGATGATGTTAGATATGTGCCAACAAAGTTGAATTTTTGGATCTTTTTGGAGCGCGATTTGCACCTCACTTCTTAAAGGGGGTGTCAATTAGGTGTATATATTTTTGTGGAGATCTAAAGCTTCTCATAATGAGTTCTCATGTAATTTGTTCATCTTGAGTTAATAAAGCTTGATATCTTGCACCATGGATGTCTCCCTAAGCACTCAGCTGGGGTTTTACCACGTAAATCTAGTGTTTGTCTCTTACATGTTTGGTATTTTATATATTTCATTTATCTATATCTCTGAAAAATGTTATTTTGTTTTTCAGCTTTATGCGTATTCATTGCTACATAGTCTATGATTTCCTAACAGATAATAGATTGGGGAGAGGAAATTATAAAAAGAAATTCTAAAATTTAAATAAAAAATCAGCGAGCACTTTCAGTTAAGTAGTTATGGGTAATCATCTTGGCCTCAACGACTTGATTCTTTATGTTGGAGCATCGGGAGCCTTTGCATTCAATAAAAATTGATCCCTTCATTGGAACATGGGCAGAGATGTTGACAATCTATATAAGTTGGTGCCCATTGTAATGCTTTTGCATTCAATCAATAAAAAAATCAACAAAAATATATTTCAACACAACGAATGATTTCAAACCATTTTGTACTGATGCTTCTTCACTCTATTGTGGTTGCCTTTTTAAATTGTTTTTTTCCCTCTATTTGTTATTTTTGTCTCATTCATACATACATACATACATACATACATACATACATACATACATATATATACTTTTTAAAATATTTAACTGGCTCGCAAAATTTTATTTAAAAAAAAAAATAGTGTGTAAAAATAATGTCATTCTTGATTTTTTCCTTTCACTGCATGACATTAGAATCTTCCCCGCCCCACTACTATTATAGATTATAGATTTTATCGTAAGTATCCATGCATTGATAATTTAAGGTGAAAGTTTTGTGTTGATCTCTTTTGCAAAGAATATAGTTTCGAATATGAAAGTCAGAAAATTTGGAAATGACCATGTAAGTCATGAAATAGATGGTGCTTTGAGTAATTTTCCGGCTGGGTTTGTGACAAATTTTAGATGTTTTGGTCTTAAAGAGACAATTTGTAGACGAGAACCCTCTTGACGTGAGTAACAAAACACAATTTGGAATCACAATCTAATAATATTCTTACATTTATTGAAGACGCTTTTGATCTCATGTTTGGAGACATAAAACCATAATCTATAGTATCAAAACATGATAAATTATTTGTCTAAGTTTATTGAAATATAAACAAATTATGCTTTAGCTTCAAAAGATTGGACACTTGAAACAATTTATTGTAGATATTAATAGTTATTTTCATTATCTCTATTTCTTGATGCTCTAATGGAGCCTATTTAAGTTTTTTTTTTTGACGGTTTTTGCTTATATTATTTAGTTCTTTCATACAAATGTTTTGATCAAGCAGAATGAACTTTTATCTCATATGATTTAATCATATATTTACAGTTCTTTGTTCCGTAAAGTGATTTAACAATTGTGTGAAGGTATTCTAGGAGGATATTTGGTAGCATGTTTTGAGTTACATTCCTTACAACCATGAGTGAAGTTTAACATATTATTATGAGTTTTGATGTTGACTTCTTTTCTATATGTCAAAAGTTAAAATAAGTTCTTAGTAGAGTTTGGTTCTATGGTCATTTTAGACTGGAACTGAGGTAGTAGTTCACGAGGTTTCTACCTCTCATGGCGGATAGGGTTGTTCTCGAAGTATTGAGCATATTCCTATCAAGGGAAGACCCTTCTGAGCTGGAAGAGATCTTGGTGTGTTTCGAGGTGGGAAGCCTTTCAAGGGTAATGTTCATAGAGGCATTGGAAGAGGTACATGTTGGGTATATATCAACTTTGATGTTCGAGAGCCTCAATCACGGGATGTTTTGAACATGGTGGTTGAAGGGGTTTTAGATTGACTCGTGCTTAATCCTCCAATTTGTGATTCTCTCGACTTGTATGCTTCTAGATAGGGTAACAACCCTCCAGTTTTTAATCAAACTTTGCCTATCTATCACATTCTGAATATTCTGCCCAATCCTTGCCTATGATTTTCTAGTTAGCCATGATTTAGATCGAAATTTTCGTCGAATTGTCTATTGCTTAATATTATCATTGGAAAAGTCTCTTTCTCATGCACATAATCAATCCCTTTGCCCCATTACTCTAAGTGATGTAACTCCAATTTCTAAACGCGCTATAATCTCTTCTTCCCCTCTCTTTGGTGACTCAAATGATAAAGGTGGTTAAGTTGGAGATTCAGGATGAGGTTGGCATACTTTCACACATGGAATCGCCTACAATGTCATATGAATATGTAGAATGTAGTACAGATAAAAGACATTTTTCTCTTGGACATGCATGGTTATTTGGTTTTATTGACTTGGGTTCAAACTTTATTTTGTTGCAGACTATAACTTAGCACTGTGATGGTTTTTATCATACTATTCATATGAGCATTGGATATCTTACTAATTTTGGTATGAACATGTGAGGGTATTGTCGTTGATTTTAAACATGTGGTTGTTTGACTTTGAATGTTTGTTCTTTTTGTTGAATATGGTGATATTTGCCTTTGTAGAAGGAAATAATGAAAGGAATTTGGTGACATCACAGTTTGGTTTGCGAATCTTTTATTTGGATTTTTATGTTTTTTAATCATTGACTTATTTATACTATCTTGATGTGTTTGAACATGTGGGCTCCACCTATATTGTTAGTATATTTTGTTTTATGTGCCCTATAATGAGGCTCTCTTAAAATACTCATTTGTCTTTGATTATTTTTATAAAATAAAGTCCATTAGACTTTATTTCATTACAAAATTCATTTTATCTGGGTTGCTTATATGTAACTTTTTGAAGGCAAGTAATAAAAAGTTTTGAATAACATAGAGAAATAATACAGATATAGCAACAACTTTTGCAGATTTCATTTGTACATATTTTAGTGATGCATATTTATGAGTTGTGTTTTAGTTTAGGGATCTTCTAACGACATTCTATGTCATGATTAAATATATGACTTTATATTTCAAGAACTAATATTCTATTGACTACAAATTATATTTACATGTCGTGGACACGTTTGGGTGTTGGACTTCATTGTCAGATGGTGAACATTCCATGTATCTGTTAGAAGCACAGGAATATTGAGAGGGGGGGTGAATCAGTATTCGACAATAAAAACTTTTTCTCTAACTTATTAATTTTCTTTTTCACACTTAACAAAATATTCAAATCTGAAAGTAAAATGAGAGCACACACAAAAATCAAATGCACGTAACATCAGATATACCGTGGTTCACCCAGTGTGGGCTACATCCACCAAAAGAGACTGCTTGGATCTACTGTCTAAATCCAGCCGAAAAAATAGTGTTTACAAAGTGTGAGCACCCACTCACAGAAGACACCAATCTCTAATCCGAACACTAATTCAGCCCTTGAATGCAAACACCACTGACTGTATAATCTCTTATTCGAAGCACCAACTTCTGGAGACACCATTCCCCAATCCAAAGTACCCACTCCAAAAAATCTGCAATACAAATCAATGATAATTTCTCCTTCTATATTCTCTCTCTCACATACTCATACTCACTTAAGAGATTTATAATATCAACTCACATACATATCACACTCATGCAAAATGCTCTCTTTCTTGCTCTACTTAAAATGTTCACACAACTCTTGTTTATATAGAAAGGAGGAGAGGAAAAACCACTTGTGGTTTCCCTAAAACCATGTGCCCATACCATGGGCCAATTTTGGTGCCTATATTGAAATTTAAATCTCCTACATGAAAAAATGTGCCATAAGGAAGCCACATCACTTGGTGGTTACAACAATATTCCAAATAGAAGTATTCTCTTACACATGTAAGAGTAACTCCTCTTACGCATCATAAACCTTCTTACACTTCCTTACACCTCTTTAAGTAACTCCTCAAGTATGCATCATAGAATCTCTTATGCGTCATAAACTGTCATAAAATCTCTTACGCGTCGTAGAATTTCTTACGCGTGATAAGTTGTCATAGAATCTCTTACGCATCATAAGCTATCATAGAATCTCTTACACATCCCGCCATATGTAGTAAGATTCCTTGGTGATCTTGAATATTAAAATATTCAAATTTTGACATCACACTAATTTTGACATGGATAAATATTTTACAAACACTAATGTTGTAATGTCGAATATTAAGAAAATATTCAAACCTCAATATTTCCATCAACACTAATGTTGTACCTTTGACATCAATGACAAAATACTCAACAAAATCCCCTTTTGTCATTGATGGAAAACCCCTGCTAAAAATAGACATGAAAACTTGTTTGCTCTGAAATCCAACTTTCTACCTCTGAGCTCTTTTTGTTCTATGCAACTCTCCCCCATTCTACAATTCTCCCCCTTTGACATCAATGGCAAGGGGATAACTGAACCTGTCACCTAAACTTGTACTCGGAGCTGAAGATATTGCAATGTGTAGCTCCCTCGATGTCCATACTCCCCCTAAGATAGTCAATGAGTAAGAGTGAAAGGGATCACTCCTAACTTTTGTCTGAGTGACTCAAAAGATTCCTTCGGTAGGGATTTTGTAAATATATCAGCAATATGATCCTTCGTCCAAACATATTCTAATTTCACCTGCTGATCTGCAACTTTCTCTCTCAAGAAGTGATATTTAATGGGAATGTACTTTGTCCTAGAATGCATGACTGGATTTTTTGAGATGTTAATAGCACTCGTATTGGCACAGAATATGGAAATAAGATGCTCATACTCTACCTTTCATGTCCTTTAATGTTTGCTTCATCCAAAGCACCTGTGTACAACATGCCACTGTTGCAATATACTTTGCCTCTGCTGCAATATACTTTGCCTCTGCTGTAGACAATGAAACTAAGGCTTGTTTCTTGTTAAACCATGACACTAATCTGTCACCAAGATAAAAAGCTCCCCCACTTGTACTTTTCCTGTCATCAACACTTCCTTCCCAATCTGCATCTGTGAATGCTATAAGAGTGAAATCATCACTCTTTGGATACCATAAACCATAATCCAGTGTACCTTTCAAATATTTGAAAATTATTTTTACTGCTACCACATGAGTTTCCTTTGGTGTCACCTGAAACCATGCAACTAATCCAACAGCCTGCATAATATCTGGTCTAAATGTTGTGGTATATAGCAAGCTACCTATCATGGACCTATACAAGGTCTGATTAGCATCGGGAAACTTGTCATTCTTACTCAACTTGCAACCTTTAATCATGGGTGTACTAACTGGATTGCAATCTTCCATTCTAAACTTTTTCAACATCTCCTTTATATACTTGGTTTGTGAAATAAAAATGCCTTGACTAGACTGTTGAATTTGCAAACCAAGAAAATAAGACAACTCACCAAGCATAGACATCTCAAACTCCTTTTGCATCTCCTCTGCAAATTCTTTGCATATTCTCTTGCAATTGCTTCCAAAAATAATGTCATCCACATAAACCACAACTATCACTTGATGTTCTCCTTCTGTCTTGATGTACAAATTGCTATCCGCAATTCCCTTTTTGAATCCTTGTTCCTACAAGTACTTGTCCAATCTAGAGTACCAAGCTCTAAGAGCTTGTTTTAAACCATAAAGAGCCTTTTTTTAACTTGCATACAAAATCTGAATTTTCTGATAGAATAAAACCTTTTGGTTGCTCTATATAAACTTCTTCCTCTAAGTTTCCATTCAAGAATGTTGATTTTACATCCATTTGATAAACTTTAAAAATTCTTGAAACAAGCAAATGCTAAAAACATTCTTACCGCCTCCATACGAGCAACAGGTGCAAATGTCTCCTCGAAATCAATGCCTTCAACTTGTGAGTACCCTTTGCACACTAATATGGCCTTGTTTCTAACAACTTCTCCCTTCTTCATTCATCTTTTTTCTAAAGACCCACTTGGTACCAATGATATTCTTGTCCTTTGGCCTTGGTACAAACTCCCATGTGTCATTATTTTCTATCTGATTAAGTTCTTCTTCCATGGCTTTTATCCAAAACTCATCCTTGCTAGCTTCATTAAAATTAATTGGTTCAACTTTTGACAACAAGGAAAAGTTTACCTCTTATGGTGCACTTGCTAGTCTCCTCCTTGTCTGTACTCCAGTATCTTTGTTTCCAATGATTTGATCTACTGTATGATTCTTCTGAACGAATCTGGATGGTGGCTTTATGTTTTCTCGTTCAGATTCTTCTTCTTCTTCTTCTTCCTCTTTCTCAGATTTGATTTCTTCATCCTCTTTTTGCACCACTAAGTGTCCTATTTTCTTCTTCGGCTTCTAATCGTCAACTTTCACATTTATACTTTCCACTACTTTTTGTAGTCTCTTGTTATAGCACCTGTAAGCCTTGCTTCTTGATGAATAACCAAGGAATATGCCCTCATCTGCTCTAGAATCAAATTTACTGAGCTCATCTTCATTGTCTCTCTTAATGTAGCACTTACTTTCGAACACTTTGAAGTGTTTTCACGGAAACTGGTCTTCCCTTCCATAGTTTGTATGGTGTCTTTTCTGTGTTTACTTGAATCTGTGCTCTATTCAAAATATACACCGTTGTGTACACTGCTTCTCTCCAAAAAGCATCTGGTAACTTGGACTCATTTAGTATTGTTCTTTTCATTTCCTGCATTGTTCTATTTTTCCGTTCAACTACACCATTCTGTTGTGGTGTTCTTGCTGGAGAAAATTGTCTTCTGATTCCATGCTCTTCACAAAAGTCATCAAATTCATTAGACATAAATTTGCCTCCTCTATCTGATCTCAAACACTGGATCCTAGAGTTTGTCACATTCTCAATCAAAGATTTAAAATTTTTGAATTGATCAAAAGCTTCTGATTTTTCTTTTAGAAATGCAACCCATGTCATTCTAGTAAAGTCATCAATTAATAACATAAAATAAGATTCACCTTACAAGCTTTGTGTTTTTGTTGGCACATAGAGATCAGTATGAATTAGCTCTAATGGCTTCGTTGTAGAGTACTCATTTGTCCTGAATTTGACCCTTGTTTGCTTCTCATGTTGACACTGTCTGCAGATAGTACTTTGTGGTTTTGTGATCTTGGGTAAATCTCTCACTGCTTATTTTTGAGCTGATTTTTACCATGTTGTCAAAATTAATGTGACCCAATCTCTTGTGCCATAACCAACTTTCATCAATTTGACTCATGCAACACTTTTCTCCCTTCACATCACTTAGCATGTACAGGTTGTTTCTTGGTCTATTTTGCATATGTAACCCAATTACCTGTATCCTTCTTTCTAATTTCACAACCCTCGGCATAAAACGTGAGTGTATAAACCTTGATCACACATTTGACTGAAACTCACACGATTATGTTTCAGTCCTTCAACGAGTAAAACATTTTCAACTTTAGCTTGACCATTTAATTTTATGTTACCTCTTCCTGTGATCTTGGATGTAGTGTTATCTCCAAACTTTATTGTACCTCTGCTGGCCTTTTTCAGCTTCAGGAACTTACTTCTGTCACCTGTCATATGGTTGGAACATCCACTATCAATGTACCAAGGTTGTTCTTCATCTTGTGCATGGAGCGTGGTTTGTACCAACATAGCCTCTTCCTTTTCTCCCTCCTTTATCTTTTCCCACGCTTTCTTATTGTTGGCTTTCTGAATGATTTTTTTTCCCTCTTTCTCTTGCTTGGCTTTTTTGTAATAGTACTCCTGCAAAATCTTGCTATGTGGCCAACTTAGTTGCATTCATAACATTTAATCGCATGCTCATTCAAATTTGACAATGGAGCAAAAGAATTGTAGTTTCTAGTATGAAAATTCTGATTCCAACTCTGAAACCTCGATCTACAGTCCATCATCTTATGACCCAAATTGTGACAAGAAAAACAATAACCATAAAAAGAATACCTGGTCATGTAGGGTTGCCTCTGATAAGATAAACTTCTGAAACTTCTTATTGGTACCTTATTCCACTTTCTCTCTTCTTTGTTTTTGTTCTGTGGAGAATGATCTTCTTGTTTCTTGTTGCTTTGTCCTTTACTGGAGCCTTTTAGGATATTTGCATAATTGGCTTTCTTCTCTGGTTCTTTGGTCTTTTTCTTTTCTGCTTCATTGAATCTAATACCACCTTTGGATGATTTTGGTTTCTGTTCTCTCATAATGTTGCTCAACACCTCAGAACTTTTTTCAAACTTGAGTCTCTTGTTCAACTTTTCAGTTTCCTATCTTAGTGCGACAATCTCTGCCTCCAATCTCTCGCATTCTTTTTCTTTTGATTTCAGTTGTTCTCTAATCACTTCCTTTATTCTTTTTGCCTCTTCAACTTGGGTCTTTAGATCAACAATAGTATTGTCATGTTTTTTGTCAGCATGCAAAATTTTTCTTTGCTTCTTCATACTCTTGAAGTTGCACTTTTTGCTTCAGGGTCTTCTTTCTTAGTCTCTTGATCTCACCCAAGGCACATATGAGTTCTTCTTCTAAGTTTACCTCACCTTCTTCATCAACTGCATCTTCAGCTTCCACTTTTCCATCTTCAAGGACCATAAACAAAAGTTCTTCAATGTCACCTTCTGAATAATCTTCCTCTGAGCTATCATCTTCTCTGGTGCATAGACTCTTCTTGTTTTAGTTCCAGATCTTCTTCTTTTCAAACTTCCTTTGCTTGCAATTCTTTTTGTAGAAAGGCTTTCCTTTCTTTGCTTTGACAGGATCTTTATCATCACTTTCACTTTTTGCATGCGGACACTTAGCTGCAAAATGTCCAATCTCACCATAGTTAAAACATTTAAAAGGAAGTTTACCTTTGTACTTTCCAGATCCTCTTTTTCACCAATAGGGCTTCTTCCTCCTCATCGGATTTGTCATCTGATTCAACCTTCTTCTCCTTTCCTTTTGAAGCTTTGAAAGCAGATTCTATTTTTCTTAGCTTATCTAGTTCTATTCTCATCTCATCAGTCGTGAGTATTCCATGTAACTCATCCATTTTCATTTTATCTAGATCCTTAAGTTCTTCAATAGCTGAAACTTTAACATCAAATCTAGGAAGTAGAGATCTTAATACCTGTTGTACTATTACTGGGTCTTCCATCTTTTCACCCAAGCCTTTGATCATGTTTACGGTCTCATCCACACGGAGTAGATATGTTGTAATGTTCTCTTCCTCTTTCATGTTTAGACTTTCAAACTTTCTTTTGTGTGTCTGAAGCTTTGCCATTTTTACATTCGAATCTCCTTCATATAAACTATTGAGCTTATCCCACATCTCCTTGGCAGTTTTGCAAAGCATAATCTTTACAAACTCTGAATCTGCTGCACCACACAAAATAGCATTCATAGTTTTATCATTATTTTCACATTCTCTCTTACCAGTCGGATCTGTCGATGGCGTTGTTGGTGTCATATAGTCATTCTCAACTGAATGCCAAATATCGTGTCCAGGAGAATTCAAATAGATCCACATCTTTATGCTCCAAAAGGCATAGTTTGATCCATCGAACAACAGAGCTTTATTGGTGGAGAATCCTTCCTGAGCTGCCATCGTGCTTTCTGATCTACCTTCTATTTATTAAGCTACACAGAATGAACCTTGCTCTGATACCAATTGTTAGAAGCATAGGAATACTAAGAGGGGTGAATCAGTATTCGACAATAAAAATTTTTCCTCCAACTTATTAATTTTCTTTTTCACACTTACCAAGATATTCAAATCTGAAAGTAAAATGAGAGCACACACAAAATCAAATGCACATAACACCAGATATACCGTGGTTCACCCAGTGTGGGCTACATCCACCAAAAGAGACGACTTGGATCTACTGTCCAAATCCAGCCGAAAAAATAGTGTTTACAAAGTGTGAGCACCCACTCACAGAAGACACCAATCTCCAAGCCGAACACCAATTAAGCCCTTGAATGCAAACACCACTGACTGTACAATCTCTGATTCGAAGCACCAACTTCTGGAGACACCAGTCCCCAATCCGAAGCACCCATTACAGAAAATATGCAATACAAATCAATAATAATTTCTCCTTCTATATTCTCTCTCACATACTCATACTCGCTTAAGAGATTTATAATATCAGCTCACATACATATCACACTCATGCAAAATGCTCTCTTTCTCACTCTACTTAAAATGTTCACACAACTCTTGCTTATATGGAAAGGAGGAGAGGAAAAACTACTTGTGGTTTCCCTAAAACCATGTGCCCATACCATGGGCCAATTTTGGAGCCTATATTGAAATTTAAATCTCCTACATGAAAAAATGCGCCATAAAGAAGCCACATCACTTGGTGGTTACAACAATATTAAATATTTGCTCCAAATAAAAATATTCTCTTACACATGTAAGAGTAACTCCTCTTACGCGTCATAAACCTTCTTACACTTCCTTACACCTCTTTAAGTAACTCCTCTTATGCATCATAGAATCTCTTACACGTCATAAACTGTCATAAAATCTCTTACGCGTCATAAGTTATCATAGAATCTCTTACGCGTCATAAATTGTCATAGAATCTCTTACACATCCCGCCATGTGTAGTAAGATTCCTTGGTGATGTTGAATATTAAAATATTCAAATTTTGACATCACACTAATTTTGACATGGATAAATATTTTACAAACACTAATGTTGTAATGTTGAATATTAAACAAATATTCAAACCTCAATATTTCTATCAACACTAATGTTGTACCTTTGACATCAATGACAAAATACTCAACAATATCAACCTGCACAATAGTTTTGTTGGGTTTGCTTACTTGTAACATCGACTTTGAATAGACTTTCGTTTCATATTCTATTATAATCAAATCTTCATTATTAAAATGTTATTTCTCAATCAATACAAATCTTTAGTTTTGGTAATAATGACTTGTGTACATTGCAATATGGTGTTCATATATTTAGTTATGCGAATTTTCAGTTTAGTTATATTTTCTGTAGTTTTGTATATGTTCTGTTCCTTGTTTTGACTAAGGACTATTTAACAGATAAATATCTCCATTAGAAGTAGGATTTCAATGTAGTTTATAGCTAATATCTCCATCTTTTGTGCCAACTAATTTAATGATATCGTTAATATATCTTTGATATGTTGGTTCGATTACAATGTGGGTTAGTTTATCTTTGATTCTTCAAGAGATTACCTTCTTTATAGGTTTCACTTTGTCACATAAGGCCAATAACACAATTCTTAATTTAACTACTTCTCATCTTTGTTTTTCTCCTTTCATTTTCTTGTGACTTATTATTTTATCTTTGTGGTGATTCAATTATTTCTCAAAATATATTAAGTTTCATTTATTTTTTCAAACATTAATTATTTACCTAAATATTAAACTAACTTTACACTTTAAAGGAATCTTAAATTCTTTCACAATTAAAACTAGTTTGATTTCATCTTTAACATTTACAATAGGCAAAACAGACTGATTAATTATCTGTTACAATTTTTAGCCACAACACCAACCTACCTAATATGACGTCTCTATAGAAAAACTGCAAAAACTATCAATAATGAATGTGTTTGAATAATGAATTAAATGATGCTATTTGGTAACGTGTTAAGCATGTAGGAAAGCAAACAATGGGACTGTGAGTAGGAATCCCATGTTTTGTGTACTTTGAAAGTGTCGAAATTCATACGTTTGGGGTTCTAATTGCATAAATTCGCATCGGTAACGTATCTATGGGACAACATGCCAATTACAGAATAAATTTGTTATACTGGTGAGCAAAACGTGTAGGAAAAATGTGAGATTATCTAATATGGAAACATGAAAGAGATTAAAAAATGCAACTCAATAACCGCTATTAAAAGTTTATATAATACCCAAGCCAGCTGTTGATGCAAGCACCTTATGCTTGGGGATAGAGGCTCTCCAATCACCAAGATCCCATATATTTTAATGAAGAAGAAAATGTCTTCAATTACTCTCTGCATGTTTGAGTTGTAAGCAAATTTGTAGGCTTTGCTTCATAGACAGTAAAAAGATATACTGGGATAAAATTGGCTGGCTCTGCCTTGAAACTGTAAATTAAATGTGCAGGCATGTCCTTTCCACGCTCCTCGAAAGTAGTTAGGTCAAAGGGCGTTTCTGAGCTCTGCAAGACAAAATTTTATAGAAAAATAAGAGGTTAACATTTAAGCAAGTTTGGATGACAAAAATAAAGGCAGGAGAATGTAAAGGTTAGGTAACAACAATTCTAATACATGACGGGAAAACCATAATGACAGGATGTCTTTGGTACAATTTTTTTAGTATGAGAACAGGAAATACTTACATCCAAGCTTCATACAGCTTGCAGACACTTCTGATTAAGGGTAAAATGATACGTGGTATAAGTGCCAAGGAACCATAAAACTCGTACGCTTGCTTCAGAGACAGTAAGTTGTATTGTGGGCTGACTATGAATAAAATATTCAGGCATGCTCTTTCCATGCTCGCTTTTTCTTAAAAACAGTTCAGAAGGCATTTTCTGAGCTTCTGCAAGAGTGCTTTTTTGACAGGACAATAAAGGGTTAACAAAAGCAAGTCTATATAACATAAATAAAGCCAGGGGAATGTAAAAAATTAGGTGATGATAGAATTCTAATAGATAACAGGAAAGCCTTAATAATGCAATGTGTTCTGCTGAAAATTTTGAGCATGAACATAGAAATACTTACATTGTTTCGAAACCCCGTACAACTTGCAGACACTTCTGATTAAGGGTACAATGATGCCAAGTGCCTACGACCCAGAAAGTCTTCTTCCAAGCTCAAATCCTTCTGTTCTATATATTGTTTACCTCATCAGATATCACTGCTCGCATTTTGGGTCTATGGTATGCTTGAAAAGAAGAATCGCCAAGAGGACTGCACTTAGAACTGCTGTTCCACTTGTTGACACATAGGACAGATAAGGATCCTTGCTCACGAAACACTTCTTCTACTGTCCCATCCCATTTCCGTCCTCATCAAAGAAGTTGTATTGTTTTCCTGATTCAAATTGCTGTTCCACCCTTCTAGGTAATAAGTTACCATGTTCATCAGGATGTTATTCCCACAATTCTAACCATTTTACATCAGCTTGCACAAGAGCATTAAATGTTTCGTTTATCACATCAAAGTCATAAGATGTGGATTCAACAAAGCCACTTCAATAGAAGTAAAATTGATCATTTATGCATACTTAACAGAAAACCGAGCAATTCCTCCAATTAAACATCAGAAATAACCTCCACAAGAACACTGTTATTCCTGAATTTGATGGAAATTGCTGGAATAACTCGCCAGTCACGATGATTCTCGCCCGGCAATCTTAATTAAACATGATTGCAGCCTTTCAAGTCGCCAAACCCTCAACTTGGAAATTATCTCAATCATAATCTGGTAGTCATAGATATTAATAATGATCTTTTATAACTTAGATACGTAATTAGTAGTTATGTATTTCTGAAACACAGAAAATCTAATATCTTCTTCTGCTGAGAAAAGAGCCTCGTGCCTTCTATTGCCCCTCAATACCAAGAAATAAATAGTTCGTCATTCATGTATTATGTTGCCTCCATCTGCCAAGCAACTTTTTCCAAGATTTCATAAATACCCTGATTTTGAGTGTCCGAGCTGTCTCCAACAACAAACAAATGCATCCTGTTCTTAACTTCTATCCAGCTGCATCCAGGCCTCTTTTTGACCCCTCTATCTTTCATTATTTTTCTTACTTTAAGCGCATCATCGCACCTGCCTTCTGCAGCATAGATGTTTGATAGTAACACATAGTTTCCCGCATCTTCTAGTTTAGATTGAAGAAGGCATTCTGCTCCATGTTTAACTAATTCTATATTGCCATGGATCCTGCAGGCACCCAGGAAAGCCGCCCACAAAGCAGCATCAGTTTCAACTGGTATTTTATCAATAAACTCCTTTGCAAGATCCAGATAACCTGCACGAGCATATAGATCAACCATGCAAGTGTAGTGATCTAGCCTTGGAGTGATGCCATGTTCTCTTCTCATGGAATCGAAGTAATAACTCCCTTCACCCACTAGACCTGCATGACTGCACGCGGTGAGCAAACCAAGAAAGGTGATCTCATTTGGTTTTACGCCTGCTTGTAGCATTTGTTCAAACAGATGAAGGGCTTCCTTGCCTTGTCCATTCTGAGCGCATCCACCGATGATGGAAGTCCATGAGATCACATTATGTTTAGTCATTTCTGTAAAAACTTCATGTGCAGCCTGTATATTTCCACATTTTGCATACATATCAATAAGGGCATTCCCCACAATTACATCCAATCCAACTGGAATTCTGGTGATAAGGGCATGAACCTGCTTCCCAATTTCAATATCTGCCAAGCACCCACAAGCACCAAGAGCACTAGCAAAGGTGAACGCATCAAGCTCTATACCCCCATTTCTTAACCTGTGAAAGAGTACCCAAGCCTGATCACCTCGACCGTGTTGGGCATATCCTGCAATTATCGCATTCCATGAGTCAATGTCTGATTTTGGCATTTGATAAATGAGTTTCAATGCCATCTCAAATAACTCATTCTGCGCATAACCAGCAATCATCACATTCCATGATAATGCATCAAGTATTGCCATTTTGTCAAACACTTGCCGTGCATCTCTTATGCATGCGCATTTCGCATACATATCAACAACAGCATTAGAGACAGTAACATCAAAATCAAAACCAGTTCGAACAATGTGTCCATGGACTTCCTTCCCATGTCTCAGATCACTTAGTCTCGCGCATGCTCTGACAACACTTGAAAGGATAAATTGATCTTCCCTTAAATCAAAATCTCGCATTTTACAAAAAAGTTTCAACACCTCTTCCCCATTTCCATTTTGCCCGTACCCCGCAATCATTACAGACCACGAAACAATGTCCACTTCAGGTGTTTGAGAAAACAGCTTCCGGGCCTCATCAAGGTACCCACTCCTTGCATACCCTGCAATCATAGCATTCCATGAAATCCCATTTCGTTCAGACAGTTTGTCAAACACTTTACGTGCATAAGACAAATTCAAACATTTACCATACATATCCACCAGAGCACTTCCCACAACAACATTAGATTCAAAACCACTTACAATTACTCGGCCATGAACCCGCCTACCCTCGTCCGAATCTGCTATCTCTGCGCATATCTTTACAACAAGTGAAAAAGTGAACTCATCAGGTTTTATGTTTTCACATTGCATCTGGTGAAAAAGGTCTAGAGCTTTGTCTCCAAATCCATTTTGAGCATAGCCCGCAATCATACCAGTCCAAGACACCACATTTCTGGCAGACATTTTGTCAAACACTTGGCGTGCATCCATCAGACTGTCGCATTTGGCATACATATTAAGCAGATGATTCCAGACTATAATGTATCGTTTGAGTCCAGTTTTTATCATGTGCGTATGGACGTACTGACCCATTTGAAGATTTTCCATCTTTCGGCTGTTTTGTAATAGAAAAGAATAGGCTCCATAGTCTAGCTGTATATTTCTTTTCAAGGAATCAAGTGCATCTTTTAAACATACATCCTTCCGTAGGATGAAATGATTGGAATGCTTCATGGTTAGTTTCAATTAATCGGCCTGCTACTTTTTGCCAAAATTACTAACGGGTATCCATTCCAATTTCTGCCAGCTTAGCGTGGAATTCGAACCCAGCGTCATCAATGTTTATTCAAATATATATGTACTCCACAAACGCTTGAGACAAGAATGTCACTATAGAGAGCATGAGTGTGGGCAGTGGACATACCCCAACACCACATCTCATGTCCTCATTCGTATACCCCGAACTACAAAGTCCTTGCCCCCATTTTTATGCAAAAGACTCGCAAGAGGTAAGATATCTAGCCCCGAACTACGAAGACGTCGTCGTTTGATTTCATTTTTTAGCCGACGATGTTGGGAGTTGCAGGTATGCTTCTCTTTGTACGGTAATTGTTTGACGAAATGTTCCTAAATGCCGTAGAGAAGCACTAGCACCTCCCAAGAAATAGCAGGGAATGTCTAATGGGTTTCATCAGGAACAAAAACAGTAATATTTTTCTCAAAAATAGGCCATACAAACATACTAAAACACCAAAAAAAATCCCATAATTGTACTCTCAATCTCGTGCATGAACTACATTGGGTTATAGTCCAATTTTCTCTTTCTTCTATCCCATTTTATACAACAAATATAAGATAAAATTTAATTTGATCTCTTGGCATGCACAAAATGTGTTGAAGCCTTTGCAATATATTCTCCTACATTGTCACATGTAAACCTTTTAAAAGAGTAAGCCATTTTTGCTTCTCACCATATGCTTCACAGTACACATTCTCAAGTCATTTGACAAATGTTGCGTTACACCCCCCATTGGACCCCAAATATTACAATGTACCAATTCCATTTGTCGTTGTTGTTCCCTCTTTATTTTGTGGTGATTTTGTATTTTCAAGTTCAAACTTACGCTGACAAATGTTTTGGTTGCCCCATCATTTGTAGTGTTCAATGTTACTTCTAGTATTTCTACACACAACTTATACAAATTCCACTCTCTAATATCTTTTGCAATAAGTTAATAACCCTGAACCCTACCTTGAAGTTTATAAATACACACTTGAATTAGATTGCACCAACAACTCGATACCTGCAATTAAACTTAATTGTGACATATGTTTAGCTAGACCAAGTACGGATAACAACACATTATAAATTCATTTATTGTATAAGAGTTTACATCCTCAATTTCAATATTCTAGTTTTTTTGTCTTGAATGTAGAGATGATTTTGTAGGATGATGATGTTTGCTCGACTTTTCTTTTTGATTAATTGAGTTGTTAGATGAATATGTTTGTTTGCTTATCTTTTCTTTCTGATTGATCGATTGATTGCATGATGAATATATTTAATTAATGAGTGAATGAATGAAAGATTTTAAAAACATCTACAAGACCCAACACTATATGGGACCAAGAGCTAAAACAAAGAGATGAATGGATGACAAAAAAAATTGATGCATGATTGATTATGAGATGAATATAATCTATTGATTGATTGTGGAATAAATGTGTTTACTTGCTTGGCCTTTTGTCTCACCTCTATTATGATTTCATGACTAAAATTTCCCGATCAATTACCTTTAAATACAAACGAATAAGCAATGAAAAATTTTAGTTGGTATCTCTTAATCCTTATAACTAAACCAAAAGCTCACGATGCGACATATTAATTGTCATTAATTACAATTAAAATGATTGTACTCAATGCATGCTACATCATTTCTGACTATGAATGCTCGCCGAATGCACAAAATTCTACTTTTAGATTGGGGATGCACATAAAAACAATGTATTCCACTGTATTAGCTTCAATTATAAATCTTGCCCCTTGTTTGGATTCAATCTTGTTTATTTAATAATCACATTGTGGTTCCTTTATTATACATTTCAACAGTAAACAAAACCATCATCAATTTTGTTGGTTTAGTGTTTTCTTGAACAAAGTTAGATATTCCTGCAACATTTGAGTAAGGTTTAGGGCATAATAACACTTGTACTATTTATACGAGTCTGTAATTAATAAAATTGCCCCATTGAAAAACACATGGTGTTTTTTAACCAAATTGTTTTTTGAGTCTTAGGGTGAAGGCAAATATTATGTGCAAGTTTTTTCATCGAAACCTTTAGGTTTTTTACTCTTAAAGGGTTTTTAAGGTTTGGAAGAGTAAGTCATCAAATTATTTGGTTGAAAAACATAGCTAGTAAAAAAACATGGTGTGTTTTTCAACCAATAAGTTTTTATCTTAATGATCGAGAATTCCGAAGTAATGCTTGTAAATTTGTTGCAATATTTTTAATCGTAAGAATTATTTGAGTACCCAAATATTGGTGTTTGTTGCTTAAAAAGATATGATGTTATTTCAGCCTTCAGAGACATCTATTTGGTGAAGTTATAACAATGTTAACTAGTTATTGTTTTTCTCAAGTTTGTTTCATTGTTATGAGTTATAATTACATTTTATATCCTCGCATGTCATTTGCTTTTTTTTGTTTTTTTGACGTAGGGACATGAATGAAATACAAATTTTGTGTTTAGTTGTAACTTATAATATGATCTTAGAGTGCTTCAAATATGCATATATTATCTATGGTCCATGTAATGAAGTGGTAGCCTTTAATTCTACATCAGTCAATGATGGAAGTAAATTGATTGCACTTATTATGTAGGTATTATTGACAGTCTTTTCACTCTTGTGTAACTCCACTTGTGGTAATTTTGGTCCTATTGTTAATCAGGTAGTTTTTCCATGTTACGAGTCTAAATTCAAACCCCGTCAACACCAAAACATAGCATCATATTCATCATTTCGGGGAGAATTGAGGGGTGTGCCTACTAAATAGAAATTCAATACAAATTAACAAGAGCATGCATCACCATCCTCAATGATGTGAGGACCATGACATTTTTTGTATGATGCCAGATTGTTTTCAAATTGCCTAGGATGTAAGTCTATTGTAGAGTTTAGGGGCTCTATGAAGGGCATGTGTAGTAGAGTGTTCGACCAATTTGTCCTTGCATACATTGTATAATCATTATATGTGTATTGTGCATTGTAGTCACAAAAATATGCACTTATTATTACATTTATACCGCCAAGTATGTTATTTCATATATGGATCTCACGTAATAAAAGTATTCACTAATGACCTATCCCCTAGTCATGTCGTCAGTTAGTCGGTCGTCATTTTTATTTATCTAGTAGAGTCGTCAGTTGTCTATATAGTTTTGGGGGTCTCTCAGTAAGTGGCAGGTGTCGTTATTTTGTTGTTTTTCATCTCAAGTCTATAACTAGGGTGCCTAGGGTAGCACTCGGATGCCCGGGGCACCCCAGTTCGTGATTTTAGGCGCCCTGGTTTCCATAACTATTGGTTCTAATTTGTTTCTTTGAGGTTGGTCTTTGTTATTTCCCCATTCATTCCCCTAAGTAGTAGTCAACTTTTTGGTTCATTAGTGTCGAAATTTGAGCAAGATATCCCTATATAAACATAGCATACTCTCTACATTATGGGCAAACTATCATCTATCAAGGGCAGCTATCTACTAAGGATAAGGTCTGCATTTGGGCATCTTCTACATCTGCATCACACAAGCATAAGGGGAAAGGGTTGTATTAATTTTATTTCATCCACCATTTGCATTTTTACATCTAGTTATTGCCCCCTACTTCTATGGCATTGGCACTAGGGCATCCTAGGCACAAAATTGTACACATAAGCACACAAAACTACATTGGGTCTAGATGTAGTGCAACACTTAGTCGTAAGTCAACCATTGTGGCGGCTAAGGTCAATCTGACCCCTTCATTTGCATATTTATTTTTTAGGAATTGATGTTTTGTATGGTGTTTTGCAGGTAGGTCTTCATATCAAATTATTGGCAACATAAGTGAAGATATTGTGACAACTGTGTGACAAGGACGAAGACATTGTGAAGACCTAGCGACACTGTCGAAACCAAACCTTGAGCTTTTTTGCAAACCAAAGCACCCAAACTACAAAGTAGGGCGCTCTTAGGCACCCCAGTTCTCTCTTAGGTGCCCCAGTTCAGTCAAATCTCCAACTTCTACAGTTTCCCGAACAACATCTCCACATCTAGTCCAACCCGCATATTGGCCTGTCCATGTCCAGCACACGACAAGGTAAGTTATACTTAGGTAAGTACCGCATCCCTTCTATTTCATTTATTTCACTTCATTTAATATAAGATAAAAATTATTTGACATTAGTATTTCAATTTATATTTAGTTATTCCATTACTGTTTCTATTTAGATTAACTTAAAAAAGAAATCCAAAATTTAGTTAATCATGCATATTGTTTGGGTATTGTTGGGTATTGGGAAGGAACATGACAATATTTTTATGATCAAATATTTGAGGGATCTCTTTGATTAGAATTTTTAAATGGTCGACTCATTATATCCCCAAACTCCCAAAATTACAAGGCTTTTTTCACACATCACAAAATTACACTTTCAAAGTCATGTTAGTTCTCCAAGTACCTATGCTCCTTTTGTCAACATTACTCAATGCATACTATCTTGTCTTAATTATTTTTTCAGCTTTACATAATGTATACTATCTTCTCTTGATTAGATTTTCTATTAGCCTGTTTCATTCTATTAAGATGCGCCTTTACTATACAAATTTAGATGTGTTATATATTATCTACATGTCTTACAAATCGTAGAAAAAAACTTGAGTTGATTAAAAGAAAGGATGGATATGAAATGGAGGAGATGGAAATTTTAGAGGGTATTTTCACCATAAGTTCACACTTTTTAGGGTCACGTGCGGGAAACATGCTGGTAAGTTGCATTCTAGTGATTTTTTTTGTTATGTCAAATGTTTGGAATTTTTCAGATTTTTCAATCATATATGAAATTATATTATGTCTTTTAATTTTCATTTATTATTAAGTAATTTGTTTTTTCTTTCAGTCTTATGTTTAAGAATGTTGTTCTCTTGTGAATTTGTTATCTATGTAGTACTCATTTTCATGTGTTTTCCTTTGTTTTTTTGGAAGGGTTATGTTGCACCCAATTCTTATAGGAGAATGTCACCTCGATTGAGGAGAAAAATGAGTATTAAGGTGGAAACTTCTTTGGTAAGCCCATATTGATTAACATTTGCATGACAAATTTTGTGAAGCGATGTTACTTATCATATATTTTGTTATGCGTAGGAGGTTGAGCGGGTTGAGGGAAGCACTGCGACAAATGGTAATGATGAGCCTCTTGAAGAAGATAATCTTCATGAGGACGAGTCACATGATACGAAAGAGGTGAAATAAATTTTTCTAAATACTTCTCTTATATACCTAATATGTTATTTATTATGAAATTCCTTGTACATGTCCCTATGGACTATAGAACCAAACAAGTGAATGGATGTTTGCTATATTTTTGTGAGGGTGGTTCATGTGGTGCAATGTGTGGAGTAAAATTATGGGAGTTCCAAAAGTTTACTTTGCATAAATCAGAAAACAACGTGGTGCCTTCATTATCACCCAAAAAGTGGGGGTGAAATTATATGGGGAACTTCCCACCACTCTCCCTAGAAATAATGAGAAAGTAATTTTCCTAAAGGGAGAGTGACATTGAAAAAGTAATGAAGAACAAGTAAAATGCCCAAAGAAGGCATGTTGTGGAGAGAATTTGTAAAAGGGGAGGAAAAGAAACCTTCCAGGAGCTTAATTGAAAAGGAAAAAAGAGGTTGATGCTAAAAAATTTTCCTACGATACCAAGGAGAAGAGAGCTAAAAGAAAAGAGAAATTGGTCAAGTTGAGACAATTCAAAATTGATCAAACGGTATGTTTTGATTTTGTTTTATGTTTCTCTTGTTGTTCAAATTATGTTTTTGGTCTCTTAGATCCAAATCTAACTTCATCATTATTGTCACAGGGCGAGGGATCCTGGGGTGAGGGCGTATATGGAATATGCGAGGATCATAAGGATGATGAGCATATTGTAGAGGATATGGTATGCTTTCCTTATATGTTTACTTGCACGGTGAAAATTTTACGTGTCTGTGAGAATTTGCTTGATTTTAATCCAATGCGAACCTTTTTTTTTTATAGGATGACACCATTCCTCTAAGTCAATTTTTGAAAAGATGGAGGTGAATGGATGATGTCATAAAATTACATGATGAGAAAGGCCCCCCACAGGTAGAACCAAAAAAATGAACTTATAAAATAAATTTAGTATATATATTTAAATACATTTTAAGGAGTTTGGTGTATAATATGAAAGAGTTGAGGATCCCAATAATAATGAATTATGGACATTCTCTAGTAGACTCCACTAGAAATAAAAATACATAGTTAAAGACTTAAAATACAAACTTGAAGAGTTTTGGAAAACTAAGACAAGGGTTTCACCTAATGAAGATGGTGTTTTAAAAGGAATAATTGATTTTTGAAACCATGAACCGCATCCTTTTTTTTTATATGAAACAAACACAATTTTATAAAAATAAATAAATAGACTCATCCTAAAATAGAAATTAGTCAAAGGTATTTTGAAATGGAAAAACCATTTTATGTTAAGATAAATCACTTGCACACTATTTGTTGTTGCCGAGTCTGTTAGGAAATTAAATGTTAGTGCTCCACATTAGTATGATTGTAAATAATAATTACAATGGTAATTATTATGGTTGTTATGGTTATGTCACTAAGTGGTTAGATTGTACATATATATTGTTGTAACAATATATATTACGGGAATATGGTTTTAGGGGTTGCGGTTGTTAAACAACCAACACCTTATTTATAGGATTGATTATCTCCTATATATTTGTAACCTATGATATTCAACAGGGAAATACAGAAGAAATATATTATTCATATGCTAAATTATTTGTCTAATTTTCTGTATAATGCTTTTATAATTACTATCATTGGTATCAAAGCAATGGAATCCTGAGCATTGTGTGGGGCAGATCTATTCCTTGTTATGGTTTCCCCTATTATGAGATATTATAGTAGTAATTCTTCATAAGTTTAGCATACCTGTGTTGTTATTGAGGAAAGAGTTTTTATTTTTATTTTTTTAATCAGATAGGATCGTCCAAGCTACATCGAATGCATCAGTGTGTCAAATAAACGAAGGAATTACTAATATTAGGAGATATTCATGACAGATTTTGTAATTTGCAGGAACTTGAGATTATCATATCTCATGTACAGTTGTTAGTGGCAATCCAAGCGGCCCAGGTGATTCCACTCATCGATTTGCATACAGAGATAAGTCTTCCCTTTGCCGTCATCTTTGGTTACCATATCTAAGCCTACAGTGATCTGACTAGAGTGCTCTTTGTGCATTTAATATTCTATCAAAGCACCTGCACGTTAGAAGAAGACATGAGGCAATTACACGGATGCCACCAGATCGAATAAAATTCATTTATCTGCTTGAAGATTCTTGCAACAAGTTTATCGATCACATTTGAGGAGCTTGGATCTTGAAGACTGCGTACCATGACTATAGATTCTTTCTGAATAGCAAATCTTTACGCTAAGGCCACATCTCCACAACTAGATCTTTAGATCTATCATATCTTCCAACTTGTAATTCTCTATAGAAAAGTTGGAACATCTTGAAATTTGGTGTCTTTCTTGAGTAGAGGACGTGGCCCACCTATCTCTCTGGAGATTCAGTAACTGTTTGTAGATATCAAGTTCCTTACAAGTATATCACTTTGGATATCTCTCTCCACACTTCTATTGTTGATGCATTTTTATTTGGAAACAATAGATCTTCCCAAGAGGAACATTTCCTTGGATTAACGTGTCATATCTCTTTCTAAGAATGCACACCTGGCACATTTTGGCCACGAATAAATAGGGAGAGGAATCAAAGGCTCACTAAAGACAAACATACGTTTTCCATGCAACAGTCCATGCATAAGTTTAGAAGTCTAGGGTCAAAAGGTCAATACTAATCAATGTTACTTATGTTTATTTGCTTTGATCTATTCATGTGTTTAGTTTATCAAGTCTATAGATTTGTTAATTTTTCCTTACGTCGGTCTAGTCTAGAGAATAGGAAGTCATATTAATGTGTCTATAGTCCTCCTAAATAGATTCTAGGTTGTTAAAGTGATATGGTCATTAAATGTCAAAAATTAAGTCTTAAAAACTTATAAAAAGCAATTAAAGATTACTTTGTTAATTATTATGGTGTTTTCTTATAGTTATAGTTTATCGTTGTAGATGATGGTAGGGTTATTATAATTATTCTCTTGTTAGAATCAAAACATATTGTTCAATGTCTGAAGTCATTGTTCGAAGTATTGTCGGTCAATGTCACTGTAAAAAGTGTATTTGTCAAAAGTCCCAAAAAAAAAATTAATTAAAAAAATTTGCCTTACGAACGCATTTTCGGTGGAATCTGACATTCGAGTAAGGTATGTAACCATGATCCACAAAATCCAAATTTGCTGAGCTAGCAGCATGACACTGGAGGATGGAGGCAAACTGAGGTTGGAGGTCATTCAGCGACCTCTTGTCTGTCGCCAACGACGGGGCCGCATATCAGGTGTGGTGACATATGTGTGGTGTGAGTATTTTCTTTCAATATTTTCAGCGTGTTCCAGTCGTGCAATGTTCCTTTTTTCAATAAGTGGAAATTTCACATTGAGGGGGGGAACATGATCCAATGTTCCATTTCTATTATGTTAGCTTTGTCTATGTATGTATGAGAAGTAGATTTTGAGCAAATTTTCCTATGTTATTCCCTACAGTGGGATATTGACGAGGACTGATAATAGTACTTGGCATATCATGATGTGGTTGTAGGTAAACAACTTGAAAACCTTCATTTGTGGTTTGTGGTAAACCAATAGCAAAACCACCATTCTTGGTTGTTGGTAATCCATTCACAAAACCATCACTTTGTGGTTTGTGGTAAACCAATTGCAAAACCACCATTCTCAGTTTTTGGTCAACCGTTTGCAAAACCATCCCTAAGGTTTGTGATCATCCTGTGAAAATCACCAGATCATGAGCAGGTGCGAGTACAAAACGCAGGTTTTCCCCATGTTCGCAACTAAGGGGGGGAATGTTAGGAAATTAAATGTTAGTGCTCCACATTAGTATGATTGTAAATAATAATTACAATGGTAATTATTATGGTTGTTATGGTTATGTCACTAAGTGGTTAAATTGTACATATATATTGTTTTGTAACAATATATATTACGAGAATATGGTTTTAGGGGTTGAGGTTGTTAAACAACCAACACCTTATTTATAGGATTGATTATCTCCTATATATTTGTAACCTGTGATATTCAACAGGGAAATACAGAAGAAATATATTATTCATGTGCTAAATTATTTGTCTGATTTTCTGTTTAATGCTCTTATAATTACTATCAAGGTCCATATTAAATTTGCTACGCATTATGATATTTTCTAGCATATATGTGTTACTTTGCATACTAAGAATATTTTTTAGAAGTGTATGATAAATGTTCCACCTAAATTAGCAAGAGATTTCATCTCAAGCATTTTTGGTAAAAGAGAATAAAGGTACAATTTTTTAATAAGAAATCATGTTTGGATGGAAACCTGTGATAGTTTTGGTGGTCTGCAATGTCTAAAAAAATGTATACACACAAAGAATACACAAGAAATTAGAAATGAACTAGTTACTTTTGGGAAATAAAAATCAACGGAATAAACTTAAAAATGTGGAAAAGGGGATAAGAGGTGTGAATTAGTGAGTAAAGAAATAAGTGTATCAAAATTTATGACTACATTTTGAGAGAAGATAATGTATGAATATGTAAGGCATACACATAGAGCTCAATGGTTAGAATAGAAATTTAGGTTATACAAGAACACGTCTACTCTTGGTACCATTGTGCTAGTTTTTTATTTTGTAGATAACTATATGCTACACAACCACATAATGAAGTCGAATCACGGTACTAATACTTTATTCAAGTTTCTATATTTGTCCATATAATATTAACTCATGCCCCCAAAAGCACAGAGGAAGAGACAAACATCACTGGCCAGTTTTGTAAATTTTATGCTCCCAATCTATCATGTGTAGATCCTTTTTCATATGCCTTGAAATTATTGAATATCAAAATATTTTGTTATTTCATTGAGGATGAACTCACAATGGAGTTTCCTAAAGAAATATTGAGGGTACCTAAAATATGTTGCAAGTGCACTAGTCAAACACCATCCACCATCTACCCCAAATTTTGGTTTTTATCTCCCCATCGTTGCACCAATGTATTGAGAATATTCTACAATTCAATTGTAAAGGTGCATTGGTTTTTGGGGTCAGTAAATAAATAACACAACTTATCTTTGGTGATATTTTTTCACAGGGGGGTCACTTAGTAAAAATATGGTATAAACATGTTCATTCAAAGGGTATTAAATAATACCCTTCATGTTAGTTTTTACCTCTAATTATTCAATTGATAATATCCCCTCCCATTATGTTATTAGAATGAAAATACCCCCTTTACTTATCCACTCTTCCATTGACAATTTTATTTACCCCCTTTTTATTTCTACCCTGATATATAAAATAAAAAATAGATCATGTTTCCTACTCAATTGTTATTTTCTTATTTCTCCTTTGCTTCGGAAAGAGAGTTTGAAGCCATTCAAGACCTATTACCAATAATGTTAATGTTAATCTTTAATAATTTATTAATAGTTCTTCAAATAATTTAGATGATGAAATAATATCATTTATGTTGAAAAGTATACTCAATCCTAGTTTTCTACCATCTTATTATTTCCTGGTTAAGAATATCCTAATTAAGATTTCCTTATTCAAAAAGAGATTATAATTTAACTTCATGACCACACTTATTTTACAATTTTAACATTTTTAGTTTTAAAAATTAGAGTTCAAATGTTTTAAATTTATTAAAATTAACCATTACATCTCCTCTGGCCCACCTATCTAACCTATCCCCAATACCTAATTCAAAATATTAATAAATTGAACCCTTTCAACCCTAATTACCTCAATATGAATGAACGTGTTAGGATATTGTCTAGCTAATGAATCCCGCATGTTTTTTTTTCTTCACCACATCATAAGACAATTTGTTTGCAATAATTATTTTTGTGCTTGATCCAAAGGATTTTTCACTGTGGAATATATTCCCTAAACTTCCCTAAACCTAGACCATGCTAAAGGGATTCTCAATACCTTTCTGACGATATGCTAAACTTCAAAATTGGAGTTCATATGCAAATTCTATCACCGGTCAAAGTTAAGGTTGTAAACGGGTCGACACTGGTCAACAGGTCAATAAGTGGACCAAAGGCAAGGTAACACGTGGCAGTTGACGACAAGACAAAAATTTATGGTCTTGTAATGTTTCAAAATCAGCTCCATGGTATAGATCTTGTCGCAAGCTTTTTGACGCATTTTGAACGGACCAAATGTGAGTTCGTATGCGAAAGATATGCATAGTCAAAGTTGTGGTCAAATGATGACGTGGCACACTCTGACGTGGACAATTGACATATTATGGGCGTGACACTTGGCAGATTTGTAGTGGCTTTGGATTTAAAATAATAATAATAATAATAATGTATTTAATTCATTCCACTGTGAATAAGCCCTAAATCTCAATGGAATAAGGAGGATTTTGTGGCCAAAAAACTATTTAAAGGCTTATCTTATCCCTTTCCCACTCAAATGTGGGGTCATATGGCTAAATTGGGCAGCCTAAACCTATGGAAGGGGATTTGAACCCTTGACATGTGCCAAAATACTTATCAGCCTTACCAACCTACCACTTTTTAGTAAATGATAGAACATGTGATCACTTCTATTTAAAGGGACCTTTTGGTAGGTTTGTGAATGGACAATGAAGGACCAGTTTGCAGAGATCGCCATTTTCGAGGCGCTTATGATCTAAATTTTTCCATAGTGTAAAAAAAATTGTTCAGAATTACAAGAGCTTTCCAGAAATGTAAAATTTTGTTACAAGAAGTGCTATATATTGTTTTGTGTAGGAGCTTTTCCCATCGTAGTTTCACAGAACAAGCACAAGGAGCAAACATACATCTGCATTTTCCAAGCACTTCTGGTCTGAATCAGGCCATGGAATTAAAAGGGAAGTTTTTCATTACTTCCTCTAGTTTCCATAAATTTAAACATATTTTATGTAGGTGTTGTATATTTCAAGTTGTCGACGTTTTTCAAACGTAATTTCACTAGGAAACTATCAGTGAAAATATTATAGGGGCCACAGATGGACTTGGGAACATTTAAAGTAAATTGTAGATTTCTAAGAGTTCTAAATCAGCTCATTTGCAGGTATAAATGTTTGTTAAGTTCAATAGTGAAGGGATATTGTACTTCATTGGTCAATAATAGATCGAATTCACTTTCTGTGAATCCGGAGACATAGCCTTCGGGTGAACTCCGTTAACAAGTTCTTGTGTCATGGATTTGATTTCATTTTTTAGAAGCTTTCGATCAGATAAAAACATTCAAGTTATTTTATTTGATTAATTATTAAAGCAATCACAAACTGGTTTAATTGGAAGGAAGAAAAATTCAGTATCCATAACCCACAACAAGATCTGAATACACTTATTAACTTGGATTTAAAATATCAGATTGAGTGCCTTCTAAATCAACTGTGATTATTTTATTTGGATTTGTGATAGATTCAAATATTTCACTTAAGTTGAAAATTAAGGATTAATTTGATATTTTAGAAGAGTTTAAGTTTGGGGCTTTCAAGAACACCCATCATTGATAAAAAAGAACTCTTGATCAAGTTGAAATCTTTTAAAGTTAAGAATCTGAGAATTTTCTAAGTACTAGGAAAAATTTCAAGTACCATTTTCAGATTAGTGCTCCTCCCACGTGTTTATTTGATTAGTCGTAATATCAATATGAGATATTAAATGATTCCAACGATAATGCACAAATTTGGTGGTGGGTATTCATGGCATTGGGGTTTCTATTAAACCTTTAATTTGAGTTTTTTAATTTTAAATTTCACTTAAAATTTTATCTTGAGTATTAGGGGGATGTGTACGAATTATAAGAGGTGATTGAGGTGGGTTTTCTTCACCCTTCTCTCCAATTAAAGGAGATTTTTCATGAGAAGGGTTTATATCCACTAATAAAAAATAAATAAATGAATTAGGAACAATGAAAACAAAAACAAGTTTAATCACTATAATTACCCTAAATTCGGTTTATAATTACCTTTTTGGACTCTCTGCCATTGTTCATTTGTTGTTTGGAAGGAATTGATGGTACCACAACCCCACTCGCGTTATTTCCCGCTCATTTTTTTCTCTGTCACATTTTTTGGTTGAGAAATTACAAAACGTTCAATCTCAGTTGAGCCTTTTTTTTTTAAATTATAATTCGAGTGTGTTTGAACACACTCACTGTATAACATGGTCACATTATAACACAACCTGACCCATAATGTGATCACATTATGTGTAAAATGCCCCCAAAATAGATTTTTTTATTTTTTGGTCCCCTATTTCCATGCACATGCCTTGATACTGTGATGAAGGGAATAATATGATAGATTTGCCTTATATATACTTGGAGAAATGAGAGTGGCATATATAAGAGTACAATTGACCAAAATGACACCACCACAACATCAATCGATTACTAAGGATAGACTATGGTGTGGAAGTTGTAGGCTTTAAGACCAACACAATTAGCAATATGTATCCCTTATTGGGGGTAGCCCTACCAACTAATCAATTGATGTATTGTATAACTTTTGGATCATATAACATTACATACAAAATTGTTTGGGAATAGATGTGATGGAGAAATTTGGGAATGATGTGATGAAGAAATTAAAGAAACAAAAGACATTCCTTGTTGAAGAAGGTAAATAAACACCCCATCCACAACCTTAACCTATACCACAAGTAACTATGATGCCACCTACTTAACTACCAAAACCAAACAGGCATTCAATGCTTGTTTCACCATAAAATATACCACAAAACATGGTTACTGCCTTCACAACCCGTTCAAAAATTTATTGGTTTCAAATACATTGAACTTGAATCACTTCCCTTAAGATCGAGGCAATATCTTATGTTTGCACAAGTGGGGCTCCCACAAGGGCTTATTATAGTTTCGCATAGTGGGGGATGGGGTAGCTTGTGTTTTAATTTTTGTACAAAAAAATTCCAAGGGGTTGATGAGAGTGGCATTGTTATGTGTGGATTTTCTATCCATAATGGTCCAACCACCTTCACAAATTTTTACAAGACCTCAAAAGTGAGATTTGAAATGATTTTTTATTCACATATAAAAGCAAAAAGTCTCAAATATTGTGGTTAAATGATTGGAAAATGGAGAAAGTGTTTGAAAAGTTAATATACAACACCCTTTGAGTTTAATAAAAATATCCCACTCGTATATCAATATATTCCTTAAGGTCCTAAGAAAGATCCACCTCTACACAAACATGTCTTTGTTGTTGTACAAAGTAGAACCTAGAGGGTTCCTTACATATGACATGGATCATAGAAGAGGCTACATGGTCAATAAATTTCTAGCATGGGATAGGGACGGCTGAGGAACTCTAGCCAGACTGGGACCTTGAGGATTACATGTTTTGAAACCAAAACATTGTGTGTATGTGAGGATAACACGAGAAAAGTTGAATTTCAAACATACCACATGAAGGCCTTATGTAGAATGATTGCAACATGCATTCGGTGATAAAAATGAAGTAAAAAAACCTTTGGTCAAATTCTAGACTATGTCCAACTTAATGCCATGTTGGGTCCAGGTAGAATGAACCCCAAGTTTTGAGCATGATTTTAGAGGGAATCCCTCCCGAAAAATAGGATATCAAATAAAATTATTCAAGCCATTTGCAAGCAACATCAAATTCATAAATATGCAAAACAATATCCATGGAAGTGGGAATTACCTCATGAAATACCTTTGGAAGAAATTTGTGTGGATGTTTTCATAGAGGTGTCATCATAATCCGTCACAGTTTCAACAACTGAACTTTGATTGTGGGTAGCTTTATATAAAGGACACTTATAGGATAAAATGACCCAATCAATGAAAAAACATGTGAAAAAGCTTCCTAAAGTAAGCGGTATGACACAAGAGTTGAAGGCCAAACTAATGTTGTTGTACAAAAAATACTCATATGTCAAATTAAAAAAAAAACTAAATAATGTTAGAAGTAGAAATTATTACATAAACTACAAGGTAGTTTAGGATTTAAATTTGATGGATCATATGGCCGGGCAACCGTAACTTTTAAATAGCCTTTGAAATATGCAAGATAATACTCACAAAATATTTTTAAAATAACATTTATTTATTTCAATATTTTAACATATATTTATGCATATCAATATAACTTGCATATAAATTTATATTAAAAATGACGGTCATAATTTTAATATGCGAATATGAAGACAGCGATTTCAAATTTTAACAAGTATTTTATGGTTAAATTACAAAAAACATATAAATCACTGTCAAATTTAAACTTAGTAACGTGCCTAAACATATATATTATGAATTGTAATTTGTGGTAGCTGCAAATTTTATTACCAAATTTAACAATTCTCATTGGATTTGAAAATTGAAGAGTGCACATAGGATGAACATGTTGTTACAAAGCTTTTTAGAAGTGTCAATTAATTAGTTCTCTTGACTGTAAGTTTTAATTTTTCTATAGTTTGTGTTGAAGTTATTTATTATTTGCGTAATTGTTACAAAAATAAGACACAATAATGCATTGATCATTTTCCATATTGAGTACAAGAATAATTATCAATGAGTAATTAAAATACATATAATAAACTCTAACGACTAGGAATAAATGCAATATAACTACCATATTTTAAAACTAATACACCCTGATAGAGAATAAAGGTATTTCTTCTTCTTTTTTCATGATCTAGACATTGTCTATTATATTCGCATATTGATCAACCTTAAATCATTAGTTTTGTGTGAATTGAAGTTGTTTCTTTTATTTTCTTTGTAGTTCTTTTTCTTTTTTTTGTGATGTAGGCACCATGTATTATCTTTGTGTATTGATCTACCTTAAATAAAAAATTTATTTGATGTATTTAAGATAGATATTGGAAAAATATATTATAATTTTAGTAAATACGTACTATGCGTGTTTTGTAGCTCACTTATATGTCTAAATACTGGTTAACTGTGGAGGTAAAAATAAATTTTGGTTGGATGGAAAATTGTTTGAATCAAAAACAAAAGTTGGAAGTGTAATTTGTAAAAAATTATAGGATTAAATAGAATCACATAAATATATATGTAATGATGAGCCTCTTGGAAAATTTTGAATTCATAACAAAGTTGGAAGTTAATTTATCAAAAATTATAGGAAAAAAATACAATCATATAAACATATATACACATTTGAAATTTGTAGTAGAGAAGAATAATCATAATAAAAGGGACTTAATCAATATTTAACAAATACTTATGAATTACACATGTAAAAACTAAAAAAAATAAGATGGTTTTCACAATTTAACCCCTCTGTTAATATATTACGGAAATACATCCAAATCACCCCAAAATATAGGGAAGACGAATATCAAATCTAAGGCTTGATCCCTAATAAAAGTTGTTTAAAATTATAAATTTTTTAATTAAATAATCTATTTCTAGCCCAGATAATGTAGATGTGGTGATGAAGATAATTTTTGCTTGGGGATACGTGAAAGGAAATAAGTGACCTACTTCCCTCTCTTTTGTAATCATCATTCTGATTAAGGAATTCATTGTGTTTGTTTTGTTGTTGTTGATTATTCCATACCTAAAACTTCCACTACTTTGCGATTAGATTCCACATACTAAACAAAGAATTGGGACATCCTCGACATTGGCTCTATAAAGAGTGCACATTGAATGCGAAAAAAACCACCTATCAATACAATAATATCAACACGTGTTTGTAAAATATGAATAAAGTGGTTTACTTGGTCCAATTTTCAAGAAGGCTCGGTGTGTGTGCTCAAACGCTTGATCGTGTCATGCTTTCTCAACACCCGAGTTTTGCGTTGACGTCCAATAGTCATTCTCATGTCACCACGTGGCCTGATATTCTTCTATCAGATCGTAGTCTAATATCTTTCACGCTTACTTGGGATGGGACCTCTATTAAAACTCCAAACACGTAATTTTATATGAATGCATCCTTGTTGTGTCATCTGGGAGTTCTAACGCACATTTCCCAAGTTTGGAATATGGCGCCATGTCCTCCTTATGCTGTCAGCTAGATTTCATGGTGGAATGACGTTATTCAATGCACTGCCAAGTTCCTTCGCCACTTTGGCAAACAGATGGCATGGGTCTGTAAGCATGTTGACGAGGCTCTCCAATAGGAGTTCTAGCACACAACTCGATTGCTCGAGCTCCAACCATTTAACACCGTTGTTCAAGTCCGAGTTGCTAAGCTTCGACATCAGCTCAAGGTTATTGAACAACATAGAGCTAAAGGAGCCCAGATCCGGGCTCGCTTGCAGTGGTTGGTGACAGGGCCTCAAAAGGGTTCTTTAAAATTCTCAGAGCTTGGAATGTCAATGAGCAAATCAAAGTTTTCTAGCTTGCCCAAGCGTCTGTCACAGCTCTGCCAAAAATTTCTTCTACCTTTGTTGACCATTATACTCTTGTCTTTCAAGTGCATGAGCCTTCTATTGAAAGCACTGCCACTCTGCATCAATGTATTAAAGTGGTTCCCTATACGCTTAGCTCACAAGATCGAAAGCATTGTGATGCTTCTCTTTCTCTAGAGGAGCTTCATAATGCCCTTCTTTGTCTTGTAGATGACAAATCTCTAGGTTCGGACGGGTTTCCTTGCAAATTTTATAAAGCAGCATGGCACATTGTTGGGCTAGATCTCTTATAGGTTTATCAGGAAGCCCTGCAATCATGATCCCTTGGGAGCTGTAATCCGGAGCTCATTACCAACTAGCGGCCCATAATGCTTCTTAATGTTTCCTATAAGATTCTAGCGAAGGCTTTTTCTCTTCGAGTTGCTTCTTTGCTACCCAAAATTGTTCGACCTGAACAATTTGGTTTTGTCAAAGGCCATTTCATTTTGGATAATCTTATTGTTTTTTGGGAAGGGTTGGAATGGGCTCACGCTTCTCTTTAGAAGGTAATTTTTCTCAAAATTGATTTTGAAAAATCTTATGACCGTATACAATGCCTTTCATTCTTGTCATGCTTAAAGCCTTGGGGTTTGGTGATTTCTTCCTCAATGCAGTTAGCCCTCTCTTCGTTGATGCCTCGTCTTGTCTCACCATCAATGGACACCAATCTTATGTTGTTGGGTTATTTCGATCGATAAGGAAAGGTTACCCTTTGGCTCTGACTCTTTTTGTCTTGGCAGCGGATTCTTTCGGTTACTGTCTTTCCAAAAGAGTTGCTCAAGGGATACTAAGAGGCATTTATTTGCCTGATCATCAATCCCAACTCATCAATGGCCACTTTTTAGATGACTCTTTTCTCACTCTAGCTGAATCGAAACAAAATGTGTAGGAGGCGCTTTCCTGTTTGGATATTTTGTGTAAATCATTCGGCTCTAAAGTTCAGTTTGCCAAATCATTGAGTTTCCGCCAAAGTCCCTGGCCTATGTCTAACTGGTTGGCGGCCTATCCCTTGCACTGGATTCAGTAAGGAGAACAATTCTGTTTTCTAGGAAATCCTTTTGCCTTTGACAGTGAGTCTTCCACCTTGTGGCAATTTGTGGTTGATTGGGTTGAGCAGAAAGTGCAGAAATGAATCTCTTATCTGTTATCTTTGGCTGGGAAGTTCCAGGTTTGCACTAAAATTATTGTTTTCACTTAGGTCTATTATGCAGCTTGTTGGCTGTCCCTGTCGTGCCTCCTTTGAAAAGTTGGCTAAGCTCTTGCGGTTTTTTCTTTGGTCTAGCTCTAAGTAGGGTGGTTTTCATCATGTTGCCTGGGAGGTTTGCACTCTTCCCAGGGATCTAGGTGGTATGGGTGTTGTTGATGTCTATAGGAAAAGTATCTCTCTATGTGCTAAGTGGGATGTTTATTGTATCCAGGGAAACCAAGCTTGACAAGTTTTGTTATGGCATTGTATCTCTTCATGAGCACCATATGGTAAAAAATATTGGAAAAACATAGGATTTCATACTCCGCTAATTACTAAAGTTCTCGTTAAAATACATGGCACCTTTGTGGTCAAAAACATCTGGAAAGTATTTGAGATGGTCAAACCCTTCATGCGGTGGATTGGTGATCGGATTCCGAAACAGGTCTCTGTTTTAATGAGCACAATCTTTGGTGGCCACCTATTTTCTCTCCTGACAATATCCCGCTTACAGAAAAGCCCAACATCAAAGCGAGTGTGGTTAGCTCGTAAAGGCATCTCTACCATACAGGACCTGGTTTCCTCTCGGGATTGGCTTCTTTGGCTAGTGTTGAAACAGAAATACAACTTGACTAATTTTGATTTTCCTTCAATTTTGGCTATTCATTTTTTTTTGCCTGATGTTATGCTACACAAGTTGGGCCTTCAACCACCCAAGGCTTGGTGGAAATACTGACATTGAAATGTGGACATTCCACTGTTACAATACAATTCAGGAGTTATCTACTCCTTGTTATCTCCTATTTCACCGAGCTTTAGATAAGCTCAATACCATGATGGTCATTACATTCGTCTCATGTCACCTGGTTAAAGCGTTTCCAACGGGCCTGGAACCCCCTCTTTGATCCAAAGCTCAATTTATTTCTTTGGTGTCTGATTTATCAGGGCCTACCATTAGGGGAAAGATTAAGTTATAGTGGAGGATACAAATGGAAATTTATAATTCTATGTGGTGACCCATGGAGTCTTGTGAGACATGAAAAATTAGGTTTTTTCCACGTGCACAACATGTGTGAGTCAAAGAGGAAGGTGACTCCATTGATTCATTCATTTAACCCTGATTTTATTGCATGTGCAAGTACAGATTTGAAAAGTGAACAAGCTAGAGGGTCTATCAAGAAAGAATGCTTCTCACTTGAAGAGCATGGAAAACCAAACAATTTTTATCATTTAGCTGTAGAAAAGCTATGAGATACTAGCCTTATTTCAGCATTGAGATACTAGGATTTTTGTTGCAAGGAAAAATTAAGGAAAAGGTGAACAGATAAGTTGTCAAAGATGGAGAAATCAAAACAACAATAACAAGATTCAGGAAACAAAAAGAAGAAGATGGAAATTCATGAGTTTTCAGGATCTCCATGAAAATGCTTCATCATTGTGGTAGTGCACCCTGTACTACGAAGGATCATAGTTCCTCAAAACTGATGATCATCAGTGATCCCCAGGACCCTATCCACCTCATAGGAGGACATTTTCATGTTTCGCAAGTGGCACTTACAGGTTAAGCACCCGGCCAATCTCCACCGCTCATTTGGATACAGGGTTTCCTATTCTTCCCGTCCAAAAAGGAGCTATTTGAAAATGTGGCAAATTGCGGTAAGCTGACTCTTCCAACTGGAGGCTCTAAAACATGAACAAGAAAGGCTGTCCCATTTCGATGGTTCATAATGACCTTTAAGGTCTCATGGAACATATTTATGGTTCCGCTCAGTATTGTAAACCAGCTTGATATGATGTCAAAAGGTGAATGAGTGTAGCTCAAGAAGTAAAAAAAGGGTAATTTGGACTTGGTAAGGAGTTTTTTATACCGTTAAATAAGGCCACAAGAGCCATAGCATCATTTGAGAGTTGTTATGAGCAAGATAATAGGTATAATCCTAGAATTATATTCATTAGATTCCATGAGATTTTGGTGCTCTCTGTTGAGTCCTGTCTAGGAAATTGTTTGTAGCCCTGTGTGACAGGAACTAGCTTCACCGTCGTGGCTCTATATTTGGAAAATATCCCATCTATTCAAGAATTATGTTCTTTAATGTAATGTGGCTGTGAGTAGACTGTTTTCCGCCCCCTTACTAATGAATAACAATAATGTATGAAATTTGTCTGTGAGTTACATATATTTAGTCGTGCACAATAGCAATTTTATTAATGCTTGTATGAATCTAATCAGGACATTAGCAGTTTTAATGCTAAAAGAAGACAACTAAACTCATAGGAAGTAATATTTATACCATTCATGTTAATTGAACTAGATATACCCGTTAAATGAAACATTTATGTTATACCCATTCTTCAAAAAAAGAAATTATTAATGAAGTCTGAAAGATGAAAATTGAGGTTTTTTATCTTATAAATATATGCTCTCGGCCTCATTATATAGGGCATAGGTGAAATTTGGATTCTAACCACCCAAAATTCTCCAAATAAATTTAGATCTCTCTGATGATATTATATAAGAGGAATTTGTGATGTGTGTCCAACTTTCAGTGGTCAAATCACAAGTCTAGAAAACCTCATACAACTACTTCTCATCATGTTGATTTAGATACAGTCTACAGAGTGGACTTTTCATGAATTTTTAAGGTGAGTATGGTGACCTTCATGATCTAAAACTGATAAGAATGAGATGTTGGAGGCATTAGTATTAGGTGACCGGTATAGTTTTCAAGGTGTGCCCAAGTCATATTTCTCCTACTTGTACCTAACAATCATCAAAACAAGGCCTAATTGGGAAACTGTAGAGCAGCTATAATTTCACTTATTCAAAATATCAAAAGAACCCTAATTTATTTTCACCACATATTAAATAAGGAGTGAAAAGGGTCATCATGGGGAGGTTTCAATATCTCCACTAGTCAGGCTTGTATCGATGGCAGTTATCTACCTGAAAAATTCTCTGAGAATGGCTACAAGCATCTGCATAAACCACTGGTACACAGCAAGTACATGTTACCACAGTGATCATATAGCTCTTTCCATAGTCTACATATAAGGTTGGCATAGTGAAGTTAAGCATGTCTAATTATTTCAAACCATGGTGAACTATCTATAAGTCTTTCAATCTCATAGGAGGGCTCCAGTCTCAGTTCAAAGTAGGAAAGAGATTGAAGGGTGACTGTCCGAGGATTGAATTTCTTATTTCATCGCATGAACATATAAGAGTTGAGGTTATATGCATCTATGGTCCATGTAGGTGGTAGACAATATCTATGTCATAGATAAAGGCCAAAAATGGCGAGAAGCAAAGTGAATAATGAAGGCATCCGACTCAGGTTGTACCAGGTAAAGTACTTCAAGAAAAATGAGAAAGTCTGATGTGAGTGTGCGATGAGCTAACAAGGCATCAATTTTGAGAGTGAGATTGAATTTGTACTAATTGCAGGATTAGGGGTGATCATTCCCAATTTGTAGGAGTAATGTGAACCAGAAAGGTACATATTGAGCATGCCAATGCCAAAGTAACCAAAATATATTGGGGGTTACCAAACACACCAAATAATAAAATACAGTTTTAGTGTCTTTTTAGCCCAACTATCTGTAAAAGAGGGTCAGGAGGAAGGGTATTCCAAGGAGGTCAACAAGCCCCAAACAACCATCCAAACATCAGTGACAATAACCCTTGCACATGGGTCTAGGTTTCAAATGTGAAGAATTTGTATCCAATTCTGAAATGGAATGAGCATGGGGGCATACACTCACACCCCCACCATGCATTGTAAAATGACTTCTTACATCTGGAACTAAATGTGCAAAGTTTAGGATTAGGGGATGTCAATATCACTCATGCCGTTCTCTAGCAAGATGTACATTGATAAATAAGTGTTACCATGTGATAATGCATTATACATTGGGCTCAAATATAAATAATAATGAACACAATAAATCCAACGAATCTAGGTGGAATTTCACATCATGCATACCCCAACGGGAATTGATTGTACTGGAAATATGCAGGCATGAAAGTATTGAAATTGTGTATATAGTCCCTGAATCCATACTAGTAGACTCATAAAAGCTTGTACATTCTATAAAATGATGAATCCTGGTATCTTAAAACTATTTACCCAAGGTAGTACCATCTATTAGTGATAGTAAATTACTGATGTTACCCCCTGTCTGGATGGTTTTGTTCAGAGTGAAGCTTTATAATTGATTTTTGTTCATGTACATGACCTCCTTGTAACCATGTTCCCAATCATATTCTATACGATCCTACGTAATATTAGCCTTGATTGTGGATGCCCAATTTCATTGATATGGGGCGTCTATGGGTAACCCCGATCCTTCTAGATCTTTCCAGCCTATTTTTAGGTGAGTGAGATAGCATGTACTATCACTCATATTAAAATTTTTATCTGAATTGTGGTCAGCATATTCAAGGTTACTTACATACAATCAGACCATTTGATCACTATAGAAGATAAGTGTTAGTGAGACCACCACATGAGGGACCTAGCATCACTCACAAGAGAGTGCACTCCATTAAAAGTTGCATCCATCCTATTGCATTGGAGATAAAATGCATCTATATAGCTCCATCATAAATATATTGCTATAATTTGAGGGGTCTAATAAGGTATCAATTTAATCAACTTACATATTACATAATGTTACAATAAATATTTAAATAAAAATTACATCATAACATAAGTAAATAAATAAATACTTATAGGAAATAAATAACACAGGTGACACAATATTTATAGTGGAAAACCCCAATAGGGTAAAAACCACTTTGAAAATAACATTTTACTTCAGAGAACTTATTTTACATCCAGTAAGATCACCTCCTCCTTTGAAACCCTATTTACCAAGGGTAAAACCAAATCACTTGATTTGCACACCTTTGATATATTTCCCGAATATATCAAATGAGGACCTAAAGTCCTTTTTATATAAGGTGATCGGGTATGTCTCCCGACCCACCTTTTCAACCTAAAATGGTTGACACATACACCTAGGTTTATAATATTTAATATTAGAAATATAATCATTTCATGATATTAAATATTTAACCTAAAGTATATACCTAGGTTAACATATTTAATAATAGAAATATAAATATTTCATATTATTAAATATTAACCTATATATTAGTGATGGACCCATATACATTAAGGGTTGGCCAGACCACTTAATCATTATGTTCCAACACTCCCCCTTAATGTTAAGTGGGATAACATAACATATGCCAATAGATTACCTGCCCGTGGTACACTACAGGATTTACAATCCTTAAACCATAAAGGTTTTAGGCTAGCATATCGGTTGAAGGAATTATAACACCTTCATCATACTCAATTTACCTTTTGGTACAAAAAGATTTGGAATCCCAAAGATCATCCCATGATCAGTGGCTAAGTATGATTTGTGAGTTTTACATGTTCTCACAGGTTCTCATAAAATATTATTGAACCCAAGCATATAGGAGCCTTTTACAACCAAAGACCTCCTTAACAATATGCTTGTACTGGATGTTTACCAGTAAACTCAATAGCACTAAAGAGTTTACTGAAGACTGCCTTTAAGATCTTTCTACACTTATTTCTAAAAAATAAGCCGAGGAGGTATACATGCCCGAAGGTCTTTTTACACTTGCCCGAAGGTATTTTTATACACTTGCCCGAAGGTCTTTTTACAAAAAAAAACCAAGTTCCATTAGGAGGTGACATTGTCATGCACACTCCCCCTCAATGGAAACTCTGACAATCCAAGTTTTTCACGAAAGTGACAAAACTTTGCAGCACTCAGGGACTTTGTGAAGATAATTAGCAACCTGCTCTTCAGTCAACATGAACTTGAGATTTATCTCATCACTTAACACCTTCTCACAGGTGAAGCGTATATGTATCTCAATGTGCTTCATCCTCTAATTTTGAACTGAGATTCTTAATCAAGAGTAATACAACTCTGACCACCACATATAAGAGGAATACTTCTTTTAGCTTCCATGTGTATCTCTACCAACAGCCACTGTAGCCACATGGCTTCTTTACTTCTTCCATTGTACTTCTCTACCTCAGTAGAAGAAATGGAGACTATTGATTGTATTTGTTGTTCCAAGTAATGGTTCCTACACCAAAAAACTTGAACACATATCTAGTATATTTTATAACACAACATCAGTATGGTTAGAATCACAAAATCCATATAAGATAGCATTTTCATTCTTAGTATAATGCAACCCATAATTGATTGTTCCTTTAATATATCTAAAAACTTTTTTTTGCAAGATTCCAATGATCTCTAAAAAAGTTCCTGCATAAACCTTGAAGTAATTCCTACTATATAAGAAATATTTGATCTAGTTATAGTTAGATAAATCAAACTATCAACTAACAACGTATATAAAATAGGATCAACCTTTTTCATATGCAGATTTAGGATCAATATTTATTCCAACTTCCATTGAAGTAGAAAATGGTTTACAATCAATCATAAGAAACTTTTTCAATAAAATGGTTGCATATTGTGTTTTGAAAAATAACAATAGAATGAAATACATTCATACAAAGAACATGATGTGAGAGACCTAACTCATTCATTTCAAAGTACTGCTTCAATTTCTCTTTAATCCTATGAATTAAATCAAAATTGTCACCAAACATAAGAAAACCATCAACATATATACATATAATGATAATATGTGAGCCTTATTGCTTATTGCTATGAATATATCATTGTTAGAAGAACAATTAACAAAACCTAACAATTTAAAGAAGGAAACAATTTTCACATACCAAGCTTTAAGAGCTTGTTTTAAACCATACAAGGATTTCTCAACTTACAAACATAGTTTTCTTTACTAGTTTCTTCAAATCTTTTAGGTTGAAACATGTAAAGTTCTTCTTTTAAATCACAATTCAAAAAAGTATTTTTCTTATCCATTTAGTGGATTTCCCACCCAAATTGAGCGAAAATTACAAATAAGGCCCTAACAGTACTCATTTTAGCTTCAGGGGCAAATGTCTCAACATAATCAATACCAGGTTTCTAAGTGAAACCTCTAGTAACAAGTCTAGATTTTTGTTTGTTAATACTACCATCAACATTATATTTTACTTTGTATATCCACCTAGACCCTATAATACTTCATGGCTCAAGTTCATATAAGGTAATTAATACATGGTACATATGATGGCTTCTAGTCATTTTCCTAAGGTTAATAGGATTTGAACTTTCTAACATAGATTGAGCCCAATTTAATTTCTTATCTAGGAAGATAAGAGTTTCACAAACATCTATAACATCAAAACATCATCATGACCATTTATTAAATCAGAATCAAAACCATCATTTAGAAGCATTTAATGAAGTAACTTCAAGAGAAGAAGACAAGACATAAAATTATATTTAGACATTTCATATCTTCGAAATTAATATATCTTAGAAGAAATTTTGAGATATAAAATAAGATGCATCATCAAAAATACTTACTATCCTTGCATAATAATAATCAGATCTAAATCTTTCAGATATATTACCAATGTGTATAAGGTACTCATTTGATCATAACTAATTTCTGTCATTACAATGCATACTAATTAACCAGTCCCATATTTAGATCAAAATAATAACCCGACAATATAGGAGGGTCAAGACAGAAATAGTTGACATTATACCCCTAGATACTTATATAAAAATATAACCCGCAATATAAAGGGCTCTGCAATACCCCAAATTTATAGAAAAAAATATTTCCGACCATATAGAAGTGAAGAAGAGACCCCTAAGAATGCATAACAACTTCAAATTTATGAAAAAAATAAATATAGACAAATATCTGACCAGCATAATTTGACATCTAAATGACCGTCATAATGGCTTATTTTTTGGTCTATCGTGATTGTCATTTGACCGTCAATTTTAACACAATGAAAGTTTATCTGGAACATACGAGCTTAAATTTGACGTCTAAATGACCATCATATTGTCTTATGTTTGGTCTACCGTGACGGTCATTTGACCTGTCAAATTTAATGAATCCGAACCTTGTTGTGTATTTCAGAATGTGAAATTCCAATTTCTTCTTTTGTATAATATTAGGGAGGTTATATTTTAACTTATAATAAGCTATTATAATTTATAGTGTATATATACACTTTTCTTAAATATATTTATAGAATGTAAATAAAAAATCTAAATTATTTAGTTTTGTTCATAAACATTATAAACTATAGTATAATTTTTATATAAAAAACACATAACTCTTATTAAAGGGGTTTAAAAGACATAGACTAGGTTATATTTTACCAGGTACAAGTAGATTCATAAGTAAAGATTAATCTGTATATTTTATACAAGTAACTTCACCAGACCGATAAAATAAATTAAAATATTTTCATGAACCTCGTCTCTTCTCTTCATTTACTCTTAATTTTACCCCGCACACATTTAAAACTATGAAAATATTGTAAAATATTTTATATAATTCCTGCAAGCTAAAAACTTTAAAACTTTTATGTGGCTATAACTACCAATATTTTAATAAATATTTACCACACTTCACGTGGGCCACCAATAAACTAGCATTTTTTTTAAATTCTCCATTTATACTTGAAAATTCCACATTTATACCTGAGATATTATCTCATTTTATTCTCCACTCCCGCTCTTATATAAAAGAAAACCTTTAAATAGGTTTATTTATATAGTTTTTATAAACTATAAGATATAAATGAATGGAGGGCCGCACCCTTACATGGATAATATAAATGGTTAGGGACACATGTTAGGTTTTATTTAATAAGTATTAAGATTTAAAAAGTAATCCCTTCATGGCTAAACAATAAATACGAGCCCCCTTACTAAAAAAAGTAAGCACTTAAGTTTTTTTTTAAAACATATATAAACCAAATCTAATAAAATTTATATTTTAAGCGGTTTAAACTAACCATATATATAAAATATGATTCAAACTTAGGTTTGTTTTTTTTTTAAAATAATATATATGCCTAGATTTATAAGTTAAGTTTAAATATGATTTAAACTTAGGCTTAAAATATGGTTTGTTGACTCTTCCCTCAATCCCATGTAATTTTAATATGGTTTAAGACTTTTAATATATAGTTTTTTTTTCAAAACTATATAAATTTTAATATGATGTTTATATAAATTATTATATAAACCTTATTCTATATTATATATATTTTTATTTAAAAATAATAATATAGTTTTCAAATTATATAGGATATAGATATAGATATTAACTATAAACTATATTTTTTCAAATTGAATCCTTTTAGAGGGGACCAAAGAACATGGATATGAATTTACCTTCTGAAATATTTAATAATAATAATAAGTTTTTACAAACATTTGAAATTATAGAAAACATGAAAATAATTTTCTATATAGTAATAAATCATTTCCTTTTCTGTATGTGATTTTCACGTAGGTAAATATTTGAAGTCCCTTTCACCTGTGCACACATCAATCTCCAAACAAACATTAATTCCATATAATTTACAAAATGTAAATGAAAGTAAGAATCATATCATATTACATCTCCCCCCTGAAAAAAATTAGGATTTAAAATTGAAAAACCCTAAAAAATTTATCGAGTTTAATTGCACAAATGTAGTGCTACAAATAAATTGAGGAAAAAAGGAAGGGGATAGATTTTTAAATACCCTTTTGGGTTGGTTGAAAAAACCCGTACAAATTAAATAAATAAAATACAAAACATTTGATCTTAATTTATTTAATTTACCTCGCTCTGTTACCATGTTAGAATTTGAGGATTCTAATAAATATGGATTTAATCAACTTACATATTACATAATGTTACAATAAATATTTAAATAAAGATTACATCATAACATAAGTAAATAAAGAAATACTTACAGGAAATAAATAACACAGGTGACACAATATTTATAGTGGAAAACCCCAATAGGTAAAAACCACTTTGAAAATAACCTTTTACTTCAAAGAACTTATTTTACATCCAGTAAGATCACCTCCTCCTTTGAAACCCTATTTACTAAAGGTAAAACCAAATCACTTGATTTGCACACCTTTGATATATTTCTTGAATATATCAAATGAGGACCTAAAGTCTTTTTTATATAAGGTGATCGGGTATGTCTCCCGACCCACCTTTTCAACCTAAAATGGTTGACACATACACCTAGGTTTATAATATTTAATATTAGAAATATAATCATTTCATGATATTAAATATTTAACCTAAAGTATATACCTAGGTTAACATATTTAATAATAGAAATATAAATATTTCATATTATTAAATATTAACCTATATATTAGTGATGGACCCATATACATTAAGGGTTAGCCAGACCACTTAATCATTATATTCCAACAGGCACAAGGCTAGGAACAGTTGCATCGCACTTCATAGGGGGATTCTATTCTATTTCATGCACACATTCTATTATATTTTCTACACATAGTTATTGCTTGCTACTTCACAAAGTACGACTGGCACAAGAGTAACCTAAAACATATTCACACACACTTGCACATAGAACTGCATCAGGTTTGAGATGCAGCTCAATGCTCAGTTAGTAAGTCCACCATTGTGGAAGCTGAGGTCAGTTTGACCCCTTCATATCCAATTTTATTTTTTAGGGTTAGATTCTTATTTTGGGGTCTTGCAGGGCTTTCTTCCATCTTTAAATATTGGCGACATCCGACACAATATAACGAATTTGATGCAATAGATAGTGAATATTCCATATCACCTTTTCACCCTGTGAAGACCATATTCAGAGCTTTTACGCAGACCAAGGCAGCCAGATTACATACAAGAGTGCCCATAAGCACCCTAGTCCTCTTCCAAGTGCTCCAGTCCAGCTAACTAAGTATATCGAAGTTGATGCAACAGACGGTGAACATTTCAGATCACCCGTCAGACCTGTGAAGATTAAATGCAAACCTTTTACGCAGACTAGGGCACCCAGATTGAAGACCAGAGCATCCGCAGGCACCCCAGTCCTCTTCCAGGTGCTCCATTCCAGTTAGATCCTCCAACTCCACCATTTTCGAAACTCCTGCACAGTTGTTCATGCTTCTAATTTTTTTTCAGTATCCTCTGTGACACAGTCCCATGAGCATTTGTCATCAGTTGAGTTCTTTCCTCTTTCTTATTACACATTAGGGTTTATATTTTCATTAGTTTTATTACTTATCTCATTTACATGTTGTCTTAGTGCATTTATTTACCATGTTTATATGTCCTCCTAAGTTAGATGAATTACCCCTTACTACACTAGGTAGTTAATTTTAGTTTATCATTTTGATGAACCCGATTCAATCATACAAACTTCTAGGTTCTCGCTTATTACTTTTCCATTCTAGGGTTTCTTTTCCCTTCATCATGCCTCACGATCATGGGGAATTTACTAAATCTCACCTTAAAACCATCAATGGTCACCTTGTCGAGCATCCCAAAGATCTAGATTTACTTTTTCATATTGCTCATGAGGAAGCTACTAACTTGGCATAACTCATTGCTTCTACTGTTGTACCCACTTCTGTTGTCACTTAACCGCTTGCTTCTACTCTTCCTCTTATTTCCACTAATCATGTTTTTGTTCCGACTCTTACCGATCACTTTATGCCACCCTTAGTTTCTCATGTACGAAAAGTCTCATTTGTTGGTAATCAATACCTAACTTCTCTTTATCACAATCTTTAAGCTCAAATTCATAAGTTGCAATAGGCCACCTCGCATGCATCACCATCTTTAGATTCTACTTTGTTATTTCATACTCCATTCACACCTACCATCTCTACTTATCTACTTCCTCCTAACTTTGTCACCCTTTGGCTTTCTATTTTCAATTGGCATGGTGACCCGCAAGAACACCTTAGAGCATTCCATGTCGCTTATCTTGACTTAGTCAATGATCATATCCTTTTAGCCAAACTATTTCCTCGTATTCTCCATGATTATGCGATGCGTTGGTTTTATGACTTATGTATTCACTCAGTAGCCTCCTTTACACATCTAACTGATGCATTTCTTACTCATTTTTCTATCAACGTCTGCTCTAAGATTTCTTATGCCCAGCTAGCACAACTTAAACAAGGCTCAAATGAAAACCTCACTAACTATGTTTTAAGGTATAAGAATAATCTAGATAAGATGACAAACATGTTTGTCAAATCTGAGCTTCAAGATTTATTTAATCAGAGTCTATTACCACCTCTACAAGAGAGTGTTCTCTTTGAATCCTCTCCTTTGTTTGATCAAAGTTGTCATAGTCTTAAGCTTCATGAGACTAAAATCATATCCGTAGGAAAGATTAAGTATCAACAAAAGACTTCATCTTCCACTCGTTTTCTAAACAAGATGTCATTCAAACCCTCTACAACTAAACCAATTGAAACTAAAATCATTGTCAATACAGTCACTCCCACTAAGGAGGTTCAATCGCAGCAACCTCAGCGCTACGATTAACAACCTTCTGATGGCTCCACATCTTATATTGAAATAACTTCTTGAAAGCAATCTTATTACACTTCCCCCTCCACTCAAGTTAGACCCATTGCGACCAAAAGGTAGGAACTATGATGAGAACTTTCACTGCAATTATCATCAATGCATAGGGGAATTCTACAAATAGATGCCTAAAACTCTGAATAATCATCCAAGACTTAATCAATGACAATAAACTAGAATTCCCAGAGTATTCTAGCTCTGCCCCAACCAATGACAAGGGTAAAATCAAGCTCTTTAACAACGAATCTCAACAACATGACAAGGAGACAAACATACTCTTGTGTTAATCATGTGTATCATGCAATATTGCCTCTTGGATCAGGAGTTATATATTTCTTAGTTGATAACACTAAAGCTTCGTCGCCTATCATTTATTTTTCCAACGTCGATTATCGCGCTAAGTTTACATCTCACCATTTACACATCCATGCATCTATTGCCTTGACCTCCTTCAACAATACTAAGGTTAACCCATCCTAGCACATTAGTGTATGTTCTATATCACTCCTTAAGGCCATCGGGTATCTTTTATCCCAAGTCAAATACCCTTTTTCAAAACCCTTTGATGTTGTTAAGCTACATGTTACAGTTGGACCTCCTATTATGTATGTACCTTTCCTCTTTGGAAATATAGTTGAGGGATGTGACGTGCTTCTTGGTCTCAATTGGGTTCTTCACTTGCAATCTATCATTTCTATAAATCATTTGCGACTCAAATTCATTTACAACAATCAAGTCATCTCTATTTATGGTGTCCCTTCATCTACTCCATGACCACCATGTCCTCATACGGTATCTAGCACATCCCATACTTCATCTACTGCATCACATTCTATGTTACTCAAAGCACCATCTACTCCTAATTCACCTACTCGTGTATCATCTCCATGACCGCATTGTTCCACTAGCCCTATACATTGGTATGGGCCTATTCCTCGGACAGTTATTGCATCACGACATAGATTGCCACCTCATTTTATTCCAAACAGAGCTTCCTCACCTTCGCACTCTATATCACGTAGATCTCCATCACCAACACATTTTATGATGCCATAACATTTCTTCATACATTCATCCCTCACATACGTATAGGCTACATTCACCACTACATCATTTTTTTACCATACCTCCACTATTAGAGCATGGTCATATGGGTTTCACCTCTTATGTCAGATGAAGGACCTTTGTCCTTCACCATCATTGGATAGTTCATTCATTCACACGCACTTGGGGGGCATAGTACTCCACATTCCCCCCCACCCCACCTGGTCTTAGCATAGTTACATTCATCCTCTTTTACGTTATTATACATTCATATCCTCACATTAGGCATACTAATCATACGTTCTAGCGTCATTTCCAGATGACACACTTTTGTGCTTCAGTTCACATTTGATTGTTGAAGGCTTACCACACATGAACCCCACACACTGAACTATAGGCATTACACATTGTGATTCATTACACATCACGCGTTATACACCATACATTCTACATTTAGTCTACAACATTTTGACATTTGCGCATTTACACATCATATATCATCATAGCCTTCATTACATATGAGTCTAGCATTACATCATCTTACATACTACATTACTAGTCCATCTACGTACATGCCACTTTACATATTCTATAAATACTGCATTTGCATTCTACCCACCATTTCTTTGTGCATTCTACCCATCACACAATCATCACTTATACTAGATCGTCCTCTACACGTTGCACTCACTACCAGATGATTCACTTTAGTTCCTTAGTCCATACTTAACTACCGAGCATTTACAAATCAAATGGACCTTACACATTTACTACTCAACCTTTCGCTTTGCGAAATTCCTTGGCTAATGACATACGCTTTAGGCTAAATCGTCACCCATTCCATCCTTTTGTAGTGGTATACACCTTAGGTTTACATCAATAATCCCTACTATTCATCTCGCAGTGACATACACTTTAGGCTAAATCGTCACCTATTATATCATTTTCTAGTGGTATACACCTTAGGTTACATCACCACTCCCTCTTTTCATTTTGTAGTGATGTACACTTAGGGATAAATCATCACTCATCCATTCATCTTATAGTGATATACACTTAGGCTAAATCATCACTCTTACATTCGTTCGATCGTGATATAATCTTTCGCTATAAGGTTCACACACACATCGTCGCTAGGTAGTATCCCATCACTTCACTTACACATACGCATTCATTCACAATGCACTAGACATAACACACACTACTCTACCATTTCTTGATGACGCACTCTCGTTTATGGTTCATTCTTGACTGCTAAAGGGGGAAAACAAAATGAACCTTACTACATACACTTCCAGTCACTCGGTGGGGCATGCGGCCCCTACCACTCCATCTTGCATTTCATTCCACCCATCCATAACATGTTGCATATTATGGTTGCTTTTATTATTGCTTACTTTTTATTGTTCATGGTCACTTTCTTACAAATGCTAGCTAGCTTACTTGTATGACATTTATCTATAACATCCACACATGCGCATTCACATCTTTTTTCTAGTTGTGATTGCAGATACCAGTCTCTTACACACAGCGCGAATGCTTGCCTTCTAACCTTCCTACATTGATCGCTGGGGGAATCCGCATTCATCTCTTCCAAGTGTTATTGTTTCATTTTGTACTTATCACTTTGCATTACTTTCTTATACACACTTTTGACATACTAGCTATCTTTCTGACATATTAACGAGTGCTTCATGTGCAGTATTTATTAAGAAGGAATATTTGTTTCCATACTTGTTTGATTACATTGTATGTTATTATTTGTTGTTGTTTGCGGGCCTTGCCCTTTGTTTGATGTGCACACTTGTTTGTTGTTTGCAGCGATGATTTCCTTGCATGTCTTGTGACTTCGTGAGTGATGTCCCATGTTTGCATCCCACTTTTTGTGGCCTACTTTGTCTTCTTGCGTGTTTATATTACCACTTTGTTTGGTAGCTTTTACACTATTTGCATAGCTTATAAATTGTTTTCTACATGCATGCATGTTTACACTTGTCTTTGGCTAGCCTTCTTGTTTATGCGTGTCTTGGTTTCTACCAAGAACTTTTCAGGGCTACAACGTACATGTGGTTGGTCCTCTTTTGGGGCCACATTCTCCTATCAGTGACGTCACATGCACCCCTAAAGAGCGGGGCATCATTTAGGGTTTACATATTAACACAATGCATTTCCACTGGTTCAGTTCAGTGCACTTTCAGCCCTTAGTATTGTGGGTTACATACAGCGAGTGGGTTCAGACCAGTCTACGTACCCCATACACAACGAACTTTACAGGACATTGTGTCCTTAGCATTCTGGGAAGCAGTTACAGACTCGGAGGTTATAGTGGGTGTGCCTCTCTACACTACTTCGGCCAGTGGCATCAGATCGACCAAAAAAACCAAGACTTACAAATATCTCTACTACACATTTAGGGAAGCAGTTAGAGCTTGGAGAACATAAATCATTTCCTCCATATACTTCTTCGGCCTATGACACGAGATCACCCAAAAAACTCGCAGTACAAGATATCTTTCTACACACACTCTCTCTCTCAACATGGATTAGGTGCACATGTTCCATTTTACATTTACATTTACATTATCCATTTACACTTTTGTATTTTACATTTACATGCTTTCATATACATGTGTCTTTTACACTGCGTTTTTTACACTTACATACATACATATTTGACTTTTGGATCATTTTCTCCTTACAGGTCTGACCATATGAGAAACAAGCATTCAAACGGGGGAAAAACAAACAACACGCGACAACAACAACGTCAATAATAACATCCCACGACAACACACATGCTTTACTAACCATGCAGGTATACTACACACTACAATAACTATGCACGCGCTCTGTCATATGTTCACTCTCATCAATTCTCTTAGCACATTTTTCATTTTTAGTTTCCACACCTATCCATCTTTTTTGGTCATTCCACGCTTTGTCTAGTCCTTCAGCATGCCTTCTTCATCACTCTACATTAGTATCATGTACACATCTCTATCTACTTTATATTACTGAGCTTTTTACTCACCAACATAAAATGAGGGAAAAATGTAATCATAAAATCATGCACTTTAGACATTTATTTATCCTGGTCTCATACTACTATTTAGAATGTTCTTGAGTGAAGAAAGTAATAATTAACCCCCCTTCTTTTGGCCATCTTGTTTTATTTTATTTCGTCATTACCGACCTCTTGCACCCATATTCCCAGTCAAATTCTATCATCCCACATTATGTTAGCCTTGACTGGGGCGCCTTGGTCCCATCATGAGTGCCCTGATCCTTCTAGAGCTTCCCCGCCATTTTTCGGGCTCTTTCTAGCCGTTTGACATCTTTATTTTTTTTTTGTCAGCCTTTTCAAGGTTAACTCTGAAATTAGACCAAGATAACCCTATAAATATGAAGCTATGAAACCATAGAGGGACCTAGCATCACTTACTACTATCACTCCATCTAGAGTTACATTCATCTATTGCATTGGAGATCACTTGCATCCACATAGCTCCATCATCAAGGCACAAGGATAGGACATCTGCATCGCACTTCATTAGGGGAGGGATTCTATTCTATTTCATGCACACATTCTATTACATTTTCTACACATAGTTATTGCTCTCTACTGTATAAAGTACGACTGATATAAGGGTAACCTAGAGCATATTCACACACACTTGCACATAGAAACTGCATCGGGTCTGAGATGCAGTTTAATGCTTAGTTAGTAATTCCACCATTGTGGAAGGTGAGGTCAGTCTGACCCCTTCATATCCATTTTTATTTTTTAGGGTTGGATGCTTGTTTTGGGGTTTTATAGGTATTTCTTCCATCTTGAGATATTGGTGACATCCGACACAGTACAACGAATTTGATGTGACAGATGACAAATATTCCAGATCACCTTTTGGCCCTATGAAGACCATATGCAGAGCTTTTACGTAGACCAGGGAACCCAGATTGTAAACCAAAGTGCCCATAAGCACCCTAGTCCTCTTCCCAGTGCTCCAACCCAGCTAGATCCTCCAGCTAGACCCTTTTTGGCACTCCTGCATAGTAGTTCTTGCTTCTAATTTTTCCAGTCTCCTCTACGACACAATCCCATGAGCGTTTATCTTCAGTTGAGTTCTTTCCTCTTCCTTATTACACATTAGGGTTTATATTTTCATTAGTTTTATTACTTATCTTATTTACATGATGTCTTAGTATATTTATTTACTACCTTTATACATGTCCTCCTAAGTTATATTAACTACCCCTTATTGCACTAGTTCGTTTCATTTTAGTTAATCACCAATGATGTAGTGGAAGAAGGCAATTTCATGATTCTACCGCCAAGTGTCCAAGGGTTTAAGCCCTAGCTTGTCGAGCATAAAATCGAGCATTAATTTCTGAATTTTACAAATAGATGGGAGATCTAAATTAGTGAGATTGAATTTCCTCTTAATCTCGGGCCAAGGAAACATGTCTTTGCGGGTGACAAAATCTTGGATGGTATGAATTCCTTTGTGAGAAAGCTGAAGAGCTTTGATGCTTGGAGTTTCCACAAGCGGAAGATTATCATCAGTGATGATGAGAGACCACCAAAGATGCTAAGAATTGAAAGAAATCCCAATGTGAAAGCCATCGCCAATCTAACACAACAATGGTTTCACATAATCAAATGTTTTCCAAATGCTTTTGGCAATAAAGGTATCAATGATTTTGACTAGAGCCCTAGTGATAATAAGGGTGTGCAAACCAATATTGTTCCAACATTTTTTCCATATGGGGCACCAAAAGTGATGTAGTGCCGAAGTAGAATTTTCTAGCTTGATCGCCCAATAGACAACGCACAACCATTTTAGAACATAAGGCCACACTTTTTCAGTAGACATCAATGATTCCCATACCACCTTGATTGTTAGGGATACAACAAACCTCCCATGCCACCCTGTGAAAGTCATTTTAACTAGAACTTTTACAACAAATATAGTCTCGCAGTAGCTTGGAAATTTTGGCAAACGAAGCTCATGAAGGGCTCTAACACCCTGAATAATACACATGGGTGGCAATAATAATATTAGTACACACTTGGAATTTTCTAGTAAGAGAGAGTGGTTTGGAAGACCACCAAGAAACCTTATGCTCAATTTTTTTAATAACATACAGCCATATCGTGGGAGAGTCGCTATCAAAAGAAAAAGGAATGCCGAAGAAGTTGAATTGATCGCCTCTTCCAATCCACTTTTAGGGGTAAGCTTTCAACCAATCTGGGATTGGTAAGCAACTTTTCTGATATCCCAAAGTTTTAGCCATCTGAATGTTGGATCCAAAAGTAAGGAAGAACATATCAAGGCATTCAAGAACTGTAGCCATATTCTGTTCGGATTTAGCAATGGTAAGAAAAGAATCATTGGTGAAATGACCATTAATAAGTTGCATCATATGATCATGAAGGAAAATCCCCTAAATGCGATCTTGAGAAACATGATGAGAAATAAGATATCATAGAGCATCCGCAACTAGAACAAACAAGGTTGGCATAAGAGGACACCCCTATCCGATAGAGCGAAAGAGGTTGATCGCAACAGATTGATGACCATTGATGGTTAGGTGAGCCGACACATTAGAAAATAGAGTGTTGACTACCGACCTAAAAAAATCACCAAATCCAAGGGCTTTGAGCATAGCCAAAATAAAAGATTTTTCGAAGTCAATTTTGAGAAATAAAGGTCATTACAGAGAGGACTCGGGCCCATTTTATCCCTTCCCAAACTGCAATAAGATTATCTATAATGTATCGGCCTTTGACAAACTTGATTTGCTCAGAGTGAACAATTTTAGGCAAAATATCAGTTATATGAAAAGTCAGAGCCTTAACAAGAATTTTATAAGAAACATTTATCAGGGTGATAGCTGCAAATTTTTTATCTATTTAGGATAGCCAACTTTAGGAATGAATTTGATGTTGCCTTGATTAATGAAACTACCAAGAAAACTTGATTGGAGAGCTTCATTGTAGACACGAAGTAGATCAGGGTCCCATAAAAGACCAGGTTGTTTTGTAAAATCGCATGGGAAACCATCGAGTCCTAGAGATTTATCATCAAATAAGCAAGGCAAGGGAAACGTGGAGTTCTTCCAAAGAAAGAGGAACATTATAACGGTCCCCGCTCTTTGGGAGATATCTTAGTTGGAACCACATCGATACATCACTGCATAGCAGTAGCTCGCTCATTAGTAACCTCTTGAGCTTGAAAGAAAAGACGATAATGCTAGATAAAGGCATTTGAGATCTCTGGTAGCTTCATGAGTCATTGATGCAAAGTATGGATAGCTTTGATTTGTTGATGAGAATGCCTGAATTCGAGGGATTTGAAGAATTATTTTGAGGCTTTGTCTCCCACCTTGAGCCAATACAGCCTCGAGTGGATCTGTGCACCACAGAATGAATGAGATTTGATGAGCTCGATCTTTTTTCAGGTTTTAGCATCTTATATCTAGAGAGGAATGTTGAAGGGGTTGCACTTGAGCAACGACAAGATCCTTCTAAATTCTTTGTATAAATCTAAGTCAACATGTTTACAAACTCGAGCGACGTGCTTGCCAAAATGGCGGAGGAAATGAGTGGTGCATTGAATCGATGCCTCCCACCATGTGATCCAGCTGGCAAAAAATGACACAAGTGGCGCCATGTTCTAAACCTTAGAAAGAATTGGGACCACCCCCAGATGACTCAAAAACGAGATGTTAAGAAGGAATTGATTAAATGAGACATTAAGAAGGAATTATTGCCTTTTTGATACTTTGGACTCCTAGCCTTGGCTAGTTTGAACACGGGGTGTGCCCTTTACCACCCATATTTTTTGTGGATAGCTGTAATATTTTTATTAAGTAATATAGTCTATTTCATCAAAATACCTTAAATGTGATCGAGATATGATCTAACAAAATCACATCTGGCCATACCTTGAAAGCAGAGGAGCCTTGCGTGTTAAAATAAAAAAAAATGTCTGATGAGACAAAAGTGCACGATCAAGCATTTTTAATACCTGATCATATCCTTCTCAAAGATTGGTCCAAGTAAACCAAGCTTGGGCTTTAAATTTCTCTCACCGTCTAAGCAAAGGATCGGAAAGGCTCCAACATCTCTTACAGAAATACCAGGCCGCAGGCTCGCCGACACACCAACGCATAGGAATGGCATCACATTCATAATCTGGATGTTCTATCATATTAAATTCACCACACACCAAGCAAATAACCTAAAGGTTATGTTATCACCTAGCCATTTCCATAAAGTCATTCTTTACGAGCCATCACTAGGAGCATAATGTTAAGAATACCAAAAGAAAGATCATTAATAGCCATAATCACCCACACAACCTGATTTGAAGGATCTTGGCCTGAGGAGGTAATCTGCGAGGATTTGGAAGGAATGGAAACTGAAGAGCGAGGTGGTTCTGAACCTGACTCATCCTTAGAAATAGGGAGGAGGAGAGGGGGTATGCAGAATCATGGGAATGTATTTCACACAAAATCCATTCTTATTCCCAACCATAGTCCAACCATCATTCGGTGGGTTAGCTTTGGGCTTGGACATTGTGGGTTGCGTCTCAGTTGGCTTAGAATTAACTAATAGCTGAAAGTCATGAATGTGATGGTTTGGGGCTTGACAACGAAAACATATGTTGGGAAGGTTGAAATAAACCACCTTTTGAGAGATATGTAGGGACCCAACTTAAATATCTAGGTGGTCCCACAAATCTTTCACAAGGTCAACTTCAACACATACACGCTTATTAGGGTGAGCATAAAAGAAATGATCTTGTTCATGGACAATCACCTTGCTAATGGATTTCACAATCTCTGTAAAGAAAGACCAAAGATGAACAGGAAGACTAGGAAGTTCAATCCATATTAAAATTTTCAACGAAACTTGGCTAGTGAGGCTTGTTGGCTCCCAAAATAGCACCCCTAGGATATGAGTAGATAACTTGAGTGGATTGACTTTGAGAGAATGATGAACAATGAAAAATTCATTGTTGTTGATAGTCGGGGGTTTATTAAACACTCAACTCAATGACTCAAGTTAAGGAGGTGATCAGGAGGCACCTTCACAAATTGGATGGCTTTACCCTACTACTTCTGGCTCTGTCTTGACTAAGGTGAGAGGACCTAGTTGGGGGATATGAATAAATGAAAAACTTTCATGGCTTGATTCCCTATATGGTTGGTGCAACTTAATTTGAAGCAAGTGTAGCTACATATACAATACTTCTCTCAAAATATTTGTCACACGATTTATTGTAAGCACTTGACAATCAAATATAAATAAAAAAGGTAGATAATGAACATTAATTGAATATTGGAATTCCATAACATTATTCACCAAGTCTGTTTTGAATGATATTGGATCACAAACTTGGTGGGATTTTTGGCAAAGCTTACTGGTAATTGAAAAATTTTAAGCTCAACTTTAGAGAATAAGCATATGTATGGTTTACATGCATGATATGCTTAGTTGGTATGAAAATCATTGGTTGTTTTTAATTAAAATTTGAAGGGGGAAGGGTAATTGTTTTTATGACCTCGGTGTCTTAATATTCCTATGGAATGAATCCATCCTTAACTGAAATTCTTGGAAATAACAATTAAGTTAATACAATTTGTGCAATAACATTTGCATTCATTGATACTCAATGTGCACAAAAGTCATATGCAATCTTCACAATCCTAACTACAAATCATGGAGTTAGAGATGAGATAAAGCACTTGATGTATTTGTCTTATACACCCAAAAGACCCTTAAGGGATAATAAAATCTATTCAAAAGTGATGTTGCCATTAGGATTTTACAACTGAGTGGAATCACTACAAAATATACATTATTCTACAATGCCCATAGTGACTAGAAGAATGCAACAAATAAGAAAGAACCTTGTGTACTTGACAATGTAAATTCAATGTAATATAGTAATAGAACCAATATTGTCTTTTTCATTCCTTTGAAACAAGAGACACAAACAAATGCCCTAAAAACCTAGCAATGATTGCATAACGCAACCACCTTAGCTCTTCCTTACAGATCAGATACATACAAATGCTTTATAAGAAACTAGAAATTAGAACCTAGAAACTTTAATAAAAAAGTCTACTACCCCCCAATCCGCCTCCTCGCACAAAATGGAAAATTGTTACAACATATAGAAGATGGGAGAGAGAGAGAGAGAGAAATAAAAAAAATCTAATTTCCCCCTTTACCCACCAATAGGATGCACTACAAATCTACAAAGGAGTATGGAAATCTTGCCAAAGTCATTCATTCCTTTGTCTTGCGTGTTTAGAGAAGAAACAAACACCATACTTCATCAATTTTGGTGGTTGACCAACATTAGGACTATAACTTGAATGAAAAAGATGTTTTATGATTTTTATCCCACCAACTGTCATCAATTTATGAATCTGATGATGCCAAAATGAAGGGCTTGAAGAGACCTTTCCAACGACATAAATTTTGCAATATTTGGATCTTTGGATCGAAAGATATGGCCTTATGAATTTTTGCATGTCGGGATGAACAAGAGCTTGACACATGACAGCCCTAGATTGGTCTTAGAGATTGAATTTGCCTACGTGTGCTTTGCTTTTGATTTTTCCATGTGTCAATCTCTAGATGGTTGGGGAGATCGGGATTTAATTCTTTTATTTTCCTCTTCCTCTTCCGGACCCAATGTTGTTATTGAGCTTAGTTTATTTCACAGACTTGAGGTTCGCACAATGCATCTACCTGGAAGTTATCCGGAATGATGACATGTGTCCATCTTTATACCCTTGATTTGTGTTATGATTACTACGAAGTGCAAGACAATAAGACAATGTCATGCTCCTTATTTTCACACCTTTCAGGTTTCTTTCACGAGATTTCATTTATTCTGTCATGGTCGGATCAATGTTGCCTTTCATGCGATTTTCTACGTTTGTGAGTGAAATGGGATTTTATACCAAAATTTTGCGTCACCATTTGAAATCCATTTTTTGGATTGAGTTAGAGAAAGACCTGGTTGTGATTGAGGGAGTTCTTGGAGATGATTATCTTTCTCTGGAGGTATGTCTAAGGGTAAATGCGGAAGTTGCTTCAACGTTCATTTATCAGTTTCTTATCATACATTCGGCGAAACATTGGGCTTTGGAGATGGGTCGTCACTAGATCAAGCCAACATATAGCTATAGGTTTGGCATGGAAATGGAAATGGAAAAAACCTTGAGTGCGTCATGGCCCTTTCTTTCTGATGCTCACTATAAAAATGAAGGTTTCGTGCACACTGACGTTTTTGTAGAGTTGTTCAAATGGTTTAATGTCCTAAATCATTTCTTGTTTGAAGTGGACAAATGGGACGAAACACCAACGATGGGTGGTAAGTCTCTCCACTTGTATGACCTAGATGTTATGTCAGCTCTGTTGCAACAAGATCTATAACGTAAGGATCTTCTTCACCTAAAAGGTCATGAGGCATACAATTGGTTAAAGTGTCAGGTTGTTTCTTGAAAAGAGCATCTTTTTCCAGAATCACCAGGGGAAAACATTTTTAGGACCGTTAAGGTAGAGATTAGGAATGGTCATTTGTTTCAGATAAAAGAGTGCTTCTAAAATCCATCAGGCTATATATTTGTTTTCGTTTTTGTATAAAGTTTCCAGCTCCATTGTTATCAAATCATACTGTCTGACTTACTGGTCTGGGGTTTTTTGTATTCCCAACCACTTGTTTTCTTTGCATTAGCCCTTACGTTTTTGCACCAAAGTATTGTTGTATTGTTCAAGTTTTTAGACTGATCCTCTCATTGTATCTATAATGTAAACATAAAGGGACCCTTAAACACTCCTTTAATTATAAAATACAATAAATTATTAGTAGAATTTTATGTTATGTGTTGCTCTAAGCAATTTAACTACTTAATTGCTATTAAATTTCATTCGTTTTAAGTTGTCAATTTGTTGGCAGATGTGAAGACTAGTGACCGCTAGTGTCTATATATTCTAGGATATTGTTATCCCGTAAAATTGACAAGGGCAATTTTACAGATAACCGTACAGAAATTTTGTTCTGATCCCTCGTTAGGGACTCCTTGCGTTCGGAACGTTGCAAAATCCCTTCCTGGGAAATCTGGTTTTTTCGAACTTAGTCGTTTTTGGTCTTTTTGGTCGGGCGCATAGAATGACTATGCAACATCAACTTTTGATGCGCCTCCTTTAAACCCTTTGGCGCATGTTTTCTCGTGTCAACAGGCGTTTTGGTGCGCCTCTTTATGTTGAGTCTTCCCTGCGTGCGCCGAGGCGCATGCGCCTTCCTGTCGACATATCTTTTGTTGCGCCCCTTTTTGGTGCGCCAAAGGGCGCATGTTTTCTCATGTCGACAGCCCATTTGGTGCGCCCCTTTAAAAAGTTGGTGGCGCATTTATTGCTGCCTCGCCTATATATAGGCGCGTCTGCACTATCATTGTCACCGGAGCAATCACGTGACTATTTTCATTATTTTCTCTAACCCTATCAGCGCACCCGCCTTGTCGCTTTCGATCACGTTGTGGACCCATTCTCACGCTTTTTCATCGTTTATATCCAGGTAAGTGGCCTTCTGCCCTTCGTGCGTTTTGTTTTGTGGTTTTTGGCTATTTGTGGGTGTGTTTTGGATTGAAAAGAAAGATAAAATTCATCAATTTGCTTCCTTCCCCCTGCTGTCTTTCCACATTTCCTCCTCTTTCCAGATCTGCTGGTAGAGGAAGCTCTGTCCTAAAAAATAATAGCTTCGAACCCCTTTTGGTATAGCACCTCTTCATATCCCACAATGAAACTTGCAAAGAGAGCTTAGCCATATGTGGAAACCCCTCTGAGAAAAATCTGAACCTAAAAGAGAAAGGAAAACTGTATTTTCCTTTGGCGCACCTGTCGCCCCTGTTACACAAAGAGTAGCCGCGCCAATGGCGCGCATTCCTTGCCTGCTACATCATAAAAAGATGCGCCCTCATGGCGCACTTCCCTCGCATGCTGCAAACGCTTTCCATGCGCCCTCTTAGCGCATCAAACTTGGATGCAACATAAAGAATTCCTGCGCCCCTCGGCGCACCCAACATCCATGTAACAGCCCTTTCATACGCGCCAAGTACAAAGCTATAAAAGGCACAGGCGCGTCCCTCATCGCAGCAACATTGTGTCATACGAACCCTCCATGCGCCACGCCAATTTCCCTTAAGCGCGCCAAATGCACATGTTACACAAACCATATACGCGCCTTTGGCGCACCAATGTTCCGTGCAACATGAAAAATACATGCGCCATGGGCGCACCCTGTTCCCATGTAACACGAAGATTTCGTGCGCCCTTTACAAAATACATCCATATAGCGCAGGTGCACTTGTCCTTACAGCAACACAAAATGCATTATGCAGTGTCCACGCGCCATGCGCCCTTTGGCGCTGATTTAACCCTTGCAACAATCTTTTCCTGTGCGCCTTACCTATTTAGGTCTGCAAACTGCGATATCCATGCGCCATGCGCCCCGAGGCCTTTAAATTGCTAACTCTTTCTTCTGTCAGCATTTCAATGGAAAATCAAGCAGCTGACACGGCTTTCTCCGATTGGGTTTCACGTCTTATTCTTGCAGATCAACAGCTCAGCTCAGAAGAACATATGTCAACATCAAGCAAGAGACCTGCCAAATCCAAAGGCAAGGCCAAGCTCACAGAGGAGGAAATGAAATATAAATATCAAAGGGTCAGAATGCCCGACTCCCAGGCCGAGTGTGACCTGGACATCAGAGACTCAGAGTTGGGTCATATTGATTTGGAGGAATTCTGGGTCAGGACTCAGAAAGTCACAAGAAGTCCATGGATGGACAAGCTAATAGGCAGTGCCCTGCACTTCGCTAGAGGAATCCCAGTTAGCGCCATTAACAATGAATCCATGATGGTGGTTGCCCGGTGTTACAACAAAGACACAAGATGTGTCGTGAATGAGAAGGGCGAGGTCGTAATCAACCTCACTGCCCGCCACTTTGAGATAATATTCGGCATTCCTCATCACCGGCACTTTGTGGCCGTTAGCCAAGACGACTGCATCAAGGCATGGGACGACAATGAAGATCAGTGCATGCAGCTAATGAACGAGGTCTATCTGAAGAATAAAAAGGTAGTAACCCGTTGGCCACAAATCATTCACCGCAGCGATTTTTCAGAGGAGCTCAGCGACACTATCACGTTCCTGAGTAGAGTCTTTGGGCTTCCTGACGCCCACTTTTTCCATAAATGGATGCTGCGGTACTTAGAGACTATGAACAAGAATGTGCCCGATCAACGCTTTTGCTGGGCAGAAATTATAAGCAGCACGATATCAGAACAGCTGCAACAATTCCCCACAACGGGAAGATTCTACATGAATTCCTATGTTGTTTATGCTGCAGCTTCTGAAAGGGACTATCCAGCTCTGATGCGGAGTGGGGTTTGGCCCCAGGTCAAAATATATGAATACTATCCAGAATTGAGGCTGGAAAATAGCATCCCTCAATTTACAAAGATCAACGATGCATTTTTCTACTTCATCATCTGCCTATTGAGGCCAAATATGACTTACGGTCGCACGACCAAGAGCATCGTGACAGCCACTGAGAAATGGGGGGCCCTGTTCACCCAATTCCCCACATTCACCTATCTGAGGGCAGCTAACTTCTTGGGAGAGCCAACTAGACTGCCAAGCTATGCTGGACCAAAGTTGATTCTGTTGGAGCTATCAAGACAGCTGGTCACTTATCATGAAAAGTGCCAAAAAAGAAAGAAGGGTGGAACTCCTTTGCCCCTCACAATGGGTAGATATACATGTCTGACTCACCACAAGGCAAAAGACATGTTTGCAGAGCTGGAGCTGCTCAATCTGAAACATGACTTCCCAGCCAGGCCTACCTTCGACCCAAGAAATTGTCTTCCTAAGGCCAAGCTCGATCCAATCCACATCCCTCAGATCGAGGATATTTACATTGACCTATATCATGAGGTGGAGCATAGGAGAAAGGACCATTCTCGATTGGCCTTGGCAGAAATCATCCAGTACGGGGTAGCCATCGTCCCCAAAGGCTACCAAACTACTGAAGAGGAAGTGGATCAAGTATATCTTGATACAGGTGGAGACGATTGACCATTTGCGGCAATCGATAGGACCAAATCACCTCAGACAATTGAGGAAAGGGTCAAAGAAACTCTGCACAGAACAGAGCATTGGTGCCAAATGAACGGACTCATCTACCTCGGAGTCGATTTCACAACCTCTCCGTTGGGTAACGCACCTCCTAGATCAAAACAGCAGCCTAAAGGCAAAGAAAAAGGCAAAGAGGGCGAATCCAGCACTTCTCAAGAGGAAGCTCCTGAAAGTCCTCCTTCTGCTACACCCGAACAGGTCATAACTCTAGCTTCTCCAGAGAAAGAAGCAGAAGAGGATGTTCCAATAGGCCCATCCACTCAGGATGTCGGCACTGCTACAACAATTGAGGTCCCTTCTATCCCTTCTTCTTCTCCTCCTTCCCCTCCTCGAGTGACTCAAGCGACCATCCCTTTGGTCGTGTCCTCTCCCCCTTCTTCTATTGTTCCTCCCGCTTCTTCGTCCATCTTCTCTTCTCTTGCGGATCTGTCCCCCTCCATTTCTTCCCTCATCTCTGAGCTCCCTTCCCTTCCTATGTCTTCCTCTCCTGCAGTATCTCTTCCTCCCGTGAGCACTTCTTCGGCCTCCCTCTCGATGCCGCCTCCAAGTGTCTCCACTTTTTTCCCTTCTACTACTGCAACTGTCCCCTTCTCTGTTTCTGGCCCTTCTCCCATAAGTCCAACCTGGATCTCCCAGCACTTAAGTCAGCAGAAAAGGAAAGTTCCCATCGCTCCAATGGACTTTTCCGTAATCCCGTCCAAAGGGGCGAAGAAACAGAAGCCTGTCACACACTTCTCTCAGAGTGTTTCGGGAGAGAGGGTGATGGAGATCGCATACCCTAATCCCCTCAAGGATAAAAAGGATCTGTCTCCGACAGATTATACAGTGACTCAAGTCACAATGGGTACATCTTCTGAGAGCCTTCAAGGAGAAGCCTTATCTGCAGTCAACGCCCTCTGCAAGAAGCTTCAAGAAACAAAAGAAGAGAAAAGGCTATTGAAAGAGCAAAACAAACATCTGCTCCAAGCCTTACAGAAGATGGGCAGTGCACCTCCCACGATTGCCGCCGAGACTACTGAGCCTCTGAGCCAAGATAAAATTAATGAATATGCAAAGATCGGCGAGCAAGGCATGGCAGTTTCCGCTTGGAGGAGCCAAATCCTGAAAGACAGTGAAAAAGTGATCGCCGAGTTCTCTGGTTTGTATTTGAACATCAACAAGGCGAATAAAGAGCTCCAATCAATAGCAGGACCCATATCAGAAGAGCTGGACCATGCTAGGCTACAGCATGAGACCTTCCAACAAATGTTCGACTGTTCAGTCGAAGATTTGATCAAGTTCGGTGTCTTCGGTCATTCCAAAGCCCTCAACAAAGTCATTTCCACCCTAGACTACCGGATGGATCAACTGGATTTTGTCCTTGAAAAGATCGATAAGGTAAAGGAGGAAGCCCTGGATGCGATGCACCAAATGGAACAAATCATTCTCAACATGTCTCCAGGGTTGCTTACTCCTTCCTTCGCCTTAAGGAAAAGTTGAAGAAACCATTCAGATCTTCAAGGAGATCATGTCACGAGGACTGGGGCCAGAGGTCTCTTTTGACACAGAGTTCATCAATAACCTACTGGCCTATCGGGACTTCATCAGGTTCCTCATAGAAGCGGAGAAAGAATATTCCAAACTCCCAGAGAAGCTCATAGGCGAGTGGGAGACTTGCGAGGCGATCAGTGAGCGACACAAAGATCCTTCCCATGATCAACTAAGGCCCATGATCAGCAAGTTCATGGAATACCACGCTCAATTTCACATCTCATCACTTGAGCAGCAGCAAAAGTAGGCTACTCCCTTTCGGCCGTAAGATGACGATGATAAATAGTGGCTTCTTCTTCTTCTTCTTCTCTCTCTTCTTCGACTTTCTTTTTGTGAATATCTGAAGTATGTTGGCATAAACGATGACATCATCCATGTTGCACCATAGGATGATGTCATCCATCAAGTTGTCAAAAGTCAACATGACTTTGAGATATTTTGTAAATATCTTTGTAAATAGGTGGTTAGCTCCTTTTTGCCTTCTTTTCTCTCCTTCTTCTATAAATACCTCAATACTTGTTGTATTGTGCATGAGTGAATATCTTTCAAATGAAAAATAGAATGTGAGGAGAAAAAACTTTGAGCTTTTTGTAACAGAAATAATTATTAATACAATATTTAGACTTTGTGCTAAATACATGTGTTATTTGCATCAGATCTTTCTTATGTCAGATCTATGTGTTTATTCTGTTAAATCTGCTTCTGTTTTATTGTCATTTGTTCATCAGTATTGCTTTGCTTGTTTATGCAAGTAGGTTTGGCTTTGTTTATTACCAATCCCAAAACGTAAACCTTCTGACCTTTCTGCTTTGGAATTCATTTCTTTTCTTCCTTCGGACCTGCTCTTTCTTCATCTTCTCTTTCATTCCTTTCTTTTCGTAGTCGGAAACACCCCTACTGGGATGAGATTCCCAAACCCCCGAAGGCGGAATATTGTGAGACTTACACAGATTCCTACTGGTAGAATAGCAAGAAACCAGTTTCGCTTTGCTGACTCAGAGAGGGGCTATGCCCTGCACACTGTTGGCTTGTTTATCCATAGATCTGCCCAAGCGACAGATTTTTGGACCAACAGATATCTTTCCATCAATGTAAAAAATAATATGTATAGATTTAGGTTATAGGGGCTTGAATGCAAGACAAGAATAATCCTAGCGGCCACTAACATACTAAACGCAACGGTTGTTGGGCTGAATGTTTTATTTTAAAATAGTTTAAAATAATCATTAAATGAAGTATTATTTATTGTAACATCAATGAAATAAAGTAAATAATATTTGGTGCACGTGGAAGTTTTTTCAGAGTTGCACAAACGGTTTCAAGTCCTAAATCGTTTCTTGTATGAAGTGAACAAATGGGGCAAGACACCGATGACGAGAGGTTGGTCACTCCACTTGCCTGACCTGGATGTAATCTTTGTTCCAATCCAATAAGAACTAGAACTTTGGGATGTTCTTCTTTGATAAGGTAGTGATTCGTACGATTTGTTAAAGAGTCGGGCTACTGCTGGAAAAGAATATCTTTTTCCGAAATCGATAGAGGAAACCGTTTTCAGGCCCGTTAAGGTGGAGGTTACAAAGTTTTCATATGTCTGATTGTATCTTTGTTTTAGTTGTTATATAGCCTTGTTAGTTCCATTGTTATCGAATCATCCTGTCTGTCTTACTGGTCTGGCGTTTTACTTTTTCGTATTCCCAACCACTTGTGTTTTTGCCATAGGCCCTTTTATTTTTTTCAACGAAGTATTGCTGGATCGTTTAGATTTTTAGACTGATCATCACATTGTATATGTAATGTAAAGGGAAAGAGACCCTTCAACCCTCCTTTAGTTATAAAATACAAGAAATAATTATTTGAAGTTTATATTATGTGTTACACTAAACAATATAAACAATTACTCATTATTAAATTTTGTTTGTTTCAAGTTGTCAATTTGTTGGTAGAAGTGAAGACTAGCGGCCACTGAAGTCTCTATATTGTAGGATATATTTTCGTCAATGTTAAAAAATAATCTTTATAGCTTTAGGTTAGAGGGGCCTTAATGTAAGACAAGAATTATCCTAGTAGCCGCTAATCTCAAGACTGTGTTATGTTACACAAATGCCACGAAATAATCTCAAGACTGTTGCCTAGGTGTGTATTTGAATATCCGTCAAATAATTACTAATTTTCTTGTCTACAATACAATAACTATCCTAGAGGATGCTAACCTCAAGCCTTAGTTATGTTATAAACAACGCTAATTCGAATAACATATTGAACCCAGCGGCCACTAGGCTTAAAATTTTGTTTTGAATTCGTGCGGTAGACTTCAAATATACTATTGAGCTCAACAGCTGCTAGGCTTAATTTTTTGTTTGGATTGGAATCATGAGTATTCACGAAAGAAATGTAGTGAGAAATCACCCTAGCAGTTTCCAATCGTTGAAAATAGTCTTTTAAAATTTAAATATAATTATGGGGATCATAGTTAGATTTTCAAACGAGTCATTACAAATTGTCCTGAATGAAAGACAATAAATATCCTAGCACCCGCTAACCTCCAGTCTTTGTGATTTTCCTACAGCACTGTGTAATTATCTTCAATTGTAGCAGATGCTAGGAATATCATGTAATAAACTTTGAATACCATGTTGTACTCAGAGGTCACGTGGCCTAACAATTGGTGTTGGAGTTTAGTTTAGTTTTAAGTTTTTAGTGGGGTCTTTAATCAATATCTTGAATGCAAGACAAGAATTATCCTATCAGACGCTAATCTTAAGTCTTTATTATGTTACGACAACACAGTGGAATAATCTACGACATTAGCGGTCGTCAGGCTTAGAATATCATGTGATAGACTTTGAATAACATATGTAACTCATGGGCCAAAATGTAGAAAAAAAATCTTTTTGGAATATGTGTATTCTGGAAAATCGTTTAAAGTAACCTTTTGTTTGAATATTTGTTGTCTTGGAACATCAAAGAAAGAAAGTAAATATCCACCCTAGCGGTTGCTAGTCTTAGAAGGTAGTATTGCAACATCCAAATATAATAAAGCAGTTATTTAGTTTTTCAATCGGGTCATTACTAATTGTCTTGTATGTAAGGTAACAAATATCCTAGCAGCCGCTAATCTCAAGTCTTTGTTATGTTACACAAATGCTATTTACTAATCTTCAACATTAGTGGATGCTAGGATTATAATATCATGGTAGGGTTCTGATAAATGAATACGGAAATCTAAATATAATAATTGTGTTTAGCTCAATTTTCAGGAGAGCCATCCTAGTTGTATCGTATGCGAGTCAACCGGAACCTTAGCAAACACTAGTCTCTATTCTTGTTTGACAAATGTATTCTAGAAATTCTTTAATATTTGTCTTATCTTGGAATATTTGTTGCCTTGTGTTGTATTGTAATAGCTAGGCAATGTCGTTAACATCGAGCTTAGAAGTAGGGAAAAATTTGCATTATTCTCCTTCCTATAATTGCTTCCCTAAATGTGTGTGAAGAAATCTTTGTACGTCCTGGTTTTTTGGGTGATCTGATGCCACTAGCTGAAGAAGTGTAGGAAGGCACACCCACTGTAACCTCCAATCTTGTAATTGCCTCCTAAAATGCTAAGGAAAACCATGTCCTGGAAAAGTCATTATGTATGGAGTTTGTAGACTGGTTTGAACCCACTCGTTTTATATAACTGAACTGAACCAATGTAGAATCTCTATGTAGTGTGCAGAAAAACCCCAAATGATACCCCCTCTTTGGGGGTGTATGCGATGTCCCTGATATGAGAATGCGGCCCAAAAAGAGGACCAATCACATGTACTCTAAAACTCTTCCCTACAGGGGGAAGGGAATGCAATTGGTAGAAACCAAGTAACACACAAACAAAAAGGCTAGCCAGAGACAAGTGTTAGTATGAAAAAGCATGTAAAACAATGTGTAAGCTACACAAACAATGTAAAAGCTACCAAGCAAAGTAATGTAAACACGCAAGAAGACAAAATAAGGTACACAAAGTGGGTTGCAAACATGGGACATCACTCACGATGTCGCAAGACACACAAAGGCCATCATGGCCACATACACAAACAAATGTGTACACCAAACATAGGTCAATGGCCACATACAATAGCAAATAAAACAAACAAATACAAACAACAGATATCCATGGAAGAAAATAATCCTGCAAAATAAATGTTGCACATGAAGCACTATGAACATGTTAAAGAGATAACCAATATGTCAAAAGTGTATATAACCATGTGATATAGAGTGTTGAGTACAAAAAGAAACAATAACACCTGTGAGAGACGAATGTGGCTGCCCCTAGTGACCAATGTAGGATGGGTAGAAGGCGAGCATCCATGTTGTGTGTAAGATATTTGTATCTACGATCACAACTAGAAAAAGACATGAACGCATGTGTAGATGGTATATACAAATAACATACAAGAGATCGAATTAGCATGTGTAATGAAGTGACCGTATATAAGCAAATGCAAGCAAGAATAAAATCAACCAAGCTATGCAATATGTTGTGGATGGGTGGAATGGAATGTAAGATGGAATGATAGGAGCAACGTGCCCCCCGAGTGAATGAAAAAGTATGCGGTGAGGCTCATTTGGTTTTCCCCCTCAGCAGTCAAGAATGAACCATAAACGAGAATTTGTCATCGGTAAATGGTCGAAGTGTGTGTATTGTGTCTAACGCGTTGTGATAAGTGTGTATATGTGTGGTGAAGATATGTGACCTAGAGATGATGTGTGTGTGTACCCTATAGCCTAAGTGTATGTCATAAGACAATGAGCATAAACGTGATGATCTAGCCTATGTCGTATATCACTACATGATGATTAGAATAGGTGTTGATAAATACAAGTGGAAGGAGTGGTGATGTAGCCTAAAGCGTATACCACTACAAAATGAATGAGTAGGTGACCATTTAGCCTATAGTGTATGTCACTAACCTAGTTATGTCGCATAGTAGAAGGTCGGATGATGAACGTGTGTGTATGATAGGGTCCATTAGATATGTAAACCCTTGGCAATTGATTATGGAACGAGGAACTAAAGTGCATCATAGGGTAGTGAGCACAACACATATAAGATGATATAGTATGTGTAATGAAGATGATAAATGACTGTGTGATGAGTGAAATGTGTAATGTATGATGTAATGCACAATGCAAACTGACAAGTGTAAGATGCATGATGTATACTAAGTGAAAAATGTGTATAATGTGTAAAGTGTAATGTAAAGAGTGACATGTAATGTCTGTAGGTAGAGTAGTAATGTAGTATGTAGAATGATGTAATGGTATACTTGTATATATTTAAGAGTAGTATAGTATGTAAAAGATGCGTAGTATGGATATGTGCAATGTAGATGGAATATGGAATGTATAATGGAAGACAAAGGATGTCAGATGTAGTGTAGAGACACGATGCGTAAAATGGAATGCAATATGTGTAAATAAGCTAATAGTATGAAGTGTGTGAGATGTGTAATGACCAATATGATGAATAATATGTAACGCTAGATAATAGAAGTATGATATATGTATACTGACGACTAATATAATGCATGACGTATGACACATGATATGCAAATAGATGTGACGTGTAAGACCTATTGTGCAGTGTGTGGGGTTCATGTGTAGTAAGCCCTCAATAGTTAAGTGTGAACCGAAGCACAAGAGTGTGTCATCAGGTAATGATGTATGTATGACCATGCAAGATGAAAGGATTCTAAGATGAAGTATACGTGAATGTTAATAATGTGTAGTAGTATGTGAGTATGTTAAAATGAGGAGGGGGTATGTTTAAATGTTATGCCCCCCAAGTGTACATGAATGTGTAGGCTAACCGATGACCATGAAGGACGCATGTCCTCCATATGACACATGTGATGGTGAAAATGTATGACAATGCTCTAACAGTGGTGGTATAATAGATAAGCGTTGTATCAGTGAGTGAAGTCTATTTACGTGTGAGGGAGGAACATATCATGAAACTCATGGCATAGTAAAATTCATTGGTGATGGATATCTACATGATGTTGGATAGGAAGATGATGAATACTTGCGTGGAATAAACCGAGGTGGTGACCTATGTCAAGATGTAGTAACTATCCTAGGAATGGGCCTGTACCTATGTGTAGGACTATTAGAACGACGTGGTCACATAGACAATGCTCGAGCAGGTGAGATAGGAGTAAACTGTGTTTTGAGTAACATAGAGTGTGATGTGCTAGATGAAGCACGTGGTGTGCTAGCCACTATGCGAGAATATGACAACCATGGAGTAGATGGAGGGACACCGTTAATAGAAATGACCTGGTTATGAATAAATTTAAGTCGCAAATGATTCATATAACCATTAAAAGGAAATACTAACCTCGATGTGCAAGAAGAAAGAGGAAATAACTCAGTTGAATAATAGATGCTTGTCAGAGAGTGTCGCAGAGGTGACTGGAAAAATTAGGAGTAAGAACTACTATGCATAAGTCTCGAAAAGGATGGATCTGGAGGATCTAGCTAGACTGGAGCACCTGGAGGAGGACTGGAGCACCTACGGGCACTCTGGTCTATAATTTGAGTGCCCTGGTCAACGGAAAAACTCTAAAACTAGTCTTCACTGGTTCGGCAGATGGTCCGAAACCCTCACAATTTGTCACATCAACTTCGTTGTCCTGCTCTAGATGTCGCCAATACCCCAAAATTAAAGAAAGAATTGTAAGACCCCAAAACAAACATCAAACCCTAAAAAGAATAATTCATATGAAGGGTTCAAACTGACCTCAACTTCCACAATGGTGGACTTACTAACTGAACAAGTGTGTAAGTGTGTGTGAACATTCCCTAGGTTACTCTTGTGTCAGTCACACTTTGTGAAGTGGCAAGCAATAACTATGTGTAGAAAATGTAGTAAAATGTGTGCATGAAATAGAATAGAATCCCCCCCCCTATGAAGTGTGATATCGACGCCCTAGCCTTGTGCCTTGATGATGGAGCTACATGGATGTAATTGATCTCCAATGCAATAGATAAATGCAACTCTAGATGGAGTGATAGTAGTAAGTGATGCTAGGTTCATTATGGTCTCATAACTTTATATTTATAGGGTTCTCTTGATCTAATTTCATTATCAACCCCAAAAGGCCGACCACAATAAAGATAAAGATGTAAAATGGCTAGAAAGATCCCAAAACATGGTGGGAAAGTGTAAAAAAGGATCAGGGCGCCATTGGTGGGACCACGACACCCACGGGCGGCCCAGTACCAGCCTGGACACCTTAGTCGAGGCTAAAATAATGGGAAATGACTGAAAGAGACTAGACATGTGGATGAAAAGGGCCGGTAATAACGAAATAAAATAAAATAAGATGGCCAAAAGATGGGGGTTAATTAGTAATTTCTTCACTCAAGAACCTTCTAAATAGTAGTGTGAGAACGGGATAAATAATGTCTAAAGTGCATGATTTTGTGACTACATGTGTGGATGAAAAAGGTTGCTCCTAATATCAGAATTTTCCTATTGCTAAGAGTTTATTCTCACAAAGCTCGAGAATTTGACATAGTTGATCAAATGAAGAAGTTTCAAAGAGAACACTCTCTTGTAGAGGGGCTAAGAGACTTTGAATAAATAAGTCTTGAAGCTCAAGATTCGCAAGGACATTAGAAATCTTGGCTAAATTACTTTTTTATCGCAAGACATAATTAGATAAGTGATCATTGGGTCCTTTCTCGAGTTGTGAAAATTTAGCATAAGAGATCTTACAGCCAATGTTGATAGAGAAATGTGTGAGAAAGTCGTCGGCCAGATGCATGAAAGAGACTACTAAATGGACAGGTAGGTCATAGAACCAAAACATCACATAGTCTTGTAAAATATGAGAAAAAAACTTAGCAAGTATGGTGTGATCATCTGCATAGTCGAGACATGCTATATGGAAAGCTCGAAGATGTTCTTGTGGGTCAACATGGCCTTTAAAAATGGACAATTTGGGAGAGATTGAGTTAGGTGGAAATGAATAAGTGGCGATAACTGGCACGAAAGGGGTATGTAGCAATGAAGTAGAATCTAAAAATGTTGTTCCTGAAGAAGTAGCAAATTGGAGCTGGTGAATTTGATTTTGCAAATCCTGATATAAATATGTTAAATCATGAGTGTTCGAGGAAGAGCTAAACTGCATATTAGAAGCGTCAGGGTAGGTGATGGGAGTGGTAATTGTAATAATAGGGGCATAAACATGAATGGGTGGAGTGGAGACTATGGGAGCCAAAGAAGCCATGACAAAAGTAGAAGCATCACAAGTTCATTTAGTAGAAATTAAAGCATAAAAGACATGAGGAAGATGAGCAAGGTTTTCAGATAAAGCTTGTTCGAAGTCATCAATAACATTAAGTTGTTCTTGGTCAACATTGGTGTCTTCATCGTAGGACTTCTCACTATCATATGCTTTGATTTCATAGAGAGGAACACGGTTGGAATTATCTAAAGGGTTTTTATCCATAGATGTAGTCGTATCAACCATGAACTTAGAAATACGATGGGTAAGGGAAGGGAGCTCACAATATTGAAGACACCCAAAACAACCACTACGGGTAACAAGTATAAAATGAAAGAAGGAAGACAAATTCGTAAGTTGGCTTCATCGAAATGATTAACTAAAAGTGGGATATAGGTGGGGATATCCTAAGTTAATATAATCTAGAACAACATGTAAATGCAATAAAGCAGTATGCAAATGATCCAAGCAACTATGCAAAAGGAAATGCTAACCCTAATGTGTAAGAGAGAAGATGAAAGAACTCAATTGATTTGACGATCTTGTGGGACTGTGTCGTATAAATGACTGGAGGATTAGGAACCAAGAACGACTGTGCAGAAACCTCGAAGAGGATGGATTTGGAGTATCTAGCTGGATTGGAGCACCTGGAGAGGGACTGGGGCGCATACGGGTGCTCTGGTCTGCAAAATGGGCGCCCTGGTCTGTGTAAAAGATCTGAAACTAAGTTTTATAGGTTCGGCAGGTGGTTTGAAACCCTCATTGTGTGTCGCATCAGATTTGTTGTAGCTCGCTGAATGTCGCTGATAATCCAAGATGATGAAAAGACCTACAAAAGATGAAAAGAAGTATCAAACCCCTAAAAAAAGGAAGAATCTAAATGAATGGGTTAGACTGACCTCATTTGCCACAACAGTGGGCTTACTAATTGAGTGTTGCACTACATTTTGGACCCAAATGTAGTTTTGGTGAGTGTGTGCATAATGTGCCCTAGGTGCACTTGTGTCAATCACACTTCATGAAGTAATGAGCAATAACTAGATGTATAAAATGTAATAGAATGTGTGCATGGAATAAAATAGAATCCTCCCCTATGTTGTGTGTGATGCAGATGTTTTAGCCTTGTGTCTTGTGATGGAGCTACATGGATGCAAGTGATATCCAATGCAATAGATGGATGAAACTCTAGTGGATGATAATAGTGACTAGCGCTTGGCCCCTTATTATGATTTTATAACTTTATATTTATAGGGTTCTCTTGATATAATTTTGTAATTAACCCTGAAATGGCCAACCACCAAAAAGATAAGAAGCAAAAATGGCTAGAAAGAGCCCAAAAAGTGGCGGGAAAGATAAAAAAGGATCGAGGCGCCCATGGTGCCCCAGTCGAGGCTAAAATAATGGTAAATGATCGAAACAGATTGGGCATATGGATGTAAAATGTCAAGAATGACGAAATAAAATAAAACAAGATGGCCAAAATATGAGGGTTAATTAGTACTTTCTTCACTCAAGAACCTTCTAAATAGTAGTATGAAACTGGGATAAGTAATATTTGAAGTGAGTGATTTTGTGACTACATTAGTAGGCCCGATAGGGTCGATTGGGGGCATACTCTCTATATAGTTGGGCTGGGGGAGAGAGCTACGACCCTGCCCCTCCCCTGGAGGCTATAAAGAGTCTATAGCCTATAACACTCAACCGATGGGATAGGCCTATATCTCCATGGGGGGCACTATGGCTATATAGAGTTTGTAATAGACCCCCTACCAATCCCTACCCTATATATAGATATTCTCCCCTATGTCTCCTTTATATAAAAAAGGAAAAGGAGGGGCCTCCCCTACCCCTACCATATCTATTTGGCTATCTGGAGACCCGTAGAACTCTAGGGGCCCCCTTTAGAGAGAGAAATACCCCTAGAAATCAAAAGGGGCCCTAAATACTCTATAGGCCCTTTCAATTCATAGGGGACAGAGGTGGGAGGGGGGGAATTTGATCTATAGTCATGCCCCCTAGATCTCCAATCACAAGAATAATCTCCACTGTGATCGATCACGATCCACAATGGGAATATGAAGAATATAAGGTGTCCCCTGATGGTTCACGCACCATCCATATATCTATAGAGAGATAAATAGATAAGGCATGAGTAAGATCTGTCTGGTATGACCAATCAAACAAAACTATTGACATCGCCCATGGAATATAGATCTTGAGGTAGATAGAATAATAATGATATATATAGGGTCTAAGTAGAGCCTTTAGGTCATTTACACGACATCTATAACATAACACAGTTGGAGTAAATCATATACTCTTCTGTTACGAATGAATGGTGGATAGGATTAACGAATGAATTGACTCATCGCACGATAGAATCTGATATATCTCGCTCACATTCATTTCTCCATTATAATTCTTAAGCAAATAGAGATATAAGGCCTCCATATCTATCTAGAGTTGGAGGGGGGGCATATAGATTAGATAGTTCATGCCCCCCTCTCCTTCTCTCTCTACAGGGGGCTGTCGATGTGACAAATATAAAAAAATGGGGCCCCTGAACTATAGATTCTATAGGGCAGCTGAGCTCCCCCTATTTACTCTATCTAGATAGGGGAGCTATAAGTCATCAGTCATGTCATATCACGTATATAATATATGGATGATGGATGGATGTCATATAGAGATAAAGGGACCCCTTATATTTCTATATGAACTCTATATCTCTATTTGAATGAGAATATTGACTATCTCAACTCTGAATGAGACTATATGGTGATCCCCTATCTATATATGGCATTATTTGTATTAATCTTCTGGAGTCCGAGGGGCCCTTCGATGGGAGTTGGGATTCATCTTATCGCCTTCTCGGTGGAGAATGATGGGCAATGTAGATGATCATCTTCAGGGCCCTGTATATAGAACTTCACCCCTCCCCCTCAATTTTTTTCTCACCATATATCTAGAGGGGTGCACATAGAGAGAGGGAGATGGGTCCCTTCCCAGATTAGGGCGGGGGATCGCCCATTTCTATCAAATCTTATTCACCTTCCACTCGCCACCTGCCCCGCAACTATTAACTGAGACCCCCCCCCCCCACACACACACACACACACACACACACACACACATATATCTAGAGGGCCCATCTCCTACTCCATAGTGATTGAACCCACCACAATTCCCACTCCATATAGATCATAGGGAAGAGACTTGAATAAGAGATCACGAATTTCTAAGTCTCTCGACTGTTAAGTCAGTTATATATAGATAGGGCTAGGCTATATAGAACTCGAGTCAACGCCATATCTATATAGCGATAATGCTCTTTAGCTATCTATATATAGTAGAGAGGGAATATCAGACAATCTAATATGATGTCAGTACTTGTATCTATCTTTCCACACCCACTATCTCTCTGTGCCACCCACTAGTCATACGACCTATGATTGATGCTTGACATACACATACCATGATGATTCTGATATGAAACATGGTTCTGCATCACAGCCCAGAATGACTCTGATATGATGGATGGCTAATTGGCGCCATTCTCTAGCTGACCCAACTGGCACCATCCTCATGCTCTGGTTCTCATTCCCTAGAGAGTTAGGCGTTACCCGTATAGAGATAAGGGGGTTCCATATATAGATAGAGATATAGATAGGGAACCCAATACAAAGCCAGCTATCAAGGGAATCTCTCCTTTCCAATCTTTAGAATAACAAGGGAGTATAACAAGGGAAGTTTGCCTTCTCGATAAACTGTATATCAAGGGAAGCTTGCCTTCCCACTTTCTAATCGGAGTAAGGCATAACTTGATTAAGGTTTATTAAGGGAAGAGATATAGATATAGGCTTCCCGATCGCGAGTAAGGCATAACTCTCATATCAAGGGACTAGGGGTGAAGTCTTGACTTCCAGAGGTGGGGCAGAACATAACATCAATGGCATGAATGAAACTATATGGCCCTACCCACCCAAAGCGAATCAATGGATTCACCCCACTCTATCCCATATAGAGAAAGGGCAAATGAAACTAATCTACAGTTTGAGGTGGGGCTATATTAATTCACCCCACTCTATCCAGACAAATTAATCTATATATTATGGGGTAGAACATAACATCAATGGCCTCAATGAGATTATATGGCCCCACCGCCTATAGTTCTCTCTAAGGATGGGGCGTCACTATTAAGTCACCCCACTGCCTATAGTTCTATCTGGGGTTAGGGCATGACATCAATGGATTCCCCCCACCCCTAGATAGAACTATTCACATATCTAACAAAGAGAATAGATGGGCCCATTGATCTCACCATACATCTATTTTATATGTTATACAATGTCTCCCATCACAATCTTTCTTCGATGTATATAGAGGAGGTCGTCAGATGGATAGGGCATATATAGAGCCCTATCTAACTCTATGTTGATGTGGACCATCTATATAGAGAGGGGGTTGCCCTATTTATACATCGGCAGTTGAGTTCGTGTCAAACTAGTATGGTGAGTAAATATCAATAGGGGGTGGAGCGTGAACCATATACCATATATTGTATGGTCATTTATGGTATTGGAGCGAAGCAGATCAATGTATATAGATCTCCTCTCCCCTTTATGACAAGACATGACATGACATCAATGGTTTATTTATAGGTGTATGGTGAGTTCAACTCTCTTTAACTATGGTTCGATGGCGTTGTATCACGTAGATAATATATGTGAGGTTCAATGACATCAACCATTTATTAGATTCTATACATGAATCTATCTAGGGGTGGGGCATAACCATTGATTTAATGCCCCACCCCCGGGCCCCTATAGTTCTGTTTGGGGGTGGGGCAAGACCTAGGGTGAATCAATGGTGTACCCCTAGAGAGAACTATAGGTGGTGGGTTCTTGATCCATGCCCCGCCAACACCTAGGGTGAACCCCAAAGACAACTGCTGGGGTTGTTGGGGTTGGGGGTTATCCTCATCCCACCCCTGTCTAGCCCTGGTTTTGGAAGGGAGGGGTTACAGAGAGTTTTTTCAGCTCCACCCTAGATATAGATATACCCTGGGGAAGGAAGGGGTGGGTTCCTGATCTATGCCCCACCTTTCTGTGGGCCATTAATGTTATTCCCCACCATCGTATTCTATTATGGAATGGCTCGAGTTATAGAACTCTATTCCCCCCACCCCTAGAGAGATTCATGTATATAATGGATATGGTGATGGGACCATTGATAATACATTTATTATCTGGGGGTGGGGTAAGATTGATTGATGGTTGTGATCCTTATATGGAGATGTAAGCCTCAGTATTCCAGGTTTTGAGCCATAGCCTTTAACTATCTTATATATCTAGAGGGTGGGAAGCCTTTGTATCTGGTCTATGATGGATCAGGTAATGCCCCCTCCCTATAGAGCCCGGGGTAATACAGGGTAAAGATGATCCCCACTGAGCCCTGCCTTGCCCCTTCCTTCCCTGAGCTCAATGGAGTCACCCCACCACTTATAGTTCTCTCTGGGGGTGACATATGTCCTAGATATAGATACGACGAGTAACCATATGAAGATAGATAGTTCAGGTCGTGAGGCATATAGATAGATAGGGTGGCGAGCCAGAGATAATATTTTTCTATGACGGTGACAAATAGTTATATATGCATTAGGTTACGAGCCATAACCCTGAACTATCTATCTGGATGATGGAAAACCATAGATAGATATGCAAACCTCTGTATCTGGTCTATCTATGGTGGTGAGCCTCAATATCTGGTGGCGAGTGCCCCTATCTCCTTATCTAATTATATCCATCTAACTATACACATACCACGCTACGCTTCGCTCACCCTAATATAGAGTAGAGTTTTTTAATATTAGCCTCTCCCCCCTCTATCTAGATATGCCCCCCTCTCTAGATCCATATGGGAGAGTTGGTGTTCCACTTGGTCCCTTGTAGAGAGAGGGGTTTAACCTCTATATAGAAGGGGCACTGGTTCACCCGCTCCCATATATAGATAGGGGTTTCTCTTTCCCAAGTTTCTATATAGAACGGGCATTGGTTCACTCGCTCCCATATATAGACCCAACTAAATTAGTGATGGCGGGCCCCCACTATGTAGATATATCTTCCCAACATAACATACAAAAATGTCATGTTGCCTATATTTATCTATCTATATAGCCACACTCGACTATATCTCATATGTATATAGGGTTGGAGCCCTATATCTAATATAATCTGATCTAATCTAACTATATAGAGGGGGGCTTATCTGAACTGTACAGGGTGCCCTATCTAGATATGGGCCCCCCTATATAGTTCAAGGAGGGGGCCACCTCTAGGCCCATATATATAGGGGGCCCATAGTTCTACCTGCCTTTATCTAACCGTCCTCATCGACTGGAACCCAACTTTCCTTCCTTACACTCTCAATCAAGGATAACACTCCCCATATATATGAGATAACACTCACTGAATACTGAATACTCACCTAGAAATATATAAGGCAACTTGATATACGTGATATGACAAGTATGAACTGAAGACTGAATACTAATATATAATATATATAGAGAGGGGGGGCACGAGAGAGACTGAATACAGGTTGGTTGGCCCCTATCTATATATGGTGCCACTCTAAAGAGTGAAGATATATAGTTACGATCCCCCTATATATATGGGATAGGAAAATCTATATAAAGGGGCCATCTATATATATAGGGCACGATAACACCATCATCTATTTTATCCAAAGGAGTGATACAATCTAGTCGCTAACCCTATCTATATATGAGGAATATAACCTATATAGAGATATAAAGAGAGGAGGGGCATATCTACATATAGAGGATCTAGTCTCTAGCGATCTCTATAGACAAGGAATCTAGCCTATAGAGTTTATGGGGATTCCCATATATATATACATATATATATACATATATATATATCTATGTATATATATACATATATATATATATATATACATATGTATATATATACATATATAATATATGTATATATATACATATACATATATACATATATACATATATACATATATACATATATACATATATACATATATACATATATATATATATATATGTATATATATACATATGTATATATACATATGTATATATACATATGTATATATATACATATATATATATATATGTATATATATATGTATATATATATGGGAATCCCCATAAACTCTATAGGCTAGATTCCTTGTCTATAGAGATCGCTAGAGACTAGATCCTCTATATGTAGATATGCCCCTCCTTTCTTTATATCTCTATATAGGTTATATTCCTCATATATATATATATATACATATCTATGTATATATATACATATGTATATACATATATACATATGTATATACATATATGTATATATATATACATATACATATATGTATACATATATGTATATACATAGATATATATGTATATACATATATGTACATATATGTATATATATATATATGTATATATATATGTATATATATATATATATATGTATATATATATATATATATATATGTATATACATATATGTATACATATATGTATATGTATATATATATACATATGTGTATACATATATGCATATGTGTATACATATATGCATATATATATGTATACACATATGCATATATGTATACACATATAATATATATGTGTATACATATATGCATATGTGTATACATATATGCATATATATATGTATACACATATGCATATATGTATACACATATAATATATATATGTATACACATATGCATATATGTATACACATATGTATATATGTATATATATATATTATATATATATCTATATATATACATATATACATATGTGTATACATATATGCATATGTGTATACATATATGGATATATATATACATATATGTATACACACATGCATATATGTATACACACATGCATATATGTATACACATATATATGTGTATACACATATATATGTGTATACACATATATATGTGTATACACATATATATGTGTATACATATATGCATATGTGTATACATATATGCATGTGTGTATACATATATGTATACACACATGCATATATGTATACACATATGCATATATGTATACACATATATATGTGTATACACATATATATGTGTATACACATATATATGTGTATACATATATGCATGTGTGTATATATATATATGTATACATATATGTATACATATATATATATATATGTATACATATATGTATACATATATATATATATGTATACATATATGTATACATATATATATGTATACATATATGTGTATACATATATATATACATACATATATGTATATACATATGTATGTATACATATATATATATATATACATATGTATGTATACATATATGTATTATATATATACATATATGTATACATACATATGTATATACATATATGTATACATATATGTATATACATATGTATGTATACATATATGTATATATATATCTATATATATATGTATATATGTATATATATATATGTATATATGTATATATGTATATGTGTATATATATATATATATATATATATATGTATGTATATGTGTATATATATATATATATATATATACACATATACATACCATATATATATATATATATATATATATATATATATATATATATATATATATATATAACCCATCTATATTAACTGATTGCCAAGGGCCTCTTTCTCTCTCTATATAGACCAAATAAATAGGATGTCGCCCCCATATATCTAGATTCTGGATGGAGATTGGACAAATTCCCACTCCTTTAGAGATAGGACCGATGCTCCTCCCTACCCTCTATATCTCTTCTCTCCAGCCCTATATAATATATAGAACCCCACCCCGGTATATAAATAGTTGGAGAGAAGAGAACAATGATTCTATATAGACGAGTGCCTCTCTATATAGATCCATCCGCTCTTAGCTCTCCCTTCCTCTCTCCAGCACACAGAGGCCCTCACTCTCTGTGCCCTACCCTATAGCCATTGGTTGACAGTGTGCATAATAACTAGGACCCATATCTATAGATCTTGTAGAGTGCACCCTGAATAGATATATAAGTAGATAAATATTGTGTCCCTCTGTTCGACTGGTCAGGAAACCCATAGGAATAGACTCCCATTCCCCTTTATATCTTATCTACCACCCCTATCTATATAGATTTTATGGAAGAAATTCCTATGGCCCAGGGGCACCATATCTATATATCTGGAGGAGGAGGAGTATATCCATATATGGGGCCCCTTATCTCTATATGGATGTTATGCCTGACAATTATAGTTAGTAGATATATAGGGGGCCAAGGGGTGAGCTGAGCATAGCGTCATACATTTATCTGGGTGCCTATATTTATAGCCACCTTTATTCCAACCGAGCGTCCTAACCTCTAGATGGATATGGACGAGTGGGATGGGAGTTATTCTCTGTCTTCCCAACCTGATAGACATCTATATAGGGCCGCCCCTCCCCTCTCTATAGATATGGAGATATGGAGAGGAGCCCTGAACTCTCTAATCTATGGGCGGCAACTATATCCTAAATCTCGTCGGTTGTCCTATCTATATATGTGGCGTCGACCTTCAGATATTTACATAGGTCTTGACCTCATCTATAGCCATGGGGCCTATCATCTATGGCCTCACCCCCTGACGCGAGGGATAAATATCTGGACAAAAGCAGTGTGACTAATCCGAGTAAGAAAGTAGAGGCGTCAGGGCCCCCATATAGATCTAGATCCTTAGTATCACTCAAGAGTTTGCTTAGACTAGGAGGAAGGGAGTTCGAGCCAACCCCATTTCTATATATATCTCCCAACGAGATCTATTCCTATATACAGTCAGGGTCATCATCCCTTATAGATCTATATGGCCCCCCTCTATATATATCCTATATATATCTCCCCATATAATATATAGACAAGGCCCAAAAAAATTATATCTATATAGATAGGGGTCCCATACCCCATAGTAGAGTGAGTACACCCCACAATGGAGTGAGTGTATATAGGGATAGGGGTCCGAGAGGGAAGAGAAGAATCTACTGCCATAAAGAGGACATGACAAGTGCTTTTGGGAAAGAAAGGAACCCCTCGAGATAGATATGTAAGGCGTATATGTTCTATATTGTGCCCACCCATATACAATCTCCTCTATCTAGTACCCACCCTTTCTACTATGCATATACATGATAGGGCATGATTATATATATATATATATACCCAAATATAGATAGGGTGTTAGCCAAGCCCCTTCTTGAATGCGCTCTACTGATTGATTCTTGGTCGATCGAATCATATAGAGTGAGTGAGAGTGAGTGCATTCATATCTCATCCATCTGGGGGCTCACGGCCCCATCCATCTGCTCTTGGGTGATATATATATATATATATATATATATATAATATAGGGCATCCCTCTCCTCTATATCTACGCCCATCCCATCTATGACTACCATATATAGATAAGGCAAGTGACTAACCCCTAGATATATAAGCGGGCCCCTAGATATAAAAGGTGCTTTATGCTCTGCCTATCTCTATATATGAGGGTGCCTTCTAACGACCCATATAGAGAATAGGGGTCACCGGTCAGGTCATGGCAGTTATTGTTCTAGTCATGCCAGTCTATATCTATAGGGGGCCTATCTATACAATAGATCTTTTGAATGAAGCTTTGTCCGATCTCGGATCTCAGATCATAGAAAATATGCCTTATCCCTTATTTTTAGAGGGGGAGGGGAGGGAGGTTGTTTTGAACCCCTATACATCTATATGGTGTTTTAGAAGTGGTGGAAGAGGTTGGAGGAGCCCCTTTTAATTTCTACAAGGAACCCTTCTATATAGAGGGGTGTGGTTGGGGAGGTCATATTATGTGGTTGCCTTGGAACCTCCCCAACTAAACAATTATATGTATACACACACACAACCCCCCTCTCTCTATATTCAAGGGGGCAATTATATAGATAGGAGGTTGGCCCTATATATCTAAGGCACTAATGAGACAGTAAATTGGCTGGGTTGGTTGGTTGCGAACCCCTCTATATTTATATGGCCAAACAATAGGGGTGGTTGGCAAGTCTTATTACATACATATACATATATATGGGCTTCACATAGATATATAGGTGTTGACAATCACATCTATATTTATTAGAATTCAGTACCAACAACCAGCGCTTCGTGCCCCTAGATAGATACATCCCGTCTTATCGCCATACTATATAGATCTGAACTATCTAGCACTGGTGGTCTTATCCTCTACACAGTACAGTAGAGGGGGACCCCTATATAGAGAACTGGGTTGATATGGGATTCTCTCTATGGGGGGATCAACTTGATGATCAAATTAGTTCTCTATATATGGCCCCATATCTATATAGGGCAGCTGGGGTAAGAAGTGACTTGAGCTCTAGATCATAGATGGATGACTATCATATCGATCTGAAGCAAGATATCTATATATAGAGTAGTATCGAGTATGCATTGAACCCCATACATAGATAGGCCTCCCAGCCGGGTGGGAGCGCATAAATGACCTGACCCATCTATAAAGAGGGGGTTGAGTGCACAACGTAGATATATACAAAAGCCATTCTCCTCAAGCGCCATGCATCAATCAAGATTTAGGTTACGCCTCCCTATATATTTAACTAGAGACCCCTAGCTATACTCTCTGTCTCTATATCCCCCCTATCAAGATATGAGATATGGGCCTTATCTATATAGATCTCTATATGGGGGGAGCGTTGAGGAGTCGAGTCCCTCTTCCCCAGCTAGAGTTTAGTTCTCTAGGTTAAAAGTCGAGTCTATTTGGGTCATACATTGTTATATCCCCTTACAGATTGTGTAGAGGATGTATCTATTGTGATTGGTCTCATGTTGTTGTATGTAGTCATTTCTTAGAGATGATCAATAAAGTGTGTTGATCTAATTACTTCTGTTTACAAAGGTTGCAAGAGTGAGTCCAAAGTCACGTTGGTTAATAAAACTGTGTGGTCTAAGGTTCTTCTTAATTGGGCTCCCTAACTACGATTACATCAGTTTCCTCACATGAATGTTGGCTAGGATTTACAAAGCCATGCTCAACATCTATTTATTGGTCAAGTATCACTTGAATAGATATACAAGTCTTTAGACTAAATGAATGGTAGTATAATCGAGAAGCTGGTTAACCACAAGAGATTGATAATTGTTCATGTGCTAATTTGTCAGCATCACCTACTCTTGAAACATCACGATGAATTGCAAATTGTGATCCGAAACATTGAATAAATCAATTCAACATAATGAATTTGTCCCCCCAAAAAAAAATAGAATAAAAATATAAATAAAATAAAAAACCAACTTATTCATATTTTTTTCAAAATTGAAAAATTCCAAAAAAAAAACCTCCAAACATTAAAAACATTTGCATTCATGGGGTAGGATACTATAGTTGTCCAACCTAGGAGAAACGAAGTAATACTTCTACGCAGCCACATAAAAAATAGTGTCCAAAACCCTCGTGCGTGGACCACGTGTACATTTCCTACCCTCAATCAAACACCCAAATAAATGAAAATAAAAACAATTCACCACAGTTCACTCCGGGCACAAAACAAAGCAAATACATATAAATTAAAAAAAAAACAGCACAATAACATTTAACTGGACTTTTGTCTTTCTTTCGCTCGCTCCCTTTCCGCCCATTTCCATCGTAGTATTCTTTATTTCATTCATTTCTTCGGAGCCATCTCTCTCTTTCTTCGTTTTCTTCTTCTTCTGAAGCGTTTTCAGGGTTTCCAGGGTTTCAGTGGAGATTCGAACCCGCGACCCTCTCATGCCGCCGTTGTAATAACATCCACACCTTTCGCGGCGATATTTTTCCGGCAAATTCGGCTTTGCCGGCGCCACGATCGAGCCCCGAAAAGTTCAATTAGGTTCAGCGCAAAGGCTTTTTGGAACGGACCTTCAGTAATTGTATACGCCGTTGATTTTTTCCGGGGCAGAAGGCGCTTTGCAGATATTATCGGTGTTTGCAGTGTACAGTAGGTTTTGGTGTGTTTTTAAAAATTTAGTATGGGGATTTCTGAAGGAAAGAACGGCGCCGAGGCAAATCCTATGCAGGTATTCAAGCGCAATTTAAAGCATTATTTTTGTAGGTTTTCATAAGCGCAATTTTAAACCTGTTAAATTTAGGTTTTCATAAGCGCGTTTTTTAATAGTATTGTTTTAGGTTTTTGTTAGAGCTATTTATTACAGTATTACTCTAGGTTTCCATAAACGCAAATTAAAACAGTCTTACTTCAGGTTTCCATAAGCGTAATTTTTTGCATTGTAATTGCTTTAGGTTTTAATAAGTAATTTCAATGCCTTGCTTTGTACAGTACTTTTTTTGGAATGAGAAGGTCATGGTTTTTGTTTTATTTTTTTGTTTGTTTGCTCCATTGGTTAGTTTTTCTCTTTTGTGGGTAAAACCGCGTAGTTTATTCGCCCTATCTCGTCATGACAAATGGTGTATTTCTGTGTTTTTGGTCTGGACTGAGCTGCATAGATTCTTGTTTTTCAAATTACATATTTTCGCAGTTGATGTAGTGTTTTTGTGAAGAGTTATTTTTGATTAAACTCCGCAGTTTTTTTTTTCATTTTCTGCCGAATTATATGGACTTATATGCATTTCCCCTATTTACCATCAGGAAATAAATTGTAGTGTTTTTTGTGGATTTTTTTTGGATGGAGCTGTGTAGGCGTTTCCCTATATTGAAGGTCGCTACACATTAGCAGTTATGAAAACTTTCTGGATTAACGGCATAAGAGTTTCTTTTCTACCAGAGTTGCGTAGGTTTTCTCTTATCTCAGTCCATAATTATGGCTTTCTTCAACTTTTTTTTAAAGCGAGTGCTCTAGTGGATTTTTGCTAGTTTTAGGCATTTGCCTCGTCTTTTCTCTTGAAAAAAATGTATTATATATTTAGAATAATATTCTGCATTAAGATTTGTAGGTTTTTTGTTGGCCATTTTTTTTCTTTAATACGTTGTGTAGATATTTTATTGTGTAGTATTTTGCATGGTTACATTTTTTAAACTACACAACTTTTTTGAGAAAATGATTTGCTATTGTGAGGCTATGCAAAAACCTCAATTTTCTAATCTATATGTCACAAGGTATGCTGAATTTTACCAAAAAAGTCTGAACTTCACTGAACTTTATATTGAACTGAACTTTATCCTTGTCGAACACGAACTCAAACTAGAACCTTGTGAGATAGGTTTCAATGTAGTGCTTTTCTTTGTTGTAGGAGTTAAATCGAAGTCAATCTTAATCTTGAAGTGATTTAGCAGCTTCTCACGGTTTGAAGTAATTAAATACCCTTCTATGCGTCACATGAAGTTTTTACGTCGCAAATTATGTATTGTTTTGTGAATTATTTTTTTACAGTAAGCTCCATAACCTATACAGGAATGTTAGTTCAATTTGAAACTGTCTCTCTCTTTTAAGCTTGTGGATTTTAACTGTTTTGTAATATATGTTAAAAGCCAATGCTATAGTAGTTAGTTTTCCGTCTTATGCATTTTCCCTCTCCCTAATCATGAAAACGGTAGTGTTTTTCTTTGTATTTATGATGGTAGGTATGTTAGTGCAATTTGAAAGTGTTTCACTCTTTTTTGATCTTGTGGATTTAATTGTTTTGTAATTTTTGGTAAAAGTCAATGCTATAATGGTTAGTTTTCACTTTTATGCATTTTCAGTCTCCCTAATCATGAAAAAGGTAGTGTTTATTTTATTTTATTTAAGGTGCTAGGTATTTGTTTTCTCAAACTATATAAATTGTTTATAGTTATTTTTTATGTTTATATGTTTTTCCCTTCTCCCATCATGAAAACACATATCTCCCATCATGAAAACGTGGTTCTTTTGCGGGTAATTTTGCTGGATTGAGCTGTGTATGTTTTGTTTTTGCAAATTATAGAAGTTGCCTGTTATTTATTTTATCTATACATCATAATTATGGCTTTGTTTAATTTGTTTTTGTGAGTGCTCCAGTGGTTAAGCTGTGGAGGCATATTGTTTTCCAAATTATTTAAGTTTTGTAGTTATTACTGGTATCTTCACACCTTAATTGTGGTTTGGTTTTAATTTGTTTGTAAAGTGAGTTCTCCAATGATTGTACCTCCTCGACATTTGCCCCATCTTGCGGATTAAAGAAAATACAGTGTTTTTGCAGATTATTTTCCTGGATTATGCTGAGTAGGATTTTTTGAGGATTATTTTTCTGGAATAAGTTAAGTAGTTTTTTTTGGAGATTTTATTGGGAATAATTTGCACAGCTAGTTTGTTTGGCTATGCAGTTTAACCTGGGAACTGATTCACAAGGCACTGCTGAAATCTGATTTTTTTATTTATTCTTTTCTTTACTCTAGAAATCTACCCAAAAGACGACTTTATTCTCGAGGCTGGATATTCCATACTTTCTAGTTGCTCCAAGTAATTCAAACAGTGATTTGGATTATTTTTCTGGATGTATTTAGGGGTTATCTGTTTTAATCTTATGCTATTTAATCCATAAATTGATTTGCTAAGATGAGATGCTGGAAATTTTTTTTCTTTTGCTTTAGTGTTTTGCTTTGCCATAGTGGTTCAGGTTACCTGAAGTCAATTTTACGCCAGGCCAGATCTTTATGTGTATTAATGTTTAAAAATAAACTGTAAAATTATTTTGCAAACATAAGGACCATGGAAAGTTGAAAACCTATTTTTTTCACGTAGTTTTTTCATTTACCCTAGTAGTTCACCATCATAAATTAATTTTGTTTCTGAGACTAGATGTATAATAATACAAAATAAATCAGTAACTTCCTGTAGTTTTTACTTTGTAGTAATTTAATGCCTTCTCGTGCTTCATAGTAAGTTCTGGTCAATTTAATTGACAATATTTTGGCTTCTGGACAATATGTTCTTGTGTTGCAAAGTAATTTAGTAGCTTCCAATGGTTTTAAGTAATTTAATGCTCTCCCGTGCTTCAAAGTCAGTTCTGGAATGAAAGTAAATGAAAAATAGTTTATTGCCCTCAGAGCTTTGCATTAAGTTCTAGTTGATTTAATTGATAATATTTTGCTGACTTATAGATAAGTGGATCAATAGGAAAGGCAAAAGGAAGTGTCTAGTCAGATGGACTTCTCTTGAGGATAAAATGGTTAAATTCAATTTTGATTGCACCGCCAAGGGTAACCTGTGAAAAGCAAGTGAAGGATTTATAAGGGATAAGAAAGAAAGGGTGCTTCTGAATCTCTGATAAGTGATATATTATAAGGACTATGGATGAACTGACAAAAATCATGCACAGTCAAGATCCCTCTTTGTGGGCATTCAATCAGCAATTAAGGAACGATGGAAAAGAGTTTATTAAGGGAGACTTTAAGTTGATTATACGTTATAGACTCTGTCAAGAGTAGAGTGTGTCCTGATTAGCTGTTAAACGGGGAACAACAAGACACCAGAAGTAGTTTGGAGCTATGCCAGAATTGTAAATTCTCTCTTTTTTGTTGGGAAGGTAACAATGGCCAACTACCTTACCTAATGTGTGCGTGGGGTGTGCATATAGAGATGGTAGTGCTCTTAAAGCCTCGAAGGGACTAACTTCTAACAATATCATAAGCACTCTAGTGCAAAAAGACATTCTTTGATTTATATGAGAGGGTCTCTGGAGCTTGCCCAACTGTTTCTTAATGAGAAAGGAAAATCAGGAGGAAAAACAGAAAGCTACAGCTAAGTTAGCCAAGAGGCAGCAGTTGCTATCGATAATTCGGATGAAGAGTAATCTAGGTTTGGCAGAGTACCTAGTTTCATGGTTCTACAATTGGTTCTACAATTATATGCTGCGACCTATGGTCTTTTCTGATACCTGTCCCAGCATCAGCATAATTCCATCTGTGGGGAGGTGGTCTGTTTTGTGATGGTGTGGCGAGGATGTAAATACAGCAGGTTTCTACATGCGAGGGAAGTGGATTGCAGCTTGTGATTGAGGGGTCTTTGGAGGGGATGGGGATTTGGATTGCATCAGGCTATGCCTAGACCTCCTGATTTATATGCTGTCTTTCGTAGCTTCTTCTCCTCTAAATCTGGATAGTTGTTAAATGGATAAGGTGATGCTTAAAATTTCCATTGGCGCTGTAGTTATGAGTCAAATGAACAATTTTCAACCACAGCCGGTTTGGAGTGTACAGTCACAGATGGAAGCTGTCATTTTACACAAACAAACTTTGGATGCATTAACTTTGTAGAGATGGATTCAGACAACCCTTATGGAGGACACATTCAACACTTTTATTTTAATTTTTAATCATAAACTCAACTAAATCACAGTTTTGTCCTTGAAGGCCTTCTTTGAATTCACACTTCCTACTCAATCTTTCTTATTACCCCCTATCTAAACTCTAAACTAACGAGCTTTCCTTTTCCTTACAGATCAGTCCCCCTTAATTGCCTTCTTTCACCTATTCAATCTACCAAACACACATTCCAAAAATAAGGCCTTCATGATGGATAGGCAAGGTAGTTCACTTTCTGTATGCTATAAGGTTACATGTCCATAATTCAGTTCAGAAGCCTTTACAAGTTCTTAAAAGCATGATACATGCCATATTTCTGTTCACTTGCGTTTCCTTCACCTCTTCTGCCTTGATCTTTGTTGTTGGTATGCCTTTTATCCAGCTAGTGACATGTTGTTTTGGTCATATAAAGTTCATTAATACCTTTGCAGGATTTAAAACTGTGAAGTGCTTTTTTAACTGTTGATTAAGATTTGATGTGGAAGCTAGTCAAGTTTAATGTTACTTTAAGAGCCTTTGCCGAGTCTTAAGCTACACTATTCTTTTACTTACATCGATTCAAACTAATATGACTCACTCTGTTTTTCGAGTCCAAAGGAGGCTGTACTTAATAGCCTGCCAAAAGCCGTTGAAAGGCTTACTCTGCCATCCGTTGCTGATCCTATTGACCCCCATCAAGCTTGATCCTGAGATGATGACGACTGTTTGGTCTGATCCAACAGTTTACACTCCATTTCATGGTAAGGACTGCAAATCTCCATTGGCTTTAAACTCCCAAAAGGCTGTCGATCACCATCTAATCTGACAGTTCATATGCCACTTTGATGGCTTATATGCTCCAAGCCTTTTTTATCGTTTAAAGACACAAAAAGACTCTTGATCAAGATTGATATGTCAGTGCTTATGCTGTGTTGAGGGTAAAAGGACCCTAAAGCCTCTTTGTAGGGTGAAATGTCTAAAATGACATTGATCAAGATTGACATACAGCTTGCAAGCTGCCTTGAGAACCATAGATTATCTGAGATTAAAATTGCACCTTAAACCTTTGAAACCCTTCCTTTGCCATTGATCTTGATGAATCGATTCCCATGCTTGATGCCATGCAGGATAATGTTTCTTCTAGGGATGCTCCTGCATCAGCCTTGCAGTATGTATGATGTACTGAAACTGCTAAGTATAAAGGATACGGGCAGTTGTGATATCTTGTGGTCCAATTTTTGAGCTTGGCCAATGAATTTCTCCAGATTTTGTGGATCTGGAGTTGGTTTTGGTTTTCGTGCCCATTCTTTAGTTGGGGCACTGTTGTCCCGTCTTGTTTCTATCTAACAAAATATATTTCTTTTGGCTTCTTTGATTTTACTATTTTTGTTTTCAAGTTGCTCTTGATTGATTGCTGAACCTAAATTTGCATCTTTCCATTGATTTCTGGATTATGGTTGGTAGGGCTGGCTGGGTTCTGTGTTCAGGGGTCCTGTTTTTATTTTTCTGCTCTATAAATTTCCCTATTTTTTTTGTCTTGAAAAACGTTTAGTTTTGCTTGGCCATGGTTTATTCCATGTCAATTTTTTGTTACTGAGACAAGCTATTAAGTAGCTTCCTGTAGTTTGAAGTAACTGTCCTACATGGCTTGAAGTAATTTATGTTAAAAAACACTGTTTTGAAGTGATTTGATACACTCCAGTGGTTTGACTTATGTTGTCAGAAAATAAAACATAGTTAATGATATTTTGGGTTTTTTGATTTTATTAGGGAGACTACTTATAATATCTTGTGATTGGATAACAGAATCTCGCAACAAAATCAGAATTTTCTTACCTTACAATGGTATGTAGTAATTTAATTCCCTCCACTGAAGTATGTTCTAAATTATAGAGGTATTGACAATATTATGGCCTTTTGAATGCTAATTGGTAGACTATTCGTATTCCGCTCCTGATCAAGTAACAAACTCAAACCTTGATCATTTTTCAGAATTATGTGATATCAACTTTATGTGTGACGGGGTTTGTAGAAAGCTGCCTATTTGCATATGCGATTTTGTCTCTCTGCTCTGCGATATAATTTACTCCTAGATTCCTTTCTAGTAGGCATTGTAGATTTTGTGTTGTCAATGTATTCAGTTGACAAACATGTTAGTAAGTGGCTCTTGCCCAAGCACTGTCAGGTCTTACCAACTTGGATTAGGATTATCTTTTGTTAAATTACTTTATCATCATCTTTTTCCCTACTTATTTGCTCTAAGGAAGTTTTAATTGTAAGGCTGGGTCTTTAGTACTTTCTCATGTTTCAAAGTTTTTTAATTCCCTCCAACATATTTAGGTGGGGCTTTGTAGTAAGTTTATTTGTCAAACATATGAAGTATCGGTTCTTTCTCAAACATATGAAGTATCGGTTCTCTGATTTTCTACTTAATTCACCTACCTTTTACTTCTAAGCAGACCCTGCGTATTTTGCCCAAGCAATTTCTCATGTTCTTATATTCTATGGTATATTTTGTTCCAGGAAAGCGAACATGCACTGGTAGTATATTTTGATGATCTACATAGAAGTATGAGTTTCCATTTTTTTGCTTTTTTTTCCGATTAAAGACTGTAGTGCCCTCTGTCTTTATTCTTTTAGTTTTGTTTGGCCAATTGTGAAACTCACCCAACTGTCAACAATTTCTTGTTTACCTTATTCTTTCCTCCATAATTTCTTACAACATGAGGAATGAGGTGGTTATGGCCTTTAATTTTGATTCTGTTTTTTTTTGGTGCCAAAAATGAATACTCCATCTGTTTTTTTTTGGTTATCAATGCATTTGCCCCATGTTTGGTCATGAGAAAAAAATTTAGTGGCTTACGCTCTGGTAATTTAATATGAACTGTTTTTATTTTCTAAACCAGTATTTTTGGTAGTTTCCTATGGCTTCAAGTAATTATTCCGATAGGTGTAACAGACAATGACATCCAAGGATGGGTGGAGTGTAATAGTGTGAGATGTAAATTAAAATGACCAGCCTTAGATGTAATGTCCATTTGACAGTCATCAGTAAGTTCTTTTATTTGATCTTGTTTGGAGAAGGCATTTGAAAAATTGTAATATCTTGGGCATACAGTGGGGTTTGGAGCCCTTTATTTTCTGAAAATATTCTTCCAAGCCCAATCCAATATTGTAGTTAGAAATAGATTGAGATCATTCATCACCAGTTAGTGAAACATTTTTGGATTTATTTATCAATGTGGAACCCTGCAATGAGTGAAACTATGTGAAAAATAATACCCTTCAATAAGTGATACTATGTAAAAATCATAGATAAGTGGCCTTGAGATTGATATCTATTGGCGTTTTGAAGAAAATTAAAATATATTTAAGATATCTTTACTAGGACAACATCCCCCGCTTGTTTAAACTAAGTTCTGCTAAAAATTAATGTTAACACTGTTTTTATATTTTATTTTAGTAAATGGTTTAGATTGCAATATCAAACACTGTATGTGGAAGGTTTTATAGTAAGCTGTTTATGTTTAGAATTTGTTGCACTGTGGTCTAATGGCGAGTTGTAAGTTTGGAACACTTGCTGCCTCAGGTTCATATCCATGGTCCAGGTTTTTATCATGACAAACACGCATACTCTATGTAAATATGTGCAGTTGTACTCATATATGTGATATATTGTATTTATGTGAGAATCTAAGTACTCTCATCTGTGCTCAAGAGGCTTTTATATCTAAAAGAATGTCCATTTTCTGAGCACATCAAGTTCTGGCTTTCTGCTAGGCTACATAACTCATTTGTATTTTGCTTCTAAACAGACCATGTAAGCAGTTCGAAAACCAGTTATGACTAGCTCCTGCCCAAGCGCTTTCAATTTTAATAAAATTGTATCTGGCCTAAATTTTTGTAGTAAAGTGAAACTTGGCTGAAAGTATGTTCTGTGATTAGTTTCCATCATATTCTTCAATATGCTGCTCTTACTACAGCGTCTTGTTTATCTGCAGTAATTTACCTTGAGCCAATTCTACTCCCAAGGCTAAATATTTGGTATCTTTTTTGTCATTTAATTTAATTTACTTGCCTTTTGTGCTTTGAGGTAAGTTCCAATAAGAAAAAATTGATAAGTAATTGATGCCTTAGTGATTTGAAAGGAAGCCTATCATAAATTAAATTTAGTATACAATATTGTCTTTTAAATTTTTAGTAGGGAGCTTATTTTCAATTTGCTTGAGATTGAGTAATGTATTAAGTTTTGTTTTTCACTCAAAAGAATTATGCAATGTATAAACTGTAATGTGCTGGGTGTGTCTCATTTTAAAGCTGTTTATGTTTTGAGCATAAGAAGTTCTGACTATTTGCTTTTCTACCTATGGTTTATTTGTGAGCAGGCACAACATACTTTTCCAAGCAAGTTCCCTTGATCATAAGCTTTGCTCTGTGAAATTTTTCTTAGTAGGATTAACGAAGACTAGTGGCATGAATAAATTATGAGGTTCCTCTTTCTTTTGTTTGGTTGAAGAATGGATCTATGTTTTAACCTATCCTTTATTTATTTCTTTTTGACGGGTCAATCGTAAAACTTGCCTCATTGTCAGCAATGTTCCATTTCCATTATTTCTTCCTCATGGATGTAGTGTAGTTCTTTATTTCCAAAAACAAATGCTCCAGTGATCTTTTTCTCTGTTTTATGCATTTACTTGAAATTTTTTTACCTTAACCTTTGGACTGGAAAAAATTTAGTTCTTGATTTATCTTGGTAATTTACTACACTGAACTTAACTTACTAACATGGATCTTTCATAGCTTCCTATGGTTTGATGTAATTTAATGGTGTCTAGTGGTATAAAGTAAGTTCGGGTTAAATTTAATGTTTGGGTACAAAATTTTGTTTTCTGTTTTTATTATAAAACCATTTTTTTCATTATGTTATAAAAACTATTTTTAATCTGCATGCTGTGACTGATAGGTGGCCTTGATGACTCCCTTCTGTTATGTGAAATGGATTTTTAATACTGTAAACAGGATTTTTATTATCTTCTGTAGTAATTGTTCTGATGCATTTGTTTCTACAAGTGTAATAGGATCAACATTGTGTTAGGTTACAGGTATACATATTAAGTGTTTATTTATTTGTGGATTCTAACATCATTTACCCATCCACAGCGGGTCAAGGTTTATCGCCTCTCTGATGACGGAAAGTGGGATGACAGAGGCACTGGCCATGTGAGTGTTGAATACCTGGAGGTAGGTGCATTTACCATGGCATGCTCTATTTTTTTTATAAATCTTTTTGGATGGAATTAGTTGGGCGGGCATTACATGCTTTTTGTACAAGTGCTAACCTTGTGGGAGAAGTAACAAAAAATCAGCTCATGTTCGGCAATTGAAAAACTGTACTATGCAGTTATAGACTTTTGTAAATGCTAAACTCATGAGCAGCTATATTTATGGTCAATACATGAATGATGTATGGAATATTTGGCATCCTGTATTAAGTGTTGATGAGCATGAGCTATTAACAATTTAACAATTTAAAGGACTTGCATTTGGGAGGTGTATTTATTTGAGGAGAATGCTAGCAATAATTTGAAAGGACAAACATCTAGGCATCCTACAAAAATCGAAAAAAACATAGTTGTTTGACATTCTGACTGTTCTTGTGAATTGGGTTCCACCCGCAGCTTTGGTACTGCTACTCCCTTGCTAAATGACTCGTCACATTCTTTTCCTAGATTTCTAATCCTTATTCTTCACTCTAGCCGGAAACTTTCCCTTCTCAAAGCATCCTTTTCTTGCTGTTGTGCAATTCCTAACTAAATGCCAATATTCGTTGCAGTGTCTTCACCTGAAAGGTATGAACACATGCCAATTTGCTGTTGCTATTCCAACTTATCCACTTCTTCTGAAGTTATATGTCTAAGGAAAGAGCTATACAAATTCAGAGTAACAAAATTCTAGCAGATGTAGTTCTACTCCTTCCTAGAGTTAATTTGCGTGTTTTAGTGAGTACCCAATTTTGTTGTTTTTAAAATATTCACTTGGTTTGCTTTTTTGGCTTCATCCATTCTCTCCTTAGATTATTTGATTGTTACAATGTTAGCCTCAAGGTTGCCTTGTAATAAGCATTGTAACTATAATAAATCGTATGTATCTATGGTATTAATAATATACACACATCCATGTATTGGTTTCAGAAATAGTTTCTCTTTCCTCGTTTCAGGGCACTTAGTTTCTTTGCTTTCCATGGCTTGCAGCGACCAGAGGCAGTTGGTCTTGTAGTAATTGACGAAGACGATAGTGAAACTTTGCTTGTCCATCGTATCTCTGCAGATGACGTCTATAAAAGAAATGAAGGTAGTTTGTGTTCATTAATTGTTTTTTTTGGTACTTATTCTTGACTTATTAATCCCATGTGATAAGTTTTGAAGTTCTAAATTGTAATATGCTCTTTTTAGATACAATAATTGCTTGGCGAGATCCTGAAATTGCTACGGAACTGGCTCTCAGTTTTCAAGAATCAATGGGTTGCTCCTTCGTATGGTATGCAGACATTTTTCCTATTCTATAACATTGATCTCCAAGTTTTCTGTTGTCCTATTTGTTTCTTTTAAAATTTAAAATTAAGGGCAACTATGCATCAGAACATTAGATTCTGTATGTTTCTCCGATAATTGCACATTTGACTTTATAATGATTCTTGATATTAAATGTGTTAACATGTGCAAAGAGAAGAAAAAATAGAGAGAGCAAACTGCACTGTCTAAATGACACAGGCAGAGGTTTATTATTTAGAGGAGCAGTTACATTTAGTTACAACTATTTGTTGGTTATCAACAACTGCTTGGAACCGTACATCTTTATTCTATATAAAATGCTATATTTTAACACCCCCTCTTAATGACTAAACCGGAAACAAGACAAATTTTGTCCTGAAATTTTACAAATTTCCTAAAGCCCATATGTTTAGTCATTACATCTACAGACTGTGCCATAGGTTGGACGTCAAAATCAGCAGTCCCTGACTGTGTTGTGGTTGTCGAATGAAGAACCGCAAAACAAAAATCTGGTCCCATGAACAAAAGATATGGCAGGTGGTCCACTGGTTCTCTGTTACATGATTCATTGACCAGTGATGAATCACCAATAGCTGAGAGTGTCAGCCCCATCTCCAGAGCTGCTGAAATCAGAACCTTGAAGATGTGGATTGAAAAATCTATTCCAGGCTTGTGTAGCCTGCTGGAGTTTGTACAAAAACTCAGTTATCCTGCAATCGAAGTCACCTCGATCACGTCCTTGCACCACCATGTAGTTCTTTGTTACGTGATTCATTGACCAGTGATGAATCACCAATGGCTGAGAGTGTCAGCCCCATCTCCAGAGCGCTGAAATCGGAACCTTGAAGATGTGGATTGAAAAATCTATTTCAGGCTTGTGTAGCCTGCTGGAGTGTACAAAGACTGAATTATCCTGCAATCGAAGTCACCTCGATCACGTCCTTGCACCACCATGTAGTGCTCATCCAACTTTTTCAAGAAGAGAAATGTGACCATCTGTGCAATAGGAGTTAGAACTAGCTACGCAATAGTAGGAGAAATAACCGTCTTTGTCTCAACAGTGGTCTCCGTCCATTGGTTCTCTGTTACGTGATTCATTGACCGGTGATGAATCACCAATGGCTGAGAGCGTCAGCCCCATCTCCAGAGCGTTGAAATCAGAATCTTGAAGATGTGGATTGAAAAATCTATTCCAGGCTTGTGTAGCTTGTTGGAGTCTGTAGAAAGACTCAATTATCTTGCAATCGAAGTCACCTCGATCACGTCCTTGCAACACCATGTAGTGTTTCCTAATTTATAGGAAACTATGTGCCTATATATTTGTAATTGCATCTTATGTAAATCATCCGGAATGAATTGAAAGATATATCATTATTCCATGCATTTTATTCTGCAAATATAGTCCAGCTCTTACATTTGGTACCAGAGCAGGCTATTCCTATGAGAGCCAAGAAGATTTCAGAGGCCAAAGAGAATATTCAAAAATCCGTCCAAAAAAATACAGCAAGTAGTGTTCAGTAAAATGAACATATCTTCTTCATAAAACATTGGATTGAGGCGATTCTTTTTGGGTTGAAAAGATGAGAAAAAGACGCACAACTTTTTTTTTACTTCAGGGTCAGATTCAGCATGCAGATATGACGAAATTGCTGTCAAACAGACGTTTTTGTGGCTGGAAATGCACATCCGGTAAAAGAAATGCAACACAGGTTTTTTCTTATTGGTCAATTTTTTTTTAATTATTTAACAAAACTATAGTTTAAAAAATATATATATATATTTCTATAGTTTTTGCTTAATAATTGAATTTTGAGGGAAATTCAATTTTATTTTAATTGGACCAATTTACGGGAAATTGTAACCTCAATAACTTTTGCACGGTAACTCAAAATTGAGCACCGTTTTTTGCAAAAGTGTTTATTTTTTAATTCTCATTATAGTGGTTTTAATTTTGGGATAAAATACCCACTTTGAAAAATATCATATTTTTTGGCTATTTTGTGGAACGCATTATCGGTTGTACCCGACGTCCTAAAACTAAAATGTTTCACATTGCGGGGGGAGAATAACTTCAATGTGGAAACAAATGAGCTTAAAAGTTTCAATTGGCTGAGTTAGAAGCCACAAAGATGGAGGAAGGAGGCATCGGAGGAAGGAGGTCGAACAACGACCTCTCGTCAGTCACCAACGACGGGGCCGCGCAGAAGCTACAGTGGCATATGTATGGTGTGAGTATATGATTTTCAGTGTGGTTTCCATTTTCTCAGTGTGCTTCAGTTTGCAGTGTTCCTGTTGCTTTGAGTGGTGTGATTTATTGTTAATACTGGAAAAGAATTGTATAAGAGAGCAGAAAACTACGGAGATCCTCTGACTGCAGAGATCCTCTGACTGCCGTACTTCGTTGGAAGATGATCGGTCAGTGAATACATTCATTGGCAATGGTGATCATGTGCAGCAAGATCAAGACAACAAGATCCAGTTAGTATGATACAACACAATACATTTTTCCCTTTCTAATTTCTTATTTGGAATTTCACATTGTGGGGGGGAATACATACCAATGTTCCATTCCCATTCTGCACCCAAAATGACTTAGTCAAGGAAAGCTTCCAAGTGGCAGTGGTAGTTTTCTATGCTGTTCGAGATCGAGTGGCAGCGATCAATGACAGAGACTACGATTAAGAACATTACGATACTTATAGGAAGTAATGTGAAAATTTTTCAGTATTTCTTCTATTGTGCAGTTTTGAGATATGTAAGTTGTGTTTCCTACATAATTCCCTGATGTATAAGCATAGTGGTGAACAATAGCACCAGAGTAAGTCAGTTCATGGATCTTGAAAGGGTTTGTGGGAGGATCCAGAAAACCACAAGAGGTGGACAGTTGATGAAGTTCTGTCACATCAAGGTTTGTGGTAAGCTTGTTTAAAACCATGGAAGGAGAGAGCCTTTCTTTTGGATCAAGGTCATGAGTCACAGAGTTGGACATGCCACAGGGGTGAGCATACTGCAGTTGAGAGTGTGGATGTTTTTCTACCATGTAAACACTAGGGGGGGGAATGTTAGGAATTAGTATTTACATTGTGTAGATAATAATTACTGTTATATAAAACAACTAATAACAAATGTGTGTTGAGTTGTTTGGTTGTTACAAACAACTCACATGATTAGTATTTGTTAGTAGAATAGTTTCCTAATTTATAGGAAACTATGTGCCTATATATTTGTAATTGCATCTTATGTAAATCATCCGAATGAATTGAAAGATATATCATTATTCCATGCATTTTATTCTGCAAATATAGTCCAGCTCTTACAGATATAAAGGATACTCCCTCCACAATAGGTGCATGTAGGTCGACTGTATTCAAGTCGACAAATTTGTAAGGAACCAAGGGCAATTATCCTGTCCACAGTCTCTGTTTCACATCAGAGACAACACAATTATCCATTCTTTCCACAGAAATCCACATAAAATATTGGGATTTTCAGTCAATTGACATATAGATAGAAGATTCTTTTGTAAAGAAGGTACATATCTAACATTCCGTACCAACAATTCATGAGCATTATTCAATACAATGCATATATCTCCTATCCCTTCTACTGCAAGTGATTCTCCATTAGCAAGTACTACTGATTCAAAACATATATTTGCAGTAAATGAAACATACTAATCCCTACGACATGAAAAGTGTGCACACGCACCAGAGTCAATGATCCAGCAACTGGTATCACTGTCATTTGAGCATGATGTCGTAAGACAATAAAGAGCAGGCCCGTCATCCGAATCCCGTTCTTCTGCAACTGACGCCACATGTTTCTCATTACATGGGTTTTTGTTCTGCTACGAAAGATCATGCTTCCGCTTCCGACAATCCTTCTTTAGGTGCCCAACCTTGTGACAATAATAACATGTGACCTGATACCGAGTGGAAGACTCACTAGATTGATGTTTCCACTTTCCCTTTGACTGAGTGACAAGAGCACTCTCTGAATGGTCACAATTAGATTTTGCCTGCGGTTGTCTCCGCTCCTTTTGCAACAGGTAGGAACTCACCTTGTCAAACGTGAGTGTTTGACTTTCAGCCATTAAATGGAGTGCCTCCACAAATGACTCATACAAAGAAGGTAAGCTGTTCAAAACCAAGGCCACCATATCATCGTCGTCCACCTTTTTGTTGATGGAAGATAACTGGTCTCAAAGGTCTTTCATCCGAAGTAGGTGCTCAGATAGCGATCCACCTTTTAATTTTACGGAAAAAACATATTTTTCAGTTATAAAACCCGACTCTTTTCTGATGTCTAATATTTATCCTTCAGACTGGCCGACAACGTGCTTGCCATAGTGGGATTCCGCACTTCCGGTATCATATCATCTTGACGCTTCCTTATGACGTTTGTCATAATCCTCGAAGTTCGTCGCTGGTCGACTTTCATCACCCTTGATTATTTTATCACAATCACGAAACTCCGTGACTGTTAAAATCTTATGACTCCAAACATTAAAATTAGTGCCTGTTAATTTTTGTGTCTCCGGCAAAGTCAAGTGTGAAATATTAGCCATTTTATTATTCCAAAGTAATCGAAAATAATAAAATAATAATTTGCCCCACACTTAATAATATATCTTTTTACAGCAAATATATTTAATTAATTTAATTTCTCCAGCATATAGTATGAATACCTTTGTTGAAAAAATAATATAATTTCAGGGTATTAAATCACCAACCTTTCAAAAAGAAGCATAGAAAACTCGAAAACAATCCTTTGCCTGGCACACGACTTCAGCAAATTCCAATGCAGTATTTTGTTGTTTCTCTCTCCCCACGCAGGCGCAGAAACACTTCACGATTGTTCACGTTTTTGTTCCTTTCTTCACACCATTCAGCATATGGTGAACTGGTCACGTTTTGCTTTCGTTTTGCCTTCTGTGACTCACGTTTTTCTCTTGTTTGCCCACACAACTCAGGCTACAACTGGATTTGCGACTGCCCTGACCACGATTTTTGGTTGTTCATCTGTTCTTTGATCCACAACTTTACCAAAACCGACAGTATTGTCTTCAATCTGAGTCACGCTTTTGTGCAAAAACGACTGTGTTTTTGCCCTTGTCTGCCCACGTTTTCCTCTTTTCTGCCCTTGTGAACAGAACCACGAGTCAGGCACTCGAACCACGACTTTGCTATGCTCCTCGTGACTGGTAAATGACTTGGACGATTTCTGTTACCTCGGTTTTCCCTTGTGTCTGGTATTTTCCTCAAATACCTTCATGTTTTGCCATATTCGTGCCTTGTTAGGGCTTCCTCGAATTTTTAGTTCGTACCTCTTGGAGGCTTCCTCGAACTGCAACCTTGGACACTCTGATACCAATGTTAACATGTGCAAAGAGAAGAAAAAATAGAGAGAGCAAACTGCACTGTCCAAATGACACAGGCAGAGGTTTATTTATTTAGAGGAGGAGCAGTTACATTTAGTTACAACTATTTGTTGGTTATCAACAACTGTTTGGAACCGTACATCTTTATTCTATATAAAGTGCTATATTTTAACAAAATGTCTGCTGATATTTGTTTCTTTTAAAAATTAAAACTAAGGGCAACTGTGCATCAGAACTTTAGGTTCTAGATGTTTCTTCGATAATTGCACATGTGACTTGATAACGGTTCTTGATATTTAATGTGTGCTGGTTTTGCAGGGAGCAAATATGCAACGTGCAGAGATCAATTCAGTTTCCCAGTGTGGGCGGTAGGCATTCTGTTCTAACGTAAAGTTTTCCTTTATTTTAAATGTATCAAATCTTGTTAGTCATGGAATACTACTTCATACTGCATAGAAATGAGTTTTGCTAAAAAATATGTTTTATAGGTACAGAAATTGGCCCACGCCCACCAAATGATGAAGTTGACAATGCTGGTGCTCCTCAGGGAAACGGTAATGGATTCTTTGCAACACTTTATACTACCATAGGTTAGTTATATGTGGAACATTGAACAATGAATTACCACCTGTATTGAGCAAAGTACCTTATGTAGTAGCTAATATTAAACTCTGCAACTTCTACATTGCGATGAACAGTTTTTAATTGCATATAACGTTTTGATCTTATAAAGGGTTGCTTTCTTTAGAAGTCATATTTCTTGACCTTTTCTAAAATTGAGACTGCTGTTCTGGATTAACTATCAGAGTGTCTTTGATTAAAGTGATGAACAATTTTCAAAGTTAATATCATGGTAATTTGCCTTCCTTATTGTTGGGCTAGACTATAGCCTTCATTGTTTATAAGATTCAAGTGTTTAGATTGGTTAATAAATTGGTGTGTATTTATTTAATGGTTTATGTTTGCTACTCATGCTTGATGCATGACAATGTTATTTTATGAAACATCGCTTTAAGTGGCAGAGTTAAAACGTTTGAAGGAGCTTTTATTTTTCCAGGACAGTTGCAAGCAATTTGCTGGAGGTTAAACTTCTCCATCTTGTGAATTGAATTGCAAATAGTCTATGACGGAGACCACCAGTTCTTTGATACCTTCTATGTTTTACTTGAGTGCTTCTTTTTTTGAATCATGGGAAGCACTCTGGTCCTTTAATTGCATTATATGTGCTGGATATGTTCTTTGTCATTGGGTTGTTTAACTATGTTTTTCCTTGAATTATGTGGGCATGTAAGTTGTATGAAACACGGAGAGGAAACACAGGAAATGCCTGTGAGACATTTCCTGAGTGTTCCCCAGAATGAAAATGTTTAACAGTTAATTTTTTGTTATTGGTTATTAAGATTTAAGACAAATCCGTACTGGAAAATGTTTTCTTTTTGAATCAAGTTGAACCCCCTTTCCTGCACGATTTCTCAACATACTTGAAACTAAAGAAATATCTAATATGGCAGCAAAAAGAGTATATTTCACAAATTTATTCAGCAGACGAAGAGTATGTGTCCCTTCAGTGATCATTATGGGACAAAATAGCACAGAACAAACATTCCTAAGTTAACATTTATGAGGTCCTAAAAAGGATTTAGATGTGAGATCCCAAATTCAATGACTGGGATGAAAATATATCCAATCTTTAGTTTGTCAGGGAGTACTTTGATGACTTAGGCTCTAGTATACATTTCCTTTTTCCAGCTAGCTCATAAACACATGCGACTATCATTTTTATTAGAGTGATGATAATGCTTGACATGATTATCTTGATCATGGTTAAAACGCTTGCCTGAATCTCAATGATATTTTCACATGGAGGACCAAACCCTATCCAGACTGAACACCCTGATGTCCACTCAAGATATTTTGACCCTGATGTCAGCCCTCTTTTTAGCTGTTTAAATTCCGTTTTCCAATCCACATGCGAGACCTCTTATTTCTAGCCCATCATAAGCCTGTGTGCCTGAATAATTGTAATGGCAGTGAATATCCTTTATGGCAGCAAAAAGGGTCTATTTTATTAACTGATTCAGCACATGAAAAGTATGCATCCCTTCACTGATCATTATGGGAGAAAATAGCTACAGAGCAAACATTCCTAAGTTAACATTTACATGGTCCTGGAAAGAATTTAGGTGCGTGTTTTCCCCAAGTCAATGAATCTGATGAAAATATATCCAATCTTTAGTTTCTTGAGGGATACTTTTATGAGTTAACGCTCTTGTATATGTTCCCTATTTCCAGCTAGCTCATAAACACACAACTATCATGTTTATTAGATTGATGACAATGCTCGACATATTATCTTGATCATAGATAAATTTTTTGCCTTGATTTTTTTAACCTATGGAGGGCCAAACCCTATCAGACAGAACCTCCTGATGTCTGTTCAAGACATTTTGACCATAATATCAGCATTCTTTTTTGTCGTGTAATTTCTATCTTCTATTCCATGTGCGTGAGCTCTTATTTCTAGACCATCATAAGCCTCTGTGCTCCGAAAATCATTATAATGGCAGTGCAGATGCATGCCTTAATTGTGTTACCTGTCCTGAACTAGATTATGTAGCAGGAAGATGTTTAATTATATCTATGAATATTAATTAAGTTCTAAAATTCTGATTATGTCCTTTTCTCTTTGATGTGTGTGTTTTTATTAAAGCAGGAAATATATACCAAATAAGAAAGAGAACACATCACCATTATTGATCTTCGGTGTTTTTTGCAGCAAGATCCTTTTTGATTTTATGTTTAATTAATTGTTGGGTAGTAGTTGATTGTATAACAGTTGCCATAACATCCTTTTCCCTTACCATGACCAACTGCAGATGGCATCAATCAAATGTTTGTCAACTTCCCCATATAGCTATTGAAGGAGTTCTTCAGTCCTGTTCATCATTACACATGGGGAGATGCTTCATAATGTTTGTTGTAAGTTCGAAACCAGAGAGTGGAGAGTTCAAAGGGATACTCAATCTACTCAAGAATGTTTTTAATATTATTAAATCTTACCTTCCAAGTTGGAAAGAACAGTATGGTCTGTAGGTGACATTATTCGACATAATGGATATTCCCTTCCTACATCCTTAAACTATGCTCCTCATCCCACAGTGTTGTTCCAAAGCAGATTATACCTATTATTGCATTTGAATTTCCTTGACTAGTCTGCAAAGATTGAGTATCCAAATCTCTATGCCCATGGCTACAGAGCCGCTAGCTTACAGGTTGCAGCCTATCTTTGTTCATCTGTTCAGGACACCTTTATTCTGATGTTTATTTCTTTTGCTCTTTTCAAAATTTGACATGTCTCTAATATGATGCTCGCATAAAACTGTGGCACTCTTCACTTCCTACAGGCCACAGCTGTGCCTACTATCACCTTCTCCCTCAGTTTCTATTGACACCAGCCAATATTAACAAAGGATTAAGAATCAAAAGGCATTCTACTGCAATCTGTTCTATTTGAATACAATCAAGATTTTACCCTTCTGTAGCTGGGACATATACAATAATGTCATAATTGCCTAATTCTTGGGGACAGGGGGATGGAGGGACGGGGTTTTGGGGACGTTGGAAAATTTCCCAAATTTTGGGGATGGGAGGACTGCTATTAAAATAATATATAAATATTAGCTTTATTCAATGAAATTTAGCGAATTAAATTGTATTTAATGTGTTTTAGGCTATGTCACAAGGTTCGCCAAATTTTAACCCAAAAATCGAAATTCGGCGGTTAAAATCCAACAATCAAAAATTCAGCCAAGTTTGTTGAGGGTTTCTGCAGAGATGTGCGGGTTGCATGACACAGAGGTAATCATGTCACATGTTCGCAGGAAGGGTTTCTTTTTAAAACGACGCAAAACAGTTCACCACAGGAGATTTGAGATTCAAGCAGGCTGTACAGGACTGGGAGGAGCTCACACTGCGACCAGCATCATATCCCTGCAAAAAAGCGACGCAAAAAACGAGTTCAATCGATACTCTACAGAAAGGAGCTTTTCATTGCTACGAAATAGTTTGTTGTAATTTGTTTTTTGTTTTGTTTTTATTCTTTGATTAATTTAATTTTACTTTAGATAAAAGTTGGATCTTTTAAAGTTTTTGAAGTTCAGTTTTTATTTGATTTTTTTTTATATATCTTTTCTAAATACGTATTAAATATGTATTAATATATATATATATATTTTTAATTTTGAAATTTATTTGCTTATAATCTTTATTTTATTTATATTTATATTTATATTATTTATCTAAATATCTTTATTTATATAAAAATATATAATAATTTTTTTAAAATTTTTTTTGGTCGAATTTAATGGTGATTTTTTTTTTCAAACTTTTATCTATTGGGCAAATTTTAACTGAATTTTATCCTCATCGAACTTGAACCATTTGACTTAGGTTTTAGGTGCTTCCGATTTTAGAATTCAATGTTTTTTGTAAAATAACAACTTTTCTAAAGTAAAAACATCAGATTTTTTTTATTTTTTATTTTAAAATAGGGGACATACCCTCCAAGTCCCCGAAACGTTCAGGACATCACCAAAATCTAGGAGACGTGTCCCTGCGTAACACAGGATAATGCAGAACTCTAACCAAGATATATTTGGGCTGGGCCCTACTGTGTCCTATGATCCCAATATAATCTGCCTTCTGTGGATCATTCCCTTATTCTATCAACTTAGGTTTAAAAGAAGTAAAATGTAACATGCAAGTTGAGCCTTCTTTGGAACATTGATAGATCTCTTGAAAGCACAACAAAGGCCTTCACAAATTGCATTAACCTGCATTACTCTAAAGTTTGGTTCAGAGTTTGCAGAACTTCCTTCTTTGTTATTCACCTGATAAAACATATATTACAATACAATTATATATAGGAGAGAATGCTCCTATAATGCTAGGAAATTGTTTTAACAATAATCCTCACAAAAAAACTATTTACGCGAGTTTGGTTTAACAACCAAATCACGCTGAAAAAACTATCAGTTGTTATTACAACTTATTTACATCACAATATTATATTTACTAGTATGTAAATATAATCAACCAATACATTATTATATAACTCTCACAATAATAATGTGAGCACTATATATTCCCTAACATTCCCCCCTAGTGCGAACATGGGAGAAAACAATCGCGCTTTCTTCTGCAGCTTGCTGCTGGTGCGTGTTCATGATCTTGGCTTTCTGATGGTTTTGAAAAGGCTGACCAACAACGTTGGTATGAACCCCTGTTCATCCGAAATGAACCCTTGTTCACTATATGAAGTCCTGTTCAACAAAAATGGACTCATGTCCACCAAAAAGGAACCCCTGTTCTAGGTATGAGCCCCTGCTCATCCTCTTCAAGAAACATGATGCTGCTTTTTCCTTTGTGCTTTTATTTTTTGCCCTATCTCTTCACATCAGGGAATTAACATAGGAAAAACTGCTCACCAAACTGAACAAGAAAGCTGAATGGAAATGGAACATTGATGTCATATTTCCCCCATAATGTGAAATTTCCTATGTACCACGGGGACACGTCCCCTGCCCTTTTAGGGCCATCCCCGTACCGGGGACGTTTCGGAAACTCGGGGGTGGGGACTTGCAGCCCTTGGGCATTTCAGTGTAATTATTATTGTAATTAATACTTCAACTTTATGTGAAACCTCAATTCAACTCCAATTTTATGTGTTAAGGTTCCATATTTGAAATTTTGTTGTGTGTGATGAATGATTTATCAATGTTATCATATAAATATTTGAAATTTCCTATATTTTTTTATATTTTCCTTTATTTTTAATAAATTAATAGGTGTCCCTTGCCGTCCCCTAAAAAAAGGCCTTCAGAAAAATCTGTCCCGGAAACACGCCCCCCCGTCCCTTGCTGTCCCTGTCCTGAAAAACATGGTGGAACATAGGAAATTTCCACTTATTGAAAACTGGAACACTGAAGTAAAATCACATTGCACACAACTGAAAATGAGCACACCAGAAACTGAGACTCTGAAACTATAACATAAAGCAAAATACACACCACAATATGCACCGCATCTCCGTGCGGCCTTGTCATTGGTGACTGACGATAGGTCGTTGATTGACCTCCAACCTCTTGTGCTTCCGTCCTCCAGTGTACGTGCTGCTAACTCAACAAAATATGAACATAAAGCACATTTGTTTGCACATTGAGCTTATTCTTTATTTTTTGGATGTCGGGTAACACTGAAAATGCGTATGTGAGGCAATTTTTTTTTATTTAACGGATATTTTACAATGACATGATTTTTGACAACTCACAAATTTGATGACGCCACTTAATAACCACTCGACTTGTGACTTTTGAAAAAACAACAATTTACTCAACAAAATTGCCGTCGTACTTTTAAAGACTCAATAAAAAATTATGAGTACAAACACAGTTTTGATTTACAATAAAACTACACCTTGAGTATAAACTTACAAGACTATATAACAGGACTCAAACTATTGACACCTTGGTAATAACATTTAACTAAACAAAAAAACACTAAAGACTCATATTACTATTGGAGTATTTTACACTTGTTTCGAATGGTACAACATTACCGAATAAACAATTGAATCAAAGATGATACACGTGGCTATATTGGCAAAAAACTTTAAACACAAACACCTTCAAATAAATAAACCAACACTGGCTAAGCGAAAATTTTAAGTGGCTAACTATTGTGAATTCTTCTCTTTAATAAAACTACAACCTTTTTATGTAAAATGAGGGGCGGTTTGGATAGGAATAAACCACTAATATAGCAGACGTGAAGATTGCTCGGAGATTCCTTTGGTAGATCGAACAAATGTAGATCTCAAACCGTGACTGCCTTGGCATTCCAGCTGATCGACTGTGTTATGGAATCCATTATTGCATCCCCATTTACGTTGAGTGCCCTTCCAATAGATGGATGTACATTCAATGAACAATTTGAGTTCATTGCAGAATGCAGAGATGATTGCCAGGAGCTTTGAGTTGAACGCTGATTATGCCAGTGGAGCCTGACGGGACTGGCGGATTGATCAATGCTGGCGAAGTGAACTCTTTTATAAAGCCATGTGGAGATTTGTCATGATAGGACACGTGCAAGACAGGTGGAAATGGTATTCCCTGGAGGTTTTGATGCAAATCGCTGCCAAGTCGTGTCGTCCCAATCATCCAAACGCAAACTGAACCAATTTTTCGATGCAAACGCATCTGTGGAGAATTCCGTGCAAATTGTGAATGCCAGATCCAAACACTTGAATTGACGCCTTTTAGATTTACACAGGTGTTGACCAATAACAGTCAAAACGTCATCCTGAACTTTGATGAAGTTGATCCTCCAATTGACCCCTCAGATCTTGGATCTCTCCACGCTAGTATAGCAAATACACCAATGTGATAGAATCCCCTGCTTGAAAGATAAAGTCATGTAATACCTTGAAGATAATGGCGATGTGCACATGCCTGAAACTACTCTCTATAATTCATGAGAACCAATCATGAATGATACAGCAATGTCCAAGAGCATTATACAGATATCAAAGTTTGCATAGAGATGGAAATTCATTGAATTAAGTGGTGCAGTATAGGACAGCGGAAGAATGGAAAACGATTATCTAACTTTAGCAAAAATCATATTTGGGGCTAGAGTATACAGAATAAAATGTCCTATTTTATTATTATTTCTCTATCACAGGCATGATCAGATTCACTCTGATTCCAAATCTAAAGTTTGGTTCAGAGTTTGCAGAACTTCCTATTACAATACAATTTTATATAGGAGAGAATGCTCCTATGATCTAGGAAATTGTTTTAACAATACTCACAAAAAAACTATTTATGTGAGTTTGGTTTAACAACCAAATCACGCTGAAAAAACTATGAGTAGTTATTACAACTCATTTACATCACAATATTATATTTACCAGTATGTAAATATAATCAACAAATACATTATAATATAACTCTCACAATAATAATGTGAGCACTATATATATTCCCTAACAATTACACATCATAGAGGTTAGCCATAAAAATCTGAAGAACTTAACTAATCACCATGCAGGCCTTCACAAATTGCATTAACCTGCATTACAGATTATACAGGTTAGTCATAAAAATTTGAAGAACTTAACTACTCACCACGCCCACGGAATCATTATATAGAAGCTGGAGAGGTGTATGTGTCACAGGACACACCCTTCAATGCAATCTGTTGCTTCTAATAATTCATAATAGTTTCATTTTGTGGGGCAGATGAAAAAGGCTTATCATTTATTACCTTTCTCAATAAGGCTTGCCCATAATTGGGAGATGAACATTGATGTAGTTATGGCTGATTTCTTAGTGTTTTAGGTGCTAGCCTGTTGGGATTTCTTTGAATCATACATGCATTATTAGTTTGTAAGATGAGCTTATAGTCACATGGAAATGCATGGTTACAGGGATGGGGATGCCACATTTTAGTTTGATCTATTAGTTTTAGATTTGTATGGTGTTCTAAGTGATTTTGGTTGTTTGTATAGTTTAGAGTTCATTTTGGTACTATGGTCATGAACATGTTTATTTTCTATTGTCACATTTTAGTTCGATCCATTAGTTTTAGATTTGTATGGTGTTCTAAATTTTTTTCGTTGATTGTATAGTTTAGAGTTTTTTAATGTTTTTGTTGTGTGTTCAGATGATGCATTTCATGGAGGAATCAGTGAACTCAGAGAGCTGCCACAAGTGGAGCTATCAACACTTCCATTAATTCTTAAGGTATTCTGATTCATGGCTTGTAACCACCTTAGTCTTTTGTGGTTTTAAAATAATGATTAGAGTAAGTATTTCTATGTATTCTGAGTGATGTCTTATAATAATGACTAATCTTTTGTTTAATTACGTTAAGGGCAAATATTAGAATTTTCCAAAAGTTAATTGTGTTGCTAAAGTTTTGAATATTGATTTGTCTTAAAATGAGTTGTGTTATTGGGATAGTTGCATGAAACAGCTTAGTAGAGCAATTTTCACAACAATGGATTTGGATTGGTAGTGTTTTTAATCTTTAGTAGAAAACTTTCTATTAGACTATTAATATAGCTGTAATGAAAACTAGTTAAGCAAAGGATTATTGATTCTGTGTGTATCTAGCTCTAAAAATGCTGTAACCGGGGCACAAGAGGGAAAGATGAAATAAAATTCTATACATTGCAGGGAATTATTGTTTACCTGAAGTTATAGCTTGAAAAGTATGTTCAAAATTTTGTTGATCTGGTTCTCGAGCTGGGTTTTCTTCATCTTCTGATAGGATTTTAGCTTTGGTCCTGGTCTCTATTAATGGACTTAATTAGCTTGTCACTATTCATAATAAAATCTTGCTTGCTCCAAGAGAGGCAGCAGGATATTCCATGACCTTGGATTTCAATTTATAGATACTGTTTGCAATAAAATCTTGCTTGTTATTCCATGTCCATTAATTTCAGAATATGGTCGGTCACTGTTTGCAATAAGATCTTTTTTGTTCCAAGAGGATCATATTTCTTGTCCTTTTATTTCAGAGGACATACTATCATGGGAGTTCCCACAGCTGTTTTCCACTAATGCCTTCCTTTTGTTGTTTCTGGGTTCGTATAGGTTTGTTTACTGGTTTTAGTTTCTTTTTCTTTTTGAAGTCTGTTGAAATTGTTTTGATCAGATCATGTTGAGTTTTTGCTGACATAACCTATTTTGCTGCTAGGTGGGTACTTTGAGTTGAGGGGATTATGCTAATGTGTCCATGAGAACCACAGACATAACATAAAAAACAAAGTTTGCATCATCCTTCTGCTGATGCCAAATTTCTCTCTGTAATTCTGAGAGAATTCCTTTGTAAGCTATAGTTTATATCTATTTCAAAAACAAATTCATGTGCAACTGCGGGCTTTTTTTATTTTCGCAAATTGAAAATAATATATCTCACTGCCCAATGATCTGAATTGAAAGAAGTTGAAGTGAGCATATGGGCTAGGGATAGGTGTCAAAACTTTGACCATGCTTGTCGAGATACTCTGCTGTGCCTCAAGACTGGGGTTCTTCCTCAGTTTATTTCAACTGGTCTTCTGCCTTATTAAAACTACTGCAGGAAATTCGTTTGGAAAAACATGGGCATATTATTTTTAACAATCCACATTTAAGGAGCCTAAACATTGGACTGCTATCCATAAGAAACAAGAATATTTAAGGACCAGTTCATTATTCAGCGGTGCAGGAACAGTTCGAGTAATCTTGTAGACACGAAAGAGAATCCACTAAGCTTGTAGATGAGCTGTTACCATTCATTATTCAATGCTGTACATGCTTGAATAAGTGCACTCGCAATTGGATGACAGATCCTCTGCTTTGGTTGTATTCTAATTTAATGACCACAATGTTACCAGTTGATTTCAAAGCAGATTTTATGTAGAAGGCTTTGAAAATTTGGAAGCAGTTTTGGAATCTTGCATTGAAGAGAATTTATAGCGCAAGTTTGTGATAAAAATTCCATTTTAATGGAGTGATTCCATGTGGGAAGGATTAACGGCATGTCCTTAGAAGCTAATTTTAAAGGCAGAAAAAAACTGCATCTGACTTAGAAAGAAAGAAAGGAAATATATTAATGTCCACAGATGACCAAAAGTAGGTCAATGGGGCTTGAGGATACAGCAGTTGACCATAGAAAGCTTCAGGAAGAGAGAATCCTAGAAGCAAAATAATGGAATACAAGTACATAAGGCAAAAATAAGGCAGTGGAGAGTTAGAGGCTGGACAAACTTGGGGATGTTTCTGAGCAGAGCTATACAAACCTCCGTTCACAAGGAAGCAAGGAGATAAGTGATCCTCAACTGCAGGAATGCATGCATCTGTGTGGTAAGGGTTAAATGACCGATCATAGTCCCAACGAGTTTCTGCATACCAAGAGTTGGGATTATCAGATGGCATACTTATGCTTGTAGTCCGGGCTTGCAGAGTTATGGGAAGCTACACAAATTTTAAATATGAGGTTCATAGTTCATAGTTATCTGTGTCTCAGGGACGTGGGGATACCTCCCCTTTGATCATGTTGGGAAATTGTATACATTAATATGAATGTAGAACCTGCAGTATTCCTCATATTAGGGCTGCTAAGATGAATGTGAAGCTGTCAGTAAAATAATTTGCTTTGTAATTTGAAACACTGATTTGGTAGATGTTTACATGTTTCGCACAAAGCAGAAGTTTAGAAACTATCATGTAAATTTATTTGGCGTGATAAATGTCAAAACATCGAGGTTTGAAGCTTATAATAATTGTTCGTGTTTGCTGTTCTGGCCTGCGTGGATGTTCCTATCACTGTTCCCGTCTATATGCTATTTTCCTATTTAAATACCATTTCTAGGATTAGGGTATTGCTAATTTCTTTTTTTGTGTTCCATGTTTCTATTTTGTTATTTTTGATTCAAAATGTGATTCTTTGTTAGTCTTACGTAGATAATATTGCTATGTAAGAATTGAGGTGTAGTCTTGCCATAGGTCACGAATGCAATATACGGATAGCATTTTAGGTTGCCACTATATAAAAGTTTGATAGACTTATTCCGGTTCTATTTGTTGCTGATTTTGGAATGTTGGCATTTCCTTGCTATCTTTTCATGGAATGTATAAGGAGTACATTTTTATGATTATCTGTTTATTGGCCGTTTGGATGGCAATCTTTGCTGTGAGTCTTACAATTTGAATATTGGGATTTGATGGTGGAAGCTTCTACACACTTTCAATACTATGCTTTGTTTTATATATTAAAAAAGCTTCCATTTTGAAATAAAATATCTAATGTGTTACGAAATGCATTATGAGGGGATGCAGACAGTGACAGAGGGATGTATTATGGATCATATTCGGGTTTCAGAGCTTATCGTCCAAGATGTAAGTTTTTTCTTATCTGTCTGGTGGGAGGCTGAAAAATATCAATTTATTGTAAATAAAAGCTTTACATTTTTCATCAATAGTGTAGTAAACTTATCTGTACATGTTTGTTTGTTGTATCAGAGTAGAATAGATTGACCTAATTTACTGTAATATGCAGTTGCATGCTGAAATCAACACATGGCTATATCTGTAAAAGTAATTTCAGTTGAAAAATAGAACATTATTTAGGAAGGTGGTTAGTCACAGAATAGCAAGATTGCTTGGTTCGAGTTTTTAAAAATGCTTAGCGGAAAAATGTACTTGGTGCCAGTGATTCTGTTGGGTTTGTTATTCCTTATTCCCTTTCATATTCTATGAGACATAATTCATGACTCGTCGATACCTGATGTTTAATAACGATCTCATTAGTGGTCTATTGTGTAATGTGCATTCACAATATTTTTTATGGTCATAACCCTCAGTATGGATTACGGTCTACCTACAATGTTAAAACTTGTTCATAATACATATAGGTCATTCATAACCAGTTATTGTCAGTATGTTTGTTTCACTTTGCAGTTATATGTACTATGCCAATAATAGTTGAAAATTCCACTTACTGTCAGTATGGCCATAACCCTTGGGAAGGATATTTTTTATCGTCATCACCCCCGGGAAGGCTTTTTTTCATGGTTATCCTCAGGAAGGATTAGGGTCTCCATGCAATGTTAAAGCTTGTGTTCATATAGGGCATCTGCTAACTAGTTATTGTCAGTATGGTTGTTTGACTTTGCAGTTCAATGTACAATGCCAAGAATAGTAAACACTTCCACTTACTGTTTCACTGTATAGGTCAATGATGTTTATTGCTGAGATATTTTTACAATATTATGAATGATTCGAAGTCTTAACTGATTGACACTTTTGTTGTTTTACTTCGCAGCGCAATATTATTTATTGCTTCCCCTGTTTTTTCTCAATGATTGTGTATGCCTTTTCCATTTTGGATTTGATGTGGCATTTGTATCATCATTGTTGACTATTTCATTGAAACAAAGTAAGATTTTGTTTTGTTGTTTTTGTTTTGCAGCAAGCATTTTTGCCAAAGCTTCTGGAGTTATTCAAAATATATGAAGACTTGGAAAATACTGATGGTCTACACTTGATATATAAAATTGTCAAAGGAATCAGTGAGCATAGTCCCTTGATTTACTTTGATAGACTTATTGTAAGAAGTCTATTAACATTCTGTAAGTTGCGAATATGTTAAAAAGTATTATTGGCTGTGATTGCAGTTATGTTGAACAGTTCTCAAATCTTTGAAAAAATCTTCAGTGACGAGCATATAATGGATATTGTAGGTGCACTTGAGTGTAAGGCCTCTTGATTTCTCTTCTCACTTATTACTAGAGAAAAATGTGCTCAATTAGATACTTTATATTTTGTATCAGAAATGGTTGATTGCAGATGGAATCAGAAAATATCAGCAATCCATTATATGAAGTGGTGTGTGTATGCTTATTCACCGACTTCGTTTTGTTTGCAATAGAATTGATTGATTTGCCTATAATCATGCAGATGATCCGGAGATTCCTTGTCGTCAGGAGCATCGTGCCTTTCTAAGGGAACAAGTTGTGTTCAAGGAGGTAATGCGCATTTGCAGACTTATTTTCAGTTGTTCAATATTAAATATGTCAGGAAAAAGGTTATAGGAAGCACATTTCCTTTTTTCCACATATGGCTAACACCACTCTTTATTTTTCTCATCATACTTGATAGGCGGTTCCTATCAGAGATCCTTCATTATTATCAAAAATACATCAAACATATAGGGTTGGCTACATAAAGGTGACTTTTCTACTAATTCCAATACTCAATAGCATTATTAAATATGTTTGACGTACTTCTGACATGCTTTCATTTGCATTTTCAATATTCAGGATGTTATTTTGCCAAGAGTTTTGGACGAGGGAACATTTGCAGCAATGAATGCGATTATCCATTCTAATAACGTATCAGTAAGACTATCATGTGCATTTCCGTTAATGGCTTGTATATGTATAGTTCATAATAGGCAACATCCACGGTGTGTATCTGCTCTATTAGAAAATTCTCAACAAGTTCTTATCAACATATTACAGGTGGTGACAGCTCTCAAGGGTGATGTTGCTTTCATTCACGAATTATTTTCAACGTTAAAATCTACAGATACACCAGATCATGTGAAGAAAAACCTGGTAAGTTGTACCATCAAAATTCTGGTTTTGATTTTCCAATATACTAGTATTTGCAAACAGGCACTGATTGATAAAGCATCTCCAGCCCCATTAGTACTCTGTAATGATTACACAGTTGGATCTAGCATATGGCTTATTATATGGTTTCTGATTTTAAGTTATGCTTTTGATGTGTGATATTAAATAATAAACTTTGTTTGAAAATATTAGTTGAATAAGATGAAATGCATAAAGGAACAACTACTTCAATATTTTATGCCAAGCATGTCCTCACTGAATTCAGGATCAATACTGAAGCACAACATATTTTTTCTTCTTCTTTTCCCCTTAGACCGTTTCTCTCAAGAACAGATGTATTTGAAATTGAGTGAAGGTGGAAGTTAAGGTTCTAGAGTAAGGAATCTAAACCGAAGGTTTTGTGCATCTTCTCCGTCTTGATGGTTTGAAAGGAGGTTTCTAACATTTACAGCACTGTAGACATCAAATCTCCTTCCTAATTTACTCGATATTTCATTCCAGGCATTATTTGATTTAGGTCAAGAGAAATATACTTCATGAAACTCGTTTTTGACAATTGAGCATTTTGATATCAGCATTCAAGTAATCTTAAATTCTCGGCAGTACTTATGATTACTCAAATTAGTATTTGAAATAAATGGTATGATAGTTCTCCGATGAAATGGCCTCCCTGTATCATGTGCTAAAGGTGGATCTTTAGGTTCTAGAGTAAGGAATCTAAACCGAAGGTTTTGTGCATCTTTTCTGTCTTGATGGTTTGAAAGGAGGTTTCTAACATTTACAGCCCTGTAGACATCAAATCTCCTTCCTAACTTGCTCGATATTTCATTCCAGGCATTATTTGATTTAGGTCAAGAGAAATATACTGCATGAAACTCGAGGAATCTAAACTAAAGGTTTTGTGCATCTTCTCCATCATGATGGTTTGAAAGGAGGTTTCTAACATTTACAGCCCTGTAGACATCAAATCTCCTTCCTAATTTACTCAATATTTCATTCCAGGCATTATTTGATTTAGGTCGAGAGAAATATACTGCATGAAACTCATGTTTGACAATTGAGCATTTTGATATCAGCATGCAAGTAATCTTAAATTCTCGGCAGTACTTATGATTACTCAAATTAGTATTTGAAATATATGGTATGGCAGTTCTCCGATGAAATGGCCTCCCTGTATTGTGTGCTAAAGGTGGATCCTATCTTGTTTCAATCCTCATGTTTCATTTTCCCATGTTGGAGGTGCATAGGATAACATCTGAAGCTGTTGTAAACCTATGTTTAAGCAAAATACTTTTGAGCTTTATGAAATGTGCACAAATACAGACTTTTAAAATACATTCTCAAAATTTAATGCTAGAAGATGTGACACCACAGCTTAAAGAGAGCTCTCAAATGCAACTTGACTCCATAGTGAAACAACCAATAATTTTGTAAAGTCAAGATTGGAATTGGTTAATTTAAAGCTCTTTCTTTCTTATTTACTTGTTTGATTTTGCAGATTTTGTTCCTCCAAGAGTTTTGTAGTCTAGCGAAAGGCCTCCTGCTTGTCCATCAGATACATCTTTTTAGGTATGTGCAACATTTATCTAGGGTAGTCCATATTCAAGCTTTATGTGTGCCTTGTGAAAATATACTATTATTCTGTAACTTCAAATGAATGCATTCTCTTTTATGTTCTTCATTGCAGAGAGCTAGTTGAGGAAGGTCTGTTTGAAGTTATTACCAGTGCTCTTCAAAGTGAAGAGAAACTTCTTCGGCTGACCGGGTATTGACATTATCATCTTATTTACATTAGTAGTTTAGATAATTTTGATTTTCAAATTAACGTTTATCTGTATACATTACAGGACTGATATTCTAATCATCATTCTAAATCAAGACCCTTCACTTCTACGTACCTTTTTGGTACAAAAGCAAGGTGGCGCTCTTCTTGGTCTTTTGGTATGTACTACCCAGTAATTGTTATGTTTCTTGCGATTGTGTAACAAGTTGAATTTAGTGGGAATGTATATATAGTCATGTTCTGTGTCTATTGCTTATTTCTGAATAGGATGTCACAAATACTTTGTAAACTGGTTTGCACCTTCTGCTGCATATCTTTTATGATGGGAAGGAAATTTCTTTGAATCTTTTCTTTTGTAGGTGAAAGGGATGTGTACAGACTTTGGAGAGGACATGCATTGCCAATTTCTTGAAATCATTCGCATGCTTCTCGATCCTTACACAATGACTAATATGCAGGTCTGTCAGTATGTATACTTGATTGTTGTATTTACTGGATATAATTATGACAATAGATGTGTGACACTTCTGAACTTCTTTTAAAGCTATTTGTAGAGATAGCTTTAATTTGTAGTTACACTGGTTTGAATACAGTGAAGTTGGATCATGAGGGTTCACAAGTTATGAGAATAATTCCATAACCAAGCAGAACACTCAAACTGTGGATGACTGATAGTGTGTGTGCAAATGTTAGGTAAAGTTCAGTGCTTTACACCAACCAAAGATTAAACATAATATGCTGTAGCCATAGCTGAACTTTTCCTCAAGTTGCGAAATTGATACTTTTAGCAAGCATGGTCTCTGTTTACAATGATAGCTTGCAGAAACCAGAAGCTTATAAACTTAATTTCTGGGTGGGAGTACATAACTTTTTAAAACTATTTTATGTACTCTTTTCCAGAAAACATGGCAGTCATAATGCAAATTGAATTCTTACAAGGGAAACAAAATTGATCTTTGAAATTATTTCATTGCTAAGCCTCCTCGAACTTTTTAACATTTCATACAGCCTGGATTTTGAAAGAAAAAGCTATTTGGGTGTTTCAAAGATGTGCTGCACGGTTTATCCCAGGATATGCGAGAAACCTAAACATAGTATTTTTGGAATTTCGTTACAAGTGTAATACAAAACCTTTTATCTTTTTTAAAGGTAGAGAACGAACATTGACAATAATTGCAAAGCTTGTAAATTTGAAATTCTGAAAACTACAAAAAGCTTTTATTCATCTAGTTGTCAGATGAGTGTTTCTCATGAAAAAATAGAGATAGAATTAATTTTCAAATTTTGCCGCTCAGAGATTAGATAAGAGGTGGTCTGGAACAGAGCCTGCAATTCAATCATCTTGGAATAGAGTTTATTCGGATTGAATGTTTGAGTTTGGCTCAATCTTCACTTTGTATACGAGTCTCATTTTCCGCAGGGCAATTCAATGTTTATGGTGGCATCCTTGTCAAGAAATCCTCACTGTTTTATGTTCAGACAACTTTTCTTTAAGTGCTTTTGCTATAACAGTTTTTGTGTCTCATTTACTTGATAAGTTCTTCTAGAAATTCATAGATGCATCAGGTTGATTTATTTGTCTGATCCTATACATGATGGAATCGACAAACTGCATAGCATTGCACAAGATTATTATCTGAGAGGTCTACCTAAAGCATTGATTGTAACCATAATAGCTGTGTATGATTTTTGTTTCCCGTCTAGATCTCAAAACAGTAAGCAATTCATTTTAAGGGACTTGAAGGTTAAAAGTTTTTGGCTTCTGAATCATGTCTGGTGGGTGGATTAATAGATCTTAAAGGAGAAGTTAAACATAAACTTAAATGTGGATTGGCATGTGATCTACTAGAGGTTTTAGATTAAAAAACTAAAAATTGATGGAAGGAAAGAGTAAATATGTGACAAATTTTAAAACTCAGAAATATAAATTTGAATTGATATAGTGAGTTTGCTCTTGTGCCAGTCGCACTTTGTGAGTAGCGAGCAAGTAACTAGATGTAGAATGTAAATGGTGTGTGCATAGAAACAATAGACTCCCCTCTTATGAGGTGTGATGCAGATGGACCGGCCTTTGTCCCTTGTGATGAAGCTAGATGGATGCAAATGGAGCTATAGATGCCTTTGATGAATGCAACTTTAGGTGGAGATAGTAGATGTTTAGTGCTTGGTCCCTTATTATGATCACTTAACTTTATAGTTATATGTTTAGTGCTTGAGTTTTGTAATTAACCACAAAAAGGTTGACTACCAAAAAGATAAGATGCTCAAACAGCTAGAAAGGACCCAAAAGTATGTCCAAAGTTCAAAGAGGACAAGGCTGTCCAGAGGTGACGGGCGCTTGGCACTGGCGTCCTGACTGGGCACCTGTGTCCAGAATGACAAATGCCGAAAGGTGTAAAGACAGACTGAGCAAGTACAAGTGCAAGACTGACAGCAGAAGCATAAAGAAAAGAAAAGTGGCCAAAGACATGGGTTAATCAGTATTTTTCTTTCTTAGGAATCATCTAAATAGTAGTATGTGATCGAGTCTAGATAATTCCCCAAAGTGTGTGATTTTGTGTCTACACTGATCAGCCTACTAACTTTACAAGCCAACACCACTTTTCTACTGTTTAGCTGCTGAACTTGGAAGCGAGACTTCCCTTCAACATGCTGTTGTTGCACGGGCAGAATCTGGCTGGTTTAATCGTTATGCACATTATCTTTATTTCTGGCTCCCTCAGCATCATCCTTATACAAGATAACAGCCTATTCATTATCTTTCTGTTGCTCAGGCTCATTGTGTTATAGTGTGTCACTGCCAGTGTCCATGTCCTCCTGCTATAAGAAGTTCCATCCCGGGAAGCTAAGGCAAGTGCCGACTACAAAAGATATCTCATCCAATGCATTTATAGCAAGATAAAGAAAATCCGAACTGTCACCAAAGAAATTGAAGTGCCAAAAAACAAGGGAGAGGCAGCAGAGACAAATGGAAACATTCTTTTCATTGATAATGCTGTTTTGTGAACTCAGAGTTTGGACATGCCACGAAAGGTCATTGCTAAATCTACCATTGCTGAAGAGACCTGAGTGCATTTCATCTATGGCATATCTATTCCTCTTTAAATGCATTATACATTCAAAGTTATTTGTGGATCTAATTGTTTATTCTTTTATCACAATGAAATTGCACTTAAACATTAGCAGAAGATTGATAAATGCAATGATACAGGCATAATCTATAGGTGATATCATTGGTTTTGTCAGTTATATATATGACTGCATTTTAATTGTCTCGTGGGGCTACCTTGCATTTGAAGCATAATAGAGATGAAAATATTCTTTGCCTTGTTACTTTGTGTGGTGAATCACTTCTCTCCAATTAGTTCATGGTTGACTTGATTTTTACTGAGCTTGAATCATTTTCTTCTCCATGATATATGAAATCAGAAATAATGTTGGGACCTTGTTTACTTGCAGAGGGAGTCTATTGTAGATGTATTTTATGATTATTACATTGACTGGTTGGTTGATGTTATAACATCATCATGCCCTACAAAGGAGGGAACAGAGACTAGCAGAAAAGCTGCTTCTACCGATGACAATGGGAGACAAGTTTCTGCAACCCCAGAAATTCTTTCAAACATCACCGACCTACTGTGCTTCTGTGTTATGTCACATTCCTACAGGATAAAGTATTATTCTTGTTCTTTTCGGTTGTGGAATTTTCAGTTCTGATTCTTTTGTAAAATGTTCAGTTATTCTTTTGAACAAATTAACTTTTCTGGATTAAGCAATTGTTACATACTTGTATGGCAGGTACTATTTCCTACGAAACAATGTTATAGAAAAGGTTCTGCGCTTAACTCGTAGAAAGGAAAAATACCTTGTTGTTGCTGCTATACGTTTTTTACGAACGATAATATCACGTAATGTGAGTACTGATAGGGAGTTGCATCAATTATAAATGTCATTCAGTTTTTGTTAGTTGTGTTACATGGTTCTAAATATGTGTAGTTTTCACATCATGATGAGATTATATCTACCTGCAGGATGATTTTCTTCACCGACACATAGTGAATAACAACCTTTTGGAGCCAGTAATTCGGGCCTTTAATGCTAATGGAAATCGATATAATCTTCTCAATTCAGCAGTTCTGGAGCTTATTGAGTATATTCGCAAGGTACTTAACAACAAATAATCTCAAGCTACTTAACTGGATGGTGGTATTTTATACTTATTTTCTCTGATCGTTATTGCAGTTCCAGTTTTAAATATAGGGGTCTTAAGATATCTGATCTCTCTTTGTAGGATGTTCTTTTCTGAACCTAGTTAGAATATGTAGTAGTTATGTAAGGTGTTGGAGAAAATCTGATGCTAGATGTTCATGTTTATGCAGGAAAATATTAAATCTCTAATTGATTACTTGGTCAAAACTTTTTCGGATCAGATGGACAAGTTTGATTGTGTGGGTACTTTCAAAGCACTCAAGCTTAGATATGAGCAGGTGTGATTTTGTATTTATTTGCCTACAAGCATGAGATACCACTATATTCTGTGCTTTTCTAACTAAAAGGTTTGAATGTAGTGGCAGCAAGCTAAATAATGTATTTTTTATTTTGATATTAGACACTTGAAGCTGCTGCAAGAAATGTCTCGGGTGCGAAAGGTGAAACTGGATCGACCCCAATAAATCCTCTTGTTGATCCTAGAAAACGGATCGATGAAAGAGCCCTCGAGAAGGAAGAGGAAGACTACTTCAATGAGGACAGGTATACTTTGTTTATGACAAGAAACATGGTCGAATATTAAAGACAAGTTTTTCACAACCCATTAAGAGTTTGGAAAAATTGTGCAGAATATTTATAATCAACATTTATGATGAAGGTGGATCACGGAGCATGATCCAAAACATTGATTAAAAATCTTCTTCACATTTATTCCTAAAGTTTGCTACTTAATGGTTGGTTCTAGATTGATATTGCATGCATCTCTGTTTGTTCTAATTGCTGTCTTCATTCAGTGACGATGAAGAGGACACTGCATCTGCTCGCACTGTTCATATGCCCAGTGAACCTGGACACGGTGCTTCAGAAAACGGAAGTAATTCAAGTATTACATCTTTGAGGTGGTGTAACATGGAACTTTTCTGTAGTTGCTACAGCCTCTTTCCTTTCTACCGATTGTGTCACTCCATTCTGATTATTTCTGAAACAAACAAACTGTGCTACTCTACCCAGCCAATCCTTTCATCTTTTAGGCTAACTAGAAATGCAATTTTGATAGAGATGCATGTTTTGGTATTTCTTTTCAGGGATGGGTCCATTGGATTGGTTGATTACGAGGATGAAGATGATGATACTCCAGTGCCAGAGAGCATGTCTAAAGAAGTGTGTGAATTAAAAACAATATGCACAGTCCCCTCTGTTCCAAGGAATGATAACGAAGAAAAAGATGGTCGCACTTTAGTGCCAGAGCTTGCAGCTAAGGAAGTACCGGAATCGAAAACATTGTGTACAGTTTTGTCTGCTCAAACAACTGATTCATTTGGACCTGAGGGAATTGCTACGGAGAGTCCCAAACGAAAATTAGATGATGGAAGCTCCATTGAGGGTGAGTCCGAGTCTACGAAGAAGCGTAGACTACATTCAAATGCAAAAGATTTTTCCATTTCAACTGATTCTATAGATAGTAGTCAGCATTTTGTGTTGAAGGAAGATAAGGCTTTGCCAGATTCTATAGATGGTAGTCGGAAATTTGTATCCAAGGAAGAGAAGGCTTTACCGGATTTGAGTGATGGAACAAATGTTGAATGCCTTGAGGCTGTTGATACTAGGGTAGAAAGCTCTGCAAGTGAAAAGGTACAATCTATGGTTTCAAGGGAGAATTGTAATGGTGAAATCAACATTACAGAAGCAAGAGATGGCATCAGAAACCATGGCAGTTCATCCTTCTCAAAAGAGGGATCCGCACTTGACAGGCCAGATAGTGGAGTAAGAGGAAACAGTCCCTTGAAAGGAAAAACAAGTGAAAGAGTAAACAGTTCATCTCCAGATCTAGTTAGGGCAGGCCCTCCTTCCCCAGAGCCTTACACTGTTCGATAGTCCTTGACCCCTGCTTCATTTATTATATATCATGTTATCTTTGTCAGGTCTCTTAACTCATTTTTCAGCATAGGGAAATGCATGTTTTTCCCCACACGATCATTGCTGTGTTGTTCAAAAGAGCATGTAGTGGAACCAGGTTGACATGAGATATTGAGTTTCACCTTGATTTTGAGACATACTCGATGCCCAATCCACCAACTCTAAATCCAGTTTGGCCGGTGTCAACTTTGGAATGATTTTCTGTCAAGTTGTATTGTGCTCGGACTTTGCACCAATGCCAAGGGTAACCAGAGCTCATTAGACGCCTAGTATTTATTTTATGGCGTGAGCTTAAAAAAATGGTATCCATTCCCACATTGTGTACATGGTTAAGCAATACCAACCAAGCCTTTTCATCAGGAGATCCATATGACAATCGTTTTCTTCAGTGTACCATTTCTTTCAGATCTGACTGGTTAATTTTGTTCTTTTTTCCGAATGAAGCCAGTATATGCTGTATTACAAAGCTACTGTTTTAAAATATGCCTCGCACCACAATATTTCTGGATCCTAGGCTTGGAAAATGCTGCCGAAGACCATAACTAATAAAAGGAAAAAAACATGTATCAATTAATCTTGTTTGTATATTATTGCTGGCAATTGTATTTTTTTCTACAACAGGACCTTATAGGCCTGGAAATGCACAATTTTGGTACCACTTTCATGCAAATTTTGGTTAATATTCCGATTTTGTTCAAATATATTTTTGAAGGGGATAATTGTTAAGCGCGGGACACTTACCCAGGTAAATTGTACAATATTACTGCAGAATAAGAAGTCCGAATTCCTTACACTTTGGGTTACATATTGGTCTTAATGCCTAGTTTTTATTTTATGGAGCAAAACTTGCCGACTGACTTGTTTTATGTGTGCTTGGAAGTACAATGATCGGCATACATATGATGCCGCCTTAATGATTATGGATCTGACTCTTTTCTTTTAAACAAATAAGGGTTTTCACCACGCTTGCAAATAACTCCCCTATTTCAGTTAGAAGTATCTTTGGCATTATGCATACAGGCATTGAAATAGGCTGAGTCTATGTTTTAAATTCTAAATGGAAATTGGAGAACAATTGCACATTTTCAGCGAGTCATTCTTATAATTTGCAAATATAAAACAAAGTCTCTACCGTAAATCAAATCCAAACAGCAACATTAATTTCAAGTTAATTTATGCCCCAATCACATTACTCAAAAAAGTCTCAACCTTGTTATACCAAGAGGTGTTATTGACAAGGAGTGTAATAGTGTGTATGAATAAGTTCTTTATTTGCCAATTAATGTTTGATGGTTAAAATTTTATAATGTTGACTTATGTTGAATACATAAAATATAATTTATAATTATATACTTATATTCGAAAATGTAATTATTCCGAGAGGCGTTCTACAATGGTAGGCAACACTATAATGGAGTGTTCACTTTTATTCTCAACATTGAATTTGACGTGTATTCGATTGTTATGTGACAATTCATTTATAAATTTGACTTATATTAGACTGTCATTTATTTAATTTTTTGTTTGGACAAGTTAATCAAAAAAATAGTAATATCTTGGCCATGTAGTGATGTTTGAGTTTTTTTTTTGGTGAAAAGATATTTTAAAAACCAACATAATCACGTAACTAAATGATTCTATTTGCTACAAATCAACAAAAAATTGATAGATAAATTAATGAAGTAGAGTAAAGAGGTATGTAAAAAATCACACCTAGGAACTTTGAAATTGATATCTATTGATGTATTTCATATAAATACATTTATTATAATATATTTACTATATTATATTTATTTCTAATAGTTATTTTTTTGGTTTTCTTATACTACATTTGCATAGTTAGATACGTGTCTTATGATTGATATCTCTTGGTGTATTTTAGATACACGCATTTAATATTATTTGACTGGTTTCTATACGAATTTATTTTAAAAGTGTGTAAGATTTTTAAAAGTGTGTAAGATCGTTAGTGTGACATAAATAACAAGTGAATAAGTGTGAAGATCATTATTGTGAAGGATCTTATTTAGATAGATGTATTTAAGATATCTGTGCGAGTCTAATACTTAACAATGTTAAGGATGTGGATATACAATATCAACTAAATGAACAATTTTTGGACATCAAAAGCACTAGTGTCAATTCTCAACCTGATTGCAACCTTTAAGCAATTTCTCTTGTACACATTAGTTGTAGATTTGTTTTTGTTATCTTTTTAGTAGTTTTTGATTATTTATTATTCGGGTGGTGTGGCATGTACTGGAATGTCCCCATTACATGAATGAAGTGGTTTCTATTTATACAAAGATGGTTAATTTTGTGTGCAATATGTGATGTCTATTTTTCTGTGCGGGGGTTGAAGCCATCTTCACTGATACAAGTATCATCTTATACATGGTATGCACTAAACACATTTTATTGATTAGTCCTAAACAAAATAACATGAACAAGAAAGTGGTAAGTGTGTGTATTAAATTCTATTATGTTTGACACTTCAACCACATTTATCTATAGCATTCATTCTATGTTGTAATTTTGTCTGAGCTTGTGTAGTCAATTGTGTGATTTTGAAACATGTAATAATTGATGGGAAATGTTAAGATTGAACACCATCTTCACCTTTGTAAGCAATCATCTTCTAAAGACTTTGGGATTTTGAGAAATATTGAGAAATATATGAGAGAATTTGAAGAAATTACTTAGTCGGTTATTAATGGTGTTTGTGTATGCCAAATTTGTTTTGCTTGGTTGAACTTAAAAGAAATATCTGTGCCTATTTAGCTGCCTACTTGCAATTTTCAAACATTTGATCTCCCTTTTGATTGAAGTTAATGTTATATTATAACTATACCTATTACACTGCCTCTTTCTATTCTTTCGACATGTGATTTTCCTTTGATTCAAGTTTACACTCGTATTGGCAAATATTCCTTGAATAGAAAGAGGTAGAAAGAATCTATCAAGTATATTCGACAATTACTCCTAGCCATCATACTCCCTAATTACTCCTAGCCATCATACATCTAAACATAAAATTACATTTATCCTCATATATGGTAGACATTTGGTATCTAGCTAAAGTAATGTTGATAGACATAATCTACAATTGCAACCATGAGGGCATTGGATATAATAGAGTGAAATCTTAATAAAAATGGTTGACCTTAAATATGCCATCTTATTAAAGGTAATTTTTCTTTTTGTTTGAAGAAGATTAAAAAACCTTGATATCTTGGGCATACAATGGAGTTCGGAGTTTTTTTTTTTGAGCCCGATGTATTGGTGTAGTGATATTAAAGAACAATCAAATAGAACTAAGAACCAAATCTAGGTAGAAAAAATAGATTAACAATCCAAAAGAACTCAACTTTATTATTGCAAATAGTTGCAGAGAAAAGACAAAAATATTATTGTTGTAAGCTTCATGTTTAACTCACGGGAAGAGTGAGTTAAATAATAAAACCATAAAACAAACATTCCCACAAAATATGGGAAGAAGCCAAACTTGGGGGATGAGGATCTCTCCACAAAATCAGGGTGGAGAGATTCTCTCAACCTCTCCCAAGTTTGAACATGAGTTTGAACAACTCACTTAAAAACAAAAGACAAAAAATAATAACATATTTAAATAACTAAATATGCTCCACATGAGCTTATTTAAAGTGTAAATGTAAATTAATTAATTTACACCAACACCCTCCCATAAGCGAATGCTAGGGAGCAGAAAAGAAGGGGTCTCGACTACTAGGCCTGATAAGGTACCCGATACAAACTAGAAAGAAGAAAAAGAAGGAAGGAAGGACTATACAAGCATCCCCCCTAAGGAAAACTTCCTTCACCCCAATATTTTCTCGCAATGCTAGATAATGAGGAGAAGCCAAGGGTTTAGTGAAGATATCTGCAAGTTGATCAGCAGTAGGCACAAACTCCATCTGAACAACTCCATCCTAAATCAACTGTCGAATGAAGTGCATGTGGATCTCAATATGTTTAGTACGCTGATGCTCAACAGGATTATGTGCAATTTGAATAGCACTTTGGTTATCACACCAAAGAAGGGAAGGAGACTCCTGTGGAAAACCAAACTCGCCAAGAATCTGATGAAGCCATAAAACCTCCTGACCTGTTGTCACAACACCTCGATACTCGGCCTCGGTGGATGATAATGCAATTGTATTTTGTTTCTTACAAGACCATGCAACAGGACCAGAGCCAAGATGAAAAAAGAAACCAAAGGTAGATTTGTGAGTGTCATGACATCCACCCCAATCAGAATATGTGAAGTCCCTTAATACATGAAAAACTCTTGTGGTGTATAACATATGCCAAAACTCAAAGTCCCCTGAATATAGCACAAAATACGCTTGGCTTCTTGCCAATGACTCTCATGAGGCTCATGTGAAAAGTGAGAGACAAGGTTAACAACAAAAGTGATATTGGGATGAGTGTGAGTGAGATACAAAAGACTCCCAACCAACTGTCTATACAAAGTGGCATCTACTAAGTTAGACGTACATGCAACAATCAATTCAATACCTGACTGAAAAGGTGTGGGAGATGGCTTACAATCAGCCATATGAAATCTCTGAAGCAAATATGTGGCATACTTATTCTGACAAATAGAGATGCCCTCAGCAGATTGGTGAACTGGAGACCAAGAAAATAGTGCAAGAGGCCCATATATGTCATATCAAACTTTGCTTTCAACTTATGTTTAATGTCCTGAATCAGAAAATCTGAACTACCAGTAATGATGAGATCATCAACATACAAGACTAATATAAACAAGTCATCATAAGTTTTCAGAACATAAACAATATGATCATTCTCATAATGATGGAATCCAACAGACAACAAAAAAGTCATCCATTCTCTCATACCAAGCCCTAAGGGCTTGCTTGAGACCATAGAGAGAACGACGGAGTCTACAAACCAATGAAGAGTCATGCACAAAGCCTTGTGGTTGCTCCATGTAAATTTCCTCATGAAGATCACCATGTAAAAAGGCACTCTTCATCCATCTAATAAACTGACCATCGATGAGAAGCAATGAGGGAAAGCACAAGATGAACATAAATCCATCTTGGCTACAGGAGAAAAGGTTTCAGAGTAATCCACTCCTTCAACCTGAGAGAATCCCTTAGCAACAAGACGAGCCTTATACTTATCAATGGTACCGTCAACAACATATTTGGTCTTATAGACCCATTTACACCTCACCAATTTTCTTCCCTTAGGAAGTGGCACCAACTCCCATGTCTGATTCTTCATCAAAGAAGAATACTCATCCTCCATAGCAGCATCCCACTCTGGTTGACCAGAAGCCTATGAAAAAAAACAAGATCAGTAGAAATAGCTTGGCTCATAAGAGCCATACCAGAGTAAGGTCGATGATCTGCAGCACCAAAAGTCTCTTCTCTAGTATGTTGTTGATCACTTGGATCACCCGCCAAAATCACAGCAACATCCAAAGTAGTCTTCAACCATTTAGGCCTTGGTATGAGGAGGAGGAGAGAAGGATCAGGAACATGATCAATAATAGGTGGGCCATCAACATCAGTATCATCATCTATGACAGGTACAAGAGGTAAGGATGGAGAAGGAAGAACAAAATGATCCAAAGGAGCCTCGGTCTCAGCAACACATGAACATCTTGTCGAAACAATACATCTTTGGTAGTGGGATCGAAAAGACGATATGCCTTCACATGCTCACAATGGCCAAAAAAGATGAGTTCTTTTCTTTTCTTCTCCATGGATTTCCATGTATCATCAGGTACAAAATCCCAAGCTTTGCAACCAAAGACCCGAAAATCTGAAACGTCAGGTTTTTCACCCAACCAAGCCTCTTCAGGAGTAACCCCCTACACTGCTTTATGTAACATCCTGTTTTGAGTGTGGTTTGCACAGTTCACAACTTCTACCCAGAACTTTGGTGCTAAGTTCTTGGACTAACCATGCAATTTTCCATTTCCTTGAGTGTTCTATTATTTCGTTCAACAACTCCATTTTGCTAAGGGGTGTAAGGAACAATATATTGGTGCACAATTCCATGATTAGCACAAAAAGCAAGAAAATTCATTACTTACATATTCCCCCCATTGTCCAGTGTCTGGAGTATTTTAATACAATGCCCAATTGTTTTTCTACAATAGTTTTAAAAACTTTGAAATTTATCTAGGACATCACTTTTATATTGCAGAAAATACACCCAAGTGCTTCTTGTGAGATCATCAATAAATGTCAACACATACTTAGCACCAAAAAATGATCTAGAAGGAAATGACATAATATCACTATGTACCAATTCAAGGTGAGCCTTAGCTCATTTTTCTTGTCCCTTTGGAAAGGGATCTTGATGTTGCTTACCCAACATACAACTTGGGAAAACACCATCATTAGAATTCACCTTCGGAAGACCTATGACCATATTTTGTGAAGAGAGTTGTTGCAGATACCTGTAATTGAGGTGTCCAAACCTCTCATGCCACAATTTGCTCAAAGAATCAACATGAGCAATAAGTGAAGATCCTACAGTATTTTCAAAGTTCTCAAACACATACAAACATGAACATGGGTCCACCACTCATGTAGCAACAATATCATCATGATCATGTAGTTCCTTGATTACAACCTTATCTGGTGAAAATTCAACAATTTTACCATCACCAGAATTACAGATTTGATATATGGAAAGCAAATTGTTATAAATATTGGGAACATAGAGAACATCCTGTAAATGCCCATTAGGCATATTGACAGTGCCAAAACCCACAACATCAACAGAAGAACAATTGCCCACCAAAATCTGTGAAGTGTTGCAATCAGAAACAGAATTCAACAAATCTCTGGAATGTGTGATATGATGTGAAGCTCCTGAGTCAAAAATCCACTTGTCTCGCAAAGGGGAAGAAGCTTGTGCAGAAAGAGCCTTACCCTTGCCAATATTGGAAGAGGAAGAAGGAGATGGAACAATGATCTTGTGCTGTTTTAGACCTTTTCCAAAGCTTCCAATTTCAAAAAACATCTGGATTCTTGATGATTTTTTTTCCACAAAAGGAGCATGGATCAAACACTCTTTTTTGGGACAAATTCTTAGATTTGCCACTATTTTGCTATTTGGAGGAATCAACAGAGGGAGGTGAAGGTTTAGAAGCCACATTTGGAGATGACAAATTCAGATCAAAGGAGCCTTGCTTGGGTTTATTTTTCCATTTTTTCTTAGGAAAATTAGCTACTAGTGCATGGTTTGAAGTTGGTATGGAATCAAGAGAGATTAGCTTAGTCTGTTCTCGAGACAAACATTCACAAAACTCTTCAAATGAGGGCATAGTAAACTGAGAACCCAAGGCATCCATAGTAGAAAAAAAGGCAGAGGTGAAAACTGAAAAAGGTCCCTTTAACTTGGTCAAAACCATGTAAATGCATTCTTCATCCTTTTTAGTTTTACCACCAGCTGACAACTGACTACGAATTTCCTTAAATTTTGTGATAAATTCTTCTATGGAAGAAAAATTTGAAGGTGATAAAGAGTTTAACTCAAGATCCAGTTGAATCAACTTGAACTCATTAATCTTGCCAAATAAAGTCTCAAATTTATCCCATACCTCTTTCGGTGCCTTTGCAGAAGAAATGTGGAATTGCAAATTATCTGCCACATTCAAGGTGATCAACCCAAGCACCTCATCCTATTTGCATGCATACAAATATTTGTCCTTTTCTATGGTGAAGGTGGGAATGCTTGCATCGAAGACACGCCATAAGCCATGATGATTGCAACAATTGTTGCATCTTTGGTTTCCATACATGATAATTTGATGAATTTAAAGGCTCAAAGAACCTTGTATCCATCACTGGTGCTGAAGATGTCACTGCCATCTCTAAATTCAGTGAGCAAAATATACTACACACCAAAAGACAATGTGCTCACACTGCAGGGTCCCTCCCAAATGAGCAAAAAAATGGAACTCCTCAGATGGTAATAAAAATTGAATCAATAGAACGGGGTTGAAAAAACATGCACTTTTACAAAAAATGGCACTCGATTTCAAGTTACCGTGCAAAATTTATTAAGCTTTCAAATTCTCGTAAAATAGGCCAATTTTAATTTTAAAAGACTCCACTGATTAAAAAATCAGACCAAACAGAGGCCAAGGTGGTCGTGTGACCACTCTTTGGAATCGAGAGAAGATGTAGATTCTAACTATACCTTCCATTTATAAACATCCCTCTAAAAAGATTAATTTAATCCAACTCTAGTAAAGAATTACCAAATTGTGACTTGAACCCTTGACCTCTTGAACCCAAGTTGAAAATTTTAGCAAAACAATATGTTGTCAAATGCGCTACAATTCTGATCAAGTCTATAATAGACAAATCTATTATTTAAATATTTACAGAGCACATTTTAAAGCCAAAAACTGCCTTTTTCACAATTGAATATAACCTCCATGTGGCAAGCTGAGAGATTGTTGCACATAGGTGGTTTTGAAGGTGGTTTTGAGGGCCAAGAAGTTAAAACATCCATCCATTCACTTCAGGTAAAAATGTGGCTGGGTAGATAGGAAAGTGAGGACTCGGATCTGCCAAGCAAGAAACCAAAGAGGTTGAGCCTCACAGTCCAACACCAGGCAGAAGAAGATCAAGCCACCATGAAGTTAAAACAAAAGAGAGGCCACACAAAACTGAGAAGTTGATCCAAAATGTGGTAAGAAGACTATAACAAGATGAGAAATGGCCAAGTAGGAGAAAAATATGTGGCTGAGTTGGGCTAGTTCCATAGACAATTGGGAAAGATCCACTCCGAGCCAAAATTGACCACCATAGCTCCAAACACACAACTGAGTGCATAGTAAAGCTCCTAGATCAAATTGATCCACTCCAAAACTTGACCTTTTAAGAAGGAGATCGATCCAACAAAGGACAAAATGTGTTAGTTGAGTCACAGAGGAGGTTGGATGTTTCACCAAGGAGGTAGATCGAACTGTGCAAAGTAGGTAGTCCAAGTTACATATGAGGATCAACAAGCCTCACAAAACACCATTCCAGTCAAAGCAAAAAAAACAATAGCTCTCTTATTCCTGCAACAAAATATGCATATAAACTGAGAGGATTATAACCTAAGCTCCTTGCACAACAGGCATCTGATACCAAAATAGAACTAAGAACTAGATCTAGGAAGGAAAAACAGATTAACAATCCAAAAGAACTCAACTTTATTATTGCAAATAGTTGCAGAGAAAAGACCAAAATATTATTGTTGTAAGCTTCATATTTAACTCACGGGAAGAGTGAGTTAAATAATAAAACAATAAAACAAACATTCCCACAAAATATGGGAAGAAGCCAAACTTGGGGGATGAGGATCTCTCCACAAAATCAATGTGGAGAGATTCTCTCAACCTTCCAAGTTTGAACGCGAGTTTGAACAACTCACTTAAAAACAAAAGGCAAAAAAAATAACATATTTAAATAACTAAATATGATCCACATGATCTTATTTAAAGTGTAAATGTAAATTAATTAATTTACACCAACACAATCATCCTATAAATGGGAGAAGTTTAGAGAAGAGAATGGGTTTTTAGTCAATTAGAAACTTATTGGAAAAACTATAGTACAAATCCAAGATATTTGGACAGGTATATAAACACTTCTCTACAAAATTGTAAATTACACTACACTACAATTGATTATAGTCAATAGGTGTAACCGAAAATGGTAGTCAAGGATGCTAGTTGAGTGTAATAGTGTAAGATGTTAATAAAAATAAAGCTGACCCTAAATTTGACGTCCTTTTGCTTGCCATAAGACAATTGGCCATTTGATTTTCATGTGAGATTTTTTTCTTCTTTTTATCCCGATAGACATAACTTGCAATGGGTTGGGTTAGATGGTGGTGGTGGAGTGTAATAGTACTACATCTTAGTAAAAATGATGACCCTTAAATTTGACATCTATTTGATCATCATAGGATAGTTTTGACCTTACATTCAACGTCTATTTGATTACATATGAGATTTTTTATTCTTGTTGGGAAAAGGCAATCGAAAAATTGTGATATCTTTGGCATACGTTAGAGTTTGGAGTCCATTATTTCTTCGATATTTTTTGAGCCCAATAGTGTTGAATATAGATTAAGGCCATTTTTACTTACTATACAATATAAAATTTGGTGAGATAGTAATAGCATTGTTAATCAACGTGACACCTCAAAATAGATATCCCTTAGTATTTTTCAATAGATATTTGTATTAGTATATATTTTGTGTGATAGATATCATGCTCATAACATAAAATTACATTTATCGTCATAGATGATAAACATTTGATTTCAACACATGTTTCTTTGTAAGTATGCGTGAATTATGTCTCCATCATTAGCCCATTTTAAAGTTGGACTTTGGGATGCAAGTTCTCATCCTTCGCTAGTATATTCTCGTTAAAGATTTTGTTCCACTATAATATGTAATTAAAGACCTCCTTAGTATCACGAGTTATGTATCACATTTAAGATATTCTAGTATAGGTCTTAGTCATAAAATTGCTACCTTATGTTTTTCCCCAGGATGCCATTTTATTTTCATGATATAAGGGGTGAGAATTGTTTTTTAATATCCCACCTATGCATGAACCTTTATATTATGCGCTTGGAAGATTTGTAAACTGATTTATCTTTTCTAACTCTTACAATTTATAGTTGGGCTTAAGCACAAAGTCATAGCTCACTTTTTGACATTTGGTGCAAATTCATGAATTATACATATGTTACAACTAAAATACTTACAACCATAACTGATGTGACAAAAATGTTATAATTGTAGTTGTACGCACCCCATTTTGCATGGTGCCAAAGTGAAAATACTTAATGATGATGATGAGGATCTCCAAAAATATGATGAGATGTTTCAAAAATCTCAAGACCACCCCTAAACCCCTTTTGACCTTCAAACTCCTTTACATCTCCTTTCAACCCTTCTGAATTTGACATGGTACCGCAATAGTGGTTCTATCTCTTGCTACAATGGTCACGTCTCTGTCAATGATGGTTATGTTCTACCCCACTGGTAGTTACGTCCCCTACTGCGGTGGTTGTGTAACCACCTTTTGGAAGAACCGATGGTTCCATCTCCAATACAACTCCAATTTAAACTCGAATTTCTCTTTCATGATTTCTGATCCTTTTTTTTTTCACCATCTACGTGTTTGATCTCATTTTTAACACCCAACTCATCAATCCTACCCCCTAACACTTGAGTTTACCATATAGGGATCTAATATAAGCCAGTATATTTGAATTTTGATCTAAATTTGAGTTTTAGATCACTTAGATACTTTCTACTAAGCAAAATTAAATGCTCATTTGCTTCCCTCCTAAGAATTTTTTTGAAATCTATATTTTCTAGAGACACATTTTTGCTACTACTAATTGTTGATCTATAGAAGAGAGGGAATACCAAACCCAAGGGAGATTTATTGTTTCCAATACTAAGCACTTTGAGGATTTTGATATTTTTGCTGTTACCACTGAAGAAGAGAACACAAGGTGATCTCTAGACCAACCTTCTGCTTCCCCCTTGAACCAACCACATATATACTATTTGTTACTTTTTTTGTTTCAAAGTGTACACCGATCCTCTTCATTTATCCGTACTGCACAATACACCACTACTACGTTGGTCTATCGATGAGCATTAATTGAAGTAGTTCACTAAGGGTATACGCATATAAGAGAATCCAACATCAAATTCCATTATGCTTGTAGAAAGAGGTTCCAAAAAAAAGACATTAAAAAGAAAATGCTTAGATTAGATCTGTTTGGTTGCGATATATGCATATATAGTTATATATATATGTTTTAGATCCTTGCAGTAGGCTTTCTTAGATCTAATTAGAATTAGATTCTATGTGAAAAATAAGAGGAAGTAAAGAATTGTGTTTGCATTTAAAATTGTTTAGGATTAATTTAATTTTTTGTAATTTGATACATTTAAAATAATACATGATCTAGACTTCTCCCAAAATAGATGGTTAGATTAGACTCTAGGTAATTTTAGTTTTCTTAGGATCAGAATCTAGATTAGATTATATTTAGAGATTATGCACCCACAAAACAACAAAAACATAGATAGTTACATTCTTTTCAAAACTCACAGTAGTGAAAGAAAAAGTAATATATTTAAAAGGATTCTCATTACATACAATTTGAATATTTAGACAGATCTGAAAATCTTCTCTTGTTCTAAGCATAGCTGTTAATTTTTATGTGTATAATTTTGTCTCATCATTTATAATGTCATACAAAAAATAGCCAAGATAGATTGCTAGACAACACGATCTAAAAACTTAAGTTATAGTATACACAAAACATTACGACTTTCAAGACCCAAAGAACACCTAGAAATCAACTAGTAATTCAATCTTGTAATAACCATGAGTAACCATAGTGAAATAGGAATTAGGTGCAAAAGGATTCAGTCACATGCAATCTGAAGACATTAGGATGTTACACTCTGAGATCTAGTAGTCGAAAATCCTTTTAGTTTACTTAACTTGTGATCAAGCAACTCATCACAAGCACATCTCCAATGGATCCAGTTTTAGGAGAATATTATCGAGAACTGAGTTGGACACTTCAAAACATCAAGCATTCCCACCCTAACAAGTTTGGAAAAAATCAACGATCCATGATGACATCTTATTTGAACTCACACATTGAGAAGTATATTTGAGGTGCAAGTCACCATCAACAATAAGACATGGATGCTTGCTGACCTGCAGGACAAGATAACTGATACATGTTTAATAGCTCAATTAGGTAGATAATCCCATTGGGGATCTGAGAGATTTTAGTCCTCAGTATCGACATCCTCCATCATTTCCTTCCATATGACCTTGCTATATGCAGGCTCTGACCTTCTTCGAATAATCACTTTATCTGGGTTACAAACACTATACAACAGTTCCTCCTCTTCTAATCGTGACTAATACATGGAGAGCCAGAGCTTTCCAGTAAGTTGTTGGACACTTCCTTGACCACACCATCCATCAAGACCATTTTTTATAGGATCTTTGATGCCCTATCCATGAGCAGGTCTTGTCTCTCTTGAGGAAAAAAGTAGAGGATTTATGTTGATTATCTTGGCTTACACTCATGAGGAGTCGAGGGTAGCATGAAAGGCATTAACGCTTTTTGGCATTTACAAATTTGGTGAACCCAATGTGAAAGGAATAGTTTCTTATCGTTTATCCATATATTCCATTTATTTTACCTCACCATATTCTCCCTATCCACCATTATTCTGCGGGTGTTTATGCACCCCTCAAATATGTCAGGTCAAGAATTTGATATGCCTATCTTAAGCCTCAAATCTTATTACACTTGTATGCATTCTGAGCAATCACATTATTTATCTAGTTAGGATTATTACTATTCTCAAAGTACATTGATGTCACATGTCTCTTCCATCCAATTTCCAAGCTTATCTTCTAATGTAAGGATTGAAGAGATTAATCAACCATCGATCTATAAAGGATATTCCATGGACTCTCCAATTCTAACAATATGAAATTTACTGGGGAAGGAGGGATTTACCCACAAGTATTGACTAGGCCAAAAATTGGCACGCAATGTGATTCATTTCCATCTCACATAGAACCAAATGATGATATTTTTGCATGGTTCAAACAAATAAATGATCAAATCAAAACCATACATAAATAATTGGATATGCTACAAGCATATATGACTACTATCTTGCAAGAAAATGTCACTTTTACTCCACCTAGGCTTGGAAGTGCATCTCAAAGAGGGGAAGTGACTATAGAGAAAATTATTAAAGGGTACCATCATTCCCCTCTACAACCAAATGCAAAATATAGTGTGTAATAAGATCAACACCTCCCATTAGGTAACTTCATTTCTTCCCTAATGAACTAAATTTGAAAACTAGAAAATGACCTTGAAAATTAGAACAAACAATCTAAGATGCAATGAAAACTCTAAATAAACAAAGTTGTCCAACCGATGCAATAATCATCACAAAAAACTCCTCCTGCCAACTACATGACACACCCAAACCCATAATACCTCATTATAGGCGCATGCACACTAGGCATGAGTGGGCCCTTGTTATATACTTTCTCGACTTACCCAACAGAAAACAAAACCACTTCATACTCCGTGGTCTTAAATATATAAAATCATGTACAACCCTATAATAAATTTATATTCGCATTACAAGCCTAGGCTCGATGAAAACCCTATGTTCAATAACCACAAGCCTATGCTCAGCCCCTATAGGGTTTACCTCAACCATTATAGAAATTTTCCCAGCCCACTCAATAGTTTGTAGGTATCCTCTCCCGTAAGTCCCGTAACACCTTACATGCACTTATAATCCAAGTCCACCTAACCTAACAATTGATTCCTCGCTTTTTACACACCGAATTTCCCTACCCTCGCTTTTGTTATAAATCCCCCCTTTACTAGTAAATTTCAAGTTTCACAACCAATTGTAGGTGCAAAAAGCATTCCTACTACTGATTTTGGCGCATTGGGAACCTACGTGGAATATCTGATAGCAAATCTCAATTCTAACATCTGTATGTCAATCCTTCCTCTCCCTCTTCCTAAGTTACTAGAATATAAGGGTGAAGGAGACCTAAATACCCACATAAAGCATATGCAACCAAAAATTGTGAATTGCACATGTGGGATGGAGTTGTCACAAAAATATCCCTTAATACCCTTGAAGGCATAAAACTTGCACAATAGTACCATTTTCTTGAAGGCTCCATACACTCATCCAAATAACTTATAGCTGTTTTTTCAAGGATTTTGATATGAACAAGCTCGTAAAGATTGACATTAGGGAGTTTCTCTATATTAAACAAGAATACAATGAGTTCGCTACACATTTCATCATGAGATAACGTCAAATGCTTTATTCCTTTACCAACGCCCAAAACATGGATCAAAGGGAGCTATGGGATCTTTTCATCCACACTAAATAGGGAAAATAGGGAATATGTGCAAAAGTTCCCATATAAGTTAGTGATAAATAGTGGCTGTAAGAGCTATGGTTTGAAAGAAAGACTTGTCGTCCTCAACAAAAACTCTAGGGGATACCAAAATAATAATAACAATAATACACAAGCCTCCCAAAATGCCAAATGTATGAAAGTAATCATTAGAAATCATAATGCCACTATAGATGGTGTTACAGATCAATCAAAAAATCCTAATTTCCCTAACAATATGGTCAACCAACCCAATAACAACAATAACAATCATAATGGAAACATTTGTTCCAATAACAATCAACCTACCATGAATGTGGCTAACTTTAAGAAGGATCCTAATGCTAATGTAAATTACAACCTGAATCACAACCAACCACTAATTTAGAACAAAAAATGAGAGGGTCCATATAAAAAAAACTTTGATCCTAATCACGAATACCTCAATAACTTTAGCAACTTCCAACCAATTATAGACCAAAAAAACTGTCATTTGTAGAACTATGACCCTGACCTATTTTTTCCACTATATTGGGTAAGAGGTCATGATACCAATATTTATAGGGAATATAAAAATTGTATCCCATGCCTCCTTGAAAACTAAAGATACACCTTTAACAAATAATTTATAGGGGCAATGAACCTTAATAATCAGCCGATGACTCATTTAGGTCCCTTGGCACTGCAAAACACCCACTTAGGCATTTATCAGAACCCTTTCCCAAATCATCAACATAACTCCCTTCCAAATAATGCACAACCAAATAACATGTAACAATGAAAAAGACAACCATCTATGCCACAACAAAAAGACAACAAATAACCCAAGTCAGAAATCATGACACCAAGGTCTGGAATTCCAATACGGTTAACCCTAATGTTACCTCATGTCTACGTCCTCTAGGATAACCACACATGATTGGTGTCGTCGAAATATAAATTGATGAAGAAGCCAATTTAAATGCCATAAAAAAATAATATGAGGCTCCTAATACCACTTTGTAAGGCCCTGCGAAAGTGCAAAACAATGGGATACCCAAACAACTAGGGAATTATGATATCATTACTAATCTTGCCGAGACATTTTCTCATATTTCCTTTCTTGACCTTATAAATAATTTCTTGGCCCATCGATTTTCAATTTTAGGTGTCATAGGAATTGGGCGCTTAGCTTACTTCACGTCCCCACCAGAAGTACATGTTAAGCACATCAACATGGATATGCTTCCTCATGGTGCCATGATGATAGACACTGGATAATTCTTTGAATTGTATCAACTACCCACAGACGTGAAAAGCACTAAAAGAGGGGACAAAAATATCCATTTACAGATTTGGATATACGACAACTTAGTAAAATGATCTATGGTGGATGATGGAGCGAATGTCAACATTGTCCCTTTATCCTTTTTGTACAAGCTTGGATATGGTGTAACTAACTGCTCATCAAGTCAAAAGTGGCTATCAACATTGTTCCTTTCTCCTTCTTGCAGAAGCTTGAATATGGTGAAACTAAATAATCATTGACTTGAAACACTTTTCATGGGTATGATAGTCTTAGAGCCACATCAATCGATAACATCATTCTCCCCATAACTCTTGGTTTGAAGCCAATCCTTACCAAATTTTATGTCATAGAACTATAATCCAACTATAACATGATCTTAGGATGACCATGGATCTATTGAATGAAGGCCATTTCTTCAACGTATTTTCAAGAAATCCACCTTTTGCATTTGGGAAAGGTTTTTATCACCAGATGTTGGGCCCCTAAATATCAACTAAGTATAAGAAGGCCTGTGGGCACGTGGGACCTAGTTGATGAAGGGCGCGTGAGTTGAAGGTGCACATGGAAAGGGTTATGGAAGGGTTTTACAGAACACATGGTGTGCACAAACAAGGCAAAACAAGTTTTGTACTTAGCCGCATTCAGCATCCCAAGTAGCACACGAGAAAAACATGACCCTTATGGATAAGGTTCTAGCTTGGTGACTGTGGATCAAAATGGAATATTCCAGACATGCGATAAAAGGTTCCAGAAGACATCATTGCAAGAAGTGGAGAGCTCAGATCAAAGAAGGCATGCTCCCATGGAGGACCACTTCGACACTTGGTGACTGATCTGTAACTTATGGAAGATATGGCAGTGTGTGCTGAGGTTATATATTCAAGCGCTTGGTAAAAGAAAAGAGAGAGACATTGGTGAGAAATAAAAAAAGTAGAGGAAGGAGAGGAGAGGTGAAGCTCTGTAGGAATATCATGGAGAGTTCTATGAGATGGGTTTAGGAGATCTGTAGGAATAATGGAATGTCAAGGGGATGGGCCTATGTTTTCTATGTAACATGAGGGACCTAAGTCCAATTCTGATGCATGGTTCTGGTCTGCACTATTATACTGATATGTGATGGCCTCAATAAATGCAATGTGATTATCAAACATGCTGAATATGAATATATGTGGTTCCTGGTTTATACTTATATCTTTATGGATCTGTTCTGTGTATTTTTTTTGTGAATGGATGTAAACCCTTGTGTATTTCCATTCTATTATGATCCAAATCTGTATTCTGTTAATGCTTTCCTTGTTTGAATGGATGCATTAGCCTAGAAACTCATCATAAGATCTCAAGATAAATGCATGGTTTTTTTCTATTTTTCTGCATGCAAGTATCTGTCATAGATGATGCATTTTCACACAACTCATACAAAGGAAGGGATCGACGCCTGCGCGTGCCTTGGGTGAGCGCCCAGCGCCCATCGCCTATTGCATGATAGGATGACGTGTATGGGATTTTCCTATTCTTTGAAGGGTAAAAAAATGACTACACCAAAGGAGACCCCAAACCCGTTTGATATAGTTCAAGTTAGTATTAAAATACTGCCAGACACCCACATTCATCAAGAATCACCTATAAATGATTTACAAACACTCACCCCTAGAAAGAGGTAAGAACCAAATTACAAAGTTTGATGTTGAACTTAAACCCACTCTCTTAGCCCTTGATCGTCCTGCTTTTAAGAAAAACACAAAGGAGGGTCATAAAGAACGAAAATAAACCTCTTTTTCAATTGATATCCATAAATTAGAAATTAAAACTGCCCTTGAAAACTACTACGCATATCATTAATATCCTAGAAAAAGATTCACCTCTTATGCTTGCGTTCAACCCAAAAGGACATTCCATGTACCATTTTTGCTTACCTGAAAGTAACAAGGACCAACCTTCTCTGGCCATGGTAGCAGATGTGAATATGGTCAAAATTAGTGATAATGAAGTCCCTCCCTCCATTTTATCTTATGATCCTCTCCCTGAGAGAAATTTATGGACCATTTATTATGATGGAGCCAAATGCATTGCAGGGGCAAGAGCTGGCGTGATTTTGATTTCTTCTGGGGAGGATTATTTTTCCTTTTGGTTTTGTTTTATATTTCAAATGCACTAATAACATGGAAAAATATGAATCCTTTTTAACTTATCTTCTCTTAGCTCGTAGACTTGGTATTCAAAGACTTCAGATCCTTGGTAATTCACAACTTATCACCAACTAGGTTGCAGAGGTCTACTAGATGAAGGGTATCCATTTATAGCTATAGAAGAACACCACTGAAAGGTTAGTTCAAGATTATGATATAATATCTATCATGTCTATCTTTATAAGTCAAAACTAGTTAGTCAGTGCCATTTCCACCGCTTCTGCAAGGTATTATCCTTTCCATAGGCTTCCAATATTCTTGAAGATAATTTTGTTGTATCACTGAGAGGCGGGCCTCTCATCAAGAAAGGATCCCAACTCAAGGAAGGATTTTTCTAGATAGATGACCTTGGGTTGTTAAATCTAGACATAGTAGAGAATGATGATTCCATTCTAGAGTATCTACATGCTTACGAACACCTTCCTCTCTTGCATCATAAGAGGGGTTTTCCATGAATTTGCATCCTTCTTCCCCCTAGGAAGAAAATACTATGATTCATATTATAAGATCAAAGAATATGATTCAGCTACCAAAGACCTTGATGTTTGTGAAACCAAAGAATAAGTGATGGACCTCCCTCCAACGCCACCCAAATTTAAAGGTAACACCTCTCTCATTGAGGATAAAATCGACATAAATAGAGGAATGGAGGAAGAACCTAGGATCTTAAAATTTGTATCTTCAATGTAACCACAATAATTTGAATGCCATAATAGCTTGCTCACTGAATTATCCAAGGATTTCACTTTATCCTAATTTGATATGAATGATATTCACATAGATGTTGTTGTACACAACTTGGTCATGAAACTTGAAGCTATGCTGGTTAAAAAAAACTATAGCCCATGAAATTGGAAATAACACTAACGGTGAAAGATGAGGTTATAAAACTCGTCAAATTTGGTTTCATTAGACCAATAGATTATATGAATTGGTTATCTTGCATCATGTTAGTATTGAAAAACATTATCAAGATTCAAATTTTCATTGGATTCTGAGATATTAAAAAAATGTGTCCCAAAGCTGATTTTTCATTACCTTCTATTGATGTGATTGTCGACGAGATGTATGTATATGAGACCCTTTCACTCATGGATGGGTTTTCTAGCTATAATATGATATGTATTTCAGAAGAATATCATAATAATACCTCATTCACTACCCCTAGGAATATTTTGTTACATAGTCATGACTTTTGGCCTCAAGAACATGGGTGTAACCTACCAAAGAGTAATGACCACATATTTCATGGCTTGATTCAAAAAATTGTTGAGTCCTACGTTGACGACATTGTAGCAAAATGTAGGAAGAGGGAAGACCATATAGGGGTTTTAAGAATCATTTTGACAAGGATCATTGAATATAGTATTACCTTGAACCCATAAAGATGCATGTCCAAAGTGATGGGAGGAAAGCTCCTATGATATATCATATCAAAATGGGGCATCAATGTTTATCCTGCCAAGATTCATGTTATCCTAGAGATGGTCTCATCAACTACTGAATTAGGGATCTGATCATTCCTTGGGAAACTAGGGGATACACATAGATCCATTCTAGATATCACCTATGTAGTTAAACCAATAAAAAATTTGTTAAAGAAAGAGAACACCATCAAATGGACCCATGAATTACATAAATCATTTTAATCTATCAAGTGCTTCCTATTATCTCCCCCGACTCTCATGGCTCCACGATCTGATAAACTAAATTTTATTTGTCTACATACGACTAACATTTCTCTAGTACCAATATACATGTGTTTGATGTTTCCATAGTATGGATGCTTGTTTAAGATGATGACGATGAAAAAGAACAAGCTATTTATTTTAAAAGTCATACTTTTGGACTATGAAACATGATATTCTCAAGCTAAAAAGGAATGCTTCACTGTAGTATTCGCTACTCAACTCTTAAAACATTATACGATAAATCAAGAGACTAGGGTGATCTTCAAATCACAAGGAAGTTGCATATTTTTAACACAACAAAACCTTTCTAAAAGGGATGGACATCTAATCATATTCCTGGGTGAATTTGTATTGACTTATGTTAACCAAAAATTGGTCAAGGGTCAAATAGTCATTGATTGGCTAGCTAAAAAACCCATTGGATTCAAGAGATTTAGTGGATGTTGAGCTACCCAATGAGTTAATTTACTACATAGAAAATCCTGAAATCACTTTTCTCCTTGGTATATGGATATAATCACCTATCTCATTGAGCACACCTACCCATAAATGTTAACTCTCAACAGAGGTGGCACTTCCGTGTCCTTGCCACAAAACACATAATTTTAGATATAATCTTGTATAAGAGAATTTTATGGTATTCTATTTTTCCAAGTTAATGAGGAAGATTCTAAATGCGTCTTATTCTAGTGTCATGATGGGGTTTGCGGTGGTAATTTTGGTGGCCACGTGACAACTTGTAAAATTCATAGGATGGGCTACTTTTGGCCCACCCTCAAAAGTGATGCGATTGATTATGTTTGAAAATGTACCAAATGTCAAGAATTCATGCACGTTATACATGTTACGACACAAGAAATTTGGCACATTGTTACACCATGACCCTTTTCTCATGGGGGCTTGAGTTAATTGGAAAATTGACCCCACCTTTACAGACGTGCAAAATTTCATCATTACTGCAACGACGTATTTTAGGAAATGGGTAGAGGAAATGTCTCTGACTATTGTTACCAATTTATTCATAGGGAATTTTTTGTTGAATCAAATTATTTGTAGATTTGGAGTCCCATATGTCATTATCTCTAAAAATGGGAGCTCCTTCAAGAATCCATAGATGCGAGAATTGTGGAATTATTTTTCTATCTTGCACACCACAAAATATCTTTACTACCCTCATGCCAATGGACAAGATGAAGTGAAAAACAAATTATTAAAGTCCATTTTTCTTAAAACAACAAAAAACAATAAGATGGATTGACATTTACAACTATATACTGTGTTATGGGCTTATCAAACTAGCATATACACATCTATATGGGCTACCCCATTTTCACTAGTTTTTGGAGTTAAGGATGTTCTTACATTGGAGGTTCAACTTACCGACCTACGTGTCTCTCTCCAAGGTCTCTTGGACAAAAATTAATATACGGAAGCACACCTAGTTGCTTTAGAAAGTGTAGACGAGAATCATCTCAAAGCCACACAACATCATGAAGTATATGCCACTTGCATGAATTGAAGATACACCATAAAATTCCTATTTATGTCGGTGATATTGTGCTTCGCTAAGATAGTCAGATAGATAAAAAGAAAAGAGAAGGATGTAAATTCAGACCAAAATAGTTAGGACTCTACTTACTCACCGAGGACTTCAACAATGAGGATTTTCGCCTCTATATGCTTGAAGGTGAGGAGTTTGGAAAATCATTAAACTCCCTTCATATCAAACAATATTATGTTTAGTGTCACATTTTGCATTTCCCTTTATGTTTGTTGTGTTGAATTCTATGTCTAACCTCACCATGTTTATACCTGAAAAATCTATTTAAAGTTGAGATGAAGTCCAATGATGTTTCTTCATCCTTTATCTTCTATCAACTATCTCACTTACCATTCTATTGAGTTATCACTATCTTTCTGATTATCTCCATAGTATAACTTTACTTGCTGATTGCCTGGTGTTGTGATTCCCTTGTTCCCTAGCAAATCTTAGTTGGACGTAAGAATCTCATTTTGTGTATGTCTCTAAAACATTTCTTGTGACACACTTACCTACATATCTCTCTATGAGTTTGAAATATTAGCGTATCTCATCCCTTGAAATGTTTCTCTCCTGTATTGGCCTTTGGTGATGAGCCCTTGTATCTTATTAGTTACATGGGGCTGGGGCATGGAAGAAATATTTCTCTTCATTCTCAAGGAAAAATAAAGAAAAGAGAACAAAAAAGAATATACGTTGAAATACAAGAATTCATCATTGAGAGATCTACCACGTTACTCACCCTTGTTTGTCTTTGGTGATGGTCCCAGGTATCTTCATGGTTGCTTGAGGCTAATATTCAAGGGTAATGCCTTTACTTCCCACATCCAATAACACTTGTTTCATTTCTAATCTAACATGTTATTTATTTTCTAACATTTTATTTATACAGCCTAAACCACATATGCTCTTCTCTTGCACCCTTTAGGTGAACTTGACAATAAAAAATGTTTGAAGTTTTCTTGTTTTAATATTGTATTTGGTTAATATAATTTTGTAGGATCACTCAGTCAAATATTTCCAAATTAAACCCAAAATCTTTAAAAAACAAATCAAACTACTAATACATTTGCATGCAGGACCTTCTTGCTTAAAAATATTGCTAAAAAATGTTAAAAAAATAGGAATAACTTTGATTTACGCTTTTAATTTTTGAACTATTTTTTTTCAAAGTTGGAAAGAACTTACATCTTAATCACTGATACTTGTATTAGCACATAATTACATAAATTTCATCACCACTTAGCTACACTGGTGATGTGAACTTCATGTTGGCATGTGAGTGTTTATTGTGTTTTCATTGATGTAAAAGGATAATTAATGACAAAGGGTGATAATTATGAGTGCTAGAGGGATTCTGTTATGGTGATGAAATGGTCAAGCATGTGTCATGGTTGCAAGAGTGGACAAGGTGAGACCTCCTTAGTCTAGTAGGCCTAATCCTGAGGCCTAGTCAGTAGGATGACTTGACATGATGGAATGAAGACATAAGGTAGCTTGATGAGCATGGTAAAGGCATGTAGATCATGAGGAGAGTGTATTGAAGCATTTATATAGGTTCAGAGGTTGGTTGTAAGGTGAGAACAAGGTTTATAGGTGCTCATATAAACCTAGTCTAGGTGCTTGGAGGCTTAATGGTGTATGATCATCAGTTGCCAAGATATGTGAGCCCATGAGAGCATGTAGATGAGTGAGACATGATGTCTCAATGTTTTCATGGAATTTTGAAGAGGTTTCATGCTGAGGTATGAGGTTATCCTACTTTTTTTGGGTCAAAACATGCTTATTTCCTTGGACATATCTATGCAAGTCATGGTGGTTGAGAAGATGAAGACCTATTTATGAGAAGAGGAGCCTTGGAGAAGTTTTTAAAGGTTTTCCTAGTGCTGTGGGAAACATTTTAGGTTGACATGAATAATATTTTTTTAAGTTATGGGGTTTTTGGTCATATCGAGCTCAAGAGAGTGTATTTTCTAGCTCAAAGTGAGAGAAATATTCTTGGTTGGCACGTTTTATGTTTGTATGGGGCCCTGAGAATTTTATGGATTTTGAATCATGGATTTGAGAATATCTCAAATTTGGAATGAGGTTAAATGAGGGCCTAACATTTATGAACGATTGTTAAGAAGGTTTGTCGGTCAAAACCCTTCTTAAACCCTAGTTTGCTAGTGATGGAGGAAAAATTCTTGGTTTGATACCAGAAGGGATTGAATCATCAAATGTTATTATTGGAGGATGGATATGACTCTCCCATATTTCAGATGGTGGTGGTTTGGTGTCATGACTATAGGTGGAGCCCGCTCAAAAGTACTTGTTTCCAGGAAATTTCCATTTTCTCTCATGTTTTCCATTTGACCTATGAACTAAATTTGTGTTATAGAGGTTTATGGGGATCTATGCTAGATGGTTGAAGTAATTTTCAAATCTTTGTGAAGTCATTTGAGTGGTCTAAACAGGTCAAAACATGAAGAGTAGATTTTTAGGGCTAGAAGGGTAGTTTTAGCAGTCATGAGAGAATGAATGTTCTTGGGAATTTTTTTGACTTGGTGATGATGTTTGATGGACTTGGGAGTGTTTTACACATCCCATATGACATTTTTTCAAGCCTTGGTTAAGCTCTGGAAGATGAGTTAAAGTGGGATAAAGAAGGTCACAAGCTGACATAGTTTAATTAGTTCAAGATAACACTAGTGTTTGGGTCTGAAGATTAGTCTGGAAGTCCGATATCTTGGATTGGTTGATGATGGTCCTATCCATTAGAGAGTGGATATAGGAATGAAAATTTAATCCTATTCCAATTCATTTATAAGATCTTGAAAGTGTGTAATAAGGGTGCTCAAGATAGGTCCTACTTTTAAAACTAGTTTCTAGATAGTTCAAGTTGTTTTAAGGTAAGAGAAGTTGTTCTATTGGATATGTAGGTAGAATCATGATGTATAACATGATTAGAAGTGTTATTCAGGTTAGTTTATTTCTAATTAGTGGCTGCATACCATGATATGAGGTGTTCGGTGATTGTTGGTTCTTGATATTTGAAGATTGGTCTGTTGAAGGTGCTCAATTTGAGTAGGAAACAATCCTGGTTGAAGGTGTTATGAGAAGAAATGAGATGAATGCAAGATATCCATGAGATTGTGTAGGATGTTGAAAGGATTTTTTTGACATATTATGGATCTTTTTATACCCTTTAAAAATATTTGGATTAATGTGCTTGATATTCCATGGAGTGGTCGGTGGAGAAGGATTTAGCCTTCTTAGGCCTAGTTGTGCAAGTGTGAGTTGTCTTGGTGCATTGTTGACCCATATGGGTCTTTGTTATGATTTTATATGATGTTTTAGGTTTTTTTTGTTATTGGTATTACTGATCTTGAGGGAAATTTATTGACCTAGTTAGTGTTTAGAGAGATGAATCATATATTTTAGTACAGTGTATGTGTTCATTTTGAACTAGTGGAGCGAGAGGGAAAAAGTGCGAGCATTGAGAGAGTGTGATAACATGGTTTAAGGGAATCAAGACATATTTAAAAGAGGGTTTGAATTTTTGAGTATATTTCATAAGAAATAGAAGTAAGATAAATAGGTCTAATTAGCCCATCAAGAAGCAAGTTTGAGTGAAGTACGAGAGAGTGTATTTGAAGAGGGTTTTGAGAGAGTGTGAGCTGAAATTGTGATCACTATCAGTCATAGCAGAAAAATTCCATGATTGGTCTTCATATTCAGGTGGTTGAGTTGGTGATTGATCACCTTAGGGGGTTGGTGGCTCCTTTTAGGGTTGGTTCCTTACTAAATATGGGTTGGTTCTCCTTGTGGGATTAGTGTCTCACTAAAAACATCTTGTGTGATGTGTCATATTCATGAAATTATTTTGGTTTGAGTAATATAATCAAAATTTTCAATGGGTTTTCTTCCCCTAAAGGGTTTCCCACTTTACATCTTATGTTTGTTTGTACTCTCTCTTGTCTATGCTCATATGAATGATTGTTACATGTTGTTAAGCTCACATTAATGCATGGTTGAATGATTAATGGTTTATGCAAGCTAAATACAATTGGTTAAAGGTTTTGAAGGAATGATTTAGACCCCCCTCAGTTCATTTTTTCCCCAACATTTGGTATCAAAGAAGGTCATTTTGAAGAATTTTAATCACTTGAAAGGAGATCCTTTGAAGGACTAAAATGGCGAGTGAGAAAAGTGACACTTATTTCAGCAAAACTCCCTTGTTTGATGGAATAAACTATGCATTTTGGAGTCTTAATACGATGAATCATATCATGTCCTTAGGTATTGAAATTTGAAAATATGTGTTAGATGGATATACAGTTCCTCAGAATCCTCCAATAATTAATGTAGACAAGAATCTTAATAGTGATAACTCCAAAGAAATGAGTGCAATCATGTGTTGTCTAGCTGAACCAAAAATTATGAAGGTCATGCATTGCAAACCAGTAAAAGTAATTCATGAGAAAATTTAGGTCATTTATGAAGGGGATTCCAAGGTAAGAATAACTAAACTATAAAGTTTCAAAAATAATTTAGAAGGATTAAATATGTGTGAAGAGGAATCCATTGCTACATATTTTCTCAAAGTTGATAAGGTTATCAATACCATGAGAGGATTCGGTGAAGAAGTAAAGGAAAAAGTTGTGATACAAAAAGTGTTAAGGTCTCTAACTCCTAAGTTTTATCCTAAGATTTCTGCTATTGAGGAAGCTAAGGATTTGAAGGTAATGTTAATGGATGAGTTACATGGCATCTTGATTGCATATGCGATGAGGATTGTTGACTCTAAACCTGTCAAGAAGGAGATTTCTCTCAAAACTGATATGAAGATAAAAGATAAGAAGATAAAGGATGGTGCTGCCCTTGAAATAGATGATGATGAGCTATTTGAAATTATTGTTAGAAGATTGAAGGTTGGATTTCGTAAGTATAAAGGTAAAATTCATTTCAAATGTTTCCATTGTGATGAAGTAGGTTTGACAAGAGAAAAATTAAATTTAGGAAGTTTGAAAATAAGAAAAAGTCCAAGAAAAGCCTCTATTCGAAAAAGGAGTGTTATGCATCCGAGAAAGCAACTGTGATAATAGTTCTGACTCTGAATTTGAATCTCAACATGAAGAGGTATGTGATGAGGTCTTGTTCATGGCCATGGATTCTACGAGGTTTATGAGTGATAGTTCCATACTGTTTGGAGACAATATACAATCTTAGGACTAAGAAGAAAGAGACGAATTTGAGACTGAGTTGATGTGTGCTTAAATTGAATTGAAACATGCTAAAAAGAACAACAAAAGTTGAGAACTCAAATCAAAGAGTATAAAGAAAAGATACATGATCTAGAGTAGAAACATTGGGATGTGACAAAGAAGCTTGATGAAATAGTCAAAAGGTTGGAAATGTAAATGAATTATATGATTTTGAGCTACAATCCAAGGAATAAGAATGCACTAAGCTCAAAGAAGAGATAATCATTCTAAGGGGAGAAATGTTTGATGTAGTCAACAAAGGTAAATCCTTTAAGAAATTTGAAAAGAGCACCAAGGATCTTGATGATCTCTTGGACAGTCAAAGGTATGCAGGAGACAAGAATGGTTTGGCATTCAAGGATGGCATGAAAGGTAAAGGAGTCATGCAAGAAGACATTGTTCCTATAGATACTAAATAATGCACTTGGGTACATTTCTAGGTCCTAATCACATACCACTATTCATATGATTCCTAAGCAAGAAAAATAGTAATTGACATCTATATTTGGCCTCTTTTCTTTCTTTCTTGCTTTTTCTATAGTCTTGCACACCTCATTGCCCAATTTGACTTTCACTACTTTATATTTCTTGGCTCTGGACACCATCACTCAACCAAAATGCCAATGCCCAGGTACCCTCGTCCCCTCTGGGTTCCACTTATGCTTAGAGTTGGGTTCTACTTATGCACTTCCTCTAAACTTCATCACTCCCAAGCTTCCCACCTTTAATGGCAATAGAGACCCTCAAGAGCATCTTCGAGAATTTCATGTAGCATGTCTAGATTATTCAAATGATCACACTTTACTCACAAAGATATTTCATATAATTCTTCAAGATTATGCAATGCGTTGGTCCTACGATCTACTTGTCCACTCAGTAACATATTTTACACATTTAGCCGATGCTTTTCCTACTCATTTCTCTATTAATATCGGCTCTAATATATCCTATGCTCAAATAACGAAAATTAAACAAGGATCTAATGAAAATCTAGCAGATTATGTCTTGTGATATAAGAACAAATTAGCTAAGATGTCTAATATACTTTTGGACTTTGAAATTCAAAGTCTATTCATCCAAAGTTTATTATCGCCTCTACAAGAGAGTGCCATCTTCGAGATATCTCCATCATTTGATCATTTATGTTATACTCTTAAGCTACGTGAAATTAAACTATTATCTATGGCCAAGATTAAGTATCATGAGCATGATTCATCTTATACTTTCTTTCAAAGTAAATTCACTTTCAAGCCATCTACTAAACCTAATGAAGCTAAAGCTACTATCAACGTTGTTTCTAATCCTAAAAATCTTTAATGGCAATTTCCTAAGTGTACATTTACTAAATTTCCTTGTGCTCCGCATATTCTATTGTTATAACTCATTGAGAGCAATATTATTATTCTTTCTCCTCCACTGATTTTGGACCCATATCATCCTAAAGGTCATAATTACAATAAAAAATTTAGATGTGACTCTCATCAATGCGTGGGATATTCTACTGCTCGATGTTTCAAACTTAGACATATTATTCAAGATATCATTGACACTAATACAATCTAGCTTCCTAAGCCTGTGGCATCTACACCAGTCAATGAAAATAAAAAACTTAGGATATTTAACAATCTTATTCCTAAGCATGAAAAGAAAACAACTGACTCTTCAACCAAACATACATATCATGTAATGCCTCCTCCCTCATATGGGTGGATCTTGACTTTCTAGTTTCTCATGCTGATGCATCTCCACCATTCATTACATTCTATAATCATGACTATCATGATACATTCTCTTTTGACACATTACATATCAATGCTTATATCAGGCCTCACACTATCAATAATATAATGGTTGACCCATCAATTCATATGTATGTGTGCTCTGTTGCACCTCTAGTTGCTATCGACTATCCGCTCTCACATATTTCATATCCAATTCCTAAATCTTATGGTTATGTCAAGATGTCAATCACCATTGGTCAACTTACCATACTTGTGCCATTTCTTGCAGAACCTTCAATCAAAGTGTTTGACATACTCTTAGGTCTTCCTTGGATCCGTGTTTCTCAAGTTATCATTTCCACGAATAACTTGTGTCTAAAGTTCATTCATAACAAACAAGTAATCACCATCACATGTGTCCCTCCATGCACACCATGGACACAACCTCCTCTTGAGGTTTTTTTTTGAACTTGTTAGAGCATCTAGGTCCCTAGAACCTCTTAAATCTAAAGTTCCATCTACTCCTAGCTCTCCTATTCACACACGACTTGCTCGGTATCATCGGTCTTCTAGTCCATCTCATTAGTATCAGTCCACCACTCGGGTGGATACATAACCTCTGCCTGACCCTTCACATAGGTGTTCATAACCTCCACATTCTCCTTCACATATGTGTACATCACCTCCACAGTCTCCTTCACATAGGTTTCTATCATCTCATATGTCTCATGCACATAGGTATCATTCCCCAATACATCACTTGTCTCCTACATCACCAATCTCAGAGCATGTTCACACACCTTTATCTATGCAAGCATTGAATGGAGAAACTTTACACTTCAATTTTTTTGGATAACATATTCATTGTCATACACTTGGGGGGAAACATGCTTACTTCCTCCTTCTAGCATTATCAGGTTCTTGCATTTCTCCTATTTCACTTCATGCTTTAGATCTAGTATTTCAAAAATATCTTACACATCTTAATACACTTATATCGTCATTACCCTATGACACAGTCTTGTGCTATAGTTCACACTTGAATATTTAGGGCTCACTACATTCATGAACCTCACCTCATTCATACGACACATTTTGCGATGTGCACACTCACAACACATTTTTATGACATAAAATACTAACACAACACACTTCCCGATGACACACTCTAGTTGCATGGTTCACACTCGAATGCTGAGGGTATAAATCAGAAATGAACCTCACCATACTCACTCGCTCTTTACACTCTACGCTTTTGTTGATTATATCTTTCTAGCACACAATTCAAACCAATTCCTGATGACACACTCTTATTCTATGGTTCATTCTTGACTGCTGAGGGGGAATTTATAAATGAACCTCATATCATACACATCCATAAAAATTCACTTGGGGGGCACGTTTATCCTATCATATTCAATTTGCATTCCATTCCAATCACTGTAACATCCTCATTTTAGACAATAGAACAAGTCAATTTGTTTTTGATAATTGCATCCTGGTTCTAAATACATAATTTAGAACTCACAAATCAAATAACCATTCATATAACAGATAACCATATGCAGCTGTAATGACTCGGAGTACCTCCGATCTATTCATTCCATGACTCGGTAATCTACCAATCTATTCATGAGTAATAAGAGTTGGCGTTATTATTTAACACTTCACTCTTGCGGTTCTCTTCCCTATTCTGGGATTCAGAATGCTCTGTCCAAGGAACCTAACTGAATAATTGTTACCATTATTCATCGGCATCTCATCCCTTAGACTAGGTGAATTAGGGACAACGCAATCAGCAGCTTGCGATACTTTGGCCAAAGATTTGAAACATACTGTTTATGTCTCGTATTCCTTAACGGCATACTCGTCAATCTGGAATACGCCCTTCACCCCATTCTTATGTTATGTAGAATGTCTTATACCGACTTCTGTCAGTCCTTTTATCCCATTTAATCACTCGGGAACGGATTAGTAAGGTGACCACATTATATGGATGCTCCCGAAGACTAGGGATAAGATGACATACTGGGTCAATCCTAATTAAACTATTGTGTCAAGATACCCCGAGTCTCCTAGGCAGCCATATAATGTGACCACATACCTAATCGATCCAAAAGTAACTTGTACGAGATCAAAGTGTAAATCTTAGCAATCAATGCAAAGGGTGTCATCATAAGTCACCTGCATTGTTGTAACTTCGAGAAGATCCTAATCTTCTCGGAGGTACAACCCTGCAGTTCACTTATGCCATCAACCTTTAAATCCACCTCAAAAAGATCTACTTAATAATATATGTTAAGCACATTGAGTTTAAATTACATTAAATACGTTCCCTTAAGGTTAGCCTTTCCCAATCCCTAGATTCCTCATCCTAGGATGACCTTTCTCAATAAAACCCATTACTCAGAGGAGTTATCAAGGCCAAGGTCTCATCAAGGAGGTTCATAGAATATACATAATTCTAAAACAACGGAATTGGTCAATATCTCATAAATTTCTCACGAGATAGCCATCTGAACCCCCATTAGATTTATATCAGTTCTCATAACTAAATTTATATCATACTTATTAGCATCAAATATAAATGATTAAGAATCCAATTAAATGTTGTCCTGTCATAATCAGGACTAGGGATTAATAATTTAATTCAATTTGTTTAGCATTCTGTTTAGGTATATTTTTAACCCTATCTTCTAAAAAGACAGTTACCTAAATTTCAATTTAGCTTTTGATAGAACATACCAGAGCTGCTAAACAATCATAAGAATTCAGTCTTATATTCATGCAAAGCTTACATTGTTAATCACAAAAGTCTCCAAATTATATAATAATATCAATGCTCTTTAGATCATTTGAACTGAAGAAGGTCAAACTATCAAGATAAAGGATATAGACACATAAGTAACAATATCAATCTCCATTCCTTTTAGAACTAATCAAATACATTTTATGCATTCAGCATACTTGATACAATACTCAACAGAAGAAGAACATCTTTCCTCTTATAGTACATTTAAAGAAATTCAAACTAAAATTCTACTTAAAATCAAATCTAAACAATCTGATCATCCTATCAGATCTGGCATGCTTTTACCACTTACAGCAACCATCTGCAAAAATAGTCAACATGGGTCAGTTCCATGAACTAAGCATGATAAGCACTAACCTTTAAAACAATTGCAAAACATCAATTGTTTTCATTAAACACCCTGTTTTAATGAAATCAAATCATTAAAATGTTAGTGATCAAGAAGACAAATGCATCTAACCAACTATCCATCTGAATCCCAAGGACAACAACATCAGACGGATTATATATTCAACATAATACAAAATTAACCTATCATGATTCCATCAGCATGATAGAACAATTCCAAAGGTTAGATAAACAATTATTGCAAACCTATACTTTATATCAGAAGAGAAATAAACAAATTGTACATGTTTCCCTCTGAATTAGCTCATGACTGTACCATCTTTTCAAAAAGCAAGGCATTCACCTAATACTCATGCAAATAAATCAGTCGAGTCCCTCAATCAGCATTCTGTTTTGTTAAAACTTAAAGTTAAAACAACTACAGTACAGTAACCCTCTTACCAAACAACAGTGTCTATCTACCAAGCGGACTCAGTATGACCTTGCGTAAGAAGCGATAGACAAGAAGATAAACATTGAAAGGCTTTTAGGCACAAGGTTGAACTCAAAAGATCTCCTTTGTTATTGCATTCGACCAAAGACTCGTGATCATTTAAGCAATGACATTTCCCTAAGACTATGCGGAGGGATTTTTTTAAACGAAATCCAAGCAACATGCATATCCATATCCAACTGGAATGTAGTCAGAAAGAAAACATATACATAACATAACTTAATCACTTCTGAATGCATCCAGATTTGAAAGTATGGTATTCATGACCTACTTCATAGAAGCCAAAATTCATGAAGTTAAGCTTATTAAAGAAAACCAACAAAGCCAAGAACGTTACATGTTCATACTCAGGCTTATACAGAAAACAGTGACATAGATTACCATTCGAGGATTTAAAACTAAGTCCGGAAACAGTATTCACAGTTTAGCTTTTCAAGAAGCCGATATACAAGATATCTTCCCATACTCATGGAACCCAACGGTGTCGAAAACAATAGAAAACCCAACAGTCTTTATTTGAAGCAGTTACACTGTTTATCTATCAAGAATTCAACTGAGTCCCAACAACAGTATACAGGATAAAAATAGTTAATGATTCTATCTATGCCAACTATGGTAAGCATTCAAAAATCAGGTGTAAGCAAATCAAAATACTGATTTCATAAAAAGGAATTCAACTGAACCTCTTCAAAATTCTCAAACAAGCTTACACAGAAGGAAACATAAATGTATACCCAGGAAGTCTGTACCAAATTTCATTACAAATAACAGAGGTCGTATGACCTGTTACTTCTACAAGATTCCTACGGAATTCAGATTATCAAAACTCAAGGATGAATCTATATCCTCAACAGTGGACCATAATATACGATTCATTCAGAGGACTCCACAGAGTCGTTTCAATACAATAATCATATATATATATATATATATATATATCAATACTATCAATGGGTTGAATCCCCATAACCTCCACGCAAGGGAAAAACAACTTCCACAGGGTCGTAATGACTACTGTAACACAGTAGTTACCTCTTCCCAAACAACTATAAAATTTCATAACGAAACCTTACCAGAATCCATAACCACCGCTAAATAACAACCACGACAGAGCTTCCGAAAGAAAAGGTCAATTAACTGAACAATCAAACAAATGTCCTTCAGTATCCTTTCCGATAGTTCCACAACAAGAATTAACGAAAAGTATCCATCAACAAGCATCTCAATAGTCTGTACCCATCGAGAGAACAATCTACGGACTCACACAGAGCAGGCCTATCACATATACTTGCAATAATTTCGCATACAAAAGCCGAGATGCAAAACCCCAAAGAAATATAGCAACAGTTCGAATTTAATAAACACCCATCAAGGGATAAAAGAAAAATCAAACCAGCATGAAGATACAGTACCAAAATCACACAAGACAACCATAGAAAATCATCTATTTCCATAAATCATTTGAACAGAGTTGTTCTAATGAAATCATTTGAAGAAGAGCAAGATATTTAAAAGTTAGGGCCTAACATGCCTGGGTATTTGCTCAAATTTCCGAAGCAGACCACTGAAAGAGCTCGGACTTTCTTTTCCTTTTCCAAGTTAGAGCGACCAACAAAATTTTGCTATCTCCATGACATATATATTTTCCTTGCCAGAGAAAAGAGCTAGATACGCTCATACTCGCCATGCAACACAAAGAAGACTGGTGCGAAGAACCAGTGAACAGGCAGAAGGAAAACCGAAATTCACGATAAGCCAAACAAAACAACAACTTTCCAATTTGCATGCCTTCTCGTGAATTCCGAGCTCGACTACCGAGCTCATTAATTGCATTTACTCCAAATTTCCCGCTCAAACTCCACTGCCACCGACCGCCAAAGTTGGCGATAGACAAATAGAATTTCAAGACCATTTTCAGTTTTGGCGACCTGCCACGTCGGCTCAGTTAGCCGTTTCTAAAACCTCTGCCAATACCTGTCCTTCATACTTATCCTTTGCATTAAATAACATAGAAACTGCCACCCATGGTTTGCATCCCCTCCATAGGTCCCCATAATCCTTGCCCAATAGTTAGGTTAGTAACTTAGGTTAGAATTTAGGATAACACCTAGTCTAACTTCATAGAACATAGATACTAACTTAGGACATTAGTTCTTAGCCTAGGTCTAGGTTAGATTAACACTAATCTAACCCCTAGGTTAGGTTTAATTTTAGGTTACTAACATTAATAATTCCAGTTAGGTCTACATTCCGTACACTCAGAAAAAGACCTACAACATGCATTCTTGAACAGGGTTAGCTCCTGTTCTGCCTTTAGGCTACAAAATTGTATGAAACCGAATTATTACCTGGTCCACGATCGAGACCTTCCAGATATACTTTGATATCGGGAACCAATCCATTTCACATGATCAACCTGAGTTATACTCCGGACTAGCTTATTCAATGCTTCTAGACCTTGCAACCTGTTCAAGGTCTGTAATTTTAATTCATCACGAACAAACTTAAAGCAATACTTGGATCGATTCCACTAATCCAAGGCTAGGTCTTATAGATGGATAACTCTATGATTCATTCTGAGATCAGATTAAACTCAGATACAAAATGAAAGAAATAAAAGAGTCCAATCATATTCCGACTCAGTCAAAGATCTGCAATCTGCAAAGAAGATACAGTACATATCAAGCATGATTTCTCAATCAAGGAACACATCCTTTTTACAAAGAAATCACATATCAACACTTGTATGCTCAGGAGGAAGTAACAACAGTTCAGGGTGTTACATGCTTCCCTCCTAAAAAGATTCATCGTCTCGATGATTACATATTCGATTAACCTTCAGGTCAATCAATTTATTAGTTCACAAATCAATGCGACTATTTTCCAACTTGAATAGTTCCAGAAATTAATGTCACAACACATTTTATTCAACCTGAATAAAGTCTGCCTTCATCTGGCTTTCATAAATACTTATATAAACAAATAAGTTCATTAAAGAATGTTTTGTTAACAGATTTCATTCTGTTGAAAAAGATAAGGAAAAGCAGTTTTCATCTCTTCCAGATTTTCCCAAGTTGCACTTTCTTCGTTAAACTGGTCCCACTGGACCTTACATTGTTGTATCTCACGATTTCTTAAATGCAATTGGCGAGTTTCCAGCACTTGTGTGGGTTTAACCACGATTATTCCTGGGTCTTGGACCTGCAAGGAATTCCAATTTAAAACATGTGACAGATCTGAAACGTATTTCTTAAGCAAAGAAATATGAAAAACATCATGCATGCGCGATAAAGTAGGTGGCAATGCTAAACGATAAGCTACAGGATTGATTATTTCGACAATTTCGAAAGGTCCCACGAATCGAGGTGACAACTTGGCAGCCTTGCCAAAAGTTATTAAACTCTTCCTGGGTTTAACACGAAGAAAAACCTTATCACCAAGCTCAAACCTTCTATCAACCCGCTTAAGGTCAGCCTAGCTCTTCTGTCTATCCGCTGCTTCCTTTAGTCGTTCACGAATCAGCTTAACTTGCTGTTCCATTTCTGTGAGAATCTCTGGTCCAATTACCACTCTATCCTCAACACTGTCCCAACTAACAGGAGTTCTGCACTTTCTTCCATAAAGTGCTTCAAATGGTGCCATTTTAAGAGATGAGTGATAAGTATTGTTGTATGCGAACTCAACTAATGTAAGATACTCCTCCCATTTATACTGTTGATCCATGCAATACATACGCAACATGTCCTCCAACACTTGATTTACCCTCTCAGTTTGTCCATCCGTTTCTGGATGATATGCAGAACTGAAGTTTAGTTTTGTTCCAAGAGCTGCGTTAAGCGTTTACCAAAACCTTGACGTCATTCTAGGATCCCTGTCCGATATAATCAATTCTGGTACACCATGCAATCTGAAAATTTCGTGTACAAATCTTTTGGCCAGTACTGGTGAATCATCCTTTAGATTTCCAGCGATGAAATGAGCTACCTTAGTCAGTTTATCTACAACTACCAGGATAACATCATGTTTATTCCTGGACATGGGTAATCCTTGTACAAAATCCATGGTTATTACTTGCCATTTATACTGCGGTATGCTATGAGGATATAACAGTCCAGTAGGGTGCATGTGTTCTGCCTTAACCCGCTGACACTCCAAACAATGAGTCACAAAATTTATGACATCCTTTTTCATACCTTTCCAAAAGTATTGCTATTTCAGATCAGCAAGCATCTTTGTGATACCCTGGTGTCCAGAGAAAGGTGAATTATGAAATTCCACTAACAACTTCTTCCTCAAGTCGTTCAGCATAGGTACATATACCTTGTTTTCATAACGCAAGATTCCTTCATTATCAAAATGAAAACCTTTATACCTTTCATCCTTTGGTTCTGCAGCAAGCGCTGCCTTCACCTGCAGAAAGTAATTATCAGATTCTGAGGCACTCTTTACCTCCTCCTTGAACTGAGTTCTTAATGTTATAAGAGCAGAAATGTGCCTCCTTCGACTTAGAGCATCAGCTACTCTATTCTCCTTCCCTTTGATATAACTAATATCAAAGTCATATTGTGATAAAAATTCTAACCACCTTCTCTGTCTGGCATTCAGATTAGGCTGAGTAAAAATATATTTCAGCCCTAAGTGATCATTTTTCAACTCAAAAGGTTTCCCAAGTAAATAGTGTCTCCAGACTTGAAGTGCATGAACAATGGCAGCAAGCTCCAAATCATGAGGGGCATAGTTCAGCTCATGTAACTTGAGTTTTCTACTTTCATATGCAATGACTTGATCATTTTGTAGCAAAACACCTCCAAGGCCTTCCCCGGAAGCATCTGTTACAACAGTAAAATTCCCATTAGGGTCTGGTACAGCTAATATAGGTGCAGAAGTCAACTAGTCTTTCAGACTTTTGAAAGCCGCTTTGCACTTGTCGTTCCATAAGAATTTCTTATCCTTCTTTTGCAATGAAGTTATTGGTGCAGCTACCTTAGAAAAGTCCTTTACAAATTTTCTATAGTAACCTGCAAGACCCATGAAGCTTCTTACTTCATGCACATTCTTTGGCGTAGGCCACTCAGTTATTGCCACTATTTTTGAAGGATCTAAAACAATTCCTTCTTTACTTATGACATGACCCAAATAGTGAACTTCTGAATCAAAGAAAGAACATTTGGATAACTTACCATACAACCTTCTTTTTCTCAGAATTCCCAAAACTATCTTCAAATGCTCATTGTGCTCCTCAACGCTTTTAGAATAAATGAGAATATCGTCCAAGAATACAAGTACAAACTTGTCCAGATATTCTTGAAAAATATTATTCATTAAGTTCATAAAGGCTGCGGGTGCATTAGTTAATCCAAAGGGTAGAACTGTGAATTCATAATGTCCGTACCTTGTTTGGAAAGCTGTTTTATGAATATCTTCCTCTCTAATCCTTAACTGATGATAACCAGATCGAAGGTCTATCTTAGAATAAACCGCTGCTCCACGCATCTGATCAAACAGATCGTCGATCCTAGGAAATGGATATCAGTTCTTGACTGTTGCTTTGTTCAACATCCGATAATCAATACACAGCCTTAGTGTTCCATCCTTCTTTTTCACAAATATTACAGGCGCTCCCCAAGGTGAAACACTTGGTCTGATCAAACCTTTAGACAAAAGCTCTTGCAACTGTGCCTTAAGCTCAACTGACTCTGTAGTAGTCATTCGATAGGGTGCCTTGGAAATAGGTTCTGTTCCTGGCTTGATTTCAATGGTGAAGTCAAATTCTCTCTTGGGTGGTAACCCTGGTAATTCCTTAGGAAAAACATCCCTGAAACTTTGTAACAGAGGGAATCGTTTCATGAAATCATCATCTTATTCCGAAGATTCGGATATCTTTACTGCATAAAGGGTACATCCTTTATTTTTAGCCTTTTTAAGCTGCATAGCTGACAGTTTTCTAACTGAAATTTCCCGTTTCACCCCCTTGAATCTCTGCTGATTCCAGCTGATCATCTAAACATTTTATGTTCTTTTCATAGCAGTCTACTTTTGCTTTATGGTCAGCTAACCAATTGACACCGATAACAATGTCATACGATCCTAAAGGTGCAACATAGAGGTCAACTTCCGTGGAAAAGTTAGGTAAGTCAAGGACTGCCCCAAAAAGACACATACTCACTGTATGAACAGAATTATTACCATATTGTACAGTCCAAGATTTATTCATTTTCCTAGCTTTTCTTTCAAGTTTAGAAGCAAGTTTATTAGAAATAAAACATTAAGTAGCTCCTGTATCAAAAAGAATAGTGATAGGTATGCCAAATAACTTACGCAGAACTTCTATAGGTGTCACTTACTTTTCAGCTTGCTTGTCTGCTACTGTAGCATGTATCTTATGCTGCTGATTACGATCATCCTTCTTCAAAGGGCATTGATTTACGTAGTGATCTTTGCCACAATTGTAGCAGCCTCCTACAGGTCCCCTTTTTAGGCTCAGAATTGCCTCCAGCCTTGTAATTGTCATGTTGTCCTCCATAGGGCTTCTGCCCATTATTGTAATTTTTAACAAAATTATCCCTTACATTTCCAGCAGGCTTATTTACTACTGCTTTCTTATTGTTATCTCCTAAAAACTTACTCTTGTTTCCAAAAATTTTCCATGGCCCTTTTCTAGGTGCAAGAGAGGTTGAAGAAGGGTTTGCAGTCTTCTTCCACACTTCCTCTTTATGAGCAGAAATAGCCTTTAATTTCTATTCTTGCCTTATGGCCTTTTCAACAACTCCTTCCATAGTGGTTGGACTGTGAACATCGACCTCTCCCCCTATCACGGGATTCAATCCCATGATGAATTTCCAAATTCTGAACTTCTCGTCAGTTTGATACTGTGGTACATACTTGAGGAGTTTTGTAAACTGCTCCCAGAATTCAGTTACCGTTAGCTTCCCTTGAGCTAAGTTCTGAAATTCTGTCATTTTCTGATCATAGAAAAGTTTTGTGGCAGCCAACGTTGCCTAAAATAGCCTTTAAATTGATCCCAAGTAATATTGGTCTCATCAATGTTTAGTTCAGCTTTACGGTTATCCCACCACGAAGATGCTTCGGGAAAGCTGATAGGCTCCCCAAATTGCTTTGGTTTCCTCTGAGAAGTTCCTTATTGCAAAGTACTTCTCCATTTCGCTGAGCCAGTTCTCAGCTCCATCTCCTAATGTGGTGCCATCATACTTAGGTGGACGTATCCTTTTTATATCATTAGTGAGTTCTGCTGCCAATCTGGCCTTTTTTGTTTTCTGGTTGGACAGGTGCATTCCCAGCATTAACATCAACACCCATGTCGGGGTTGTCCTCAAGAGGTTGCTGATTATTATTATCAGCTTCTTCATCCTCCTCATTTCCCATCACCTGCTGTTCCAGTACAGCTAAGCGATCTCTTGTGTCCAACAGGGCAGCAAGGATCTCATCAAGTTTCTGGGTGGTTTCCGCTCCTCCTCCAGGTGGAGCATTATTCGCAACGTTCCCCCTTGTTCTAACCATTTTCTGTTACAGGAAAATTCAGGTTTTTTTCAGATTATGGACACAATAGGTCCAAGAGCTGCAACCTTCAGCTCTGATACCAAGATGTAACATCCTCATTTTAGACAATAGAACAAGTCAATTTTTTTTTTTTGATAATTGCATCCTAGTTCTAAATACATAATTTAGAACTCACAAATCAAATAACCATTCATATAACAGATAACCATATGCAGCTGTAATGACTCAGAGTACCTCCGATCTATTCATTCCATGACTCGGTAATCTACCGATCTATTCATGAGTAATAAGAGTTGGCGTTATTATTTAACACTTCACTCTTACGGTTCTCTTCCCTATTCTGGGATTCAGAATGCTCTACTTTGGCCAAAGATTTGAAACATATTGTTTATGTCTCGTATTCCTTAACGGTCCAAGGAACCTAACTGAATAATTGTTACCATTATTCATCGGCATCTCATCCCTTAGACTAGGTTATACCTAGGACTGAAGGTCAATTGTTAACCCATTATTCATCGAGCAGTCTCATCCCTTAGACTAAGGTCTCATATAGGACAAGGAGTTCAATAGAATACCCATTACTCAATCCCTGGACATAAGTCTATTAAGGCCAACGGAATCTCATCAAGGAGTTCATAGAATATACATAATTCTAAAACAACGGAATTGGTCAATATCTCATAAATTTCTCACGAGATAGCCATCTGAACCCCATTAGATTTATATCAGTTCTCATAACTGAATTTATATCATACTTATTAGCATCAAATATAAATGATTCAGAATCCAATTAAATGTTGTCCTGTCATAATCAGGACTAGGGATTAATATTTTAATTCAATTTGTTTAGCGTTCTGTTTAGGTATATTTTAACCCTATCTTCTAAAAAGACAGTTACCTAAATTTCAATTTAGCTTTTGATAGAACATACCAGAACTGCTAAACAATCATAAGAATTCAGTCTTATATTCATGCAAAGCTTACATTGTTAATCACAAAAGTCTCCAAATTATATAATAATAACAATGCTCTTTAGATCATTTGAACCGAAGAAGGTCAAACTATCAAGATAAGGATATAGACACATAAGTAACAATATCAATCTCCATTCCTTTTAGAACTAATCAAATACATTTTATGCATTCAGCATACTTGATACAATACTCAACGGAAGAAGAACATCTTTCCTCTTATAGTACATTTAAAGAAATTCAAACTGAAATTCTACTTAAAATCAAATCTAAACAATCTGATCATCCTATCAGATCTGCATGCTTTTACCACTTACGGCAACCATCTGCAAAAATAGTCAACATGGGTCAGTTCGATGAACTGAGCATGATAAGCACTAACCTTTAAAACAATTGCAAAACATCAATTGTTTTCATTAAACACCCTGTTTAAATGAAATCAAATCATTAAAACGTTAGTGATCAAGAAGACAAATGCATCTAACCAACTATCCATCTGAATCCCAAGGACAGCAACATCAGATGGATTATATATTCAACATAATACAAAATTAACCTATCATGATTCCATCAGCATGATAGAACAATTCCAAAGGTTAGATAAACAATTATTTCAACCTATACTTTATATCAGAAGAGAAATAAACAAATTGTACATGTTTCCCTCTGAATTAGCTCATGACTGTACCGTCTTTTCAAAAGCAAGGCATTCACCTAATACTCATGCAAATAAATCAGTCGAGTCCCTCAATCAGCACTCTGTTTTGTTAAAACTTAAAGTAAAGCAACTACAGTACAGTAACCCTCTTGCGAAACAACGGTGTCTATCTACGAAGGCAGACTCAGTATGACCTTGCGCAAGAAGCGACAGACAAGAAGATAAACACTGAAAGGCTTTTAGACACAAGGTCGAATTCAAAATATCTCCTTTGTTATCGCAGTCGACCAAAGACTCATGATCATTTACGCAATGAAATTTCCCTAAGACTATGCGGAGGGATTTTTAAATGAAATCCAAGCAACATGCACATTCCATATCCAACTGGAATGTAGTCAGAAAGAAAACATAACATAACATAACTTAGTCACTTCTGAATGCATCCAGAGTTGAAAGTATGGTATTCACGACCTACTTCATAGAAGACAAAATTCATGAAGTCAAGCTTATTAAAGAAAACCAACAAAGCCAAGAACGTTACATGTTCATACTCAGGCTTAAACAGAAAACAGTGACATAGATTAGCATTCGAGGATTTAAAACTAAGTTTGGAAACAGTATTCACAGTTTAGCTTTTCAAGAAGCCGATATACAAGATATCTTCCCATACTCATGGAACCCAACGGTGTCGAAAACAATAGAAAACCCAACAGTCTTTATTTGAAGCAGTTACACTGTTTATCTATCAAGAATTCAACTGAGTCCCAACAACAGTATACAGGATAAAAATAGTTAATGATTCTATCTATGCCAACTATGGTAAGCATTCAAAAATCAGGTGTAAGCAAATCAAAATACTGATTTCATAAAAAGGAATTCAACTGAACCTCTTCAAAATTCTCAAACAAGCTTACACAGAAGGAAACATAAATGTATACCCAGGAAGTCTGTACCAAATTTCATTACAAATAACAGAGGTCGTATGACCTGTTACTTCTACAAGATTCCTACGGAATTCAGATTATCAAAACTCAAGGATGAATCTATATCCTCAACAGTGGACCATAATATACGATTCATTCAGAGGACTCCACAGAGTCGTTTCAATACAATAAATCATATATATATATATATATATATATATATATATATATATATATCAATACTATCAATGGGTTGAATCCCCATAACCTCCACGCAAGGGAAAAAACAACTTCCACAGGGTCGTAATGACTACTGTAACACAGTAGTTACCTCTTCCCAAACAACTATAAAATTTCATAACGAAAACCTTACCAGAATCCATAACCACCGCTAAATAACAACCACGACAGAGCTTCCGAAAGAAAAGGTCAATTAACTGAACAATCAAACAAATGTCCTTCAGTATCCTTTCCGACAGTTCCACAACAAGAATTTACGAAAAGTATCCATCAACAAGTATCTCAATAGTCTGTACCCATCGAGAGAACAATCTACGGACTCACACAGAGCAGGCCTATCACATATACTTGCAATAATTTCGCATACAAAATCTGAGATGCAAAACCCCAAAGAAATATAGCAACAGTTCGAATTTAATAAACACCCATCAAGGGATAAAAGAAAAATCGAACCAGCATGAAGATACAGTACCAAAAATCACACAAGACAACCATAGAAAATCATCTATTTCCATAAATCATTTGAACAGAGTTGTTCTAATGAAATCATTTGAAGAAGAGCAAGATATTTAAAAGTTAGGGCCTAACATGCCTGGGTATTTGCTCAAATTTCCAAAGTAGACCACTGGAAGAGCTCGGACTTTCTTTTCCTTTTCCAAGTTAGAGCGACCAAAAAAATTTTGCTATCTCCATGACATATATATTTTCCTTACCAGAGAAAAGAGCTAGATATGCTCATACTCGCCATGCAACACAAAGAAGACTGGTGCGAAGAACCAGTGAACAGGCAGAAGGAAAACCGAAATTCGTGATAAGCCAAACAAAACAACAACTTTCCAATTTGCATGCCTTCTCACGAATTCCCAGCTCGACTACCGAGCTCATTAATTGCATTTACTCCAAATTTCCCGCTCAAACTCCACTGCCACCGACCGCCAAAGTTGGCGATAGACAAATAGAATTTCAAGACCATTTTCAGTTTTGGCGACCTGCCACGTCGGCTCAGTTAGCCGTTTCTAAAACCTCCACCAATACCTGTCCTTCATACTTATCCTTTGCATTAAATAACATAGAAACTGCCCGCCCATGGTTCGCATCCCCTCCATAGGTCCCCATAAATCCTTGCCCAATAGTTAGGTTAGTAACTTAGGTTAGAATTTAGGATAACACCTAGTCTAACTTCATAGAACATAGATACTAACTTAGGACATTATTTCTTAGCCTAGGTCTAGGTTAGATTAACACTAATCTAACCCCTAGGTTAGGTTTAATTTTAGGTTACTAACATTAATAATTCCAGTTCGGTCTACATTCCGTACACTCAGAAAAAGACCTACAACATGCATTCTTGAACAGGGTTAGCTCCTGTTCTACCTTTAGGCTACAAAATTGTATGAAACCGAATTATTACCTGGTCCACGATCGAGACCTTCCAGATATACTTCGATATCGGGAACCAATCCATTTCACATGATCAACCTAAGTTATACTCCGGACTAGCTTATTCAATGCTTCTAGACCTTGCAACCTGTTCAAGGTCTGTAATTTTAATTCATCACGAACAAACTTAAAGCAATACTTGGATCGATTCCACTAATCCAAGGCTAGGTCTTATAGATGGATAACTCTATGATTCATTCCGAGATCAGATTAAACTCAGATACAAAATGAAAGAAATAAAAGAGTCCAATCATATTCCGACTCAGTCAAAGATCTGCAATCTGCAAAGAAGATACAGTACATATCAAGCATGATTTCTCAATCAAGGAACACATCCTTTTTACAAAGAAATCACATATCAACACTTGTCTGCTCAGGAGGAAGTAACAACAGTTCAGGGTGTTACAATCACACTCACAACATGTTGTATATCTTGGTTGCACTTACTCTTGTTTTCTTATACTCACATGTTACAATTTGCTTACTATGTTAGACATATATTTTATATGTCATTATGTCTTCTATATACACATGCACACTCACTTACATTCTAGTTGTGAAGGAAACCTTTACAAATATCATTACACACAACATGAATGCTTGACACTGTACCTCTTACTAGTCCCACAGAGGCTCTTGGGGGGCATCTACTTTTGTACACACTATAGGTGCTATTATTTCATTTTATACTAATTTCTATTCATACAAGAACACTACTATATCAGATCATACATGATTTGACATACTATCTATCTTTCTACCATGCTAACGGGTGCTTCATGTGCAAAATTTTTCTTGTAGGAACTATTTGCCACCATGGTTATCTGATACTTTGCATGCTATCGTTTGTCATTGTTTGCTATTGTATGCCATTATATGCGGGATATGCCCGTTATGTTGGGTGCACACTGTATGCTTTTGGCCACTTCAGCCCTGATTATCTTGCAACATTGTGAGTGATTTCCCATGTTTAAAACTTACTTTTTGCTGTCTACATTTTCTTCTTGATTACTGGATTACACTTTGTATTATATATGCATATTTTTCTTGTTTACACTAACACATGTTTCTAGCCACTTTTTTTGCATGTGCCTTGGTTTCTACCAAGCACATTCCCTCTCCTTTGCAGGGTATCAGTTTCAAAAAAGTCTCCGCCCCTCTCCTTTGGGTTGCATACTCCTAGCGACATCACATGCACCCCAAATGAGGGGGGCATACATTGGGTGAATCACTCACCCCATTCAACATTACACAGTCATAGTTCATACCTACAAAGTAGAATAACACAGTCTCCAGTCATAAAAACGGCCCAGAATCTGATTTGGGTCCTTAGCACAACACATTGATCCGAAAATAATCAGATTATTACTACTTGATCTCGGACCCTTATAGGCTTTAATTATTTGCTGATAATTTACTCCTTTTAAGTAATCAATTTTAAAATAATGCAAGACAATAATGAAAATTGCACACAGATTGATTACGGAGTTCGGCAATTGCCTACGTCTCCGGGTTCGTGATCGAACCGTTCCACTAGTCAAAACTTGTAAGTTACAATAGTACTTTCACAAGAAAACCTAATGGAATTTTACTTGCATATCAGTACACCAGACCTTCGAACGACAAGGGTGAAAAATAGCACCCGACTTCCACCTTCCTGGAGTACAATCTCCTTCGGCTGTGATCGACCTTCTCGACGTAAACAATGCGAAGCTAGCACTCCGGTCGACAATACAAGATTTACAAGTACTTGGTGTGGCTCAATGGGCCTATTGGGTAGTTTACATTTCACTCCCAATCACAAATATTCCATCTAATATTTCCTAAAATAATAGGCCAATAGACAATACTTGTCGACACGTCCCGCAAATAAGCTTAACAAATAATAAGCTTGAGTTGTGTCCACCGTTCCGCGCTCTAGCAATGAGCTTCTCCGTTGCGCCGGTGTGTAATGTGTGTCCCTTTACAATGAAATAGGTACCCTATTTATACAATTTTAGGGCCCTCAAATAATGCATTCCATATTATCCCTTAGGCTAAAAATACCATAGCCCGTAGCATAGAATTTGGGATAAATTTTCCAATTTAACGGTTTGCATAGGAAATGGGATTAAATATTCCCATTTTAGCCGCATTTGAATTTTTTAATGGGATTAAATCCCAAGTTTGGCACGGATTACATGTTAAATGGGATTAAAATCCCATAAAGGGGTGCATTTGGGCGGTGGAAAAAAATGTCTAAGGCTTTAAAGCCTTTCCACGCATGAAGTGGTCAAAAAAACCATGTTGGAGCATAACCGCCCCCCTACCACCACGTGGATTTGGTACCACGCATGCCATTAAACCTGATCCTCACCACCACTTCACTCCTCCTCCATGTGGAAATTTGGTGGTTAGTGGAGTTTAATACTTATGTATCAACATTAGTATATACATGTGGCATTTGGAAAGTGGCCTTACCAATATAATTTCGACCCATACAATGTGGAATAGAAATAATTAACTCGGTAATCCTGTAGTCCACTTGTCGTCTCCCGATAGGCAAATCGAGTGAATTCGACGAGTGTTGGCAAGCCACGTGTCACAGTGCGATTCGGTCCAATATTGACCAGTTGACCAGAGTTGACTTTCTCGCTGTCTAAACTTTGACCGAACATATCTAGAGCTTCCGATGTCCGTTTGTCGCGTTCTTACAGTCGTTGGAAAGCTCTCGAGACAATCTTCTACACTGACACCATTTAGGGATGTTTAGGGAACTTTTAAAAATGATCCCCTGATCACATATGCCAACGCCCAGATATAGACGTGAGTGCTTGGGTGACCTTGACCCTTCTTGGGCACCTATGACCAGGGATAATTTTTACTAGATCATCATGGTTCACAACAGTCTACAAGTAGTTTTCTCAGTACATGCACAATCCTCCAGAAATTAGAATGCATTCTTCCTTCATTTTTTACTTGGATTGTGTAGACATCTAAAATATTGACATGATCAATTACGATTAATCTATCCCGCAAATATCCCAACATCATCCATATAATAATTAATTTCAAGATTAATCATTATTATTAACCCCTTTTATCTTATTTACCCTTTAGCATTATTGATCATTCCATCATTAATCCCTTTATAATCGTTATTATATCCCATTCCATCATGAATCCTTTTAAATCATTATTATATCCCATTTCATCCTTAATCCGTTCTATTTCATTATAAATATCATATTATCCTACTAATAATCCCTATTAATCATTTTCTAGGAATTTAATATTCCTATACCCACCTACCCACCTACTCTACACATCCCTATACCTAGCCTTTCCATGTAACCTCACCCTTAATCATCATTTACTAACATAATTTAACTCCCAATCCTAATCACATCCTTCACACCTCTAAATCTAGAGGCTTATATTTCTAGAAGCCACTCTAAATCTATCTTTCCATTGAATTTTTAATTCAATAGAAGCTTCTTCCCTCCATGAATTTTTGAATTCAAAATTCTAGAGTCTTCCACTCTAGAATCCTCCAATCCTCACATGCATTCCCCACCCTTGTTCCAAATCCAACTTGGCTTCATCCTAGCCCTTAAATCCTCCACTCCTCAACTATAAATTAAGCTCTCCTCGTCTGTGAGAGCTAAGTTAGAAATATCCATAGACAAACCTCTGGTCCATTTTATTCCACTCAATCATTTACAATATTCAATCCATATATCATCCAATATAATTAATTCATCTTCATTCAATCAAACATATCCAAAGCACAATAAAGGGGAGGAGCTGCCAAAGCTTGAATCCACACAAATATGAAGCAATCTAAGGACAATCCAATCAATCAATCAAGAGGAAATCCAACAGCATTAAAGGGAGGAGTCTATGCAATATTGTCGATGCGTTCAGGTATTGCATTCTTTCTCCATCTTTCCATCCATTTCTCTATCTGAAGTGGTGTATCGTTGAAGAGATTATACTAGGGAAACAACTTCTGTTTGGTTTCTATCTTGCACATTTTCACTATCCACTAAATTTTTAACATATACATTTGGGAACCCACTGTGGGGTTTTACCCACCCATTTTTAATCATTTTCTAATCTTGTTTTATCGCCTGCATAGGTTATCAAAGTTTCAAGAACTTTTGTCGTCGTTTACACCTTCAAAATAGCAATTTTCGGGCTCAAATTTCATTTCCAGCGTGAAATATTACCTATGCTATGTGTATTAGTGCACATACGCATGTAAAATGGAACCTATGAATTGAATCAGCACCTATGTTCTACTTTGGCACCTTCGTAGATAATTCAATGCCTATGTTTTGGCCTTTAAAACCCCAAAATTACAAAATTTTGTTGCTTGTTTTCACTGTTTTTGACCTTGTTTTCGTCTTTTGTTTCACAAAATGGCAGCCTATTTCTCATATTATGGTGTTTGTTTCCATGAATTATCACCTATGACATGTATCAACACCTTTGCAAATACTATCAACACCTTTGTTTTGGCCTTTGAAACCCCAAAATTACAATTTTTTTGCCTCTTTTCACTGTTTTTGACCTTGTTTTCGTCTTTTGTTCACAGAATGGTGCCTATGTCCATAAATTAGTGCAACTATGACCTGTATTGGTGCCTATGCATAAGTACTTCAACGCCTTTATCTTTAGCTTTACAACCTTTTTTTTTTCTATTTTTTGACACTATTTTTGAATCTTTTGTCATACATTGACGCCTTTACACACAGAATGGTGCATATGTCCTAAAGTGGCTGGCACATTTACTGTACTTTGGATCCTTTTTCATAATTTGGCACCTATGTCCTGTCAATCAGTGCCTTTGCAGAATCACAATTTTTAGTTACAACTAATGGTCTAACCTTGTTTTCAAGTGTTTTTGTTGATTTTTTGCAGGTATAACATTATGATTTTTGTAGGTTTATTTCAGTAACAAGGGGCAAAATCCATCCATTTTGACATTAATCTAACATTTTTTTGTGATTGAAGGATTCAAAACTTCTAATCCTTTTGTTTTGTCAACTTATTTAGTCCAAGATATTGGGTTCAAAAATCAAACTACTAACCCTATTTTTTGTAGGGCCTCCTCTTGAAGACCCAATCATCAAACTACTAATCTAATATCGTTTCATTTTATCATCTATCATTTAATTATCTTGTATTTATCATCCTTTTATTGTGTTTTTACATTTGTTACTTGGTCATCCCGAGAGGTGACAACCATGCATGCTCACCCCTCGAGTCCTAGGATGATCTTGAGGATAAAAAGCGATAGTTAGCCTTCCCATTTTTCTTTTATAGGGGCAACATGATGTGGAAGTGATATCCACACACTTGTCCATAGTCTTAGGGGTCTCATGACCATGGGATTCATCTCCACACATGTAGACACACCCCGTGTTCTTGATGGGGTATACAAATTCTTGGACATACTATCGTTATGGGCAAAGCGCTTGCTTGCTTTAAGAGCGACATGAAGTGAGGGGCTTCCACATCCCAATACCTAAGCCTAAGACAACATCCTTGCAACAGAAACTTGGGACCTCACTTTACCACAAGTTATATCACGGACTACCCCTAGTGAGCTCATGTACATCCTAGACTAAGCAACCTCTTGGCTACATATTTAGTTATAGTGCAAGGAGGTTGCACTCCCCAAGATAACTTGCTAGCTGACCCCATATTGACACATAGGTGGAGAGCTAATTGTGGCACCATCATCGGTGTGTGGTATTGAAAGCAGGCTATAACTTGATCGCATAATCCCACTTGACTAGTTAGGGTGTGTGTTACATGCTTGTTTGTGTGCTTGTGAGCGCCCTTAACCATCCTTATCATATAAAAATTTTAATCAATCAAACATCATCATAATTAACTATCCCTAATCACCTGATCCTAATCATAATCCCATCACCATCCATAATCAACAATCTTAATTAAAATCTAATCCACTGCACATAATGTAAAACCATGGCCTTTGATCTTTAATCCCCATCCTCTTTAAATAAACATCCAAACCCCTCCCTCTTCTCTAAATCCATCAACTAAGCTATATCCCATCATCCCCCACCCATCAAAGTCAACCATCTCACTTTTACAATGAAGTCCCGCACATTATCCAACACCTTAATAAAAAAGTCTCAAATCATCACATCCTACCTTAACAAATTCCATCCTCGTCATCTGAATCAATTGTCCCATATTGATCCTAATATCCCAGAAATCCATCTAACATCTTGATAAACAAATATCCGATCTTAAATCATGCATCGATCAATCATCTTCTAAGCCATCATTTCCCAACCAATCCCATCCACAATTTACCCTTTGCTACAATCCCTACCTCTCATCTCCATTGAATTCCTCTCTTGAGGAACCGAAATCATCTCAATGTACACCTCGACCTAAACAACATAAACCACTATCCCCACAAGCTAACTTACATCAAATTTTACCACATCACTAACTTTTACCTAGACCAAGAGTGACCTCCTTTGTTGTCCTTGCTAATCTAGGCACCAATCATACCAAACCCACAACAACCATCCCAAAATCCACAACCTCCAAATCCCCTATCAATCAGCATGATCCATAGCTTCCTTCGATCAAAACTCATGCAAATAATCCACCACCATCCAAAACCTCTAACTCCTAAAGCCACTCATCATAAAACCTATCATCGATTCCCATTCACATATCCTCAACAATCCACATCAACTTCATCCAAATTTATCATCCCTCACATCTCATATTAGTCCTCCATCCTTATCATCTTCATCATCCCCATCCAATCCTACGAAAATTATCCTAGATAGTCCCCACATCCCCTAATCCACCATCGAATTCAAGCTCTAATCATATTTCATGCCCTTCATCCCCTAAGCCCAATACTATCCAAACTATCTCAGCCACCGTGACTTCTAGGTCACCCTCATCCCATTTATACTCCCTAATCCTAAACCATCTAATATGCAGCTCCTACACCACCCTCATTCTCTTCATCTACATCTAATCATATCTTAACCCCTTTCATCACCTAAACTTAATACTATCATCTCCTCTAATCCCATTTCAAATCCCCCCGTCCCCTAATTCTGAAAACATCTAACGTAACTCCTAAGTCACTAACTCCCGAACCTAACAAATTCAATACCAATCCTCTCCCCACCCCATCTCCTACTCAATATAACTGAAGTCTTTTATGCCACCTATCATCTACTTCATCGCCTAAATCGACCAAATATAATGTGGTTACTACACCACACTCATCTCCCAAATCTCCTTCATCCCCAACATCAGCAAGATCTAATGTGGCCCCAAAATCTACACCCATCCCCTTCATCTAAATCTACCCCATCCCCTTCATCTACATCTACTAATCCCAAACAATCTAATCCTCATCCCAAAACCATCTACCTCAATGCCGCATAATCCAACCAATCCAAAATCAACTAAATCCTACTTTGGCCTCCAAGCCGAAACCATCCACTTCATGCCCCCCAAGCCTGAATCCACCTCCTTCATCTTCTAAGCCACATAAATATCATCCATCTCATAAATCCAAATCACCTAGAACATCTCATAATCCACCTAATCCTTCAACCTTTACTTCATACTCCCCCCAAAAACATTTAACCCAAATCACTTCACTCCTTTAGGAGAATCCTTGACCACCATCTTCCATTGTCTAAATACCTTCAACATGATTATCTATCCCTCAATCAAATCACACAATCAAAAACCTTACCAAACCATCTTGGTATCATAGATCACTATTATTGTGACTTCCATCACACCCATAAACATTTGACCAATCGTTGCATGTAATTTCGGTCTTATGTCCAAAATATCATTAACTAAGGAATTCTTATCCTTGTACCTCTATATCCACCAATTTTTTATCCCAATCCTGTCCCTAACTATCATCCATCATACAAAATCCCACTCGACATCCAAACATCATCAGCCATCCAAATCTCATTGTACATCCAAATATACCATCACCGGCTAAAAACCAAAACAAAGCTTTCCTCCCATCTTTTGTTAAGTCTGACCTCTGAGCGGATGAAAAAATTACAATCCCCTAGTTTCATGATGACCACATGGCATCATCTTCCCCATGCAATTCATATCCTATAGCTAAATAGATGTTCACTAATATGAAACATCAAGGAAAAGGCTTAGGACATCCATGAATAAGCCATTTCGCAAACCCATCTCCCTTCCTCAAAATCCAAGTCATTTAGGCTTAGGGTTATAACCGTAACACTAATAACGTCCCTCCCTCTACTCCATCACAACCAATTTCTAGCACCCCTCTTGTTGATCCTACCATCCCAACTACTCAATCCCAATCACAAATCCTTTAATCCCCCTTATAAATATCAAACACCTAAAAATGGATTGAGCACATAATTTTTCACCTGCGCACACGGATGGTATTTCCATCCCACCCATCCTCCTTGCATCCAACATCTAAATCCCTTTGCATCTACATCTATTATTATCACCACATGCATTCATATCCTCTTCGAATACATTCATTTGAACACTATGATCAACTTTCCCCACACATGTTTTAAGACAATAGTACCTACTACAATCATGTGACCTTGGTCTATCATCATCTCCAACATTCAAGCACAACTTGTCCTCCTAGAGATCCATGCACACTTTAACACACTTAATAAACTTCTGTCGTGAAGACCCTTTGGGCGTGTCTGTTGACACTCTAGCAAATGTCATCTTCTACACTCATTTGCATCCCCCCATCAAGCCACTAGTGATTCTTAACCCCTTGAGATTTCTCAAGAGATTGAAACCTCTTTGTGTAAAAAAAAAAAATTCCAAATATCAAAAAGTAAAAAATCATATCAAAATTGAAAATATCAAATAAAATCCACCTCAAGACTCTCTCTAGGGGTGTTTCTAGCATCTCTACCGAGGCTATGGACATTTGGCTGGCAGTAGAGACAATGTTGTGATAAGAATCAAATTTATCTCTATCGGGGCTATGAACGCTTGACTGACAACGGAGCAATGCACAACTTAGTCTTCCATCTCACCCTTCATCCACCTATTTGACTTAATCACTCCCTAAACATTAGCTAGTTTGTATTCACATACTACCCAGTTAAATCTTCACTTCAAGCGGTAATTAACCATCACAATCTCACACAACTTTGATCTCGCAGAGACATAAGGCTCTCATGTTGCTAGGTAATTGTTTAGACCTTGGTCACACTTTTTTTTTAGTTAAACTCTTTCCTTACAACATGGGTCGCTCGAATCATATTTTGTTCATCACTGATGTCATTTTCCTTCCATCCATCACATCCACATACTTCTTCCATTAGATCTGAACATCTGTGGGCAGCTGACGATCCTTTCTCTTTTCATCCAATCCTCCGTATGTCCCTTTTCAGACTGTCATCATCATGACTGGGGTGAATCCTTACTATCATCTATTGGTGGCATCATCCACTTTAGATAGCCCCTTACTTCCCATCCTACCCTACACATGGGGGAAAATCAAAACACCGTCGATCCATCCATACAGGCCACCCTATTTTACACTTGGGGACATGCACTACATCTATCCCTCAATCAATCCCTCTTAATACTTTGGGACATATCTTATTATCTTCCATATCATCCCATCTTATCCTATACCACATCCCTCATCCTAATATTATATAGCCCTATACCTATCAACCAATCCTTATCCTATCCAACCTATCTAATTTCCCTCAATCCTTCCTTTCATCCTACCTTGGGACTTATAGGAGAAAGTCGCATCCCACCTTACATCTATCAACTAATCCCTATCCTATCCCAACAACTGCTGATTTCCCTCAATCCTTCAACCATTCGTCCTATCCCAAATCCAAAATATGGGACATCTAACAATAAAATCACATCTAACCTTACATCCCTTCCTATCCCCCCATGAGATATCCTATCCCACATCATTTCATCTCACCTAATATCAACCATCCTCCCATCCCAAATCCATAATCAAAACATCTAAAATCCAAATTCTAAAAATCTAAAAAATCCAAAATCACAAATCTAAAAATCAAAACATTCACAAAATCCATATAAAAATGCAATGAGTGTTTTTGCTTGTGTGTTTTCTTACTCGTTTGCATTTTACATTTTGGCCTATGATATGAGGACCATTTGTTTCTTTTTATTTTTTCATGGTCCAATGATATGAGGACCATTTTTTTTTCTTAATCTATCCCAATGATACGAGGACAAAGGCATTTGACAAATTCAATCATCATGGTCTTTATACCTTGGTGTATTTTTGCTCTATGCCACATCCATTAACATTGACTAATGATGATAACTAGTGGGAAATTTATGGTGACACACACCCATTCTATCATCATATATTTAACCTTATCATCATCCAAACCTAATCCTCATCATCATCTAACTAACTATCTAACCTCCTCACCCTCTTATCCAACCTAATCCTCTATCAATTAATCAATATCCACATCCAAATCTTATCATCTTGCATCCAACATCCAAAATCCTCACCCCTTGGCTAGGGCATCTTATAACATCCTCTCATCAATCAAAATTCAAATATTATTTCTCATTGCTTCATCAACCATCATCCTCAATCCTATCCATGTCAATTTCCTATCATCCACATCGATCCAACAACCAATCCTCGAACCATTATCATCAATCATCCTCTCAATCTTCTAATCCTCCAAATCTAACACCGAATAAACCAATAACATTTCTTCCTATCTAATCAATCCTCAAATATAACATCATCAACTCTAACATCCTCAGCTCTAAATCCCAAATCTTCTATCCTAACCCCTTGACGAGGGAATCCTATAATATCCTAAATCCTCAAAACCTAAACCCTTGACTGGGGCATCCTCTAATCCACTAATCCTAAATCTTCACTCTTGTCATACATTCATTGATTGCGGCATCCTCTTAATCCAAAATCTAATATCTTCTTAATCCTCTAATCTCCTAATTCATCTAATATTCTCTCCTATCTTATAATCCTCTAATATTACATCCTCTTCAATATCTTCTAATCAACTTTAACAATCCTGCTATCCTCTAATCTCAACAATCCTCAATATCCCTAATCTCAACCCTCTTTACTGGGGCATCCTATCATCCAATCCCTTTAAATCAATCTTCCCATCCTCTACATCCTCTCTCGTCTACTAAATTGGGCCTCTCCTCTTTTCGAGTGGTTACCCGACTCCTTCCCTCCCCGCTTAATCCTCTCGAGGGGGCATCATATAACCATCCTAACATCTTTTCTTCTCTTTCTATTGAAACGATCATTACTACAGTAATGACCATTCAAAGAGGGACAAAATGTAGACATCTAAAATGTCGACATAATTAATTACGACTGATTTTTCTCTGCAAATATCCCAACATCATCCATATAATCCATTACTTGCAACAATTAATCACAATTATTAACCCCTTTTATCTTATTTACCTTTTATCAATATTTATCATTCCATCATTAATCACTTTTAAATCATTATTATATCCCATTCCATCATTAATTGTTTTAAATCATTATTATATCCCATTTCATCCTTAATCCCTTTTATTTCATCATTATATCATATTATCCTATTAATAATCCCTTTTAATCATTTTCTATGAATTTAATATTCCTACACCCACCTACCCACCTACTTTACAATATCCCTATACCTATGCGTTTCCATGTAACCTCACCCCTAATCATCATTTACTAACCTAATCTAATTGTAATCATAATCACATCCTCACATATCTAAATCTATAGGATTATCCATTTCTAGAATCCTCTCTAAATCTCTCTTTCCATTGAATTTTTAATTCAATGGAAGATTATTCCGTCCATTAATTTTTGAATTCAAATTCTAGAGTCTTCCACTCTAGAATCCTATAATCCTCACATGCATTCTCCACATTTGATCCAAATATAGCTTGGATTCATCTTAGCTATTGAATCCTCCGCTCCTTAGCTATAAATTAAGCTATCCTCCTTCATGAGAGCCAAGTTAGAAAATCCATAGAAAATATCTTCCATTTTATTCCATAAATCATCCACAATATTCAATTCATCTCCAATCCAATCTATCAATCCATCATCATTCATCAATTATCCAAAGCAATCAAGGGGAGGTGCTATCCAAGTAACTCCAAAACATCAAGGGAGCTCTTCATTGGTAAGTGAAGGTATTACATTCCTTATCCTTTCCATCTAACTCAATATGAAGTGGTGTCTTAGAGTATTAGATTAGGAATCAAATTCTTTTGGTTTCTAGCTTCCAATTACACTAACCACTCTTTTACCTCTATAGATTGAATTGGACCGAATTGGAACAAGTTAGGATCACACCATCTATAATGGTGTATAATTTCGGGAAGCAGTCAGGGATGGAGAATAACACTAGACTTTCTCCTCCTACACTTCTTTTTCATGGCGAAAAAACTCACACTTGGCGTGAGATCGTCCAAAAAACTCATTCTTTTACAACATTTAATTGATCTTTTATATCCTTTCACTCATCATGGATTAGGTACACATGTTCCTTTTCACATTTTTACACATTTTTACATAATTTTTACAAGTTTGGATCAAATATTTCATATACACATATTTGACTACTCATTCAATATTCTCTATTACATGTCCATTCTTATGGGAAGTAGCAGTCACATCATTGAACACATCAACATCAAGTAACATTGATAATATGTACAACACAACATATACCATGCGCTTTTCACCCCTAGGGTCACTTCCTCTTCTCTAACTTCCACACTTCATATTTTTAACTGCACACTTTTTGTTGTTTCCTCAACATGCTTTTCACCATCAATCTACATGGTTATCATATATGCATCTCTTATCTAATTTCTGTTATTAATAATTTTCCCAACATAAAGTGAGGCTAAATGTAAACACTAAATCACACACTTTGGGTATATTTCTAGGTCTTGATCACATACTACTATTCATATGATTCCTAAGCGATAAAAGTACTAAATAATCACTATATTTGGCCTCTTTGTATTTAACTAGTTTTCATCTTGGTTTTGTGCACCCTAATCCCCAGTCTAAACTTTGTTACTTCCTTTTTTCTGAGTCTGGACACCAGCACCCAGCCAAGATGCCAACACCAAGGTGCCATCATCCCCTTTGGGTGTCCCCGACCCCTTTGTATCTTACTCACTTTTTTTGGGTCCTTTCTAGTTGTTAGGATTCTTATTTTCTTGGTGGTTGGCATTTTAGTGGTTAATTACCAAATTCAAACAAGGAAATCATATAAATACAAAGCTATGTGACCATAATTAAAGACCAAACACTAAACATCTAATACTATCATCTAAGGTTACATCTAAAATGCATTTCAAGAGCATCAAAACATCCATCTAGCATGCATTCAAGGGACAAGGGACTGCATAAACTTCATAGGAGGTGAGCTCATTTTTCCATTGACACATCTTCTACATCTAATTATTGCTTAATATTCAACTGCATCTAGCACAAGAGCCACCTAGGGCATAATTATACACACAAAACACACAGAACTACATGAAGTTTCAAATGTAATGCAGTGCCCATATCGTAAGTTCACTCATTCAGGTGACTACCAGGGTCATTCTGAATCCCCTTTTTCATCATTTTTATTTTTAGGATTTAATGTATTTTGTGGTTTTCCAGGTGCTCTTTCCCTTTGCCCATTTCTAGCGAACTTAGCGATCAACCAATGACATACAAATGACTAATGGAGACTTTTCCAAACATCTTAGAACCCTGTGAAAATCATTTTCTGAGGTTCTATGCTGTCATAAGAACCTACCAAAGGTCCCTAAAACCTAGGCACCTATAGAAGGTCTCTAGCACCTAGGCACCTCTGACCTAATCTAGGTTCCCAAGTCCCAACATTCTTGACAGTTATCCATTTTTTCGGGCTTGGTTATGACAACTTGTATTCCTGTTTTATCACTCTTCTAGTTCATCACAATCCAAGATTAATTGTGAAATTATCTCATTTATTTATCCCTTCTCTTGTGTCTATGGTTTCAAATTTGTTAGGTTACTTTCTTGTGTTAAAATTAGTAATTTATTACATATCTATTGCATTTTAACTTACTTAGGATTATAACATTTATACCTCTATTTTTTCTTAATCAATGCCATGTCGGAGAATATGCTCTTGTAGTTGATGTCCTTCCCCTCTTTGGGGCTATCCTGCTCCATTCAATTGTAGACTAGTCTAGAGTCCACCACCTCGGGGTAAGGTTGTAGCCACTTTCTCTAACTGGAATTCTCCTCTTCAAAAAGTAACTTTTGGAGGATCTTCACTACTTGGTTGGGGAATCATGGTGCCTATGAGCATACAAATTCTAGATCTTGATGGATGGGGGATTGATATTTCTTTTGAGGAGCCATCTGTGGGGGTTCATCTCTCCAAGAGATGATACTCCTCCACGACCTAGTGTTGCTTTAAAACTTGTAGACAAAAAGTCATACAATTGGGTATATTTCTAGGTCCTAGTCACATACTTGCATTCATATGATTTCTAAGTGATAAAATTACTAATTAACCATTGTTTTTGGCCTCTTTACTTTATTTTTGGTTTCCTTCTTGGTCTTACACACCCTACTACCTAGTCTAAGTTTCAATACTTCACCTTTCTTGATTTTTAACACCATCATCCATCTTGGATGCCAACACGCAGGTGCTCTCGTCCCCTATAGGTGCCCTCAACCTATTTGTATATTTTTCACCTCTTTTGGGTCTCTTATAGCTGTTAGGCATCCTTTTTTCTTATGAGTCATCCTTTTAGAGTTTAATTACAAAATTCAAATAAGGGAATCATATAAATATAATTTTATGTGATCAAATTAAAGGAAAAAACTCTAGACATTTACTACCATCACTTAAGGTTGCATCCAAAGGATTTCTAAGAGCATCAAATAATCCATATAGCTATATTCAAGGGACAAGGAACTATATTTTTTGCATACATGCATAGGAGGAGAAGTTCATTCTTCGATCCACACATCGAATTATATTGTTACATCTAGTTATTGCTTTTTATGTGGTGCATCTTCTATAAGATCCTCATATGTCACAGTTCTTTCACACACACACACACACGTGTGAGAACTACATGGAGTCTGAAATTTAGTGCAGTGCCCAAATCAAAAATTCACTTAGTCGGGTGACTATCAGGTTCATTTTGACTCCCATTTACATATTTTCTTTTTTTAGTATTTTATGTGTTTTGGGGTTTTGCAGGATATTTTTCTCTTTACAAGTTACACGTGAATTCTACGAGCATAGTGTTGTTATGTTTGTGGAGCCTATTTTCATGTTAGAGTGTGGTACACCTTCTATGTGTTACACTCGGGTATTTTTACGGTGGTCCCGCTCGTCAGTAAGCAGGTCAAGGGGGTTTAGGGGCAAAGCCCCCGAAACAAATTTTCATGGGTGGTTTATTAACCCATGGGTAATGGGTAACTATTATGGGCTATTTTTGGGCCCATGGTTTTTTCGGTACCCATTGTTTTGATATGCCATAGTTTTTGCCCATGGTTTTGATACCCACGTTTTTTTCCCATGGTTTTAATACCTGTAATTTTTTGCCCATGGTTTTGATACCCACAGTTTTGTATCAAACTGCTTAAGAAATTGTCTATTTATATGGTCTTATGCATATGATAGATATATAAGGAAATGCATTGCAGATGTGCTTTGAATTCGGGAGTGAATTATGTAGAGTTTTTTAGCATAGCTCCAAACGGATCTAGGAACTGTATTGAGAGAGTGGTGGCTTGTAATAAAATCTGAGCAAGTGATTCTTGGTGGACGTAGCCCAAATTGGGTGAACCACGTTAAATACTCTCTTTATGTTGTGTTATTTCATTCTGTACTTTTATTTGAGATTTGTAATATTTTCTACATATTAGTTTCTATTGTTGCGATTCTATGAGGGTTTATTCCACATATTTTATCCCTTATTTCTTAACAAGTGTGACACATAGGTGATCAACAGTGAAGGTTAGTGACCATCTTGTGACGGTTTAAAAACCATATTTTGAGATTTTGAGCAGTCACAAGCACCAGAGAGGATCTATGATGCCCAACACTAGTCCAGGTGCCCTGGTCTAACATATTTCGACACTCCTACAATTTTTTGGGTTCGGTTGCAATAGTTTGCACTCCTATTTCATCATTTTTATAGCTCTGTACATTTTAAAATTTATTGTGAATCAACTAAGTCTTTTTTCCTTCCCTCTTGCACTTATAGTTTTACATTTATCTTGCTTATTATTTTTACAACTTTCTATATTTTATTTTCCATTTCAGTAGCTTAGAATTGTATTTACTTTCCATATTTGAGTAGTGTAGAACAAGAAAACGATACCAACCAACCCCCCCAAAGAGAACCACCACAACAATTGTGCTGCATAACAACTTCTCTGCATACAAACTTGAACACAACCCTGGTTTATAATGACATCAACAATTGAATAATTTGATTAAATGATTAAAAGTTACAAAGAACCATCACTTTTGGTGCCATTTTTGGGGAGACCATAAGAAAAATACGCCATTATATTAACATTCCATGGTATGGGTGTTAATGAAGTCGAGTTATGCAACCAGTAGAGATCCTAAGCCTTGCCTTCACAATAAATTTTGATGCATAGACCACGTGATGCTCAAGGGAGATTTATACCGCACAACATTCAAAGAATACCCCCAATAGGAGAACAAGCAATAACCACTAATGACAATAATCGTGTAAGTGACACTGAATCTAATACCATGCCTGAGAGTGATACTGAAAAATATGCATCATCATATTTAGAACATGAACAAATTTCAGAAATGGGAGACAATGGAAATGATGATGATGAGAGACCTTTAGGAAGAACCTTTACCTACCCCATTGTCTTAAATGGTGATGAGGAAACACCTATGAAAAACATTTCCCCATCCATTCTGCCTATCTTTTGAGGAATGTCCACAAAAGATTCAGACCAATTCTTGTTTGAATTCAAAGTCCTTTGCCAATCATATGACGACAAAATAGATAATCAGAAACTCAAGATCTTTCCTTCCTCCCTCATGTTATGTTGTGGATCCTATTTTCATGTGTGGAAGTGTTGGAGATTTTACACTAAAATTACTATACACTATCCACAGTTTTCTCTCCGGGGTTCAAAAATTTTTTTGGCCTCGAAAAACATGCCTGATATATCAGGAAATGTGCTCTTCTCATATGGGCAGGATTTTTTACCCATACGGCTTATGGGATGGTTTTAGCCCATGGTTTTAGTACCCATGGTATTGTAAAATTGCTTAAGTAGTTGCCTATTGATGTAATTTTGATAGGTGAGACATAGTATTGTATATGTGTGTGAATTCAGGAGAGTTTGTTGAGCATAACTCCAAATAGATCTGGGTATTATATTGAGAGAGAGGTGACTTGTAATAAAATATGAGAAAGTGATTCTTAGTGGACGCAATGCCCAAATTGGGTGAACCACGTTAAATGCTATCTCTATATTATCTGATTAACTAAAATAGAGCTATATGTTAAGAAATTGTAACCCTATTTAATCTAATTAGGAGGACTAAAACACTGTATTAATGTAGTAAATAATATAAAAATAATTATAAATAATTATATCAAATGAAATAAAAAACCTAATTATGCCAAAATAAGTAGAAGAATGACTTAGCTGATTGCTGTAGATGGTTGCACCATGTCGCAGATCTGACAACAGGTTCCAGAACCAAGAACAATCACTCAGAGGTCCTGCAAAGGGTAGATCTAGAGGTTTTGAACTAATTAAGGTGCCTAGGATGGTACTGGGGTGCCCTGAGGTGCCCTAGATTACAATATGAACACTCTAATCTTTGTAAATGCTCAAAAACCTACTTCTAGTATGATCGCAAGGTGTCCTTCAAATGCTTCCTTTTTGTCACACTGGATTTTTTGGATGAGATGTATAATTACCTACAATACGAAAGGAAGTATCAAACCATAGAAAAATAAAAGATGTAAATGAATGGGTCAAACTGATCTCAACCACTAAACCAGTGGACTTATCGCTGAGCCTTGCACTACATTTCCGACCTAGATGTAGTTATGGTGAGTGTGTGCATGTCATGCTCATAGGTGCTCTCATGTCAGTTGCACTTTGTGAAGTAACAAGTAATAATAACTATAGAAAATGAAAATAACATGTGTGTATGGAATAGAATAGAATCCTTCTCCCTATGTAGTGTCTGTGATGCATATCTCATCACCTTGATGCATAACACTCTCTAGATGCAAGTGATGCAATAGATGTAACTCTAGATGGAGTGATTGTAGTATGTGACGCTATGACCCTCATTATGGTCTTATAACTTTATATTTATTGGGCTCTTAAGCTTAATTTCATAATTAATCCTGATAAGGCTGATTGGGAAAAGGTTAAGGATGAAAAATGGCTAGATATGCCCCAAAAAGAATTCGGAAAGGATGTTGCATAGATTGGAGCACCCTAGGTGGGACCAGGGCACCCCAAGGCGCCCCAGTACAGGCTAGGGTGCCCTGATTTTGGGGCTAGAATGACGGGGTAGTTTCGAAATGGATGGATAAGTGTTAGAAAATATATGGGAACTGACGAAATAAAATATAAAACTAAAGATGGCCAAAAGGTGGGATTAATTAGTACTTTATTCACTTGAGAACCTTCTAAATAGTAGTATAAGACTGGGCTAAATAATGTATAAAGTGCATAATTTTGTGCCTACATTTTGCCCCCACTTTATGTTGGTGAGAAGAAAGCTCGGTAACATAAAGTAGATAGAGATGCATACTAGATATCCATGTAGAGTGTAGAAGAAGATGTGCCGATGGACTAGACTCAAGCGTGGAATGAAAAAAATAAAATGTGGAGGAGCATGGATTCTAAAGATGAAAAATGCACATTAAAAGTGATGAAAGTGAACCTAGGGTAGAATGCATGTGTAGCTACTGCTATGTGTAGTGTACCTGTATGATTAGTAAAGGAAAATTCCTGTAGCAGCGTGTTATCATTGTCATTGTCACTGTTGTTGTTGTTGCCTCCAATTTGACTGCTTGTTTCTCATACGACAGACTTGCAAGGAGAAAAAGATCAAGTAGTCAAATATGTATGTATGTAAAAACGTTGTGTAAAATACGCATGTATATAGAAATGTGTAAAGTACACAAATGTAAAATACATTGGAAAAAAATGTAAATGGACCATGTGCACCTGATCCATGTCGAAAGAAGGGTGTAGAAGGATATCATGTAATGTTGTTGAGTAAAAAAAATATGAAACTTAGCGGAAGACACACATAATGTTTGCGTGTGGGAACATGGTGCGTTCAAAGGCATGGAAGAATAGGGAAGGAAACACGTGTGAAAGAAAAGGATAGATTCAGACTCATCCATTTTTAGGATTATGAGCTATTTTTAGAGATAGCATGTAGAGCACACAAACCGGATAAATACTGGTGTGACACACATAAGATATTTTTGGAAGAGAATCTACTAAGCACTTTGCATGGGTTAGATTTAATAATAGAATTACTACTACCAGTTAACCAGAAGAGATATATTATTAGCGTAATTACATGTCTGTCTATTATTATAAAGGTGCATGGTTATTTTCAGAATGCGACCTATTTTTAAAATTATGTAAGTGGTGAAGGGCAAGTCCCCACCCTTATAAATATGTAGTAATCTACGTAGGTTTAGAGAGTGAGTAGTGAGCTATTAAGGAGTTATGCTACCATACTGATGCACACATAAGTTTATGATACTGAATATTGTAAGAAGCTTATGTGTATTTACTATGTTTAATATAATGGAGTGCATTGACTGATTCAACGTGTTAAACATGAACGTAACTAATTCTTGCATGGTTAAATTCATTATGTCTATTTTTTAAATCCATTACTCCTTATATCTAGATATGGAATATGATATGTAGAATGTTTATACCATTTATGGATCTAAATGCATGAACTCTTCATCTTGCTAAAATCCTATAAAAGTAACCCTAAAGAGAGGCCTGGTACCTTTGCACAATTTGGGTGAGTGCTCAGTCTAGGCTGAGTGATGTGCCAACACGCCTGGGTTATTTTTGGTAAATTATAGACCGCGTCATTGGTTCCGTTGCTAGGACCTCTTTTTTAGTTGTTTTCAGGATGGTTTGGGATGAAGACGTACTGGTTGACCTTAGTAAGTGTTGAGGAGTGGATAAAAGATCTAGAAGAAGAGTATGCATGGAGGTTTAACACTGGATTTGAGTTTGACACACGCACATGGGTGGAAAAAAATTTGTATGACAGTTTGTATGAGAGATTCTTTTCTATCTTTCTGGTCGAGCTGTACGAGTGGTTTGTTGCTTATGTGTCTAAAAGGAATTGAAGGTATCAAACATTTTTCTGGATGCAGGAAGAATTTTAGGCCTTTTATGATGCTGATTTGATTTGGACACACATTGTGGATAATTGGTTTCATGGTGTTCTAAACATCTATATTTTGGAGTACTCAATTTCAACTTATTCTTGCCCAGAGGTATCGGAGTTCCATTTTTTACGGTATCTCAAGGGAACTTACTTGCAAGGCATTCCACTAGCGATTAAGATCTTGATGGTAACCCTGAAATCGAAAAGAAAACCGATGGCTAACTAAACCCCAACACATGTAAGGGAAGGAGTAGGTTTGGTGAAAGATGGTATACCTAGCGGCAAAGAGGTAGAGAGAAGAAAGGTGGCTTGAGTAAAATGAGGCGCGTGAGAGGGAGACAGAGAAACAATGTGACATTGCGGAGTGGATAGAGTTGAGGAGAGAGATGGTTCACAAAGGATTTGGAGATCACACAAAAGGCATGGATCCAGAGCATCAGGAACTACCCCATTTGGGAAAGCATGAAAGGGAACCCCCTCAGCCTCACATGGAAGCACGCTAGCAGAGACAACTTGGGATGCAGGCGGGCATTTGAATGTACCTGGAAACCTAGCCCTTGTGCTTGGTTTTCCACTCCTTAGTACATCAAATAGTTAGCAAGCTAAATTGGCAGGGAAGTAGTAGTAAGTCACATAGAAAGGAAATCAATGGCAGGGAAAATGTCTTCATTGTTGTTTGGAGGTACCTTTTCAAGTGCATCATCGAAACATAATTTGAGTGTGTAGAATTTTGGGCTCACGTCTGGGAGTAGTACCACCACGTAGACTATAGGAGTTTCATACAGTACTACTGTTGGGACATAGGGAAGTACATCTTCTGGTCCACTTCCAGCTACAGGTGGAGGATCAGAAGGTATATGTGGTTCTAGTTCCAGTGGAACTAGTGGTTATGGAGACAGAGTTAACACAAAAGGTTCAGGATTAGGTGGGAAAGGTCCACACCAACCCCATAATATTTACATGGAGATTTCTCTTTATCTGCCAGAATATAGGGGCATAGAAGATGCTGGTGAGCATGTGCACATGTGTGAAATACTATGGCATGCAAAAGGGATCACAAATTTTGAGTGCAAGGCAAGTCAATTTGTAACTACATTACAGGGACACGCACACAGTTGGTATAAGAAGTTTGACCCTGATTAAACTTGTGTAGATTATACAGCATTCAAAGATGCATTCCTTAAAGAGTTCTATATCCACGAGTTTGAGTAGAAGAGTATAAGCGCGCTCAAGGATATTAAACAAGGAACTACTGAAAGTGTTCGAGAGTATGATGCCCATTTCAAAACACTTTTATCTAAGCTTTCTTATGATATTCATGCAAGCCAACATGCACAATGGTTCATTGGAGGTATGATAACACATTTTATAAGGACTTTGTCACATAAGAAATATAGTGATCCTTGTGAAGAACTTGAAGTAGCGTTGCATATTGAGGCATTCAGGAGTATAAACACTGGAGTTAACCCATTCTTGGAGGCATAGATTGCAGCTATGGTGAAGTAGTTGGAGAAATTATCAACAAATTCAACACATAAGACGTTCAATGGGATTTAGTATATAGATTATGAAGTGAAAGGTCACACCAAGGATAGTTGTCCCCATAGATCAGTGCATTCATTATTACTGGACTGTGAGATATGTCACCTGAACCATGACGCTAGTTGTTTCCCATTATTACAACATGCAATAAAGAAGAACATATCTTGCTATTGTAAAATTTGTAGGTCCACGACTCACGATATGAAAGACTACCAGCTGATTGGTCAGATCCATGATGATATATATATATATATATATATATATATATATATATATATTGGTGTATGATAGATGAGAGTATCAGATAACTCTAAAGGAAAGGGTGACCATCAAGATAAAAAACAAGCGCACTATGATCAAAATGAAGGGAATTTTTAAGGAGGTTGTGGTAGAGGTTGAGAATACCATGGTAGATTTAGAGGCTGAGGCCATGGTGGTGTACAATGTGAGTTTCCTTTGGAACATGTTTTACATGCGGATCTCCTGACCATTACATGCACGAATGTCCTCAAAATATTACATGTTATTTATGTGGAAAGAATCATAGCTATGAGAAATTCCCAAACTTATATGAGCATCTTAGTAATCAACATAAATAAGAAAATAAAGGTGTAGGGATGGTTAGTATATAATGAACTGTGGAAAATTAGTGGATGCCCAAGTTGGAACCAAAATTTGAGGTGTTGTTTGTAAAGATCACTACCCACATTGAAGTTTCACGCACTAGAGAGCTATTACAATAGAAGCCTACTATCACTAAAGAAGAGGTTTTGCATGACCGGTACCTAGATCTTGCCCATTGGAAGGAGGTTTATCAAAAGACCATAGAGGTCCTTATAAATATTCATGCTGAAATACAATGTCTAAAAGAGCAATCACGGAAGATGGAACTAAAGAAGGAGGCAGAGACGGTCCAGTCAGATATTGATGAATTGAAGGAGGTATGTAGAATGCTAAGCCAGGAGGATATTATTCCATTACTAGGGAATTAGCTGAAGGGAAACACTCCGCGCTCTAATACTGAGAATGGGTGACAAATCCTGCATGCAAATATTCCCCTCATAGCTTAGACTACAACAAGGAAATCACTCTGAATGCTGTTGTGGATGGATGAATTTTGAGCAATATATTGATTGATACAGGTGCAAAAGTCAATGTGCTTACTTTAAATGCATGGGTATAGATGAGAAGACTGATATTACAACCATCCTCTAATGTATTATTTATGGCTAATCAGACTAAGGCCACTCTTATAAGATTTTTAAAAGATTCATCCATTACTATACAGGGGGCCAAGTTCACTGGGGATTTTGAGGTTTTAGTGCTTGTAGAAGCAAACAGTTTCCCATATCTTCTTGGACACCCTCGGTGTTATGCAAATAATGCCGATCTCTAGTTCAACAAGTGATATATTAGTTTCTAATACAAGGAAGAAATATTTATTATCCCTTTAGCCGATGGAAAATTTGCGCCCTATGTTGAGCCTTTGAGTGAGGAAGATCTTAATAGGATTTATGTATGCGCCATCCGAGACCCATAAGTGCTCGAGCCATCTAAAGAAGGAATCCTTCAGTAGGAAGATGCACAATCTATTAGCGATACTACAAGTATTTCTTGTGATAATTGGGCTCATGATACTTATGAGTTTAGTAGGGTGCGAAGTAAGGAGCACATTTTTACGGAACAAGAAACCTCATTGCTTCAGGAGAATAGGTAACAAATCTAAACCTTGGTACATTGGGGAAGGGGGCTCTACGGTATTCTTGCATGCCATGGAGGAACAATGGATAGACCAGTTGGAGAGAAGAAGTATGCTAGCATATGCCATGTACAGGACAACAACACGTTGGAGGGTGGTTTACAAGGATAATCTTGTAGAATGGAATGAAGTCAGGATTTCTCTTACAACTCAGTTTTCCAAGAGCAATGCACCAACTCAAATCTACACATATTATGGTAATCAACCTATTCAACACCACATCCAATAGTGTGAGAGGATCTGGACATGAGGCCAGGAAGCTTTACCACCTTCGCTATGGGTGCACAAATTTTATTCCACTTTACAAGGCTACACACACGCTTGGTATGTATACAAGAGCTACATAGAGAAATAGGAAATTGGTAGGATTGATTATAGGTATGGTCTAGACTTATGACTACTTTTATACTAAACCTCTAGTAGAAGAGGCATTAAGGGTTATAAAGCGGTTAACTATGGGAGACATTGCAAATGTGGAAGAACTCATTCAAGAGTTATTTAATGGAAATGACTCAGGAGTGCACTTTTCTACAGAAACATAGACAAATGTCACACTACCTAAGTGTGCTTGCTTTGAGAAATAAAAAGGGAAGATGGTCTACATAGTGGATGATGAAGAAGTAGAATAACTAGATATAGACCATTCAATAGGTGCGTATGAGGTCTTGAACAATACAGATAACAACACACACGCCTATCATGCACCTATGAGGACCAAGAAAGTGAATATTGGTATGAATGTTGAGCCTAAAGAGGCAATAATTGGAGATTATTGGTCTGAATCTAAAGTAGCAAAAATAGTGGATTTGTTCCATGATTTTTAGGATTTATTTCCTAGGGGCTACCATGAATTGAAAGGAGTGCATGCATCATTAGGAGAAATGAAGATAAGCTTAAGGAAGGTGTGCGCTTGGTTAGGAAGAGAACCTACAAGATGAACCCAAACTTGTGCAAAAAGGTCAAAGAAGAAATTGAAAAAATGTTAAAGTTTGGAATCATCAAGCCCCTAGATGAGTCAGAATGGGTTAGCCCGATGGTGATCAGTATAAAGAAAGATGGTTCAATTAGGATCTGTGTGGACTATAGGGAGCTGAATACTACATGTGTAACTGATCCCTTTCCCACGCACTTCATAAAGGAGATACTATAAGGCATTACATGGTGTGAGATATATTCCTTTACAGATGGATGCTATAGGTATCATCAGGTTAGGATTGCACAGGAGGATAAGGAAAATACTTCTTTCAACACTGAATGGGGAAATTTTGCATACACTGTGATGCTGTTTGGACTGAAAAATGTGCCCGCAGTATTTTTACGAATAGTTGTTCAAGTAGTCCAACATTTTATTCATCTTTTCTTGCAAGTTTACTTGGATTATTGGACACTATATGGGCTTGTCAAGGATCATTATGATAATTTACACTTAATGTTTGAAAGATGTAGACAATTAAGCATCTCTTTGAACATCAAAAAGTGTGTGTTTGCTACACCTTTTGGCACTTTGTTAGGGCATATTATCTGTAAGGAAGGTTTGTTGGTAGATCCGGCTAAAGTTGCAGTTATTGTCAGCCTAAAAGAACCTACCAGTCAAAGTGAGGTGTGCATATTTTTGGGTCAGACTGGGTATTATAGAAAATTTATCAAAGGATATGCTAAGGTTGCCACACCCTTGGAGTAGTTATTAAAAGGAAAAGGTACATTCTATTAGGGGGAATGCCACAATAGCGTGCATTCAAGACATTGAAGGAGAAACTTACTATAGTGCCTATTCTACACTTTCCCTTATGGGACCAACCATTTCATGTACATGTGGACGCTTTTGGCACAAACATTGACGTGGTGTTGGCTTAGCCTAGAGAAGGTATTATAGATCATCCTATCTATATTTCTAGTAGAAAGTTGACTCATGTAGAATAGAATTATACAACTACAGAGTGTAAAGCTTTGTCAATGATCTATGTGCTACATAATTTTAGACAATACCTACTAGCAACACCATTTGTATTCTATACCAAGCACATGACATTGAAATAATTGGTAAATAAGCCAGTATTATAGGGGCACATATGTTGATGGGTGCTCTTATTCCAATAATTTGATTTTACAGTTGTGGTAAAACTAGGGAAAAGTAATTCTATCCTATACCATTTATCAAGGATACAGTCAGGGGAAGATGTGTAGACAATTAAAGACACCATGCTCGATGAACAGTTATATAGGTCATAACATGCACCATCGAAATTAGAGGACATTGATATCTTTCTACGTACATGTATGGCACCAGATGAAATGAAATCCTTAGAGAATAAACAACTTTCCATTCACACGACACTGTTTATGTTGATTAGCGGTGACCTGTACAAGTTAGGCCAAGATGAAGTATTCAACCGATGTGTATTGGAACTTGAGCACACAAATATCATGGAAGAGGCTCATGGTGGTATTGCAGGTGGGAATTATGCAGCTGACACCACCACGTACAAGATTCTACTTGTTGGATTATGGTGGGAGACACTATTTAAGGATTGTAAGGCAAATTGCAAGGCGTGTGATCACTGTCAGCGCCTTGGAAAACTAGGGTAAAGAGATGAAATGCATTTACGACCTATTCCTAGTGTAAAACCATTTGAAAAATGGGCTATAGACTTTATGGGTCCTATTTCACCAGCCGCACCTAAGACTGGATCACGCTACATCATCACTTGCATAGATTATTTGACAAGGTGGGTAGAAGCAACACCTACAAAGGATTGTACAACAACTACAACAACCAGGTTTTTATGGGAAAATATTATTACAAGGTATGGATGCCCACTAAGTTTTACAAGTGATAGGGGCACACACTTTTTGAATGCAAAAATCATAATATTATTGGATGAATTCATGATTGCACACCATAAGACTACACCATATCATCCTTAGGAAAATGGGACTGTTGAAGCTTTTAATAAGATTTTGAGCGAGCCATTGAAAAAAAATTGTGATGTTAGAAGAAAAGAATGGGATGATTAAGTTTCTGCCGTGCTTTGGGCATATAGAACAACGTACAAGTGGTTGAACAAGGCCCACACCCTTTCAATTGGTGTTCAACACAGAAGCAATTCTTCCAATGGAATTCATGTTACCTTCTTTACATATTGCACATGTTGGAGGTCTAGCTGCTGAGGAAAAGCATTAGAAGAATGAATTGAAAAGTTGACCAAACTAGATAAGTGATGCGCAATAACATGTTGGGAGTTAGAAGCAAGTAAAGGCTAGGTAGAAACCATGGCATGACTGACACATCAGGGACAAAAAGATTTGATATTAGATACATGGTGCTTCTTTATAATTCTAAGTTTCTATACCATCCAGGAAAAATTAAATGTGACATTAGTTAGGACTGTATGTTATCACTCACATACTTGAAACATACACCTTTTTAGTTAGAGGCGCTTCATGGAATACGGTTACCCGGTTCATTTCAAACGGGAGTAGGCTGAAGCCCTAATATAAATAAGACTTGGTGTTTGTAATAAGGCAATATTTCCATTTAGATTAGGTTTTCAATTATGTATTCCATTAATGTATTTCCTTCCTCATCACTATAACTTTGTCAATTTAGTTGGTGTTTTGTATAAATAAACATGTTTGCGTGCCAGAAGCTAATTACCATTTGCAGTATTTTTATGCATAGAAGACCGCACATACCATTAGTGTGGGGTGGAAGTTTACAACTGGGTACAAATCAAGGACTAAAATGTTACGGGTGCTATTTAAGTTTGGAAAGGAGTTTTTTACAAGAGATATTGCATCTAACTGACGACTATAGATGGGGATAAATGAAGGAACCAATATAACATGAGGTAAGCAGTGGCCATGGATACTACTAGGAGAAGGCGCAGTGGGGAGGTACTCAGGCACATGAAAGTGTGTTGAAGAGAAGTTTGTAGCCAGAAGGTAGGAAGACACACTAGAAGGTTATAGATGAGGTGAAAATTTTGAAAATGGTTAATTAATGAAAGGATTGTTGGTAGGTGAAGGAGCAATAAATGCACTAAATTTTTGAAAATTCTATATAAGGATGTGATATGAGTTCATTTTTTACCGTTGTGATTGTAATAATTTGAAAGAGCTAAGTGAAATCAAGCTGAGTGATGTATATTAAGGTGCGAAGAGTGCGAAACCAGACGTGGAGAGTAGATTTGTGCACAGAAGAAGCTTACGTCCCCATTGGTGCAGGGTTTGAGTGAAGCAGATGCATTGCGAAAGAGCTAGGGCATGTGATTTCAAACTAGGGCACGTAGATTTAGCCGCCTAGGGTTTAGAGTTGATCACTATAGAAAACAGAAAGAAAAGACTTTTCACGTTACCAAAGGACAACAAGTTGATGTTTTTTAGATGACACCAAAGAAAGTACCTGAAGCAGAAGCAAAAGGAAAGAAGAAAGTGGAGGAAGAAGTTGAAGTTGTGCCTGAGAATAATTTTTCAGAGATGTAGTACACAAAAGGTGTTATAGTTGGGAAAGAGTGTGATTCCCACATCCGTAAGTGTAAAACAAGTTATTACAACCACCACACATCAAATAACAAGGAGTTAGATGCATTTTTGAGCATGAAGACACAATAAGTGCACAACGGAGGACATGCCAGTATATGATCTCGCTAGGGAGAAGTTGTTAAAACAAGTTGGAGTCTATCAGTTTTACGAGCTCCCTTATTTTGGAAAGTATGAACCATTATACCAGTGGTTAATGAGCAGAGTCCACGAGAACTTCTTCTATTTCACTGGACGGAGGGTTAGAATCACATCCACCTTGATTACAACAATCACAGGATTAACAGGAACATGGATATACCTTACAAGGGATCTAACTTATAAGGCAACGATCATGGAAACATAGAAAGAGATAGGATATATAAAGGGTCCGTGCGGGATGGACATTGACAAGTTGAAGAAGTACCCAGTGGTTTTAGGCAGCTGCACATCTAGTAACAAAGTTAAATGACCAAGAGAGGTGGTCGCAAGTGAATCGAATGTGGCTACATATCGCGAGGAACATTTTGTAGTCTACAACATAGCAAGCTACATTGCAGAGAACATTATCGAGGAAGCACACACAGGTGATAAAATCAATTTTGCCACTATTTTAATTTTTTGAGTATCTATGGAGAATGGAGTGCTCGATGGGATGAAGGACAATATTTGGGAGTATCCCATGGAGAAAAAATCCCTTGTAGAAAGGTTTGACAAATATTTTATGTGGAGGGTCGATGAGCGGGCCATTCAAATAGAGGAAAAAAAATGTGGGTATGACAGGCTCTGTGCGGTATTTGAAGAGAGAGTGGCGCATTCCCTAAGGACTTACTATCAATGGTGAGGCAAGGCAGTATAGTTCGCGGTGTACCAATACTTTTGCAATCACACTAGTTCACTATGAGGGATGAGACATGGAGCCCATGGTGTAAACTTCCATATGCCTTCACAATGCGATACTTCCAGGCACCAGTCCAACATTTTATTGATGCACGCCACCTAAATTTTATTACAGACAAGGTTAGACTATGAATACCACACTCTAAGGAAGACACATGTATTTCCACGCTGAACTACCTATGTTGAGAGGCTCATTTCAGATGTTATAAACATGAATCTTGTAAGCTTGGAAATTGGGGACCTTGGAGAAACACTTGTATACCTTCAACTTAAGACTGATTTGGAGAATAAAAAAATATGTGGAGAATGTTTTTTATGCTCCCAGGGCCACGTAAGGGAAAGCATATAGTGGAGAACATACTAGATCCAAAGCCCACAAAACCTATAGAGGTAGATGATGAGGAAGAAGAGCATGAAGACCAATGGTGGCTTAGAGAATAGGGGCCGGAGGAAACCTGTGCTCATGCTTTATTAACTAAGATATAAAGTGAAACTAATATTTACATAGCTTCAAAAGAAAATGTTAGTTAAACAACGAACCATCAAGATAAGAGCTTAAAGGAAATGATTCTTCAATACATAAATGAAACTACATGCTAAACTATTTCCTACTCTCTATAATTGCTAACTTACACTATGAACCTTTGAAGAACATAAGCAATCAAAGTGGATTGTTTCTTGATCTCAAAGATTGAGAATGGGAATCTCACCAAGAATGGCTATAAGGCCATTTTGGATCTTCCCATATTACTCTATTTTGAGTGAAAGGATGCAAGATGGAGAAGCTATTTCCAACAATGGAGAATGGCTCAAGATGAATGACTTTTCACTATTCAAAGCATGGTGCAAGAAGAAAGGTAAGGAAGGGAGGGTTCTTTATATAGCTTGCATGAGGAGGCAAGGATAGCAAATTGATGAATGTGGGATAAAGGTAAAAACAAGATTAAGAATGGATAAGGTTTCTTTATAAAAGGCAATCTTGATTTAGAAGAGTTTAATTTATCATTAGTAAGTCATTGGGAGTTGGGGGATGTTTTAATTAATCACAGGTGATTAATTAATAGGTAGAGGTAAGATTATAGAAGCTAATTAGAGGAAAATTAGTATGATTTTTGGGATGTCAGAGAGGAATTTGATCCAATAAAATGGTAAAAATTATTGATTTAGAGTTGCAAGTGTAATTAATTAACCCAAGTAGAAAGCGGATATTAATTAACGAAAAGGTCGTTAATTGACATCCTTAATGGATAGGTAAGGATAATAAATTAACGAAAGGTCGATAATTAATGAATATGAAGAGGAATGTTAGCTAATTAGCAGAAAAGTGCTACTTATTATGGAAATGACACAGAAAGAGGATAATTAGTGCAATCTTAGCATTAAAGCCTGCATAAGAGGATTTTAGGTGTCTATAAAACCCATAGACAAAGTAGAGGTTGAGTGCGCATGTACTCTACCTCAGGTACAAGATGAAGATGACTTGGAAGCATTCCAAGGAGATCACCATTTCAAGAGGGTGTTCAAAAGAAGAAGAACACAAGGCACGGAGAACTCCCTCAGTCTATTAGGAGGTCGCCACGACTCTCCCCTAAAAAAGAGACCAACTGTGAGGAAAATGAGGAAGTTGAAGCTCAATGAGGAGGCAACAGGTGTCTGTAGAGAGCACACTTAGAACTTCCTGTACCACCAGAGGATGTGCATTAACCCAAGGATGAAGAAATGAAGGATGAAGAAGGAGTAAAGAAGGTAGGAGAAACAAAACAAGATACTCCTCATAACATATAAGATCCAACTCCAAACCTTGGCGCTCAAGTTCATAAGGGGCCAAAAATAAAGATGGAACGTGGGTAATATTACTGCACCGATCATGGGCTATGATGAGGACACAAGTAAAATTATCCGTGCACGATTACAGAATATAGTAGGCATCAAGGAGTTGTATGGATGGGAGTTGATGGACCCCAGACATGGCTACTACACACGTTAGGAAACATTTGTCATGGTCCATGAAAACTCACATGGAAGAGGATGATTTTTGATGTATGTGAAGAGTCTTGTGTGTCAAGAAGACATGAGAAAAGGCACCGTAAAATAGGAACATAACTATCAAGCCCCACTGTTATATCTGATGAACAAGTGAGTAATGCCTTGGTGAAGAGGTATCTACAGAGGTGGCACGATGAAATGTAGATAAGGTTGCAACTATTAGAGCACTTAAGAGAAGATATCAAAGCCAAAGATGATGAAATAGTGCATCTAAAAGGAGAGAAGGACCTAGGAGTAAAAGAACTAATGGGGGTTCTCATCAGCATGGTAGAGGAGATTGGTGATCATGTTCTGAAGGCAAGACCGCACTTGGAGTCCAAGGTACCTAAGAGATTTCCTTCGGGATATGCATTATGTGCGTACCTTAGTTGATTTGGTGCTTGAGGATGGACTGATTTTGATGCCCAAAACAAAGGACCCTAAATAGAAAGCCAAAGAGAAGAAAGGGCCTCAGTAGTTAAAAATATATCATCTTATGAAGCCTTGCTATAAGAATTTGTAGGAAGATCTGAAGAAAGCAGACTAGAGATTAAATATTTGTGCTACTCCAGAAGTAGTTATCTAAATCAAGACAATGGTAGAAGACAATCGAAGTCCTGAAGGTGATGAAGGATGAGCCTTTGGGGCGCGTAGAGATATTAGTACTGGTCAAGCAAAATGGCGAGGCCCTTGCAGCAGCCCAAGACCCCCATAAAGAAAGGCTGGATGACATTAGAAAGCTTATAGGGAAAAAGATGGATCTTATGGAAGGAAGGGTGACTGCAATGTCCAACATTGTTATAGTATTATATAATGAAAAGGAAGAGATTGCACAAGTGGAGTTAGATTCTATTGCATCAGATATTCCAGAAAGGGTAGAAGCCACACTAAGTGATTGACAAACCTTAGAGGTTGAAATCAAAGAAGAATATCCAGAGTTAATCGTTCCAGTTGACACAGAGGACGTTGTAGGGTGAAAATTTCATTATTCGTACAGTAATTATTTAATTACCTTTCATTCCCATTATTTATTCTTTCAAGTATCAAGAGGTAACCATTCCCAGGGCAGAAATGCAGTTTAGTGTGGGGTAATGTTGAGTAGACAAAGTATGTCAATTAGCAGAAGAAACACAAAAGGTTCATAGTGTGGGAACATGGCAGTGTTTAAAGGTGCAGAAAAATAGGGAAAGAAATGCATGTGAAAGACAAGGAACAAACTCAGACTTAGCCATTTTCAAGATTATGGGAAATTTTTGGAGATAGCAAGCAGAGCACACAAACCAGATAAAGACTTGCACAACACACATAGGCTATTTTTGGAAGAGTGTATACTAAGCGCTTTACATGGGTTCGAGTTAATAATAGAATTACTACAGCCAGTTAACCAGAAGATATCTATTATTAACACACTTGCATGCGTGTCTATTATTGTAAAGGTGCATGGCTATTTTCAACATGCAACCTATTTTGATAATTATGTAAGCGGTGAAGGGAAAGTCCCCACCCTTATAAATATGTAGTAATCTATGTAGGTTAAGAGAGTGAGTAGTGATTTATTATGAAGTTATGTTGTAAAAATGATGCGCGCATAAGTTTATGTTACTGAATATTGTAAGAAGCTTATGTGTATTTACTGTGTTTAATATAATGGAGTGTATTGACTGATTCAAGGTGTTAAAAATGAACGCAACTAGTGCTTGCATGGTTGAATTCATTATGTTTATTGTTTAAATCCATTACTCCTTAGATCTAGATCTGTAATATGCTCTGTAGAATGTTTATACTATTTATGGATCTGAATGCATCAACTCTTCATCTTGCTAACATATTGCACAAAAAACCCTAAAGAGGGGCTTGGTACCTTTGTGCGCTTTGGGTGAGTGCTCAGTATAGGCTGAGTGATGTGCCAGCGTGCCTGGGTTATTTTTGGTAAATTCTAGGCTACATCATTGTCATGAGTTTTTTGGTCGATCTTATGCCACCTTGGCTGAAGAAGTATAGGAAGGAGATACGTTGTATCCTCCAACTTTAACCACTTCTGCTGAAATATGTGAAGAGATCTCTGTACTATCCTAGTTTTTGGGTGATCTTCTGATGTGACTGGATGAAGAAGTATAGAGAGGAACACCCAATACACCCCTAAGCCTATAACTGCTCCACAGAACTACCAAAGGACACCATGTCCTATTGAGGCCGTTGTGTATGGAGTTTGTAGACTAGTATGAACTCACTCACTGTGTGTGAACTGGTGTAAATACGTTGTGTTAGGAGAAACCATGAATGATGCCTCCCTATTTGGGGGTGCATGTGACGTCGCTGAAAGGAGAATGCGGCCCAAAAGAGGACCAACTGCACTCTTACCTATAGAATTCTACCCTGCAAGGGTAAAGGGAAACAATTGGTAGACACCAAGGAACACACAAAAGGGTATGGCTAGAGAAAACAAGTGTTAGTCCAAAAACACATGCATGCAATAAGACAAGTGTAAAATATATAGATAATGTAGAAACTACTAATCACAATAGTGTAAACACACAAGAAAAAAAGTAGACCGCACAAAGTAGGTTTCAAACATGGGACATCACTCAAAATTTTGCAAGATACGCAAAGCCATCATGGTCGCAAACAATAGACAAGTGTGCACACAAGTAAAGGGCAAAGCCTACATATACTGAAAAACATAGCAGACAAGTATAAACAAACAAGTAGTCATGGAAACATGTAATCCCTACAAAACAAGTGCTGCACATGGAACACCCATTAGCATGTTAGAGTGATAACCAATATGTCAAAGTGTGTATAAAAAATTAGTATAAGATGCTAAGTATAAAATGAAACAATAACACTTGGATAAGATGAATGTTGATGCCCCTAGATAACCAATATAGGAAGGGTAGAAGGAGAGCATCCATGCCGCGTGTAGAGTCCTATATCTATGATAACACTAAATAAATGTGTGAATACACGTGTGTATGATAATTCCATATAATAAAGTGATCTAACATGTGTAGTAAAGTGATCATGTAAATCACTAATAAGAAAGAGTAAATGTGCCCAAGACAATGCAATATGATGTGGATGGATGGAATGGAATGATAGGAGCAACGTGCCCCCCGAGTGGATGGAATGTGGATGTAGTGAGGTTCATTTTTTCCCCCCTCAGGAGTCAAGAATGAACTATAAACTAGAGTGTGTCATCGGGAATGGTAAAATAGCGTTGGTTGTATCTAACGCATTGTGATGAGTGTGTGTAGTGGTGATGAAATACGACACGTGGAAAGAGATGTGTGTGAAAACTATAGTTGAAGCGTATATCAAGAATTTTATGAATGGAGGGAGTGATGATTTATCCCTAAGTGTATATCACTATAAAATGCATGGATGAGGATGAAATATATGGAAATATGCGCATGGACTAAGAGCCTAAGGGTATACCACGACTTGTTGCATGTGCAAGTGATGATTTATCCCTAAGAGTATATCACTATAGAATGAGTGGATGGGGATTAAATATATGAAAAGATGCACATGGATCCTATAGCTTAAGAGTATACCATGACTTGTTGAATGTGTGAGTGATGATTTATCCCTAAGTGTATATCACGATAAGATGGTAGGATGAAAATGGGTGACGACTTAGCCTAAAGCATATGTCACTATGAGAAGGACAAGAAGGGAGTGGTGATTTACCCTAAGGTGTATGCCACTACAAAATTATAAAATGGGGGTGATGATTTATCCTAAAGCATATACCACTATAAGATGATAAGAAGGGGTGATTATTTAACTGAAGGTGTATGTCACTAATGCGGGAAATATTGGATGAGAAAGATGTTGTAGAAGGGTGATGAGTGTAAGGTCCATTTGATTGGTAAACCCTTGGCAATCAAGTATGGACCAAGGAACTAAAGTGCATCATAGGGTGGTGAGTGCAACGCGTAGAAAACAATGTAGTATAAACGACCAAGTGAGGAATATGGGATGTAAACGTGTGGTGTGAGCAATGCAATGTAGGATATATAGCATGTGTAATGTATGAAATGGACTAATAGCTGTAAATAGGAATATAATATGTAAGGATGATAGATGGAACTAGACCCATATATAATGGAAGCTAATGTAGTATAGGATGGATAGGACATAGAGACGCGCTATGTGAATAAGACAATGTAAGAAAGGTATGATGTGTAGATGATGTAAGATGTAGATATATCTGTAGATAGAATATGTAGTGATGACAGGTAAAGCTAGACCCATATATAATGTGACCTAGCGTAAATATAGAATGTATGAAAGAGATATAAAACTAGGAGAAAACAATATGACTAGTGTAGCGGGTATAACAAAGGTAATATATAAATGAATAATAGATGAGGGGTGTATAGGATAATGTAGGGTATAGACTATGTGTAGGATGGATGGTCTAGGATGTGTGATGTATGTGATAGAATGTAAGTGTATATAACCTATAGTGCAGTGTCGGAGGTTTAGTGTAGTGGTAATCCCTCAACAATCCAGCATGAACCAAATCACAAGAGTGCGTCATTGGGTAATGATGGTGCTAGTATATGTGAGGCATATGTCTGTGCGAGAATATGAATGTATGATAATGAAAAGATGAGAGATGTACCTATGCTAATATGAGGAGGGAGGTATGCTGGATGCTATGCCCCCCAAATGTACTATGATGATAACAATCTTATGAAACCATGCAAGAAGTGCCATGCAACTGTGGGAGAGCATTGGTTGTGTCATGATAGGAGAGGGCCAACACAATGATAGGCCGAAACAACATTAGAACCATGCAAGGATGAAAAATTTTGAAATGTGGACTGCCCATTAGTAGGAGTAGTTTCTTTGACAACAATGATTGGTTGGAGCTTATGTGGGTTTGGTGATGCTATAGAAGGGTTGGTAGGAGAAGGAGATGGACTGATTTTGAGAGGTGGTTGCATAATTTGACTTGGTAGTGCTGTGGATAACCCGAGAGAAGGAAGTGCTGAATTGAGTTTTAGAGGAGGTTGTGTAGGCAATATTTAGTCATTAGATATTAATGACTCAGATCTAGGAACCCATTGGGATGTAGCACTATTATTATAGTCAAATATGAAAGGATCAGGTGATGGAATGCCATGAGGTTCAATTCTATGACATGTAGTGGACCTAGATTGCATATGAGATCTAAAGGGAGGAAAAACATGTGATTGAGAATCGTCTTTAAGATATTAGATTTTAGATTTGAAAGATATAATATCTAATTCAATAGCTTTAAATTTTTTGTGAAACAAAAAATGTACAACCTGAATTTATTCTAATAAGGGTTGATTAGGTGGAGGAGGATGGAAGGTAGTATAAACATCTATAGATAGTAAAGAGGGATAGCCTAACACATGATTATGTGTTTGTGTAGGAGGATCCCAAGGGTCTATGACTTTAGGATCTTGTGTACTGGTAGTAGTGAAACCATAACATTGTAAATAATCATACCCTGATCGATACTTAGAAAAATCCTAGTACTTGTTGGCAGAAGGATCACTAGATTTCTCAATTGAATAAACAATATTTAAAAGGAGATGGGTCGGCCAATACATCATAGAAATTTCCTTGATGTTGAAATTTAAAACACGCATGTAGTGTAGAAGGGACCCCATGCATGACATGGATCCAAGGTCAACCCAAAAGAATTTTATGATTAATATGATTGGGCATGACATGGCACCTGATCGTAACTATTTTTGGACCAATGGTAATAGGGAGGTTTACAATACCTAACACATGCTTAGGGATGTACTCAAAGCCATAAATGGAAATAAATGATGGAGTTAGAGATGATTCCAAAATACCTAAGTGGTGAAGAAAGGTAACATTAAGAATATTGAGGCTAGATCCATTATCAACTAATGCCCTTTTGACACCTATTTTATTGATACAAACTTGGATATACAATGGAGGGTCATGTTGTAGTATTTCATGGGAGGGTAAATTGTTGGTAGTGAAAGTTATTTGATCTTCTTCTTTAGATAAAGAAGAGGTAAATTTGTTATAGACATATTCGGGTGAATTATGAGGAGGGATGAATTTAGTAGCTAAATATGCTCTAATTTTTGTCATACAATCAAGGTTATTTTGTAGATAAGTAGGGATAGAGATGTGCATGGTGTAGAAATTTGAAAACCACCTAGATGGGAGATGAGTATCAATTCACTTGAAACCCTAATGTGTAGGATGTTGAAAGGTGTTACATTCTAAATGTGATCAAATAATAAAAAATAGAGATGCTCATGATGCTTAACTACAAGACCTAGAAGGTGCAATGAAAGAGGATTGGGTTCACCAAAATGATTAACTAAAATAGAGCTATATGCTAAGAAATAGTAACCCTAGTTAATCTAATTAGGAGGACTAAAACACTGCATAAATAGAGTAAATAATATGAAACGATTATAAATAATTATATTAAATGAAATAAAAACCCTAATTATGCCAAAAGAAGTAGAAGAATGACTTAGCTAATTGCTGTAGATGGTTGCATAGTGTCGTAGGTCTAACAATAGGTTCTTGAATGCAAAATAGTCACTCAGAGGTCATGCGAAGGGCGGATATGGAGGTTTTGAACTAACTAAGGTGCCTGGGATGGTACTGGGGCACCCCGATGTGCCCTAGTCTACAATTCGGGTGCTCTGATATCTATAAATGCTTAGAAACTACTTTTGCTATGATCGCAAGGTGTGTTCGAATGCTTCCTATCTATTGCACTAGATTGTCCAGATGAGTTGTATAATGACCTGCAATACGAAAGGAAGTATCAAACCATAGAAAAGTAAAAGATGTAAATGAATGGGTCTGACTAACCTCAACCACAAAAACAGTGGACTTATCGCTGAGTGCTGTATTATATTTTAGACTCAGATGTAGTTCTGGTGAGTATGTGCATGTGATTCCCTGGGTGCCCGCGTGCCAGTCAAACTTTGTGAAGTAGCGAGCAATAATAACTATAGAAAATGTAAATAACATGTGTGCATGGAATAGAATAAAATACCTCCCCCTATGTAGTGTGTGTGATGCAGATCTCCTAGCCTTGATGCATGACACTATGTGGATACAAGTGATACAATGGATGCAACTCTAGATGGAATGATAGTAGTATGTGACGCTATGACCCTCATTATGGTCTTATAAATTTATATTTATAGGGATATTAAGCTTAATTTTGTAATTAATCCTGACAAGGCTAACTGGGAAAAATATACAGATGAAAAATGGCTAGAAAGGCCCCAAAAAGATGTGGGAAAGGATGTGCATAGATTGGGGCACCCAGGGTGGGACCAGGGCACCTCGGGGCACCCCAGTATAGGGTGAGACACCCTGATTTTGGGCTAGAATGATAGGGAAATTGTGAAATGGATGGATAAGTGCTAGAAAATATATGGGAAACATGAAATAAAATATAAAATAAAGATGGAAAAAAGGTGGGATTAATTAGTAATTTATTCACTTGCGAACCTTCTAAATAGTAGTATAAGACCGAGCTAAATAATGTCTAAAGTGCATAATTTTGTGTCTATAATTGTGCTCTTTTATTTTTCAGCACTTTTATTTCAGATCTATAATATTTTCTTCATATTAGTTTCTACTATTGTGATCATGTGTGGGATTGTTCTACATATTTTATCCCTTATTTCTTAACACCTCAAAGAATCTGCCAGTTGTGGTTTATGGGATTTCCCTCTAACTCCATTCATTCATGGGATCAAATGGAGACTTTATTTTTGGAAAAATACCAAGACTATTGTAGGGGAAGAGATAGGAGGGAAGACTTTTTTCAGATGAAACAAAAAGAAGATGAAAATTTGGAAGATTACTTGGACAAATTTCTTTTTGTTCATAAGAGAAGTGGTTATGAGTTGAATGAAAAAATAACCAAGACAATATTTTTTAAAGGACTTGATGAGTAAAATAAAGAATCCCTCCATTTCATGGGAGGAGGTGATGTACACAAACTCTCCATGGCATAGATTGCTGAGTTATGTAGGATCTAGCTACTCTCAAACAAGGGGAAGCCTTAAAAGAAGGAAAACATCAAAACATGCCTTTGGTACCTCAAAATTTTTAGAAGAGATGGCCATTATGAAATCAAACATATTGACATAGTCAACTTCAACCATTGATGGGTTGAAAGCTAAGAACAATGCTACAAAAGAACCCCTAGACATATACTATCCTAGATGTAGGAAATAACATCCTTTGAATGAATGTCCTTTAGATATCACATAAATGTGTCTGATTTGTGATGTCCCTGACCATGACACCAACCATTGTACTCTCCTACCTCAGTTGAAAGAGAGATTGAATGCCATAACTCAAATGAATAGAGAAGTAAACTTTGTTCAAAGATCAAATAATCAATCTGCTTATGCCCCTAGACCTGCTTAGAACCCTTAGACGATGCCATGGCCAAATTAGACTCCACCACCTTGGGGAAAACCTGATTAGAAACCACCATACTCGATGGCCTACCAAAATCCACAACCATGGATGCCTCCATACAAGTAGCAAGTTTGGACACCACCAGCCAATGCACATCCATGGACAAACCAACAATGGTCACCCCAACAGAACTATAATCAGCCAAGGAGGTTCACACAAAAACAACAAGCTCTAATGCCTCCACCACAAAAAATTAATAGAAAGGGAAAGAAACACAAACTCAACTTCCATCCCAGCTTGTCTCAAACCATAAAAATAAAAAAACAACTTCAATTAATGAAGCATGATAAGGTGAGACAATGCAAGTTAATGCCATTAATAACTTAAAACTGAGATATGGAAAAACATTGAACAATCATCCAATAGTTATCAATGAAATGCATGAGGAAAGTGAGAAAAATGGACATGCTCCAAAAACATGAGACACTAGGAATGACCGGGAGAAAGACAAGAATGTGCATGCAACTCCTTTTCTAGAGAGATTAAAGGAAATAATGAATGGGGAAGAAACAACACTAGTTCAGGAGTTGAAAAAGATGAATATTGAGGTCCCACTTTTGAGAGTAATAAGGTACATCTTTGAATTAAACCAAACCATTAGAAATATTTTCATAAAGACACCAGGAAGGAACAAGAAATACCCAAAAAGAGTAAAAGTAGAAGGTAATTTAGTTGACCTTGTAGCTAGAAAAATTCTTTCACTGAAATATGGGGACCCTGGGAGTCCAGTTATCACCATTTTCGTAAATGGTCAATCAATATCTAACATTTTGGTGGATATTGGTGCTTCTATCAATGCCATAACAACATATACATTCAATTTGTTGTCTTTGACAAGATTACAACTAACCAATACCATTCTCTAATTATCAGATCAACCTATTGCTATACCAAATTGAGTAATTGAGGATGTTATGGTTACAGTTGAATCTTGGGAATATCCAATAGACTTTATAGTCTTACAACCCAAAACTTAGAATATGGGATACCCAATTATTTTAGGAAGACCCTAATTAGCTACTGTTGTTGTATACGTTGACTGTAAGTAAGGAAAAATGACTATTTCAAATGAAAAAAAAAAAAAAAGATTTCTCTTTATCCTCCTGCCCAGCCTTATGTGGATGCTTGTGAATGTGTGTGGGTAGATTCTTTGGATACTAACAACAAGAGTTATTCTTATTTGGCCACCATTGCAGTGAAAAAACATATAGAAGAAATTGCTGAGACATACCCAATGTTTGATGAATACGATAATGTGGCTACAAAAACCAAAACTGTGGCTACGAAAACCCAAACCATGACTATAGAAATGACGGTTTTTAACTTAGAAGAGAACATCACCTTGGTAAGTGATATTTTTATAGAAGGTTGTGAAGATACCTATGATTACCATGAAGGCCATGCATCAACTGATTTTCATTTTCATTTATCCAAGATTGTATACCTTGAGAACATGACTATCTTTCACATGTTACAACCTCATGTTTGTCCCTTAAACTCTTAGATTGTTGAGACAAAACTTGCTATTTTTAAAGAAACTAAACAAGTAATTGTTGAAGTAGGAAAATAGTTGAACATTGGTAACAACTTAGGAGACAACCAAGAGACTAGGGTCATAGACATCTTGAGGAATCATTCAAAAGCTTTTACTTGGGATTTAACCAAATATAAAAGGGAATCACCCAAGCATCTGCACTCATCATATTTACACTGAGGATGTAAAACCAGCCAGACAACCACAACATAGGATTAATTCAAAAATGAGAGACATTGTCAAAAATGAAATATAGAAACTATTGAGGGTAGGATTTATCTATCCAATATCTGATAATCAGTGGGTATCACCGCTTGTAATAATTCCTAAGAAAAATGATAAGTGGAGAATATGTATAGATTATAGGGAGCTTAATAATGCCACCAAGAAATATTACTTTCCCCTTCCCTTTATTGATTAGGTTTTGGAAGGTAAGAAATACTTCTCCTTCTTGGATGGATTTAGTAGATATAATCAAATTAGTATAAAACTTTTTGATTAGGATAAGACCACCTTCACTTATCCCTAGAGTAAATTTGCATACAAAGCTCTACCATTTGGACTTTGTAATGCACCTGCCACCTTTCAGAGAGAAATTTTAGCTATTTTTGTAGACCTCACCAATGACAATGTTGAAGTTTATATGGATGATTTTACTATCCACGGGTCTACCTTTGAAGAATATTTGAGAAATCTTGAAAAAGTGTTAACTAGATGTGAGCAACACCAAATATCCTTAAGTCATGAAAAATGTTTGATAATAGTTGATCAGGGAGCTGTCTTGGGTCATCATATCTCTGCTAAAGGTATCCAAGTTGATCCTAAAAAGATAGAAGTCATTACTAAATTGCCCACACCAACAAATTGGACATATATCAAAAATTTCCTTAGACATGCAGGATATCATAGACGGTTTATAAAATATTTTAGTAAGATGTTATTTATGCTAACAAAATACCATGTTTTTGAATGGAATCCTCAATGTCAACAATATTTCAAAGTTATAAAGGAGAAATTGACCATTTCCCTAGTCTTGAGAGGACCCAATTTGGTTCAAGCTTTTCATATTCATATTGATGCTTCCAATAGTACAACATGAGATGTTCTTGGGCAGAAAGATGGAGAAGACCAAATGTATGCCATCTATTTTATCAGTAAAAACCTGACCCCTATAGAGAGAAAATACACCACTACAGAAAAGGAATTTATATCTGTTGTTTACTCTCTGAACAAATTTAGACACTACATTACTTGATATAAAATATTTGTGTATACAGACCATTCAACCATAATATATTTAATGAAAAAACTAGTAGTAGGGGGTAAATTTATTAGGTGGTTACTCCTTTTTCAAGAGTTTAACTTGACCATTATTGATAAGCCTAGAAAGGATAATTTCGTTGCTGACTTCCTTTCAAGATTGAATGTTTCAAGAGAAGAGGATGTAGTTCAAGATAATTTCCTGGATGATCACTTGTTTACAATATCAACACTCCCTCCATGGTTTGTTGATATTTCCAATTATCTAAATACAGAGAAGTTTACAGCTTACTTTACTAGTAAATAATGTACAAGATTAGTAAAAAACAATGCTACATACAAATGGTGCAATGGAATTTTGTTAAAATGTTGTCCTGACATGATTCTTCGTAAATGTGTTTGAGAAGATGAAGTGTATGCCATACAAAGAGCATGCCATGATGAACTTGGAGGAGGGAACTACTCAATAAAGAGGACAATTCAAAAGGTCCTTGGAGCTAGATACTACTGTCCCTCTGTCCACAAATCTTTCAAGAAATATGTATGTCAATGTGATGCATGCTAAAGAATGGGGAAGCCTACGCTATCTTCTGAAATGCCCCTCAATCCTCAGTCGGTATTACGTCTATTTGAGAAATGGGGATTTGATTTCGTTGGACCTTTTGACCCCCCATCCTATGGAAAAGAGTACCTGCTAGGTGTGTACCAACTATGTTACAAAATGGGATGAAGGTTCAACCACTGACATCTGCCAATGAGGATGTTGTAGCTAATTTTTTTATACAACATGATCATGCTAAGGTTTGGAGCTCCCAGAGGAATTGTATCTGATCAAGGACCTCAATTTGTGTCAAACATGATTGAAGCCTTCCTAAATATTTACCAAATCAAGCATAGGAAATCATCACCATACCACCCCCAATCTAATGGGTAGGTGGAAGTCACAAACAGAGAACTGAAAAACATCTTGACTAAAGTTGTCAATGTAGATAGGAAGAATTAGGTGCCAAGACTTCCTAAAGCAGTCTGGGCATACAATACAACCTTGAAAACCACCACTGGAATTCTCCCCATATGAACTGGTATATGGGAAGAAGCCATTTCTCCCAGTAGAATTTGAATTACAAACCTGGAGGACAACACTAAAGATAGGAATTGAGATGGATGAAACTCAATGTGAAAGAGTGATGTAATTAAATGAACTTGATGAGATACAGATGGAGGCACAACAAACAAACTGAATCCTTCAACATCAGAGGAAAGTCTGGATGATGCTCATATCAAGACTAGAAGGTTCAACGAAGGAGATTGGGTCTTACTGTTTGACTCGAAATACCATAAATTCAAAGGGAAATTGAGAACAAGATGGTTGGGACCCTATCAAATTGAAAATATTTATGATAATGGATCTGTGAGATTGTTTCCAATTGATGGTGACAGAAGAACTTTATTACTGAATGACCATAAAATGAGGTTGTATCAACATCCCTGGGATAAGGAAAATTTCACTAAGGACATGCTGTTGTGTGAAGAATTTGATTCAGTGGAAGACTACAACTCTTCCCGCCATGAGTAGTTTGTTAGGAAAATTCAAATAAAGGAAGAAGATCATAGTTCCGATCCTCTTCCCCCTATATCTAAAAATATAAAAATATGTTTTCTTTTTACATGCAAATAAAGGTTGGAGATGTCAATTATCGAAATGTGCATTGATCAAGGTTACTTTTCAAATGTAGGAGGTGGAGCACCAACGATCAGAAGAATGTTAAGTTGGTAAGGTGATGTGTACTCACTTTTTGCTAAGGATATTAACTATTTTTTAGAACTTCCCAATGCATTTATTAAAATGTAAAATCAAATCTCATGGAGTAAAGTGGAGGGATAAGGAGTAATAATGGATGAGTAAAGGCATGTGTCACCTTTCTTGAGGAATGAAAAATGGCACGAGTAGTCACAATGACAGTATGAGAACCGTGTGAGTAAATTGAAATCTTGCCACCTCAATTAGTACCATCAGTATTTTCCGCAGCCATTTTGTGCTGACTTAGTGCCATTATAAACTCAAAGTGTAGTTCAAAATTATGCTACTAACATTACATGAAACTACTCTATCTCTCTCATACAACCATCACCATTTTTTTTGCAACTCCACCTAAACCAGTCTGTGCTATGGGGCAAAAGAAAAAATCAAACCAAAATTTGTGGAGCTGCTACTATGGAATGTCGTCATCTCCCAAGTCTTCCATGATGCAAGTTGGTTTGGATTTTATTCAAAAATTTGAGGGATTTGATGAGGATTTAGTTGGAGAATTTCATTTGAATTTAGAGGCAACTTGATCTCGAATAGGAAGGGAAAAGAATTGAAATAGACAACCACATTATTGCCACAATCTCTGGCCTCCTAGATTTTGGGCTTAAGGTTGTAACTAACTCCCCACTTAAGGATTTGATATCTCTGTTTCATGAGGAAGGGGAAGCTCTTCCTGAGATAATCATTAATCCCCATGGAGTTCAAAAGGGAATTAGGAGGGAGAGTTTTCTAGGCCATTAGAAGGAAATTTCTACTTGGGTGAATAGGTATTTTATTTGTGATGGGAAACCATCGATATTAGGGGGTGAAACATTGAATATTCTAACTCATTTGAAGAAGGGCCAGAAAAATCCTGAGCTTAAGGTGAATCTTCTCGAGTACCTTGCAGATGCTGTCATCAAGGTGGGCCAAAAATACAAAAGTGGAGGTGGTAATGTTACCATAAAGCACCCATGGCTTATCTAAGTAATTTGCACACATTAGGCTTCTAGTAGACCTAAGAGAAAGGTATGAGAAGACAACTGCAAGGGAGAGTTATAAGAAGAAGAAAATCAAAAGGGCTCCTACACCAGTTTCTGATAGAACCACCTCCCAGTTCTCAGCCTAAGCTTCAATCGACTCCTTAGCCTTCCAATGTGGTTATAAAAGAATATACAGATGAGGATGAGAAATCCCTATGTGCCTCAAGATTCTAAAGAAAATATTACCCTGATCAGCCCCTGTTACTAGTTTTTTGAGAACAAGAAGGTCTGGTCCCTCAAGAAAAAATGAAGTTTCTCGGCCTACATTGTCTAATGAAGGTTCAACCCCAATTTTGGAAGAGTTTTCCAAAACTGGTACTTCTTCTATCCTTGGAGAGAAATTGAAATATTATGAGTTCACATAAACCATTCCTGAAGATAAAATCCATGTTACTGAGGTGCCAAAGGTTCCTGTAGAAATTCCTAGTAAAATATGCATGCAACTCCAGAAATCCAGACTGAAGCTACAAAAACCTCTGCACAGGAAGTTGGATGCATAGACTCACAAAGAGATGAGGTATTAGGAAATACCAAAATGAAATTGACGCTTTGCAGGAGAAACTGAAAGGTATGGAAGAAACCCATATGTCCTTGCAAAATGAATTTGTACAAAAGACTGTGGAGAAAGTTAAAGAAATAATTATTTTAAGAGTAGAAGTTGATAGTTTAAAGAGGTAGAAGAATATTGGTTTGCAAGCATGGAATGATTTTTCCTCTCATTGTGCCCAACTGTCTCTTAGAAATAAAGATTTGGTCAAAATAAAATAGGAAACTTAAAGAAGAGGATGAGTCAAGTTCTAATGCCAAGAAGAAATTGGAAACAATTGTTGAATCTGTTTGTCCTTTGGCTTGCAAACTTTTAGCTTGCAGAAAACCATCTTTTGTCTATAGTTTATTTCTTCAAGAACGATTTTTATTCCTGGCAGTTATAAAGAATGTGTTGTGGGGAACCTCATGAGGCTCTAGATGGGAAAACATTTTTGGAGATTTATCAAGGTTGTACTCTTGAAGTAAAAAAATTATTATGTGAATTTTATTTCCATAATATGTTGGTTTCAAATGTTCCCGATTTCTTTATAAACTTGTCAGTAGGAGAGTTTCAATTGAAAGCATTTCAGTCATTAGTGAGGAATAAAATTGTGTGGGAACAATAAAAAATATTTTTAATCAAGAGGCCAAAAATGTTGGTTTTTACATTAGACCTACCCACCATAATGATGTTTCTATGAAGAAAGATTTTAGATCTTTATATTATCAAGCTGGGATTGGTAAGAATACTTCAGAAATATTGGCACAATGTGTCCAGGAATTTGAAACTTACTTCCAGAAGAAATTTGGTAAGGCTATGATAGCCTGTGATAAGAGGTGGGACACTCTTAATTTTCCATTAAAAATAAGAGAAGTTATTTCCCCACAAATCTCAGTTGGAGTATACAAAGAGGGGATGCAATTGTAGGAATTATTTGGCAATTGGCAGAGAAGGAGACACAAAGTATATCAATGAGTGGGTTGGAATGCAGGTGAGGCCTCCTCTTGTCCTAAGTCCTATGACCACTTGGAAAAATAGTGCCCCCCAATCACATGATAGTTTTAAGGCATGGGCTGAAATTATATTAGAAACCCAGGGATGCAAAGGTATAAAGAAGAAGTATGCAGATCAGTTCGAGGAATATGACATGGCTAGATAGCTTGATCAGAGAAAAATGCACAAATAGTTTACATGAGGACATGCAAAAGGTAAAGTGCATGGGAGATGATGAGTCCATGAATTGACTTGTTATAACATCCATATAACTATAGAATTTTCTCCTAAATACATTAATTAATGCATGGGGATGTTCTAAATAGTTGTATCCAAAGTAAAAGTGATGCATTTCTCCTTATTTTGTCTCATGTGAACTAATGATCGATGGAACTTCCACTAACTTTCCTTGTTGAGTGATTTGATGACATGTGTAGGTTGATAAGGCACATTTTCTACCACTTTTGACCAGTTGCAGCCAAGGAGACTGAGTCCTTTGCCACTACGCCATTTTGGAGGATTTACTCATAACAATCTACAAAAAAGGACCCTCGTTTTTAGCATAATTATCAGGTGTCATGGAACCTTTATGAGGTTGTTATTAGTTAAATATGTTGCCTACATTCATGACATTTGTTGTAATCAATTGTGTCTATAAGAAACCTCCTTGAACTGTTACTTAGCTATTTTTTTGATACAATATTATATCAGTTAATAGTTATTTTTAGTTTTTGGAGTATGTGATGAACTTATTTGGATCAATATAATCTATGCTATTTTGAGTATCTATTTATGTTAAGATCCTCAATCCTGAAGTAGAGAAAGGGCCCACTTGAACTGAGGAGATTAGAGGATTGGTATTTCATGCATGATCTTTATATTTGCTAAGTTTCAGTTTCAATATCTTGGTTTGAATGATTATCTAAATGCAATCTTGTATTTCCTTGTTTTAGCATATTTCCTTACTGTTATTTCCTTTGAGCAAGTATTTCAATTGATCAAGCATTTCCTTTTGAAAGCATTTCATTCCAAAAATGTTGTTTCTGTAGATTAGACACACTTTCTATATTCTTTTTTCCATTTCAATAGCTTAGAACTGTATTTACTTTCCATAGTTAAGTAGTGTAGAACAAGAAAACAATACCAACCAACTCCCCCAAAGAGAACCACCATAACAATTATGCTACATAATAACTTCTCTGCATACAACCTTGAACACAACCCTAGTTTATAATGACATCAACAATTGAGCAAGTTGATTAAATGATTGGAAGTTACAACGGCCCATCAATAGGAGCGCCCAGGTGCCCCTATCCCCCCAGGCACCCTAAACCTTTCTTATATTACTCACTCCAGTTGGGTCTCTTACATATTTTGGGAATATTTTTCACTTATGGGTCAACCTTCTAGTTGTAAATTATGAAATTAAAACAAGTGAATCATAAATTCATAGTTATGTATTCAAAATTAGGGACCAAACTCTAAGCATTATTACTATCACCTAAGCTTTCACTCAAAAGGCACATAAAGAACTTCAAAGCATCCATTTTGAATTCAATCAACAGACTAGGGACTATATTTTCTGCATACATTGCATATGAAGGGGAAGTTTCTTTATTCCATCCATACATCTATCTACATTGCTACATCTAGTTACAACCCGCTTCTAAGTAAACTTGCACAAGGGAATCCCATGGCATGATTTTTACACACACACACACTAGAACTACATGGAGTTTGAGATGTAGTAAAATGCTCGTATGTAAGCTCACTCTGTCAGGTGACCTCTAGGGTCAGTCCGACTCCCCATATTACATATTTTTTTTTTTGGATTTAATGTGGTATTGTGGGTTTTGCAGATGAATATTTGTTTTGTAGGTTACAGGTATCTTGGTGATCATATTGTGACACAAATGCGATCACCATAGAATATTTGTGACACTTGTGCGATAAAACGAGGATCAAGTTTTGACCATTTTCTCAGTCACAAGAATCTGACTGATCTCTCCAGTGCCCAGGCGTCCATGTCCAATCATGGTTTCCCATATATAGACATATTCATGTAGTTTGTAATTTATCCTGAGCATTTATGACATTCTCCACTTGTTGTTCAATATTTTTCCCAACTTAGACCAGTCCCGGAAAATGTGTAAATAAGCTAAGTCCTCTCTCCTTACTCTTTACTTAGGGTTTAATATTTTATTAGCCTATTGCTTGTGTCAAATTTGTATTTTAATAGTTATTATCATATGTGACTCTGTAATATTAGATTTAATTCATTAAAATTAAATTAAATATTTATATGTTCAACATCACACTATTACTTACCAAGTCTCTGATCTAACTCCAATTGGTTTTGATCTTGACAATGATGATCTTATAGATGATTTTAGTTGATTATTTTCCATATCACACACTTTGGAGCATTGTGCTTTATCCCCCTGTAGATCATTACTATTTATTTATAGTATCTACACATAGACATTACGATCCGTGCTCTATATCTAATCACTTTTACACATCTCGATACACAACTTGTATCATCACTACCCTATAACACACTCTAGTCCCATGGTTCATACTCACCTGTTTAGGGTATGAATATGAAATGAACCTCATCACATCCAATCTTCACACTTTACACCTCATGTTCTATTCTATCTAGCATACATTATCAAATCATTTCCAGATGACACACTCTTGTTCTATGATTTATTCTTGATTGTTGAGGGGTATTTTATAAATTAACCTCATCTCGTACACATCTCATACACATTCATCAGGTGGGCACACTGCTCCTATAACATTCAAACTGCATACCATTTCATCACATTCAAACTCACTACATATTGCATATCTTGGTTGCACTTATTCATGCTTGCGTATACTTGCATGTACACTTTGTTTCCCATGCTAGAAAATTACTTAGTATGTCAATATATTTTCTCTATACACATGCATGTTTACTTGGTATTTTAGAGTGAATGTAGATATATTACAAGTCCTTATATACTATTATGATGCTTGACACTGTAACTCTTACTAGTCCCACCAAGGCTCTTGAGGCATCTACTTTCCCACACATTACAGGTGCTATTATTTCATTATGCACTACTTATATTTCCTAGCACACTACTTATTTGATTGATACATACATAATTTGACATACTCTTTATCTTTCTAACATGCTAACGGGTGCTTCATGTGCAACATTTTCTTTGCAGGAACTATTTGCCACCATAGTTGTTTGTTACATTTTGTTTGCAATTATTTTATATTATATGGTATTATTTGTAGCCTATGCCCTATGTATTGTTTGATCACTATTTGTATGCTTTTGGTAGCTCCAGCCATGATTGTCTGGTGACATTTTGAGCAGTGTCCCATGTTTGAAACCCACTTTTCATGGTATATCATTATTCGCACACATGCTTGTTACATTGTTTTTCTATTACATGCCTTTTCTTGCACTAACACATGTATCTAACCACTATGTTTTCATGTGCATTGGTTTCTACCATGCACATCCCCTTCCTCCCATGTAGGGTTATAGTCCAGATCAGTATCAGGGCCTCTCTTTTAGGCCTCACACTCCTATCGATGTCACATTCACCCAAAACGAGGGGGGCATACATGGGTGAAAAAATTACCCCGTACAACAACTCAGAGATACAATACAATACATTACATCACTGAATCACAATAGGAACACAATTACAAAATGAACCATAATATGTCTTAGGTCCTTAGCACAACACAGAAACCAATTCTTGGGCTTAGACAGGAGAACCTAGGCTCCTGCATCCTCCCCTAGGTGCTAATTTATTGGGGGCACACACAATCAGTTTCTCAAATCAACAATGTTCACACAAGCCTTTAAATTAGTTTGACAATATCAAACAAAATCCTCCAGGAAATAGAATGAATGAAATATCCACTTTAATCAAAATAGTTAGTACATTCAGAACTAATCAGGGACAACAAGAAAAAAATAGGTAGACACCATCTATAGTGGTGTTTATTGGGAAAAATCATGGAAGGACCTATCTTCCCAACATTTCTCTTTGGCGTGAGATTGTCCAAAAAACCTGTATTTGGCATGAGATCACCCAAAAAACTCACTCTTGGTGTGAGATATCCCAAAAAACTCACTCTTGGCATGAGATCTCCAAAAAAACTTGCTCTTAGCGTGAGATCACCCAAAAAACCCCGTTCTACACAACATTTTTAGGACACTTTTCTATCCTTTCACACTCTTCTACATTAGGTGCACACTTTCCTTTTACACACTTTTACATATGCACATTTTTCTCTAATTTATCATATAGGAGAATTTTAATACATTATTGCTCTTCTATTTACAGGTCCATACTTACAAAAAGAAAAAAAAAATCACAACAACATGTATAACACGGTGCAATGTAACACATACACATATACCCCTAGGGTCACTTTCTCTTCCTAGTTTCCACACTTCATTTTTTTTTGCATCATTCCACGCTTCATTGGTCTCTTCGACACACTATTTACATCACACTCTACATGAAAAAGGTACCCATTTCTTATCTACTTTATATTATTGAGTATTCCCTCAACAACATAAATTGGGGGAAAATGTAGACACAAAATCACGCACTTGGGTACATTTCTAGGTCCTAAATACATACTAGCATTCATATGATTCCTAAGCAAGAAAACTAGTAATTGATGAACGTCTTTGAACTCTTGTCTTAGTTTCTTGATTTATATTTGGTATTTCATACCCCACATCCCAATCGGTATTTTTATTATTTATATTTTACGGCTCTAGACACCAGTGCCCAGCCAGGACAGGAGCACCCATGCGCCCCTAACCCTTTCTTATCTTACTTGCTCCTTTTGGGTCTCTTTCATATGTTGGGCATCTTTTTCACTTATAGTATGACACTCTAGTTGTCAATTACAAAATTCAAACAAGGGAATCATATAAATACATAGTTATGTGTTAAAAATTAAGGACCAAGTGATGAGCCCAAAAAAATCCCATTTTATATAAGATTTGACATTATTTTTCCTTGCTAATGTATAGTGGATCTAAGTGTAATATCCAAACTTATGGTTTATTTAAGATGAAATAGAGAGTATATATCATGGTTATTTCTTTTGAATTCATTGTTAACTTTCTGTTATCTATTTCTAATGATTATTGGGAAAAAGATGTCAACTTGTGCATATGCACTTCATACTTAACTATAATTCTAGAATAAGGCATTTCAAGAATTGAGCACTAGCTACAACCAACCTTGGAAGATATTAAAAATCCCTCATATCATCTCCATATATTGTTATTTCATCATTGCATCAGTTCTAGAGATTCTTTCACTATAACGGAGATGTTCATCAGTGGCTCCTTAAGCATATGTTTGGGAAACAATGAAAAATAGTCATCAAGAATATACCCAAGCCAAAATATGATTGCATATTTAGATTCCTCTTGAAAAATTATGTAAATTCAAAAAAATTATCATCTTGATTCAAGTTTGCATGAAAAAGTTAGAGTATTTTAAGGTTGCTTTGGAGTCTTCTAATTCAATTTGGAGTCTTCCAATTCACTTTGGAGTCTTCCAATTCGATTTGGAGTCTTCCAATTTGCTTCAAAGTCTTCCAATTCACTTCAGAGTCTTCCTAAAATGCTCCAACTCACTTTGTAGTATCTCATCTCACTTCAGAGTGTTCTGTATCAACTCTCTTTGGAGTGTCTCAACTCGTTTCAAAGTGTCTCAACTCACTTTGGAGTGTCTCAACTCAATTCTGAGTGTCTCAACTCAATTCTGAGTGTATCAACTTGCTTTGGAGCATCTTAACTCGCTTCAGAGTCTCTTTGGGTTGCTTCGGAGTTGGATATTAGAGCTATGCAAATGAATACTAAAATTGCAGAGATGAACATAATTCCAAGGGTGGCATTGTGATCTATTTTTGGAAGTAATTATAAAATGGATTTTTCTATAAGTTTTTTATTATTTGTAAAATAAATAAGAATCAATAGTCATTTTGATTCTCAATAATAAAATATGAGAGTCAGATTGTTGCCTAGAGGTAGATAAGCTCTCTCCATATTTTGTGAAGATTGATACTTTTTGAATAGATTGTAATCTTAGTTGATAAAGATGTATTCCTTAAAATAAGGAGTTGGTTAGAAACATGCAATTATAAATGCAACCTCCCACAAATTTGAATGTAATATCCATTTTTATAATCGATTAAATCTAAAACTTCATTGTCCATTTGTAAATAGTATTGATTAAAATCCTCTTTCGAGGAATGAGCTAGCCACTCATTCCAAGGAAGATGGAAATGTATATTTATGTTTGTTTTATTATTCTGTAATAATTTTTGTTTCCTTTTTATTTGTATAATGTAATTATCCTTTTGATGTATAGTCTATTGTAAACCTACAGGTATTTTATGTGTTTATTTTTAATTTTGTAATTTATTTTCCTACAAGTGTTTTTCCCTTCCTACAAAGTGTGTTTTAATTTCATGCAATTGTGAATTTACTTTCATGCAAGTGTGATTTTTAATTTCATGCAAGAGTGTTTCCCTTTAATGCATGTGTGTTTCAATTTCTACAAGTGTGAATTTAATTTTTTGTAAGTATGGATTTTGATAGAAGGGACCATTTATTGAGATCTCTCTCTTCTTTTGCATACAACCTTCAGACACCACACCTAGATTGACATTCTTTAATGTTGAGGATTGATGAACCTCATCAAAAATATCTAAGCGTTATTATTATCACCTAAGCTTGCATTCAAAAGGCACCTAAAACACTTCAAAGTATCCAAGGGAAAAGGGAATACCTTTTTTGAATATACTGCATACGAAGGGGAAGTTTATTTATTCCATCCACACATCTATCTACATTGCTACATCTAGCTACAACCCGCTATCAAGTGCAATTTCACAAGAGCATCCAAGGGAAAATTTTTTACACACACACACACACACTAGAAATAAATGGAGTATGAGATGTAGTGCAATGCTTGGTTATAAGCTCACTCTATCAGGTGACCATCGGGGTCATTCTGACTCACCATATTGCATTTTTATTTTTTGGATTTGATGTGGTATTGTGGGTTTTGTAGGTGAATATTTGTTTTGTAGGTTACAAATACCTCAAAGATCATATTGCGACACACAAGAAATCAACACAGAACATTTGTGATACTTGTGCGACACAATGAAGATCAATCTATGACCATTTTCTTAGTCACAAGAACCTGATAGAGGTCTCCAGTGCCCAGGTGCCTCTGTCTAGCTATGGGTGCCCATGTTCAGACATATTCCTACATTCTATAATTTATCCTGAGCATTTACAATATTCTTCATGTCATGTTCATCAGTTTTCTGAGCTTAGACCAGTCCTAGACAACGTAAATAAACTATCCTCTCTCCTTCCTCTTTGCTTAGGGCTTCATATTTTATTCGCTTATTACTTATGTAAAATATGTATTTTAATATTTATTATCATATATGACTCTGTAATATTATATTTAATTAATTAAAATTAAATTAAATCACTAGCATGAGTGTCATTTGGAGAATGTGAATATAAGAGAAACCTTTATTTTTATGTTTCATAATAGAGTTGTCACCACGATTAGGAAGGAATCAGGACGGTTAACCTAGATGCGCATAAAATAAACACACATAAAGAAAATAAAATAGTAAAAATGAAAACAAACCCAATATGAACAGGTACGTGCAGACATCAAGGTTATAAAAGGAACCAAAATGTTATCACATTATATGCAATTGGTCTAAAAGGAAAACCTCATCAATGCAACACAATATTATATAAGAAGAAAATTTATCGATGCCCTAGAACGTGCCACAATGAAAAGTGAGTAGATGCAAATGCTCCTAAACATTAAACTTATGAAATTTTTGAGAATATGGCTAGTTTGAAGAATAGAGTATACTTAAAAACTCCTCATGACACTCTTGTAGGACCCGCGGTGAAAAAGACAATCTGATGATTATTTTCTGCAACAAAGTTATATCGTAAAGAGAATAGTAAATGGTAAAAATCCTAAAATTGGCATGAGTGATAAGGGCAAGATAAAGAATTTAAATTTTATAAAAATGAATCACATTGGTGAAGTTGTGAAAAATGTGCATTTTATAGGATTTTTTTTGCTAAGTTTTAATATTTTTGAATTTTTTGATAAATTGTGAATTTTTTGAGTTTTGGTGTAAAATATTTTATTTTTGGTAATGTTTTTAATTTGTGATGTTGGAGCACCAAATTTTCCCCAGAGAAGCATTAATATGCCCTTGTGAGAAGAAGTAATGGATGAAAAATGATTGTTAAAATAAATGAGCCATCACGGCAAAACACTAACAATGTGCATGAGAAGAATCACCAGAAAAAGGAAGAACAAAGAGAAGTTAGTAATCACCACCAGTGTGGGAGAGAAAAAAGTGATTAGGGTTAAAATGTGTATATATAGAGGGGGGTTCAAAATCATTGTGATCCATTTGTGCTATTAGAATATTTTTGCCTTTTGTGACATATTTGAGCTCTGATTCCTGAGAGAGATGACACGATTATTGTAGAGAAAACATCACACAGATAGAGTTTATGAGTTTGGGTGGACTCCAACCGATGGTTTCATGGTGAGTACCTTGAAATGTTTTTCCATTTGGGTGCATTTATTGTTTATTAGCTAGAAGAAAATGAAATTTTAATGTTAGTACATGCACTTGTTTACACTAGCATAACCCAAAAAATGTTCTAGCATGTAACTACACACGCTAGTGTTAAAGTGTGGGCACTAGTGTTAAGAGAGATATGATCCAGATTCAAAATGAGAGCATGAGAATTAGAGTCTACGCATTAGCATGCATGTGTCAGTGTTCGATTGAAGGCATTAACATTGAATGTGCTGATGTCAATGTGGATGTGATAACGTACAAAAGGGTGTGCTAGCATCATTTGAAGCTATTTAGGAATATTCAAGAGGTTTATTAAAGAAGAAATGAGTGATAATTAATGTATTTGAGTGATTTTAGGGAGATAACACTGACATTAGAAGTGCAGGAGCACCATAGGAAACTGCAGACATTTCAGAGGACCTTCTCAGTGGATGAGAGAGAAATAACCATTTTCTTCTTGCTAATCCATGAGATAGATCCAAATATGAGATGAAAAACATATCCTGTAGTTGATTTCCAGTCATCAACAAATCCAATATAGTCTAAGTCGATATATCCCTATAAGAAGAATTGAGAGTTCTTATGATATTCTAGACCATAATCATCTGCACCTTGGAAATATCTCAAACATGCTTCATTGTTACCCAGTGATATTTCTTTGGATTCTATATGAATATGAAAATATAGATGACAACAAAGCATAGATATGGTCTAGTATAAGTCAAGTAAATGAGACTCCCAATAAGCTCCCTGTAGTGAGTAGTAATCTACTTGAGGTGAATTCGGGAATCTAGAAAGTTGCAAACCTTTCTCCATTGGAGTGGAAATAGGTTTACAATTAGACATTCCATACTTTTCCAGGAGTATCTTGGCATATTTCATGTGCTAGATAAATATGTGATTCATTTACTGCCATATTTCTAAGCCAAGCCAATAATGAAGTAGCTCCAAATATGTCACATCGAAGGATTTCTTCAGATCATTCTTTAAATCTTCGACGAGATTGTTTGAGCTCTCTATGATCACAAGATCATCCACATACAAAACAAGAATGAAAATTTATGTGCCTACCTTATTAATATATAAATTTGAATATGAGGGTATACAGGTGAATCCATGATGCAATAGGTGATTATATATTTTGATCTACCATGTCATGCGTGTTTGTTTAGTTCCATAAAGAGACTTAATTAGATGACATAACTTATTAGGATGTTGTTTGTCAAAAAATCCTTCTAGCTGGGTCATGTATACTTCTTCTTTGAGATCACCATTCAAGAAAGTAATTTTTGCATCTATCTACTGAAGTTACCATCCTTTTTGTGTTTCCAGTGCACAAACAACTCTAATAGTCTCAATCTTCGCAGGTGGGTGCAAAGGTCTCCTCATAGTCAATTCCTTCTTGCTAAGCACATCTCTTTGTAACAAGTCGTGCTTTATAATTATCGATAGATCCATATTCTTTGTATTTTATTTTGAAAATCCATTTGCAACTAATAGATTTATTTCCTGCCAGCAGATCGACAAGTTCCCATGTTTGATTCTAAATCAGGAAGTTATATTCTGCATACATGCCCTTACATAGTGGAGATGTCACATATACTTTTGGATCACAACTTACTAACTAACCTTGTGGATTGATGGCACAGTGAAAGCTAGAAATTCTGATTTCTGATGGGAGAGATGACAGTGACCTTAGAGGATGTGTATAGGATCCCGTGAGTGCCGATATAGGGGAGTTTACTGGAGTATGATGGGAGTGCTTCATGTATATGAGGAAAAATATAGGATATTTTTCTGTGACATGATATACCCAGAGAGGATATGGTAGTACAATTATACCATTGCTTTGACGATAGGAGGATATGGTGGCTGCACGTATATCTTATGGCTCTTATCACAACCTGCTTGCTTCCTGATAATACATGTACTCATTTCTAGTTGGGTTTGATAGGAGTCATGGATAGACTGATGGAGGGAAAAGTGTTTGTATGGGGTCAGTGCATATTGGCACACTTATACAAGGATCTCCACTTGATTACTTATAGGGGATGGGGATCTTAAGTCTTGCGACTCTGCTACAGATATGGTCATGAGACCACATTAAGATTGATCAACCATTAGGTGTTTTGAGATATAAACAAGCAGATGATACATCTTATAGAGGATGTGAGATAATGGGTGTAGGATACAAAGGTCATATGGGAGATATTGTCTTTATAGGTGAGCGTCTGATGATTTACAACTACAGATGGTGATATGGAGGTCATACAGGTTATACAAGTGGAGGATAGATGCATTTGAGTTAAGCATGGTGGAGGTTGGAAATTTTATTATAGGCACCCACAATCATATTATGGAGGTATATAGAGTGGATAAGGTACATCACCAATTAAGCATTATATAGGGGATACCTAATGGTGAGAAGTGGTATGAGTGCATAGCACGTGAGAATTTTGTCTTCGTGCCACATATTAGAGTTCCTGCTATTAGAGAGATATTTTTTGGAGTCATCCCATAGGATTGGGATGCGTGAGTGTAGGTGGTAGATCTAGGTATGACTACAAATTACATTGTATGGTATGCAACGATCATGCCTAGGAGGATTTCTATTCCCCAGGTAGTTATAGCAACACCGATGGTGGGGGGTGAGTAGAGGTTGAGAGATAGGGCTAAAAGTGGCCAACAAGAGGCTGATGCATAGGGACATGTACATGTGTAGGCCCAGGGACAAGGTATACAGGTTCAAGTAGTGTAGGGGCCACTAGGAGGAGGTGATGGGATTCTATTAGAACACATAGTACTGATGCAAGTGGCACAGGTTGTGTAACAACTGCTAAAGTAGCATTTAGTATAACAAGTACTACAATAGGTTCCTCAGCAAGTACCACTATAAGGTCCAGTTGTGCAGAGACATGTACCACATCGTGTACCATTATAGATACCACCATTACCACCAAGAGCAGGTAATCTAGGTGAGTTGGCAAGACATGGGGGGTCGGGGGAGAGAGCGGTGATGAGGTAAAGGTGATATAGGTACCACATCAGAGAGGATTCGCAAGATTACTAGGTGGGCCATCCGTGGTGATTATACATGTAGAGAGGGATAAATCCATGCTGTGGGGTGATATATCTTTGATTATAATGTGAATATTGTAGAGGTAGCTAGAGTATATGGGTTTAGAGAAGGATGCCCTTAGGTAGTAGATATAATAGTACATGATAGAGATGGACCATGCCACTTCCGAGAAATATAGGCTGAATCAATGAGAGGGACCATTTGAGGGTCCAAACATAAAAAAATCATATTAAATCAAGATATCATTCAACAGACAATGATAGCCAACAACCTGAGTGATTTCCTACCCTAGCTTATATCAGCATCTGGCGAGCCATGGTATTATAAAGGGTTATACCAGGAGGCTATACCAAAGGGGCATAAATATCCTATATATACTCAGATATCTGGCAGTATATCTACAAGGTAACATCAAAATTCAAGATCAACGAGGTCAGTAAAGATTCCACCACCTGGTGGTAGGCTAGGTAGTCCCAGCATGGAAGAGAGAGTAAAAAATGAGGACTTTGATTACATGATGACACATGATGTAGTCTTTTAATACACCTCATGATGAAGGACATATTTTTGATTGATGCCCATGGTGGCATACCAACATGTATGTGATTTTTTTTGAGATACATTTGGTATATGGGCATTATATATAATATATTGATTTTGATAGATGAAGGACATTTGTTATACCACATTATGATGATGAGATATTGCATTTGTCACATGTTTTATTATGAGTAGATGATATGATGTCATGTGATGTATAGAATAGATGAGTTAATTTTTGTGATGATGATGTTGATGTAGCTTAGCATTTATTTATGATGATGTAAGATGATGTTATAGATAGATGTGGTGTGATAACAAACAACATACAATCAATGAATACAAGTATAAGATAGAGTTAACAAATCTAAAACACACACATACTAACAAAAAATAATAAATTATATAATAAGCCAAACCACAATACAAACATTGAAAAGAAAGTAAATCAGAAAAACAAACCTTCTATGAACAAGAATTAACTCACACCAAAGTTATATAAGAACTAAGATGTTAATAATTCAAGCTGCAATTGGTCTATAATAATAACAATGATTCAAATGCAGAGAACATTGAGTTAATCTAATTAATGACACTAGAAACTAATTCAACACAGAAGACAACACTTTACATGTACACATAATGAAAAAGGAAAGTTATCACCAAGAAAATGAGAAAAGAATACTAATGTTAATAACTAACTAGCAAGAAACAATATAAAACAATTCATAATAACAATGTATGAAGACACCTCTAATGTGTTCCAAAATGACGAGATATATAGAGTTCAAATTCCCCTAGGCGATAGTTTAGAATGCGAGAGGATTGAATCAAATCAAAGAGTGGAGTGAGGATTAGCTACCCCAAAATAACTCTTTCCGGATCCCAGAGAAGCATGATCTATATGAGGCTAAAGCCGAATGTGCCCCCAAGAAAATTTATATTGCAAAGGGTGACATGATTGATTTGACAAATGCAAATGATTTGGAACAATCAGGTGACGAAATTGATGAACTAAGTTATATAGTTGTGAGTTTTTTGTTGAAATGTTTTGCATTTTTTATATTTCCACAACTTTATTATATTATTTTTGGAGTTTGAAACAATTTTATATTATTTGTGTGTTTTTTAGAACATATTTGAATGTTTTTGGTATTTTTGAAAAATATTATATTATTTTCTGGGGTTTTTTAGATTTTGACCACATGCCAAAGGATAGGGAAAAATGGTTCTTAGGCTATAACCAACACGTTACACATGAAAAAGGTGAAAAAAAGAATGACAAAAGGTGAAAAAGAGTGGTGAAAAAAGGGCATGACAACTTGACAAGGAGAACATGCAACACAAGACGTGAGGATTGACACAAGCATGAGACAAGGCAAAAAAAGGTGAAGTGAGCGAGTGGGAATGTATGCCCCCATCACAAGGGTTACTATTTAGAGACTTAGGAGTAGAAATTATTCAGATGAATGGAATTCATGGGTTCTTTCAACTTTTTCCCATATTCAGTAGATAGTTTATATGTTGTGGTTCCAAAATTTACAATTATAATGTAAGGGCCCAACCAATTAGGCTTGAATTTTCCTTATTTTTCCCATGGCTTGGTTGTGTTCTTCTGATTTTCTTTTAGGAAAAAGTCACCAATTTTGAACTATCATGGTCGAATCTTGCGGTTATAGTTATGACGCAGCTGATTTTGATATACCTGTAGATGGTCCAAAGCATGCATGTATCTCTTTTCTAGTAGCTCTAGCTCTATAAGGCACACAATACATTAATATTATTCAAGTATGAGGTGTTGGAGGGAGACAAAAAGTGAAGGCAGTTTGATTTCGATAGGTAATATGTCTTTAGATCCATATAATAGGGAAAATGGGGTGGATCCTATAGGAGTATGAAAAGATGTGTGGCATGCCCAAAAGGTGGGATAAAATTACGTAAGCCAATTATGTCCATGTTTATCGACTATCTTTTCCAAGATGGATTTGATAGTCTTATTTGATGCTTTGGATTGGCCATTGCATTGCGGGTAGTAGGGCGTGAGCCCGTTTTAGGTGGATATGATATTTTCTAGTAAGGGATTTGACATTATTATTGTTTAAGGAAACACCATTGTCAATGAAAATAGTGGTGGGAATGCCAAAATGATAGCTAATATGGCTGAAGATGAATTTAGAAATATTACACCCAGAAATGTAGGTAAGAGGCATAACATTGACCCACTTGGTGAAATACTTAGTGGTAGTTATAATGAATGTATGGGCATTAGAATATGTGGGATTTATTTTTCCTATTATATCGAGCTCCCATTTTGAAAAATATTAGGGTGAGATGATAGGATACAAGGCTTGGGAAGGTGCATGAATTAGATTACCATGTGTTTATCAAGCCTAACATTTCTTCACATAGTTGTATGCATCTGTCTCTATTGTAGGCCAGTAGTATCCAATGCACAAGATCTTATTTATAAGGACCATTCCACTGGTGTGTCCACCACAAATACCTAAGTTTAATTTAGATAGCGTTTGATTAGATTCATCCTTATTAAGACATCAAGTAAGAGAGTCCCATCATAGCCTTTTCGATACAGGGTGTCAGCAAGGATAGTGTAGCACGAGGAACGTTGTGCCAAGGTTATTTTATTGGCTAAGTTTAAATTATGAGGGAAGGATTTACTTTGAATGAAGGTGTATGTATCTTGATACTAGGGGTGATCAAGACCAACAATCTCACATACCACTGTGGAATCTGAAAAATTGTATGTAGGCACCATAAGATGTTCAACGAGGAACTCATTTTGAGTTTGATTAGTGTTGAATGCAAGAAGGGATGCAATAGTTTCGATGGAATCCATTATTTTTTTCTACATGAGGAACTTGTTCAAAATTTAGAATATGGAAATACCCTTTGAGACTATCAACCATGCATTTATAGGGTGAAATATTCTCATCTTTGATGTGATATTCACCATTGACTTGATTAATGATGATAAGGGAATTTCCAAAAACTATTAATTCTTGTAGGTGCCAGAAGATAGTGAATTCTAAGCCTACTATCAATGATTCGTACTCGTCTATGTTGTTTGTGCAAGGGAAGAATATGCGATAAGATTCAGACACAAGGTCCTCGTATGGTGTACACAAGACAATTCCTGGTCTCGAACCATGGAATTTGCAGGATCCACAAAAGAATAGAGTCCATGAGGGGATTGATTCTATGTATAACATGTATTCATATGGAAATTCAAATTTTAATGGATGTGAAATTGGTAGTGGTGCCATTGCCAGTTGATTTGTTAGTGCTTGAACTTTTATATCCTTCTGATTGACAATTTCTATGTAAAATTCACTTAGGAGTGTAATCTAGTAGGACATCCATCATGTTATTATTGGTCTAGAAAGTAGGTACTTGAGAGGGTAAACCATTGTAATTAACTTAGTGGTATGATTAAAAAAGTAGTTCAACAACTTTGCAAAAGTGTAAGCAATTGCTAAGCAAGATTTTTAAACATGTGAGTAATTTAATTCATGTTCAAGAATATTCCTTCTCAAATAGTACACGACTTGTTCCTAACCCTTATCATTATGTTGTGCTAATAATTCCCCAATGGTATGTTCTATTTGAGAAGTGTACAAAAATATAGGCTTGTCTTGTATAGGCGGCATGACTACCAAAAGATAGGAAAAATATTCTTTTAATTTAGAAAAGGAGTCTTGATAGTCTCATGTTTATTTGAATTGGACATCATCTTAAGCAACTAGTTAAAGTGATGGCACTTGTCTGCCAATTGAGAAATAAATCACCGAATAGACTATATTTTTCTTTGTAGGCCTCTTAGCCGACACAAATCCTAAAGAGATGGCATATCCATTATATCTTTGACCTTGGTATAATCCACTTCAATTCCTCTTTGTGAGACAATGAATCATAGAAGTTTTTCTGAAGTGACAATGAAAACACATTTTTTGGATTACGGAAAACGTTGTATTCACTTAACATCTCAAAGATCCACCAGAGAATAGCTAGATGGTCAACTCTTGTTTTGGACTTAGCAAGTATATCATCATCATATTCCTCCATGATGTTGTGAAGAAGATTGTGAAAAAATAACAGTCATTGCACGTTGATAGGTTGTACCAACATTATTAAGGCCAAAAGGCATGACCTTTTAACAAAATTTCCCCCATGGGGTTGTTAAATTTATCTTATGATGGTATTATTTAGTAATTTGAATGTGGATATATCATGAAAAACCATCCATAAGGGATATCATCTCGCGGTCCACAGTAGAATCAACAATCATGTCGATGTTGGGCAAAGGATAGTCATCATTAGGGCACACCTTGTTGATGTCTTAGAAATCTGTACAGATTCAAATCCTAGGGGTATTCTTCATAATCAGACCATGTTTGATATCCACTTTGAGTATTCAATAGACTATATGAAGTGTGCATCTAGTAATTTTTGTAGTTTAACCTTGACAATAAATGTGATCTTGGGTTGCATCTTATGTAAATTTTTCTTTATAGGTGTGGTATCTGGGAAGACCATAAGGTGATGAGCCACAAGAGAAGGATCAAGGACCAACATATCTTTGTAGGACCAAGAAAATACGTCTTAAAAATTGATCAGAAGCTCTGTGAAGGCCTTGATTGTAGTGTTTGAGAGATTGGCACAAAGTTATAGCAATTTAGGTTGGTCTTCCGTACCGATATTAATAATGGTCGTTTCTTCTGCTGAAATATTAGAAGTGTCATTTTATTGAAAGGATGATGATGGTTTATGTAATTCATTGGATATTTACAAATATGAATTTCCTCTCTCTAGTGCCTCTAAAAGGTTTTCACTAAGAGATGCGTCCTTTTATTTTTCAATTTTGATCTCTTGCATAATGCTTTAGAAAGGTTTTCACTATGTGAGATATGATTTTTATTTATTTTATTTTTAAATTCTTTTAATTTTGAACTAGATATTTCAAGTTCTTTGCCAAAGTAAGCAATAATGTCAAGGTTTATATCAAAACCATTCTTATGATCCGATAAGGGAAAGTGTGTCAAGCCCTGAGGAACTCTTAGATGGCCTCATCATTTTGAAAGAGGTCCATGGAAATAATCTTGATCAATAAGGGAACGGTAGAAAATTTCAAGGGTTATAATGGATAGGTCTTCATGGAAAAGTTTGGTTTCAGCGAGGTCTTTGAAGAGGTTATGTTGAAATGCTCTCAACTTTAGAGTTTGTTGTCACCCTCAAAATTCCCCTCATTTTTCAAGTCAAGTTTTGAAAATTTTGAGTCGGTGCCTGTTACCCCAATTTTTCCCCCTGGAAAAATTGATCAAACACGAACCCACACAGAAGCAAATCGGAAGGGGTGGGTTAGTCATGCGAGCCAAAATTCCAAATCCAAAAATTAAGGGAGAGGGTCAGCAAAGGAGATCAAAGCGTGTAGGATAAGATTGAAGAAAGGCAGTGTTCAATCAAGGCTTAAATCGGCTAAGTATAGAAGGATTGCAAAAGGTGCCACTGCGGAAGGTGCCACGTGTCTCTTCAGTGCACTTTTGGTATGGTGCAAAAAAGTGGAGACCCCAAACTTTCTCCATCCCTCCACGTGTCCAAGGTTTAGAAAAGGGACAAAGATGGTCGTTTAATCGACTAAGTATAAGAGGGTCAGCGGAAGCCTCCACGTGCCTCATCGATGTAACTTCAAAAGTTAGACCCAGGGACAGACCCCAAATGAGTGCCAACCCTCCACGTAGTTAGAGCCTCAAAAAGTTGAATCGACCGTTGAAAATTCTAAGCCCAATGGAAAGAACCACGTGTTATCTCGGCAAAACTTTAGAGGTGAAATACAAGGCGAGTCCCCAAACAAGTGTGAAGCTTCCACGTGTCCAGAACCCAACATATTTTCTCCTAAATAAGTAGAAGGGCCCCAACCAAAAAATGGAGAAAGAGGAGTGGGCCTAAATCAGGTAAGGAAAGGAGAACCAACAAAAATCCCCACGTGTCCCTTCAGTACTCTTTCAGGAGGAGAATCCAAAAGTAGGTCCCAAACATGAGCCAACTCTCCACGTGTCTCTTCGGTGCACTTTTGGTAGGGTGCACAAATGCGAAGACCCCAAACATGCGCAGACCCTCCACATGGTTAGAGTTTGAAAAAGATAAAGCTAACAATTGCATTGGCTAAGTACAAAGAGCCAGCGGAAGCCTCCACGTGTCCCAACGACGCACATTCAAAGGCCAAGTTCAAAGTAGGATCCTAAGTGAGCACAAACTCACCACATGTCTCATCAGTGCAACTTCAAAGGCGTGGCCCAAAGAGAGACCCTGAACTAGCGCCAACCCTCCATGTGTCCCAAGTCTGAAAAGGGGACACCGACCATTGAAAAGTCAAAGTGGGGAGGTGGGTCATCAGAGCACTTTTGGAAATTTGGTTTTATTTCCAAAAGGGATTAAAGTTACAAAGTGAACTGAGGCCCGGCTCATGCCAAGGAATAAAGTCAAATGTTCAGCCCGCATCGAAAGTCAAAGTGGATAGGTGGGTTGTTGGGAAACTTTAGCAATTTTGGCTTTGTTTCCAAAAGGGATTAAAGTTACAAAGTGAACCGTGGCCTTTCTCATGCCACGGGAAAAATTCAAATCTTGAGTCCGCATTGAAAAGTCAAAACGGGGAAGCGGTTTGATGGATAAATTTAAGTTTTTGAGCCTTGTTTCCAAAAGAAGTAAAATTATAAAGTGATCTGTGACTCCATTACCACTCAGGTAAAGCCACCTGTCAGACCTATATCAAAAGTGAAGTTGTGGGCCTGTGGGGTTTGAGGGAGAATTTTTTTATCTTTTGCGCTAAAGGCACAATTTCAATTTCGGGCCCGTGGATCCATTTTGCAAAAATTGCATTTTTGACATTTTTGTATGGATTCGATTCAAATATTTAAATGACCATAAATTTCACTCCAGTGCTCTAAATTCGACAAATTTTATACTGTTGGAAAGATCTTGGTCTCCTCTACACCATGGAAGCATAAAATATTGTTTTTAGTAGGATTTAATGGTTGGAAATCTAGAAACCGTCTTTCAATCCATTAATACATGATTTGATTGCTTCAAATAGATCAGATTTGATCTGATCTTCCATCCGTCCTTCTCTAACATGCCAAAAAGTCATGGAGAATTGACTAGATATCTTTATTTGGGTGAAAATATAGAAAACATCTTTAATGCCATTAATATGTGATTGGACTGCTTCAACTAGATCAAATTTGATTTGATCTTCCATCCTTCCTTCTTCAGCATGCCAAAGACATGCTTTGACAAATTGTAGGAAGATTTGCAGGGGCATTGATGGTTGGTGGTTGAGCTTCCAAATCATATTTTCTTCCTTCTCTTCTTATCCTCTCTTTGCTTCATCTATAAATGTAATAGCTTAGCTCATTGCAAATTTTGGACTCTGATACTTTTGAAGTGTAATTATAATCGAAAGTAAATCAATACAGAAGGAATTTCCCTTTTTCTCTATCTTCCTCCATTGTCCCTTCTTACTTACTTGAAATTCATGGATCATTTATCTTCTATGATAAGAAACTTTGTGTTCTTACTGATACAATGTCTAGAAATTTGTGTCTATGGAATGATATATTATGCTGTGAATGTGAATTATTCTATACTATATCACTCTTGCTCAGTACATATAGGGTTATACTATGCTATCTATATTTCCTGAAAGTACTATTATATTCTACTCCTTCCTTTCTTCAGTTCTTCCATTCATTTGTATTGATAATCTATTTTGGTATAAAAGCATTTCAAGATGTCAGAGGTCCATCCTTAAGATGAAAGTTGTACATTTCTATATAAGCTTTGCTGCTTGCTTTCAATAAGGGAACCTCTCCCATATAGAGGAGGGGCTTACTGTCCCATGACTATGGTTTTATCAAAGTACCATTTTAAAACCCAACAGATTCTGAGTCCTCATCCCTAGTTAATACATTGAATATAAATGACCTCTTTTCAAAGGTCTCATATCCTAGACCATGTGTGTAGAGGTCAGATTTGATTTCCACGGGTTTGAGGGTGCCGTGTCCTTATGGGCCTAGCCCTCTTCCTTTCCAATTCATGTTTTTAATCATTTTATGTGCCTTGGTATATTCGGTGGATTGATAGTAGTCTGCCATCTTACCTTCATGTATCCGAGACACGTAAGAGCCTTGAATATGTTCATCTTCTAGATATCCATGTTGTCTCTAAAGAGTAGTTCCTAGATAGTAAGCTGGATATTCACGTAAGTGGGAAGTGTTAGGGAATCCATAGATGTGAGGAAAAAAGGAAGTGAACCAACAAGAAATGCATTTTTGAGCATGTACTCGTTAAGAAATTAATGGGAGAATTTAACCTCAGGTGATGATTTGGACATAGACGCTTCTGAAGAAGATGCAGAGACATTGTTTCACCAGATTGTTAGAAAATTAATGAAACAGATAAGAGGTAATAGGCTAAGGAGGAATACCTGTTTGTGACGTCAGTTGATGGTTGTGCACACGTTCTGAATTCTTTATCCAAGTTGACTACGAGAGCTCCCTTTTGTCTAGGAGGAACTACCCTTAAATGTAAAACAAAACCACCAGATAGAATTAAACAAAAAAAGGAGTGGACTGCTTAGCGAGAGCTAGATCTGGGAAGTGTGATGCTTCATGAAAAGGCTGTCAAACCAATTTTATATAAAAATATTAATCTTATTCAAAAGATACATGAAATAAATATCCTATTGTAATTGAAATGATTTGGGTATCTCATACAAAAAAATAAGAAATACTATTCAAAAAATTGTTTAAGGTCAAAATGGGTCAAGTGATGGGTTGCAGGTCTAGTGTAAGATCTAGGTAAGGTCTGATTGTTTCACCCGATTTCTTAGTTTTCTGAGAAGTACTTGACGAAACAGATAAGGTAAAGGGTGGTAAGAGAAATACCTATTTTAGGATGGTTGAAGGTTATATGCGCACATATCTGAATTCTAAATCAAAGTGATTGTGAGACCTTCCTTTTGGATAGGAGGAACTACCTATATAAGAACCAAAACAAGACCACCAAAGAGAGTTAAACAATATATGCAGTGGATTGCCTAGCATATGCTAGATCCTGGAAGTGCGATACTTCCTAGATGGCTGTCAATCCACTATTTCAAACAATTCAATGCTGAAATAAAATAAATATTGTCCTACTGTAGTTTAATATGATTTAGGAATCTCATAAAAAACATAATAGGCTAGATCTAATCAAACAGGCTAGGCTAGAAGGAGATCTAGAGGTCAAGTAGGTTGGTTATAGGTGAATTTGAGCTAACAGGCTAGGTTAGATACAGATCTGAAGGTAAAATAGGTGTTCAATTAGATGTATGTCAGAAGCAGGCTGTTATTCTGGTAGAGATCAGGCGACACAGAGACCGACCATGGTTTTATGAAACTGATGATGATTTTACTGTAACCGGTGACGGTTAGAGATGACCGATAACAGTTAATTTGGGGCTGGCGGAATCACACAGTCTGAGTTTTTGGAAATTTGGGGAAAAAGTGGAGTGGATAGAAGGAAGGGATTGATCATAGAGGGGGTGTAGATATGTTGCGAAGGTCTGAGACTACTGAGGAGGTCAAAATGGGAAATTGGGCCAAGTATTAAGATGATTGGGTATGGAAGGTGGCTGCAACTGGAGAGAGGGAATGGATAGAGAGTAAAAGACTAGGTTCCTTTACCACAAAGACTATAGCTGATGATAAGAAAATGAAACAGATGGAAGGAGGATACTTACTCTTCTGTGAGGTACAGGTCTGAAGAATAATGAAGAAGTTGCTGCGTTGGAGGATGCTGGGAAGAAAGTATCACTATTGTGCTAGTGTATTTGGTTGCCTTTGGTGATCATAAATCAATCTTTGTTCTATTGTCGCGTCTAAAGAGATTGAATCTAAGATCAGAAGTTTTTCAACCAATAACCAACCCATATTACAAAGCTGTAGATGGGTCTAAATAGGCCATTTGGTCCATTCTGGTATAACCGACATCGATTTAGGGTGAACTGGCGTCAGCTTAGGGTGAACCGACATCGGTTTAGGTGAGATATCTTGGGTTATTCAACAATTTCTTGGCAAGTTGCTCCACCATTTGATAAGGGTCTCTTCTTTTCCTTGGGGTGAAAACCGACCTTAGGAGGCTTTTAAATGTGAGGTGAGGGGATGGGTGTAATGTTAGGTTTTATTTAGGACATTGGTTTAGGGTTTAGGTTAATGGGTCAAATGATAGAGGTGGTTAGGTGAGGTGCATTTAATAAAAGACAACTATATTAAATAGGTGTGTGAGGGTAGTGAATTAATTTAATGTGAATAATTAAATTAATGTGTGTGTGGGAAAAAGGTCATTAACTTAATTAAAATATTTAAATTAATATGTATGGAGGTAAATGGCATTAATGTAATTAAAGTAATTAAATTAAAATGTGTGGGGTGTAGGAGGTAGGTGATAAGGTGTTGAGGATGAAGAAGTGATTATAGGGCCGTACTAGGTGACCAAGGTGATTATGACATGATTTTGGTTTCTACACTGATAAAAGGTTACAAGTGATTTTGGGCTATTGGGAAATATGTATTAGCTTTGCTGGCCTGAGGAAGCTTTCCAGACACAGAGACTGATGCTAGTCATGGTGTGACCGATGATGGTTTATCTAAGACCGAAACCGGTTAAGGATAACTGATCTTGGTTTATGTGGGAATGGTAAAATATTAGAAACAATTGTCCAGGTTCTCTCTACATCTGCATATAGAGATAAGGAGGTCTGTGAAGAGGTTTTAGGTGGAGTATCTGACTTGGGTGAGGATTTTTTGAGGTTTTTTTTTGGGGTGTTAAGGTCAATTTAGTAAATGCATGATAGGAAATACAATAACCGATGTCAGTTTGGTGACTGGTGCAGGTGAAGGTGGAACTGATGACAGTTAAGGTAACCAGCGTCGGTAGGGGAAATTTGGAGAAAGTTGATTAAAAGGTGGTTTTGGGATTCTCTTTGATTTCACAGAGAATGAAGGTGGACTGGTTAGGTTTGTGATAAGGTGATAAAAAATTAGAAATGTGTAAAAGGTTAGGAATAAAGATCCAAAAGGTTGTGATGGCTGGATAGAGATATGGGCTAGAAAGTGGGGATGGTGAAATATAGGGAATAACAAGTTATAATAACAAGAGGATAAAGAACCTAATGAGTAAGTAAATAAATGATACATAATCAAATGCACTTACTTGTTCTTGCAAGATTGGTGGGTGAAGGAAGGTGATGGTTGATTTGTGAACCTGGTGGTCAATGCCATGACAATGCTTCCTGGATTGTCACCGTGAATGCCAATGCCTTCAGATTAGCCCTCGTACTTTCTCGGGCCTCTGGTTGGATGTATTTTGTCATCTTGATGTTGAGAAAAATATGGTTTGTGCTTGAATTCAGATATCTCTCCCAAATTTTGAAGTAAACACCCTGGGAAAAAGGTTGCCAAATTGTATATATTGTGGCCAACGACGGTCAAGGTGACCGAATTTGGTTGAGGGTTAACCGACGTTGGTTAAGGCAGGATATCATAGGTTTACCAAAAATAGTAAATCTTGGCTATTTTTGGCGTGCTCTGCTTGTTGGCCCGGGTCTCAAGTGATTGTTAATGCTTAGATAAGCATGCATGTTGTTGGAGAAGGAATATGAATTTAATGCTAGGGTTAGACTAAGTCCTAAGTGGTTAAGATAAGTGGAGAATGAGTCTTAGTTAATTAATAGGCTAAGAATAAGTCCATGGTGAGGTGTGTAGGTGATGTATAAATTAATCTAATTAAAGTAATTAGATTAATAAATAATGTGAGGATGGGCATTAAATCAATTGTAAATAATTAAATTAATGTGAATGTGAGGTAAAATGGTCATGGTTAGGCAAACACATTATGTTAATTGATTAAAGGGGACCAAGGGGAGTGTGACCCAAATTTGGTGTCTACATTTTCCCTGTTTATCGCGTAGCTTGTATTGGTAAGCAATGCTGACAAAACAAGAAGTGGTTGCCCCAAATATAAGTGGGAGTGAGATTGTCCCAAGTATGGGTGGGTGTGACCCCCCTCAAATAAGGAGCTGATGAGGTGCGAGACATAATTTGTGAGTGGTTTGATGAATGGGTAAGTGATGAAAGTGAAGGTACGTGAGTTGTTGGTAAGGGTATGGGTAGTTTGGGTAATGGGTAATGGGAATGGGCAAGGGTCATATCGGGTAATGGGTAATGACAACAGAACACACACACACATGTATAGATTGTGACACAGTACATGGTTGAAGAGCTCGTAAACTCTACATGATCCAAGGTCGATAGGTTTATCCAAATAAGGTTAAAGTGATTCAAGTATCTAGGGTACAAGATATGGTCTGAAAACATGACGTAGGTGAGGTGTAGGAACGATTAGGTATGTTCTGGTACACCAAAGGTTTGGTCAGGAAAAACAACACGACAATAGGAAAGGTAAGGTCATTAGGCTCAAACAACACATGTAACAACATCACAAGGGATAATGAGTATAAAAGTTTAGGTCAAGGTATATTGGTTGTGGCATGGGTAAGGCCAAGGTATAGGTAAAATAATAGGTCCCTAAATGTAATTAAGGAAATGTATGGGTAATTTATGCTAGTGGGTAGGATATAATAAGAGTTGGTAAAAACCAAAAGGTATGTGGCAGTAAGGAGTTTAGGTCAAAATGGGAAAAATGTAGAGGGAATGGTACTGACAGGTGTTTGATGCTAGTTATAAGGTAACTGACATTGGTTTTGGTTGACCGATGCCAGTCATGCCGGGTTAGGGTTATAAGGGTGAAATTCCATATTTTACGAAATCATTGTTGTCTTTTGACTTTGAGAAAATGAAAGAGCTGAGTGACTTGTGCATTTTTTAGGGAGGAAAAGACATGTCATTGTACCAGGCTGAGGTGGAGGTGAGTAAGTGGTGAGAGGAGCCAGGTAGATGGGTCCACGAGAGCGGTTGGCAACATGTGATTGGTGGAGGGATTCAAGGTAGATTCTGACATGGTAGAGGAAGAAGAGGGTTCGGGTGGACCACAGGTGCAGCGGCTAGACGTGTCACCATGTAGGAAACACTGTGATGAGGTAAGAGGTATTTTAGAACTTGTTATTTGATAAACATTTGGTGAAAAATGAAGAAATTGGGGTGGGGAGTTTTCATTTGAAATACAGGGTTAAAAGTGGGTAAAAATGAAAGGGATGAGGAGTGGGAAGGTTACAAATAGGTGAGAGAGGGTTGGGAATTAAGTTGGGATAGGGTGGGGTGGGTAGATTAAGGGTTTTAGGTAAGGTTTGGTCAATATTTGAAAATGGGGGGATATTTTTTCAGTTTTCGATGACGTGATAGAGACCGACATTGGTCAAGGTTTGGCTGACATCGGTCTGGCCGTAGGTGACCAATACCGGTTAAAGGAAACCAATGACGGTCATGGGAAAACCGGTGACATTCAAGATGACTGGTGCCAGTTAGGGTTAAAGAACAAAAAAGGTAAGAAATGCTAATTTGGAAAGAAAAATGGGTAAAGAAGGGGTAAGTAAAGATCACTTGTAGAGGGATAAGGATAAAATATAATATTTTGTGATATGAGATATGTGAGTAGGTGAAATAATGTTAAGGTAATGGGTAATATTTGTAAAGGGTAGTAGGCTTGTAGGTGGATTAGGTAAATGGGGTAATCATGATTGGTGTGGTTGGGTATGGTTTTGGGGTTAATAGGTAATTAGAGGTAGTTAGGTTTGAACAATGTTGTGATTTGTTGGATGTAGGATAGGGACTAGCTGTGGATGCGAGACAGAGTACCACCATTGTTGGTAGCGATGTAGTTTAGTGTAACTGTGGTGTAGTGGGAGCATATGACCGATGTTGGATTGATCAAGTTCCGAACCAATAGGTGTATAGCCCCCCAAGATCCTAGCTTGATGGTCACACTCATCAATAGATGGGATTTAATGACCAACACGTTTCATTTATCGACGGGTGAGATGACTGTCACCCTATAGGATGTGTATAGGATCATGCATCTACCGATTGTTAGGGAGCTAGTGTATTCTATTTCATTTGAGGAATCTATGGAGACGAAAGTGGTTATATTTGGGGAGATGATGGGTGAGATGAGGTACCATAGCATGAGCCTGAGCTATGGAGATATGTATGTGATCCATCCTTAGGAGATGAGGCTAGCCATTTTGATTATGGAGGTGGTATGTTTCTTCACCTTAATAGATGGCGAGGGTGGGAGATTCCCACGAGCACTGATGGGAGTGATCCAGGATATGATGGAGGAGTGGATCTATTTTTCTTAGGCACTTGCATTCCTGGTGCAACTATATAGGGAACTATGGGCCTATGGGATATTGCGGAAGTTTATTTTGTGCTACACCTTTCTTCTATATTGCTGGGCATACGAGCACATCGTATGTGTACGTCTAGTTGGTTTTCCCCGACATGATTAGTTCGGGGGTGGCCGGGTCAGAGTTGGATATAGATGGTGGGGTAGCACCGAGTGGTTAGGGCCACATGTGATGTTTTGTATTACAGATAGGTATTGGAGGGGATTTCAGGAGTTGATATTGTTTGGAGGCCATATGTTGGCTATCACTCATACAGGGACATGGGGGAGGAGTTACAGCTGCTGAGGTGGATTCAGGGGAATCATTCCAACAAGCACAAGATGATACCTATTGACAGGGTTAGATGACAATTTGGGCTACCATAGTATGTGCCTCCACCTTTCCTACAATATAGGAGAGATGATGTGGAGAGACCTATGTCTCCACCACAACCGAGCATTTTGATAGGGTAGGAGGAGAAGGCGGTGGATAGGTAGATCGGTGATGCTGGGGTCACTGATGGATATAGGCAGTGGTGGGAAACACAACTATGTGTGACACCATCGAGGCCAGGAAAGCCAAAATTAGCTACCATCACAGTGTGGAGGGATTCCTTACAGGGTTAGGTAGATGCCCTTCAGGCCTCTATTACAACTTTACAAGGGTAGCTTACCGGGTCAGAGGCACAGGTTGCCATTTTACAAGCTCAAGTGGTGACCTTATAGGCACAGGTAGCATAGGGAACTTGGCACCTGCATAGGGTGGAGATGGAGATGGGGGACAGGTAACTACATTACAAGCACATGTAGTAGGTTTACAAGGCCAGTTGGTCATTGCACAGGCTCAGGTTGTGGCCTTATAGGTTTATGTTGCAGCAAAGGAACCTCCACAGACTCAAGGGAAATGGTCGCACACTATAGTCAAGTGCGGTAGCAGGACAGGAGTCCCATGTTACAGGGAGGAGCATAGGGTTCAAAAGTACAGGGTCTAAGGCCAGTGTTAGCAAGTCAGATCTCATAGGTTATTGTGAAACCTATGTCACTACCTCAGATGGTGTCGATGGCGAGGTTCATGGATGCCCTGAATGAGGCACGATATTGCTAGGATCATCTGACGACCACCAGGATAGATGGCTCTTCCTATTCTAGAGTATAGACAACAATATGAAGAGAGTGAGAGGAATATATCTCACACTCATAGTTTTTAAGAGCACATGGGGCCGAAGAAGCCTAGAGGCAAGGTTAGGGATGAGGCTATGAGTTCACGAAGGCCAGTCCTAGGTGAGGGGAAAGCAAATATTAGGCCAAGACCCATGTTAGGTGGAGAAATGCAAGAATGGGTCACCGAGTAATGGAGGCGAGGAGGAGGAGACTAAATGAAACAAACATGGTTATCAAGTGGAGTGATGATTAGTCACATGATATGATTGGTGTATCGATTTTTGGTATATACCGGCCTACGTACTAATGATAGTGAGGATGTATATGACGGTTTTGAGATTTTTATTTTATATCGGCATGTGTGCCAAAGATAGTAAGGATGTATATGAGATTTTTGAGATACTAAGTATTTATTTATATCAATGTACATTTGTATTGATACACAGAGCTTTATCATTTATATATAGTTGATGGTGTTTATGTATTAATGATGTACGTGGTTTTAATTAACATTGTTATCAGTGTATGTGATGGAAACTAGAGTGAATTAGGCATGATTGAGACGAGGTCATGTAGGCACGCTTGAGTTATGTATAGGCATGTGTGAGTTAGCTCAATTAGGAATGGTGAAGTCTAGGTGAGTTAGGCATGATTGAGTCTAGGTCATTTAGGCATGATTGAGTAAAGTCAGTTCGGTATGGTTTGGTGATGTGGTTGGGTTTGATTTAATTTCCATGTTATTAGTAGTATGGAAAATAAATGATGACGTATAGTTATGTTATGGATTAAACTTCCAAATATTTGATATCATGGAATGGTGAACTAATTAATGTTTGATGTGATGAAACGGTAGGTATGCATGTTTGTAAGAAATAGGTAAGTATACATGTTTCTATACTTGTATTTTTGTTTAATTTCCAAGTAATGTAGAAGATGTAAACTAAGTAATTGTTGAATGTAAATAAAAAAGTGAGGAGAAAATTTGTTAGGTTAAAGATTGGCCAAGCTAACCTCCAAGGGTCCCATGCCCTTGGAGTGCTGCCTATATAGCCTCGGTACGAAATGGGGCCTTAGGCCGATGTAGTTCTCCCATAAGCTAGGGAAGAATATGATGAGGTAAGAGAAATGGGCTAGTAGGTTTTTGGCATGGTTCAGTCTAGGTCATTTAGGTATGATTGAGTTTAGGTCACTTTGGCATGATTTAGTCTAGGTCACTTAGGCATGATTAAGTCTAGGTCTTGAGGGTACTGGTGAATTGAGGTCATTTAGGTGTGGTTAAATTGAGGTGTCGAAGGCTTGGTCATTTATAGAATATTCAAAAATTTATGAAGAAGGTGAGAGGTAAGAGGTGACAGAAGAGTCACCTATTTGATAAAAACCATAACATGTCTACCATACGGAATATGGGCTTGTGAATGTAAGACCCTAAAGGTGCTGCATGATTGAATATTCTAAGGGTGAAAAAATTCACATGATCACGAAATGTTGCATTTGTGGCACATCCCTTGAGCATGTGGGAAATTAGGGTGAAAACATGTTGGTTTTAGCGTAACCTTTGCCCTTGGCTTATTGTTCAGATGTTGATTGTTATGGTTATTGTTCAACTGTTGATTGTTATCGTTAAAATTTAGGAACCCTTGCTCTTAGATTTGAAATTGGTTTGGATACCCACTTAGGAATTAGTTATGGCTTTGGGTTTATGTTTGTCTTGCTTGCTAAGGTTGTTGTTGATGGTTAAAATCTACAACGTTGAATGAGGGTGAGAATTTATTGTTCCTTTGATTGTTTTCATTTTTATTGTGGTTGTTTGAAGCAGTAGTATTGGGAGAATTAACAACATTAGGATTCTTAGGCTAGTTCATCACTCCATCCATCATGATACCATGATTCTTATAAAGGATTTTTGGTCCTTGGTTGTTATTTGTGTTGTTGGAGTAACTCGGGTTATTTTGATTCGGGGTGACTAACCTTCCATTAACTTCGTATGTATTATGACCATTGTCAATAGCTGCTTGGTCAATTTGAAGTGTACCCTTTAGCATCTCTTCATAGATCCTTAGCGGGAAATTTCAAACCTATTCCTTTGTCTCCCTATTGAGAGAGTGGAGGAACAAATCACAAAGTTTTGTTTGATCCATATTTGGAGAGCTTGTAGAGGAGTAGAGAACTTGTCGCCACCTTTGAATAAAGTGGTCTACAGACTCATTGTGCTCTTACTTGATATGAAGGAATTACTTGATCCCTATTCTTAAAATATTGTTCATATAAAAAGATTTAATAAATTCTGATACGAGTTACTCTAACGAGTGTATTGAAGCCTCTGGTATCCTATAGTACCAGTCGAGAGAAATACCTTCTAGTGTCTTAAGAAATTTTTTCACAATGACTACATCTCATGGGAGCAGCTCTCGAATGGCCATTGCGTAAGACTTGATATGGGCATTGGGATTGCTCTCCCCTTTGAATTTCATAAGATCAGGCAAGGGTCTCAGGAGCATGACTATTTGAATGGAGAAGTATAGGGGTTCCTTGAGATATTCATAATAGGTCCCCATTGTGTATGTTTCCACCATTGAAGAATATTGTTGGGGAGGTGGGGGCTGCATCGGTTTCTGAAATGGGACAACTTAGACATTTTTTGGGGCGTATGGCATTCCCTGCGGTTGTCCATATGGACTCGGGTAGGTATACATGTCCCCCTGTGGATATTTAGAATACATGTGTACATAGGGGGGTTGATTACCCTTATATGGAATTGAAGGTACGAAGCCAGGGAACGTTGTATTTCTGGCTGGTATGGCATTTCAGAATGCACTTCCAACTGGTGCTTGTTGCAGATATCCATACATGGCTTGAGAGGGCATACTCAAGGTACCCATCCCCATAAGAAGATCTCAAGGGTTTTGAGTTTTCATATAAACTGGGGGATTCTGTACAGTAGGTATTTTTCCGTAATTCTACACGTAGGTCAAAGTTTGCGCTTGCCCTACGTATAAATTCTGAGTATTTTGGGAAAGCTCTAGCTCCTTAAATTTGTATACCAAAGCTGAAATGACATCACCCATTGACGGGGCAGTGTTTTGCTTAGGTTTTTTTTGTTGAACCCTCAGAGGTTGTTGAGGAGTATGGCATCTTGCTATGAATTGTTCACTATGTTGCCACCCCTCATTGGTAGTATTTTCGGTTGGTGGAGGGGTAGTGTTATTGTTTTGGAAAAGGACATCACCTTTTCCTTGCAGCCTATCAGAATCTCATTCATGTTCTAGAAGTGTTGTTCACTCCTAGCATATCATGCTAAATATTCCTCATCTAGATGTGGGAGTTGATCTGATTGCATGCTAATGGGTTGTTGAAACAATACCCGAGGAGATGAAATTGATTCACCAGTGAAATTCATGTTGTTTGAACTTGATTATTCATGAGGATAGGTCTGCGTGACCTGGTCAAGTTCCTCAATATGTATAGAGGAACCAACATTGGTTCCCTGAAGTAGAGGGTTTTGAGACAATGAGTGGTTGTCCTCCCACATTGAAAGTAAAGGTGATTTTTTTGGTATACTTGATTGGTAGTTGTACATGTCAAAACCCATGATGGGTTGACCATACTCATCGTATCCTGACATATTCGGGGGGTATAAAAATACCCACAGAATAAAGGATGGACAAAGAAAGTAGAAACATTTAGAGACTAGCTCTTCACGTTGGGTTCACCAATTTATACGACAGAGAATCAACACATGACCTTCTTCCTACCTAACCTCTCAAGGTTGTGCCAAGACAACTAGTGTAGAATGAATGTGAATGTGAGTTTGGTGATGGAGATTAAGCTAATTGGGAAATCTTACATCTTCAACACGCAATGTCAGGATCTGCGAGTCTAAAGAAAAGAATGCTCTCTTAACTTGAAGTGGTGTGATGGCTTGGTCTGAGATAATAGCCACTCAAAGAATCTAATCAATGTTGAGCTCTACCAAGATTCTATTTTTTGGTTGTCCAACATGCAGAAAATGACCTGCGGGTGCCTCGTATAGATTTCTAGACAAGTTCGTGAAAGTAAGAATGAGAGGCGTGATGGAGCCACATGTATTTATGGGTGATTTTATGGTTTGGTCCATAAAATATTAGCTTGATCAACTACTATGTTCGGTAAGGAAAGCTGTGTAATAATATATGGTGGAAGTGGTGAAGATATGAATACTAATGGACACAAAAAAGTGTTAATGTCTAATTGACTAGCATGCCCGTTGGGTAATGGGACATAAGGATCACAACCAAAGACTTGTGGAGGTTGTGGCCCTTGAATGGTCATGCATGTAATCAAACCTTGTTTCCAGGAGCAATACAATATTTGTAGGCTTGATTAGCAGTGATGTTTAGTGTATTGAGTTGTTCTATTTTCTCAGTAAAAGTTACGGGTGTGCGTAAGACTGTCAAACATAAACTGGTATCAATGTTGGTTATCAATTCTGCCCCGTTGGGTTGTGGGACCAAGGGATCAAAAATATATGTCTTTTCCTCTTGTGGACCATTGATGGTCATAAAGAATGAAATAAAATGATTTTTGATAAGAAAACTAATTACTTAGGGAAATCTAGTCTATGTTTTTGGTGTTTTCACAATATTTCGGATCAAAGAAATAAAAGCAAACTAATCTACCAAAGGAAATCTTTTTGTTCTTTTCTGATTTTTAAGCAATGCATTCTAATCTAATAAATAAACTAAAGACAAGCAATCAACCGGATGTAGCTGGTTACTTATGCGAATGTATGATCTAATCTAAAACAAATAACCTAATCCAATAAAAAACCCTTCAAACCCTACCTCAGAGGTGAACAACAAATCATGACCCTGAAAGGGGCTAATATTCCCCACAACTCCCCCGGTAATGTTAAAGAGGGAAGCTTATTAATGATTTGATCTACTTGCGATTGACTAATTTATTGAAATGAATGATTTTCTACTCTATTTGATATGTGATTGAAACTAGTGATTTGAAATTAACAATTCAACAAACAAGGAAAAGTAAGAGCTTTGGAAAATGTAGTTGTGTCTATATCTGTCCCCTTAGTATGTTCCTTTCTTTCTCCAAGTGTTCATGTGAGTCCAAGGGATTTGGAATGTAAGAACAACAGTAGGAGGATGAAACTTGAGCAATGAAAGCTTGATGGCAGTCCGGATGCAATGCAAGTAGTTTAGAGATAGCACAAGAGATCATAGATTGGATATGTAATTTCTAACAAGATTGTAGCAACAATATAATGCAAGATACACAAAAATTCTCAGGCATTTTTCTTGAACACAAACATGGAATATTAAGAATCAGGGCTAGGATGCGCTTTCATGCATAGGGAAAGAAGATGTAGTTCTAACTAACTAAAGCACATGAAAAAATAGAAGGAGAAAGGAGAACCAAGCAATCAAAGCTAATTTTAAACAATTTGGTTCATGAATGCATGCTAAAAGTGAAATTAAGTGAACTATCACATGTTAAAACACACGTGAGGGAATCTGGAAAAATTGGGTAAGACTGTCGCCATGCACAGGGTGGCAGTTTTAGGACCGCCGCCCAGTTTTGGGTGGAGGTTTCAGAACCGCCACCTAGGTAGGGTGGCAGTCATGGCACTAAAGGCCAAAACATGTGCAGAAAGAGACATGAATCTGGAAAAAGCATGGGAAGGCTAAGTAAAGATGTCTAGGTGACAAATATACACTGTGAATGGAAATTGGAGCTTGAACACCTTCTTGAAAGGACATGCATCATCATTAGGGACTTTTTGTAACCGTTTTTCCGACAATGTAGCACATGCAATTTTGGGTGCGTACATACTGCCCCCTCAGAGAAGTGTCTTAGCCATGAAAAGGCATAAAACATAGAGTCTGAGTATGGCGTTCCTGAAAAGGGAAGTTAGAAGTTATACTTGACACGCCTGTGTGTCGAAATGTCATCGCCCAAACTCTCGCTACCTGCAATAGAAAAATAAGACTCAAGTGTAGATAGATAAAATATTAAAAAGTAATCACTAAATCAAAACGAAAAGAGGAATTACCATTTTTACGGGGATATAGAAATATACCTATGCTAACGCTCTAGCCCTGTGAACACATACAATGAAAATGAGGTTAAAAATAACACATATATATCAAAACAAACTCACTTTTCAATTCATTTGTTCATTGTTGATCTGGCGAATTTGGAGCTCTGGATTCATGGTGACCATTTCTAACAAGAGTACAACCAAAATGATCGTTGTGACATAGTGATCATGCCTCCACGTGTGGGAGATTGACCAATGTGGTCAAAGGTTGGTTATTTTCAGTTTTTTATTTTTATAACCTAAATATAAAAATGTTGAAAAGTTCACCTAGGGGGGATTATTTTCAAATTTTTTGGTCTTAAATGAGTCTCTAGGAGGGCGCCCATAGGGCATGCTTTTATTTTGTAATTTTGAACATTTTTTAGGATTAAGGGCACGTTTGGAAAATTAGTTCAAGACTGCCACACAAAATAAGGCAGCGGTTATGAGACCGCTGCCCTAATTAGGTAGCGGTCTTGGAACCGCCGCCCTGCACTAGACGACGGTTATGAACAGAATGACCAAAACGTTCACTAACTTGATTTTTTTTTTGGATTTTTCATGTTTTGATGAGCTTGTCTTCTTGTATATGTTACTAAATTGCTCTTTTGTCATGTTTTGGTGAATGGCAGAAGGAGGATACCTCTTTTGGAGCTCGCGAGATCGAAGAGATATAGATCGAGATAGAGAGATAGCGAGAGAGAGACGAGAGCTGATCGATATAGAGGATAGTAGAGAGAGAGAGAGAAGAGAGAGAGAGGAGATGGAGAGAGAGCGAGAGAGACGGAGATAGAGAGAGATAGAGAGAGAGAGAGAGAGATGAGATAGAGAGAGCCGAGACTCAGAGAGAGGAGTATATCTAGAGAGCGCTAGATAGCTCTCGCTCTCTCCTCTCTCTCTCTCTCTCTCTCTCTCTCTCTCTCTCTCTCTCTCTCTCTCTCTCTCTCTCTCTCTCTATCTCTTCTCTCTTCTCTCTCTCTCTACTCTCTCTCCTTCTCCTCTTCTCTCGCTCTCTCTCTCTTCTCTCTCTCGTCTCTCTCCGCTCTCTCTTCCTCTCTCTGTCTCATCTCTCAACTTCTCTCTCTGCTTCGCTCTCGCGATCCTCGCTCCTCTTCTCTCTCTCTCTTCTCTCGGCTCTCTCTCTCTCCTTCGCGCTCTCTCTCTCTCTCGCTCTCCTCTACTCTCTCGCCTCGACAACCGCTCGCGCAGCTCGCGCGCTCTCTCTCTCTCCTCTCTCTCTGCTACGAGCGTAGATTACATGGGTACCCCGTTGTTACCCCCACCAGTCACATATTGTGTGAACTTGTTCTCCTACTGGAATGTAGATCGGAATACCTTCTAGTTTCTAGGTGTTAGGGGTGAGTGGAACATTATCTTAAGGATGTATACCACATCCTTGGACTCTCGATTCTTGGGAGGATATTGAATTTAGAGACAATAGGATCTAAGGCTGCGATGATACAGTGGGCCACATATATGGGAGACATCGTTGTCTCATCTAGTTCAAAGAAGGGGGTGAAGGTCCGGTCGATTTCTACTACTCCCATTTTGATCATTTGGAGAGCCATTATGGGTATCTTGTCCTTGCAATTGATCAGGGACAAGGGAGGCGACACCCTTTTCTACTATTGGGCTCTCATTATCACACAGATTGAGGGATATGGGTGCAGGTACACATGGGGAGTAGACATCTTAGGGACTACCTACCATGACTTATACAAGGTAGTATAATTTGAGGGGCAGCCATTGAGCCACCCCACTCTTGTCATGAGTTGGGTATATGAGCATATCACCCTCTATGGAAGGGGAGTACAGGTATTGGACCCAGGGGCCCTTCAGGTAGCGAGGTGGATAACTATGTTAGTTCTTAGGACACCCATATGCTAGCGGATTCTCTTACCACAACAGACATGGTTGCTACTCCCTACCAGGACATGACAGGGTTATGGGGACAGGAGGTGACCATAGTGGTAGCTTTTTCTACTACATGCCAGCTAGTTCACAAGACTGGGAGAGTCAAGATTCACCCGTTTGATCAAGTTCTTTAGTATTTCAGCCTACCATATGCTGACATACTTCCCCCAGTGGTATCGGTCTACAGGACTATTCAGGAGGCCCTAAAAGAGATCTCAGTTGGACAATAGTTACTCTAGGAATGCCTATTACAGTTAGGCATGTGGTTTGTGCTTGACAGGAAGTTGGTGCCCCTCGAGCACCTTTACTCCACATTGTGGCCACTTCTACCCACAGTGGAGAGGAGGATGAGCCTATTAGTGTAGACTCTGATTCTGAGGAGTACAAAGGGGATGCGATGGAGGAGGAGTCATTCAGAGAGGAGACTGAGGAGGATGGGGGGGATGCTGAGACTTGTGAGGTAACCTGTATGGTAGAGGAGGAGAGAAATCTTGAGTGGCATGAAACTCAGGAGATGCTGAGATCTGCACAAGGAATGTGCATGTGCCAATCCTTTATAGTATCATCCAAAAATTTCATAAGAATTTTGCTTAAGGTTTTGTTTGTGGATTCGGCTTGGCCATTTGTTTGAGGGTAGTAGGGTGAAGAAAAACTGATTTGAATTCCAAAGGCATCACAAAGCTTCTGTAGAGTTTTGTTTTTGAACTGTTTCCCATTATTAGTGATGAGACGATGGGGAACACCAAAGTGAAAAATGATGTGATGATTGATGAATTCACATATTTTCTCAGCTTTTGTAGAAATAAGAGGTATGGATTCTACCCATTTAGTGTAGTATTCAGTAGAGGTAATAATCCATTGATGACACTATGAAGAATGGGGATTGATTTCTCCAACAAGATCTAAACTCCATTGAGAGAAAGGTCAAAGGTCTTATGCGACTTGTAAGGTGTGACTAGGCGTGTGATGAATATTAACATGTTGCTAGAACTTCACACAAAATTTTACATAATCACAACAATCGTGGTTTAAGGTTGTCCAATAAAATCCAAGGTAGAGAATGTATTTAGTGATAGCTAAACTACTGAATTGACCTCCAAAAATTTCGTTGTGAACTTCCTTGATGGTGTAGGGAATTTAAAAACTTGTAAGGCATCGCAAGAGGATACCATTAAAGCCACATTTATAAATAAGGCCTCCCATGATGACATACCGAGAGACACTTTTGAGAAAGGCGCGTTGTCTGTTGTGAGTAAGGTCTGGAGGTAGAACTGAAAGGGAAAGGTAGTCAACAAATTACTTATACCAAAGGTCACGTGGGGTTAGGTTGAACGGTTATGAATGAGGTTGATGTCTTAAAATAGATAAGAAAGTGATTGCAGCCTTTATACTATGATAAATATTTTCGAGTTGGAGGGTGAGGTGGGTATCTGAGAAGCAAGGCAGGCCATGGTATCCAAAAATTTGTTAGTGGAACGTGGAGTGGTTTGAAGTTCATAATGGTCAAAGGTATTCAAAATTATGTCTACATGATGTTTATACTTTTGAAGTATTTATTTACGACACTAGTATATACCATTTACTTGATTTACAACTAGTTGAGAGTCTCCAAAGATATTAATTGATTTGACATCTAAGGAGATGGCAGTTTGAAGGCCTAATACGAGTGCTTCATATTCAGAAATATTGTTAGTACATTCAAAATCTAGTTTGAAAGATAACTGCATAGGCTCACCATCAAGAGGAATGAGGATAACTCTAGACACCACCTCCACATGACATTTGGAACCATCAAAGAATAAGGTCATCGAGTAAATGGTATCATCCAATGAGAGGGTATAATGGATTCATCTGGGAAATCAAAGTTAGAGGGGCTGATCTCCGGAGAGAGGTGTGTCTGCAAGTTGGTCGGTGATATTTTTGCCTTTGATAGATTTTTGATGAGTGAATTTGAGGTCTAGGTCTGCAAGAAGCATGAGCCAACGTGCAACACATGCTGATGTTGGTAGGGCTTAGCATACATGTAATGTAAGGGGTCAATATTGGTAACAACAAAGTTTTTGTGGTTAAGTAGGTAATGGAGAAGTTTAGTAGCGACAAAAACTAAGGCTAAGTAGATTTTTTTAGATGTGGGTGTATCAGGTTTCATAATCCAAAAGTGTACGAGCTTATATAATAAACCACTTTCTCCCTATGTTTCTCATCGCAATGAGTGAGCATGGCTCCCAAGGAATGATCTCGTAGTAGAAATGTAAATGTAAAATGGTTGGTCATCCTTAGGAGGGATGAGTACAGGTGGTTGGAGGAGGTACTGTTTTAAGGCCTCAAAGGCTTTGTGGCACTCATTATCCCATTTGAAGGAGATGCCCTTTTTGAGGAGATGATGAAAGGGGGTGGCAGCGGTTGGAAAGCTGTGAAATAAAATGATGAATAGACTGTGCAACTTTCCTTGTAAACTACGTAGTTGGTGAAGGTTAGTAGGTGGAGGCATTTTGAGAATAGCCTTGATTTTAGTGAAGATCAACTTCTATGCCACACAAAGAAATGATAAAACCAAGGAGTTTTCCTAAGAGGACAGTGAAGACACACTTCTTAGGTTGAAGGCGAACACAATACTTGATGAGACGGTCAAAATGACCTTAAGGACTGTAAGGTGTTCGGCTCAATGTTTGGATTTGGCAAGAAGGTCATCTACATAATCTTCCAATATGTGATGCATGATGTCATGAAAGATATAAGTCATATCCTGGTGATATGTAGCACCAGTGTTTTTAAGACCAAAGGGCATGACTCGATAGAATAAGGTCCCCCAGGAGTGATGAAGGTGGTTTTGTGTTGATCTTTCAAGGTGAGTAATATTTGGTTATAACCCAAGAATCCATCCATGAGTGATAACATTTCATGGATGGAATAGTGAGATCAACTAGTTGGTCTATACTAGGTAGAGGAAAGTCATCTTTAGGGTAGGCTAAATTAAGGTCATGGAAATCCATGCATATGTGGAGTCCTCTTGTCACTTTTTGTGACAGGAATGATGTTAGAGATCCATTGGGGATAATCAATGGGTAGGATGAAGGAAACCGAGAGAAGGCACTGAAGTTCTTCTTTGATAAAAAGGGAAATGTGAGGATGCATTTTTCGTAGCTTCTATTTTACATGTTTGGCTTTAGGAATAGTTACAATATTATGGACCACAATGTTTGGGTCAATACTCAGGCATATCAATGTAGGACTAAGAAAAATCATTGCTATGATCTCGGAGGAATGAGGTAAAAGCTTCCTGTTTCGGTGGCATCTAAAGATTGTCCTATCTTTAGAATGTGTGGGTCGTCCTGAGTGTTAATATTGATTTTGATGGTCGATTCATTTAACATGGTTTGCATCTTAGAAGGAAATGACATGGTGAATATAAGAATCTTCCGCACCAAGGTAGGTGAGAATAGACTCATCGTCTTGACATTGAACGACGTTAATAGAGGGTGTATCTTCATCAATCATGTCAGGATACAGGAAGGGAAGGGAAGAGGGAACCTTGCCATCATGTTGATAAGTCAAAGGTCCCAAGGAAATGGTGTTTATGAAAAAAAAAGAGTTAGGAGGAATGGATTCTAGATCCATAGACTCTGTGGGTGAAGGTGGGGAAGTTAGTAGATGGGGTGAAGAAGGTTTGTCATCCTCAATGAGTTTGACATGGGATTTCTTGAAAGATGGTTTAGCAAAGCCAATACCAATGCAGTCGTTGTGTTTACGTGTGGTACACGAGATGAACAATATGTCGGCCCTGTTCATAGAACCCAAAGCCAAAAAATTTTCTATGCACAACGGTGGAGGAAAGTGTGGGTGAAGTGGCGATTGGTGAGGGATTGAAGGTCAGAAGAAAATGGTCACATGTTTGGGAAGGTGGATTAGGTGAGTAGGTAGAAGTATCAAGTCCCCCATATGTAAATTTTGTATGAAGGTGAGGAGGACCATAAGGGAAAACCTCACATACGTCAGTGATCATAGCGAGGATGTTGGAATGAAGGTTACCATACTCTTGAGGAGTAAGGAATGTGTCGATGTTGTACATGAGGTACTCCCCCAGAGTGAGACATTGAAAAACACCTTCTAAGGGATAAGTAGTTGGTATATGGGTGGTGTGAATAGATGAATCACTAGGAAATTGGGAATAAGAAGTATTGGTCATTTGAGAAGTAGAAGGATTAGTGGATGGGTCAGCTATAGAAGCTATGGAGGAAGTGGGAATGGAGGAGGTAGGTGTGGAAAAGGTAGTAGCAACATTAGGTGGATGGGGTTATGGGTGAAGAAGAAGTGATGACAGTGGTAGATGCCTTAACTGAGTATAAGGACATCATTAGGTCGGTATAACATGTTACATGTTTTGAATGGCGAAGGGTCAGAGGGGATGGTATAGTTATGTCCTTCATGTTCAAATTTTACACAATGATGTAAGGTTGAAGGAACACAACCCATGACGTGGATCCAAGGTTGGCCAAGCGACAAGTTGTACTAGAAATCCCCCTCTAAGACATAGAATAGTTTCGATAATGGTACGGGGGCCCACACAAACATGGAGGATGATGGTGCCAAGAGTGTTGAAGTGATGGCATCATTGAATGAACACAACATAACTGGGTTATTATGCATGTAATTTGAAGGGATGCACATTTGATTGTACGCGTGGGAGGAGATGATGTTGATACTGGCACTACCATCGATCATAACACGTCAAATGTGAATATTATCAATATAAATGGAAATGAAAAGGGAGGGATCATGATCATCTGATTGGAGAGGTATAATCTCATCGTCAGAGAAACTGAGGGCAGCTACTTGGTGAGTAGTGGTAGGTGTAGAGGAAGGGGATGAATTGGTGAGAGAAGCTACATGGTGAGGGGTGAGAATGGAGGCCACATGTGTCAGATCATTAGGTAAAACCTTGATGGATTGAAGAACCTCCATGAGGGCCTGTCGATGGGATTCAGAATTTTGAACGAGGTCGTACAAGGATATTTTTAGAGGGGATTGGTGCAATTGTTTTATCATTGTTTGATGGGTGATACCCTATTATAAATAGGATATGTGGGTCTCCGAATGGTGATTTTTTAGTACAGGTGCAGATGGTATGTTGGGCACAGGATTGGTGGATGATCTATTTTCTTTCTCCTTTCCTTTGTATTTCTGGGCGAGAGTGGCAACTTGAATCATGTTAATATGAGGAAGAGAGGTGGATGGAGAAGGTGTGTCAAGAAAATTATAATGAATATGGATGAATAAAAACCTAGTGTGGGTAAGAACCTTGTGAAATGAGTAGGGCGCACTAACATTTTGGTGGGGTTTTGGCTAGTTCTCCTATATGGACCATATTGATCTCAAATTTTGGAGGTGGATAAAAGGGTTGTAGAGGTGGTGGTGTCAGGTCAACTGAATAGGTAGTGGGTGAGGATGTGTAGTGATAGGTGGAGGTGGAACTAGGTCCTCCTCTAGAATATCATCATCATCAAAGTTTTGTTCAGGAGGACAAAGTTGGAGAAGAACAATTTTTAGAGCCTTACAATTTTCTACATCATGTCCTGGCATACACAAGATGGTAGGCTCTCCTGAACGGATATGAAAACTTTTAGTATCGATCAAACCCTTTTGGTTTGGGCTTGAGTGGGTCGTAAGGTCTAAGGGGCGGAAATGTGATGACGAAGGTTTCTAAAAGGTTAGCTAAAATGTTGGCGTAAGACCCTACCAATGGATCACAATGTGAGGTGAGTGTGGGTCTAGATTGAAGTGTAGGTGATTGTGATGTGTGAGGTACTACATGAGGTGGAATTGGAGATGGGATAGGTTTGACCACCGATTTGGTAGGTGGTACTATTTTAGGCTTGGGTTGTACCTTCCTAGGTAAAGGTGTGGTAGATGAACTAGCGATGGAAGGCATTGTAGGCTTGACTACCTCTTTGGAGGGTAGTGGGTTTTTCAATTTTGGTTGCACCTTCTTGGGTAAAGGTGAAGGAGGATTACGTGATGCAAAAGGGGAAAGAGGATGGGTGGAAAAGGACAGGTTAGCCATGGTGATAATGGAGGTGCAGTAAAGGTTGTTGGTGGAGGCAAGGTCATAAGGTACATGTTTGAAGAGAAGGAAGTCTCATAGGTAGTGATGAGGTTATTATAGGTGGTGGGGGTATAGGTGGTAAGAAAGATGTGGGTAATGGCGAAGGTGTATGTTGTGTTGATAGGTTGGTTGTAATAAAGGATTGTGATGAAGAGGCAAGAGTTGTGGTCGCACTTTTGATTTTCCTTGGATAGGTGGTTGCTTGGCCAAGGTCAATGGGTGAGGCCCTAGGATAGATGAGAAGGGGTGAAGGTGACAAAGGCATAGTGGGTGAAACATGGTGTGTGTAGCCTAAAAAATTTGGGTCTTCTTTTTAGGTGGAGGATTGGTTTTTGTGTGAGCTTGGGAAGATGTGGCTAAATCCAACTTGACGAGTGGGGTGGACTATGGCTTGATGTCGGCATGACACCCAAGGTAGTGATGGGTCTAGATGTAGGGAGAAGGTGTGGATACAGGTAGGTTCTTAGGCATAGGAACAGGTTTAGTTATTGGTAAAGGTTTGGATGTAGGTAAGGGTGATGAAGAAGAGGCTAATTTCAACAAGCTATGGTCATGGTTGATTAGGTTCACTTGAAATACCTTTGGATAGATCGTGGCAGTATCCATAGGTGATCATTTGCATTTGGGTTGAAAATGGTAGCTGAAGGCATCCCCAAAGCATGGAATTATCAACATAATCCAAGCGGTTGAGCCAGGCATGAAAATGGCACTGTTGTAAGAGGAATATGACATTGGCTTAGTAGAAATCCCTGTAAAATATGTCTGTGAGACAGGGAACTAGTTGCCTTCACTACTATGTATGGTAAGAGAGCCGAGAGCAGATCAATGAGATCCTGGAATGCTAATGGGGAATTATCCGTAATAATCAATGTGTCACATCTAAAGGATCCCCTATGGGTAGGAGAGATGATAGTTGGGATGAGATAGTTTCTTCTTTCAGTGGAGAAGAAAGTGAGATGATGACTCTCCCGTGGGTAGGAGAGTTAATACCATTGGTTGTTCATTAGGTTACGAGGTAAGTGGTGAAATGGAATTGGCATAAAAATTGTGGAATCCTCTATGGGTGAAGGGGGAGATGAAGGGGATTCCTCTATGGGTGAAGGAGTAGAGGGATTAGGCTCCTCCATGGGTAGAGGAGCTCATGCTAGAATCTCCTTGATAGGGGGGATAGGAGGAAATTGTAGAAGGGCTGGTATGGTGTCAAACACAACATGGACCTCACAGACATTACTAGTCATTAGTTGAAGGTTTTCCAGTTTGGTTTGATGATGGGTATGGTTAGGGAATGGCTTCTTGAAGATATGAAAATTTTGATTGACGGGTGTATTCGGGTTGTCCAGGACGAGATCTCCATTATCTAACATTTCCTGGACAATGTTCTTGAAGGTTATACAATTACCATAGCTATGGCCTTTTACGCGATGATAGTTACAATAGTCATGTTCCTTGTACCATGTCGGCATAGGATGAGTGAGGTAAAAACTAGTATGTGGTTTTATGGGTGGAAGAGCAATGGCTCCATGGCCTTAAGAATTTTTTCTAATACTAAAGAATAAAACTCTCCGATTGGAGTGTATTTTTGTTGCTCCCGTTTGAACTGAAAAGTTTGAATGGGAGAAAGGTTAGAGGTAGGTTTTGATTTGATTAAAAGGGTGAGATGGGCCTAGCCTTTAATAACTACCATGTTGGTATATCCTTTGGAATTTGAATAATTGTTTTGGGGCTTTGAAGACAAAGAGGCATCATTTGATTTGAATGCGGCATTTTTAGTTACGTAATTAAATTTTCTTCTCTTCAATGGCACGAATTTCTAGTTTTCATTGCCATGGTAAATGATTCATTTAAGGTATCGGAACGGTTTGTACTTACAGAGTTGGTGAGATGTGCCTCAGCACAATCTCTAGTGAAACAACTCTATAAGCTCAATTTGAGGTAGCTGGAACATGTAAGTTGGTTTACAAGGCTCCCCCAATGAGTGATGAAATCATGCGATAGATTCATTGTCGTACTTATCGTGTTGAGTATATGTCAGTTATGGTGACCTTATTGACATGACATTGAATCAAGAAATGATGTGGGAAGGCTAAAGCCACTTGGTTAACTGAGTAAATTAAATGTCGACGTAAACCACTATACCATTATAATGTAGGTCTCGTCAAGGACATCGGGAATATTTCGTAGGAGTAAAGCATCATTGTGGGTGATTAGATAACACCCATGTTTTAATTACCCCAAATGTTGTTGCGGGTCCTCTTTACTGTTGAAATAGTTGAATTTGGGAATTTCCCAATGTGTACAGGGTATGGGTGAATGGGGAATAGATGGATGAATGGGGCTCATTGCAGATTTTATGATAGGTTAAGGAGTTGCAAGAGCCAGAAATTGATGCTTCTAATGTTTACATCTTTTCCATCATCATCTTAATTGAGGTCATTAGTGGGTTGTGATGATTGGGTACCCCATTGCATTATAAGGGGGTTGAGGATGAATGTATGATGTGGAAGGAATTCCAGAATATGTTGGTTCTGAAGTATGATAACTGTGAAGGGGGAATAGACGTAGGTGGAAGGTATCTTAAATAAGTGAATAGACAAGATTGGGGGTTGTTGGTGACATGTGTAAGTATGGTGGTGTAGTCATAATGATTCTAGTAGTGATTGGGGGTAAGGACCGAGGGATGGAAGAGGATAAGGTTTTAGAATGGGGTATGGATTGCCAACACCATGGGTTGTTACAATGTAATAGGTATATATGAGGTCGCAGGGTGTAAACGAGGCTATACTCAAGGTGGCTGGTGAAAGGGATAGTTGCCACCACATGGTGTGATAGATGTCGTAGGTGCAACAAGTTATAGAGGACATGGGGTCCAGTCTAGACACCATAGGTGTTAAAGTGGATGAAGGTAACACTCGAGATAGTGGTAGTTGATGTGGAAGTGAGGGATGAAGGCAGGAGGGATAGATACGGGAATGTCATAAACCCATTTTCCCGAGGAGTCCTAGGTACATGAGTGAGTGAGATAATATTGTAGGGCAATGAGATTTTGGTCAAGGAGTCTTGCGAAATCCTCGTCACCAGTACTAATGGTGATGGGATGAGTTAGATCCATAGACGATAGGATGGAAGGAAAGTGATGGGCTAGGTGGGAGTATTTTAAGGCTAGCATGAAACACAATGGCTATTAGGCTTGGCTGTGATTCAAAACCATGTGAATTAGCGTAGACCTAGTAAACTGTTCTCTGTAAATGACATAGAAGATCAGCAGAAAATGGAGGAGAATAGATTTTGGGAGGTGAAACTATTTAGTTTTTTTAATTAAGAATTAAAACAAAACAACTAATGACGATTAGGTTAACTAATGACAATTACAAGGTGACTGATGATGGTTAGAGTAATTGATAGCAGTTATTGTGGGAAATTAATAGTTTTGCAAATGAGTCAAAAAATAATGAAAATTAAATCAAGAAGTTATATTTGATTGTGATTTTAATATTCCAGCGATATGATGATGTCCCTGAGAACTTCAAAAAGAACATAAGATGTGATGAATGCTATTTTCAGGTAGAATGGACCAAAAAGAGTTGGAAACTGACAACGGTTAGGTAAACCAATGATGGTCATATGTAAATCGATGACGGTCATTGAGATCGACGCTGGTCACTGTGATATTTGAAAAAGTGAATAGAAAATTTAACTTTTTGTGAATTAAGTCAGATGGAATATCAACCCAGAAACCTGAGTATCATATTAATGGGCCTCGACACACTCAAAAACAAATGAAATACACCAACTATGATGGTGGAGTGTGAAAGGAATAATAAAATAAAGAACGTAACCTCACAATTCATAACACAAAACTCTAGAAAAAGCTTTAGAACAACACGTAATCCTATAAGTGAAATTTATGTTTTACCTTATGCTATTTAGGGCTGACTTGTAAATCAAAATAGAGTTTTTTGGTTGAGAAGGTGTTTTACGAAGAGTCAATATCTAAGAGTGGTTTAAGGTTATGTTTTGGTGGGGTCGGTCCTTTCTCTGGGAGATAATGAGTGGACAAAAAAACTAGATAGGCACCCACTATCAATTCCTCTAAGCATGTGATCGTTGAAAAATTCTTCTAGGTAAGGTGTTATTTAAGAAGATGTGTGAATTTATGTTTATGCAGTTTGACAAAGAGAGAGAGAGGATAAATTCCTCTACGATTCAATTATGTCAACCATCAATTGGGCATGCCTTCCTACATATAGGTTGCCCTTAGTTTTGATGTGAGTTAAAAATGTAATCACATAAATATGAGACATACAAATATTTTAGAACCCAAATTGAAATATGATATTTGATGTAAACAAAGAGTGAATAGGAAAGAGAATTACTTTCACTAATGAAAATGCAAGAAGAAAAAGAATGATGCTTTTTAGTTCTGAAATACAAATGTCATTTAGACAAATAGAAGAAAGAGAAGGTTTCCAAGGAGATAATTTAATGTTAACTTCCTTTTGAAAGGAAACAAACATACATCAATTCCCTATGAATGAATAAATTCAAGGAACCCCGAATGGATAAGTCCCACTAGGTGTATGCCAAAATGTTTCACCGGATTCTTATAAAATTAATGAAATAAATAAAAGGTAATATGGCCAAGGAGGAATAACATGTGTGTGGTGTCGGTTAAAGGTTGTGCACGCATTCTGATTTCCTGATCCAAGTTGGTTGCAAGAACTTCCTTTTTTCTAGGAGGAAATACTTATAAATGCATAATAAGACCACCAGATAACATAGTTAATAGAAAACAGGTTAGTAGGATTGCCCAAAGCGCGAGCTATATCCAGGGAGCGTACATGCAATTCCTTAACAGGTTGTCAATCCATTGATATATATATATATATATATATATATATATAGATATTTCAATATAAAACAAATGGACATGCAGATAAATGAATCCTAGTGCTAGTAGAAATGGTTTAGGTATCCCAAATTACTTATCAACTTTAATCCACTTAAAGGTTGCTTCAAAATATTAAACTGTCAAAGGTCAAAACGGGTCAGCTCACAAGTGATGGGATAGATATGGGTCTGTAATTTTCCTACAGGGTTTTGGTAAGGATCTAATAAAAGTTATTAGGTATTTGGGGCTAATTTAGGTAATTGGTGTTAGCTTTTCTGGTCTGAGGTAGTCTTTCCATACATAGAGACCAATGTTGGTTAGAGTGTGACTGATGATGATTTACCTATGATTGATTACCGGTTAGGAATACCTGATTTCGATTTCTGTGGGAAGTGGTAAAGTATCATAAATAGGTGTCTAGTTTCTCTCTATTTCTACACAAAGATATGGGGAGATATGTGGAGAGGTTTCAGGTAGGGTTTCTCGGCTTTGGTTATACTTTTGTGAGGCATTTTTGGGGTGTTAAGGTTAATTTAGTAAAAGCATAACAGGAAATACAGTAACTGACGTTGGTCTGGTGACCGGTGCCGGTGAAGAGGGGACCCGACGACAGTTAGGGTAACTGACCATCTATAAGGGTCAATTTTGTGAAATTTTATTAACAGGTGGTTTTTGAAATTCTCTGTGATTACACAGAGAATGGAGGAGGAATGGTTGGGTTTGTGATAAGGTGATAAAAACTCATAAATGTGTAAAAGGTTGGGAATAAAGATCCAAAAAGTTTTGGTGGTTGGATATGGGATATGGGCTGGAAAGTGGGGATGACTGGAAATACCGGTAATAACAAGTTCTAATAACAAGAGGATAAAGAACCTAATTAGTAAGTACATAAATGATACATAATCAAATGCACTTACTTGTTCTTGCAAGATTTTTGGGTGAAGGAAGGTGATGGTCGATCTGTGAACATGGTGGTCAATGCTGTGAAAATGCTTCCTAGAGTGTCACGATGAATGCTAATGCCTTTCAATCAGCCCTCATAATTGCTTGGGCCTCTGGATGGATGTATTTTGTTGCCTTGATGTTGAGAAAAATGTGGTTCATGCTTGAATTCAAATAGCTCTCCCAAAAATCAAAGTAACCAACCTAGGAAAAAGGTTTCCAAAGTTTATATATTGTGACCGAAGATGGTCAAGGTGACTGACATCGATTGAGGGTTAACCGACGTTGGTTAAGGTGGGATATCCTAGGTTTACCGAAAATAGCAGATCTCGGCTATTTTTGGTGTGCTTTGCTTGTTGTCCTGGGTCTCAACTGATGGTTAACACTTAGATAAACAGGCATGTTGTTGGAGAATGAATACAAATTTTATGCTAGGGTTAGACTAAGTCCTAGGTGGTTAGGATAAGTGGAGACTGAGTCTTAGTTAATTAATTGGCTAAGAATAAGTCCATGGTGAGGTATCTAGGTGATGTGTAAATTAACCTAATTAAAGTAATTAGATTAATAAATAATGTGAGGATGAGCATTAACTCAATTGTAAATAATTAAATTAATGTGAATGTGAGGTAAAAGGGTCATGGTTAGGCGAACATGTTATGTTAACTGATTAAAGGGAACCAAGGGGAGTGTGACCAAAATTTGGTTGGAGTAACATTTCAAGATCAACACAATTGTTAGCAACAAGGATGACATGTGACACAACTATGTGATCATCAGATGGGAAATAATTTACATTTTAGTATGTTTCTTTGAAAAAATCACAATACTCAAAGGGGTTGGCATCACCAAGTAAGGTGAACTCTTTTCTATTATGTGGGAATTTGATGTACTGAAGGAAAGTAGAAGGAACATATTGCATCACGTGTATCTAAATTCTAACTAAAAGGAGGTTGTATGATGTTTCTACATCCATGACATGACAACGGGTGTCCAAAATTTGGGGACCAACTTGTATGGGAAGGGTGATTATACTAGAGGACTGACACTCAGTGTTATCATAACCAAAAATGTTAATAACATTAGCATCTAAGTCATCTACTGTGTGACTGAGACAACATAACATTTTCCTAGAGAAAAAAGTTAAGAGCTCTACAAGAAATATTTTGACATTGTGGTCCGTCATGTAGGCTTTGATATAAAAAGAGTTATTATTTTGAAGGTTAGGGTTCAACATATCCTAAGGGCCAAAAGACAAGATAGGGCTTTCAGGAAAAAGGTTTACAATCATAGATTGAAACTATCGAATGTTAAGGGTTAGAATAACACATGTTTCATGAAGAGCACGAGTGAGAATGTCTTGCAAGTTAGGAAAATATTTCAATAACTCTATTAGATATATGTGCACAGGTGTGGTTGCTATCTGTTTAATAAGGTCAAACTAACTGAGAGTAGAATATTTATCATTAGAATTTGGTTTCTAATTTTGGGGAGATGTTGTTTTGAACATTTAGGGCTCAGAAGAAGGTGTAGATGGTTGGTTTTCTGCAAGAAATCATATCTTATTTTGACATGTGGGAACATCATTAGTTGGAGGTTTGAATTTAATGGTGGCAAGCATAGGAGGAACTTCATCAATAAATTAAATAATTGATTTAAACTCAATGTTATTGAGACTACTAAATTTTCTCCCTGTACAAAAATTGAAGTTTATAGTTCAAAAGTTGGATGACCCAAGAGAAAACATCTTGTTTCAAAAAATTGGGATGGGGAACTACTTCCTCACCTCTGAAAGGGATGAAAATTTTTCACTATTCACCGAGGATTAAGAAGATCAACTATAGACTATGGAGTTCGACATAAGCCACTCAAGTACAAGGACCGTAGCTAGAATTTTCTTGACCTCTCCCTCAGGTGAATTCTTCCCATTTGCATATAAGCTACAATTTGAAAACACTAAAAACACTACAGAATACGAGGCTTTACTCGAAATGGATTCCAGTGAGTCCATGTGTATCAAGAAGTTCCAGTGTCTCAGAGATATTGAAGTGATAGTCAAACAATTGAGAGACCAGTATCAAGTGAAAAACCCAAGGATCAAGCATTATAGAAACATAGTTTGTAACTGCATTTAGTATTTCAATGCTTTCTCCATTCAAGCCATTCCTCATGAGTATAATGAAAAGGTCGACTCACTCAGAGTCTCAAATTTTTTGGTGACTCCACACCTGTACTTTGATAAGGACAAGGGGACTGTCAAAATTGTTTTCAGACCAAGTATGTTGGACAATGTAAACCATTGGAAAGTTTTCAATGACGATAGTCAACTCCTTTCTTTCTTGGAAAAAAGGGACAAATTCAATAGTCTCTTTTATGAGGGAAGTGAAAATCCACATCACGAGTCAGTCACAGAAGAGGAAAAAGAAGGAATAAAAGGAGTTGAATCAGAAGGGGTAATCAAACTCAAAGTGAATAACATTCTAAAGTGCTTGGTGTCACTGGAGGATCTGTTTGAAAAACATGATAGATTCATCAGGGAAAGAACAAAGTGTCATCATGGTGCACAACTGAGTTTGAGAAAGAAAATATTAACACTGTAGAACATTATAGAATGGTGAATATTGGCAAGTGTTACTCTCTTGAAGAAAAAATAAGATTTGTCTCACTTCTAAGGGAGTATTTATATGTATTGGATTATTCCTACAATGAGCTCAAATATTTTCAGCCCAAAGAGATGCACCATTCCATCCCTCTGAATCCAGAAGTAAAACCTTTTAGGAAAAATCAACAACCCTAAAATTTGAATATATAGGATATCATGAAGGAAGAGGTACTCAAAATTCTTAATGCAATATCATATTTTCTATCCACCACTCCACGTGATTAGTGAACATCATTCCAATGAAAAATAAAAATGGGGAAATAAGAATTTTTGTGGAATTCCACAACTTGAACTAGGCCTCCTTGAAAGACAACTACCCACTCCCAATCATGGATCATATGTTACAAGAAGTCACAGGATCTGAAATTATCTCATTACTATATGGCTTCTCAGGGTATAATCATATTGAAGTGGTAGAAGAAGATAGGACCAAGGCAACCTTCACAACACCCTGGGGAACCTTTGCATAGATCAGAATGCCTTTTGTCATGATCAATGTGGGAGAAAAATTTCAAATGGAAATGGATATAGCATTCAAATACCTTAAGCATTGTATTGTAATTTACCTATATGATCTCAAATTATTTTAAAAGAAACAAGGAGACCACATTCAACACCTCGAACAAGTGTTCATCCATTGTAGGTAGTATGTGATATCCTTGAATCCCAATAATTACATCTTCGGGGTCACTAAAGGAAAACTCCTTGGAAAAATTGGAAATGAGAAGGGAGTAAAGATTGAATTGGAAAGAATAGAATCCATCTAAGAACTATCATTTCCAACAAGAAAAAAGGGAGTACATTCCTTATTTGGAAAAGTCAACTTCCTTTGACGCTTTGTCCCAGACTTCACCAAGTTGAATAAGCACATCACTGTCATGATGAATCCACAAGCTAACTTCAAATGGAACAAGGAAGGAAAAATGGAATTTGAAGCAATAAAAGAGGTAATAGAAAAGGATTCCACTTTGGTGTACCCTGAATTTGACAAAGAGTTCATTTTGTATTACTACACTTCTGAACACCCAATATCCACCATTCTGGTCTAGAAGAATGAAGAAGGCCTTAAAGCTCCCATTTATTTCATCATCTCTCCTCTGAAGAATTATAAATTGAAGTATAATCAATTGCAGAAGCATGCATATGCCATGGTTAATGTGGTAAAGAAATTTCAGTTCTACATCCTCAACTCCCATACAATGGTAATGGTTCCAGGTTCTACCATCAAATCACTTCTCACCCAACAGGACCCAAGAACAAAAAGGGGTAACTGGGTGGTGAGAATATAAGAATATGACTTAGGGATCAAAACTTCTAATTTGATAAGAGGAAATAGGTTGTGCAGATTACTTGTAAAGGTTGATGCACTCGCGATAAAAATTATATAGGAGAATGTTTGTGCTGTGAATTTGTCAATAAGGACTTGCCTCAAGTCCTTTTTGTGAGCATGAAAAATGAGTGGTATGAAAAATTCACCTACTTCTTAACCCACAGTAATTTACCTCCTCACCTGAAGTCAACCAAGTCATATGAAATCATGCACTCTATAAGAGGGGATTTGATGAATTCTTTCTGAGATGCATATAAAAATAGAAACAAAAACAATTTATAAAGGCGTACCATGACCAAACATGTGAAGGAAATTTTTCTGTGATGGTAATAGCTCACAAAATCCTCCATGGAATATACTATTGGCCGAACCTATTTGTAGATGCCTAGAAATATGTCTCCAAATGTGAATCAGGTCAACAATTTTTTAGGAGACCACAACTTGCTACGCTTCCCCTCAAGACAATGGTGATTGAGGAGCATTTGCAATAATGGGGTTTAGATTTCATTGACATTTTAAATCCTCACTCGAGTGCACATCATACCCACATGCTCACGGAAAGTGATTATTTCAAAAAGTGGGTAGAGGCCATCCCAACAAAGTAAGCCAATACCGAAACAATGTGAACATTCATCAAGGAAAATATCATTGTTTTTTGGGTATCCCTCAAAATATCATGGTGGACAATGCCACATTTTTTTGTCTAGGGATCTAATTGAGTTTTGCTACAGCTATAGAATCTCTCTATCACACAAATTTGACTATAACCCATAAGGGAATGGTTAGGTAGATTCAAGCAATAAAAACATCATTACCATAGTCCACAAGCTAGTAGATGAGAATCAAAAGGACTGACACAAAAGGATCTATGATGCGTTATGGGAAGATAAAATAACTCCAAAGAAAGAAATTGGTATGTCTCCTTTCCAATTGATTTATGGGATCGAGGTAGAGATTCCATTCATAGTGGAGATGCCAATGCTCAAATTTCTCCAAGCAACAAAATATGAGAAATATCGTAATTCTATTGATAACAGAATCTTGTTTTTTCAGAAGCTTGAGGAAGATAGGTTCAAGGTGGTGGAACAAATCAAATTTTTGGGGTGTGGAGCCTATTTTTTGGTCTTCTTGAATTAGTGTTGAAGTGCTAGAGCTAGAACAGTTAAGTTTGGAGACTCTAGGAACTTTCTGCAGCCATCTGCTATGACATTGCTGTTAACATGCTGTTAACTAGCTGTCAATGTTGGGACTATTTTTCCAGCCATGGGAAGTTGAAAGATCGCGACTTTCAATATTCTAGGGTCAGTTGTATGGCTTCTTAAAAGGATTGTAATCCTATAAATAGAGGTGTTAGGGTATCTTAAAGATATCTTGAGTGTTCAAGAGGTCTTGAGTATTAGAGATCAAGAGGTGATCAAGAGTGATCAAGGTTATGCAATCGGGTGTTAATTGTGGTTTATATGTGGTTTAACATCTTTGGAATTCTGTTGTGAGTTCATAACTGAGAGAAGACTATAAGAGTTGTTTTAATCTTGTTGATAATAAAATCTGAGCAATTTCTTGGTGGACGTAGCCCACATTGGGTGAACCACCTTAAATCTTGTCTTGTCTTCTTTTGTGCATTATTCATTTATGCTGTTATATTTCTGCAAGTATAAGTTTGCTATATAGTTTCCTACTACTGTGGTTTGAGGAATTGTTTCCACATATTTGTTCTCTAATTCCTAACAATTGGTATCAGAGCTTTGGTGGTTTTTTGTTGAAGTTGTAAATCACAGGGAAAGTTTAGCTTGAGTGGGAGCTATGGTAGATGAGGGCAGATCGAGGGTTGAGAAGTTCAATGGGTAGAACTTTGGTTTGTGGAAAATGCAAATGGAGGATTGCTTATATCAGAAGGACCTCCTTGTTCCTTTGGCTGGAAAAGCAAGGAAACCTACAACCATGTCAGATGAGGATTGGGAGTTTCTATATAGAAAGGTGCTCAGGGAAATTCATTTATGCCTTGCATCTTCGGTTGGTTTCAACATATCGTAGGAGAAGACCACGGAAGGTCTCATGAGTGTGTTGGGGAAGTTATATGAAAAACCCTCTACCTCTAATAAAATATTTTTAATGAAAAAGTTATTTAATATGAAGATGTTTGAGAATGGTTCTGTTGCTGATCATTTGAATGAATTTAATATGGTTGTGAGTATGTTAAACTCATTAAAAATTGACTTTGATGATGAGGTCAGGGATTTGCTGATTTTGTGCTCCTTGCCAAATAGCTGGGACAACATGGTTATGGCTGTAAGTAATTCAGTCTCTAATAACTCAAAGCTAATGTTTGAGGATGTAATAGGTGTGATCCTAAGTGAGGAAATGTGAAGGAAGAGCACAAGAGATTCTTCTACTTCTGGAAATTCTTTGACGGTGGAGAGCAGAGGGAGATAAAAGAACAGAGGGAAAGGTAACCGTGGGAAGTCAAATGATCGCGGAAGGTCAAATTCCAAGAGTAAGTTAGAATGTTGGCACTGTGGGAAGGGTGGTCATGCTAAGAAATATTGCTGTGCTCTTCAGGATAAGAAGAACAAGGAGGAAACTAAAGAGGTAAATTTGGCAGCAGGTGATGTTTTTCAAGACGCCTTAATTCTTTCTTTAGATAATACTGTTAAATCTTGGGTGTTAGATTTAGGGGATTCTTTCCATGCCACCCCACATAGACATTACTTTACTGATTTTGTTCAAGGTGATTTTTGACATGTATATCTTGGTGATGATGAACCATGCAACATAGTAGGGAAAGGTTGTGTTTGGGTGAAAATGTAGAATGGGAACACATGGCTACTTAAGGACGTCAGGCATGTGCCTAAGTTGATGTAGAACTTGATATCAGTGGGACAGCTAGGCAATGATGGTTGTACGGTCAGTTTAGCAACGGATTCTTGGAAGGTTACCAAGGGAGCTCTTGTGGTTGCAAGAGGTAAGAAAAATGGTACTTTATATTTAACCAGTGGTGCTGATTATTGCAATTTAGTTGCTGCAGATGGAGATGCAACTTTGTGGCACCAGAGACTCGGTCATATGAGTCATAAGAGCATGCAGATTATAAAGGATAGGTTGCCCAGATTAAAGGAGTTAGATTTGGACTTCTCTGAGGACTGTGTTTATGGGAAACAGAAGCGGGTGAGATTCCTCAAGGTTGGACCTACCAGGAAGGAGGGTAAGTTAGAGTTAGTGCATACAGATGTATGGCGGCCAACTAAGGTAAACTCTATTGGTGGTTCATGTTATTACGTCACTTTCATTGATGATGTAACTAGAAAAGTTTGGGTATATTGCATTAAAAAGAAATCTGATGTGTTTGAAACTTTCAAAAGATGGAAAGCATTGGTTGAGAATGAAACATGTCTCAAGCTGAAATGTCTCATGTCAGATAATGGAGGGGAATATTGCAGAAATTAATTTATTGATTACTGTTCGGTAAATGGGATCCACAGGTAAAGAACGGTTCTAAATACTCCACAGGAAAATGGAGTCTCAGAGAGAATGAATAGGAAAATCATGGAGCGTGATAGGTGCATGAGGTTACATGCGGGGCTGCCACTCATGTTTTGGGTGGAAGTGGTAAGCACAACTATTTATCTGATTAACAGAGGAACCTCTATGGCCTTGGATGGAGGTATACCTAAGGAGGCTTGGTCTGGTAAGAAAATAGATTACTCATTTCTTAGAGTATTTGGATGTGAGGTATTTGTTCACATTGATAAAGATGATAGGACCAAGTTAGAGGCTAAGTCTGAGAAATGAACCTTTGTTGGATATGGTGAAGATGATTTTGGTTTCCATGTTTGGAGTCTTAAAGACAAGAAAGTATTTCGGTCTAGAGATATTGTCTTTAATGAAAAAATCATGTATAAAGATCAGTTGCAGGAACAAAAAGAGGAATCAAAGAAAGAATACACAGTGTTAGAGGATATTGCAGACAACAAGGTGTTCAAGTCAACATGTTCTGGCACATCCTATTTAGGTACCTACTCATCAGGAACCCCAAACTTCTGAGGTGAGAAGGTCTTCTAGGTTAAGAAGGGAACTTGAATGATTTACTCCATTTTTGAATTATTTATTGCTCACTGATAGTGGAGAGCCAAAGTGCTTTGAGGAAGCAGTGTAGGTGGATGCCAAGAAGAAGTGGGAGCAGGCCATGGATGAAGAGCATAGATCTCTTATGGAAAACTAGACTTGGGATCTAGTGGAGCTACCTGAGGGCAAGAGAGCAATGAACAGTTTTATGAGTGATCTAGGTAGAAAGCACTGACAAGCAGTAAAGTGGATCCTTTGGTATTTGAGAGGGACCATGGGAGTAGCATTGTGTTTTGGTGGATCAGACAATACATTACATGGATATGTAGATTTAGACATGGTAGGATATTTGGACAGTAGGAGGAGCACAACAGGTTATGTATTTATGGTTGGTGATACAACGGTGAGTTGGATTTCACGGTTACAAAAGGTTGTGGCTTTTTCAACCATAGAGGCTGAGTATGTTGCTGCCACAGAGGCAAGTAAGGAGATGATTTGGTTACAACAGTTGCTTGATGAATTTGGGCATAAGCAGGAAGTTGGGAGACTACATAGTGATAGTCAGAGCACTATTCATTTGGCAAAGAACTCCACTTTCCACTCTCGGATGAAGCACATTCAGCTGAGATATAATTTAATTAGGACAACTTTGGAAGAAGATAAGTTGAAGTTGGAAAAGATTCATACCAGTTAGAATCCTATGGATATGATGACCAAGGCGGTCACAAGGGAGAAGTTGAAGTTGTGTTCAACTTTGATTGGCCTTCATGGTTGATAATGAAGGGTTAAGAACTTTGCTCAGTGGAAACAATCTCCAAGTGGGAGATTGTTGGGGTGTGGAGCCTATTTTTTGGTCTTCTTGAATCAGTGTTGAAGTGCTAGAGCTCGAATAGTTAAGTTTGGAGACTCCAGGAACTTTCTGTAGTTGTTTTTTGTGATGTTGCTGTTAACAGGCTGTCAATGTTGGGACTGTTTTTCCAGCCGTGGGAAGTTGAAAGATCGTGACTTTCAATCTTCTAGGGTCAGATTTATGGCTTCTTAAAATGATTGTAATCCTATAAATAGAGGTGTTAGGGTATCTTGAAGATATATTGAGTGTTCAAGTGGTCTTGAGTCTTAGAGATCAAGAGGTGATCAAGAGTGATCAAGGTTATGCAATTGGGTGTCAATTGTGGTTTAACATCTTTGGAATTCTGTTGTGAGTTCATAACTAAGAGAAGACTATAAGAGTTGTTTCAATCTTGTTGATAATAAAATCTGAGCAAGTTCTTGGTGGATGTAGCCCACATTGGGTGAACCACGTTAAATCTTGTCTTGTCTAATTCTGTGCATTATTCATTTATGCTGTTATATTTCTACAAAGTATAATTCTGCTATATAGTTTCCTACTGCTGTGGTTTGAGGAATTGTTTCCACATATTTGTTATCTAATTCCTAACACAAATCTCATTAATTGAAATTCAATAGGTTATTTGAAAAGAAATCAAAGGATAGAGAGTTCAAAGTTGGAGACCTTGTTATGCTATGGGAAAAGTGGAGAGAACAAAATGGAAGCCATGGAAAGTTTAAATATTTTTGGCTCGAACCTTTCTAGATTCACGAAACATAAAGAGAGAATGCCTTCTCTCTATCGTATCTAGATGGAACATAGTTAGAGTTTCCCCACAATGGGAAATATATGAAATTGTACAAGCATTGAAAGTGGGTTGTCCCCTACATTGTATTGTCAACACCAATCCAGCACTATGATAATTCTTCACCGAGAACTCCTCGTGCTATGATTATTAACTAATGCACAACTCTTAGTTTGGTGGATGTAATCTGGGAACACAACAACAAACATAACACAAGAATAATATAGACTATGATAAGAAGGAATAATGATAAATCTGAAATATCAGTGTAAATTATAATATCAACATGAAATTGTTACAATCTCACCCATGAGGTTCTTCAAGTGTTATTAAATTCACTTGCCTTCAAACAATAACTATGGGAGAAACTTCACAATTACACCTCTTAATGGCTTCTTTAACACACCTTCAAAAATGATGGCTTCCTTTACACACTTACTCATATAATATTTCTCACTACTTCTCTCTATGCTAAATGGGGGGGTGGCCTCTTTATTTATAGGAATTCAGGTTTATCCACCTTATCTCTAAGATAGAATAGGAAATCTCTTCTGGCCAATCATATTCCATGCCTAAACTCTTGCCTTTACATGTAGGCTTATCTTGTAAGATAAGATAAACCTTATCATCTCACATGGATTCCACCTTTTTAGAATTTTCCACAAATAAAATATACAAAATATTTATGACATCACTCTTTGTCCTTATTATAAATATAATATTTCTAATTCCTAATCATGTAGACCCTACTTCTCTACTTATCCCAACTTTGACATTTTAACATTACCGGACCACTTACGAAAAATATTTATTTTTTACAACATTCTGTCATCACCAATCTGGCACTATGATAATTCTTCACCGGGAACTCCTCGTGCTATGATTATTTACTAATGCACAACCTTTAGTTTGGTGGATGTAATCTGGAAACAAAAAAACAACCGAACACAAGAATACCATCGACTATGATAAGACGAAATGATGACAAATCTGAAATATCAAAGTAAATTATAATATTAACATGAAATTGTTATAATCTCACCCATGAGGTACTTCAACAAGACTATGGGAGAAACTTTACAATTACAACTCTTGATGGCTTCTTCAACACACCTTTAACTGATGGCTTCCTTTGCACACTTCCTACAATATTTCTCACTACTTCTTTCTATGCTAAATGAGGGGGGTGGCCTCTCTATTTATAGAACTTCTAGGATTATCCATCCTATCTTAAAGATAGGATAAGAAATCTACTCTGACGAATCATATTCCATACGTTAACTCTTATATGTACATGTAAGCTTATCTGTTAAGATAAGATAAACCTTATCATTTTACATGGGTTCCACATTTTTAGACTTTTTATAAATAAAATACACAAAATATTTATGACCTCACTCCTTGTCCTTATTACCAATATAATATTTCTAATTCCTAATCATGTAGACCCTACTTCTCTAATTACCCAAACTTTGACATTTTAACATTACCGCACCACTTACGACAAATATTTACTTTTTACAACATTCCTATTGTACTTTGACTGTTACCGTACTCTACATTATTGGCGACACCGTACAAACGGCACCGTTATCTTCTATCAGACGCTACTACTAATTATACTTAACAACATTCTATTCCTAATACATACATTAATGAAATAGAAATTATGGAGGAAAATTTTAGTGTCGACATCTTCCCCTTCCTAGCTTCTACCCCATCCTCGGAGTAGACTATTCTGGTGCTTGAAAAATCTTCAACTTGTCGTGGTTGACCCATTTCGTAATGGGAGTGCCATCCAATTCCTCTAGTCAGTACGTACCATTTTCATGCACAGCTACTATTTTGTAGGCCCCCATCCATTTTGGAAGAAATTTTCTCTGTCTTCTTTTTTATCTGGAATCATATACTAGGACCAAGTCATTCACATGAAATGGAGACCATCGGATCTTTTGATCAAAGTATTCCTTCTGCTTCATTTTCTTCTTATGGCTTAATCCTTTGCTATTTCCCTCATTTCCTCTAGCAAATGAAGATGTACCAACCTTTCTTTTACTGAATCACTTTCATCCATCCTTTCATTTTTCATAACTCTCACAGTGGGAATATCAAACTCAATAGGAAGAACTGGATCAATGCCATAGGCCAACTGAAATGGGGAGTATCCTGTTGATGACTTTGATGTAGCCCTATATGCCCACAATGCTGCATGAATCCTTTTATCCCATTTATGTACCTGCAAGGATGCATCTTTTGCTAGAATTTGACACAACACAAAATTTTTTCGTTCCACCTGTCCATTTGTGCTTGGCTTGTATGTTGTTGTCTTCCTGTGCTTAATAGAAAACTTATTGACTAGGGCTTCTACCACCTCATTAATGAAGTGGCTTCCTTGATCTGTTACAATTTCTAATGGACAACCAAATCTGGTGACAATGCGTTCATATATGAACCTTGCCACTTCATCCATGGAAGCTATTTTCAATGGCCTAGCTTCAACCCACTTGGTTAAATAATCTGTGGCAACCACAATATACTTATTTTGGCGTGATGTAGTTGGAAGTGGACCTACAATGTCTATTCCCCACTTTTCAAAGGGACCAAGTGGAAGATATGACATAATGAAGCTGATGAAGTCTTACGGCTACCATGTGTTTGACAAATATCACATGTCTACAATA